>JAQQAC010013450.1:19134725-19202725 GCA_029783875.1 Phataginus tricuspis
TGTAGTACTTGTATCAGACAAAATAGACTTCAAAATGAAGAAAGTAGCAAGAGATAAAGAAGGACATTACATAATGATAAAGGGGTCAGCCCAACAAGAGGATATAACCATTATAAATATATATGCACCCAATACAGGAATGCCGGCATATGTGAAACAAATACTAACAGAATTAAAGGAGGAAATAGACAGCAATGCATTCATTTTAGGTGACTTCAACACACCACTCACTCCAAAGGACAGACCAACCAGACAGAAAATAAGTAAAGACACAGAGGCACTGAAAAACACACTAGAACAGATGGACCAAACAGACATCTACAGAACTGTACACCCAAAACCAACAGGATACACATTCTTCTCAAGTGCACATGGAACATTTTCCAGAATAGACCACGTACTACGCCACCAAAAGAACCTCAGTAAAGTCAAAAATATTGAAATTCTACCAACCAACTTCTCAGATCACAAAGGTATAACTAGAAATAAATTTTAGAAAGAAAACAAAAAGGCTCACAAATATATGGAGACTTAACAACATTTTCCTCATTATTTAATGGGTTAACGACAAAATCAAAGAATACATGGAGACTAATGACAACAACAACACAAAGCCACAACTTCTGTGGGACGGAGCAAAGGCAGTTCTAAGAGGAAAGTATATTGCAATCCAGGCCCATTTAAAGAAGGAACAACAATCCCAAATGAACAGGCTAAAGACACAATTACTGAACTGGAAAAAGAAGAAGAAATGAGACACAAAGTCACAAGAAGAAGGGACATAATAAAAATCAGAGATGAAATAAATAAAGTTGAGAAGAATAAAGTAATAGAAAATATCAATGAAACCAAGACCTGGTTCTTTGAAAAAATAAACAAAATAGATAAACCACTAGCCAGACTCATTAAGAGAAAAAGAGAATCTACACACATAAACAGAATCAGAAATGAGAAAGGAAAAATAATAACAGACTCCACAGAAATACAAAGAATTATAAGAGAATATTATGAGAATCTATATGCTAACAAGCTGGAAAACCTAGAAAAAATGGACAACTTCTTAGAAAAATACAACCTTCCAAAACTGACCAAACAAGAAACAGAAAAATTAAACAGACCAATCACCAGCAACAAAATTGAAGCAGTAATCAAAAAACTACCCAAAAACAAAACACCCGGACCTCATGGATTCACCTCTGAATTCTACCAGACATATAGAGAAGAAATAACACCCATTCTCCTTAAAGTTTTTCAAAAAATAGAAGAGGAGGGAATACTTCCAAACTCATTCTATGAAGCCAGCATCACTCTAAAATCAAAACCTGCCAAGACCTCATCAAATAAGAAAATAACAGACCAATACCCTGATTAACATAGATGCAAAAATACTCAACAAAATATTAGCAAACTGAATTCAAAAATACATCAAGAGGATCATACACCATGATCAACTGGGATTCATCACAGAGATGCAAGGATGGCACAACATTCGAAAATCCATCAACATCATCTACCACATCAACAAAAAGAAGAACAAAATCCACATGATCATCTCCATAGATGCCGAAAAAGCATTTGACAAAATTCAGTATCCATTCATGATTAAAAATCTCAAGAAACTGGGCACAGGCAGCAAGTACCTCAACATCATAAAGGCCATATATGACAAAGCCACAGCTAAAATCATACTTAACAGCAAGAAGCTAAAAGCTTTTCATCAAAGATCGGGAACAAGACAGGGATGCCCACTCTCTCCACTGTTATTCAACATAGTACTGCAGGTCCTAGCCACGGCAATCAGACAAAACAAAAACATACAAGGCATCCAGATTGGTAAAGAAGAAGTCAAATTGTCACTATTTGAAGATAACATGATATTGTACATAAAAAAACCCTAAAGACTCCACTCCAAAACTACTAGAACTAATATCTGAATTCAGCAAAGTTGCAGGATACAAAATTAACCACAGAAATCTGTTGTTTTCCTATACACTAACGATGAACTAACAGAAAGAGAAATCAGAAAAACAATTTCATTCACAATTGCATCAAAAAGAATGAAATACCTAGGAATAAACCTAACGAAGGACGTGAAAGACCTATACTCTGAAAACTACAAGACACTCCTAAGAGAAATTAAAGAAGACACTAACAAATGGAAATTCATCCCATGCCCTTGGCTAGGTAGAATAAATATTGTGAAAATGGCTATACTACCTAAAGAAATGAATGGATTCAGTGCAATCCCTATCAAAATACCAACGGCTTTCTTCAATGAACTAGAACAAATAATTTTAAAATTCATATGGAAACACAAAAGACCCTGAATAGCAAAAGCAATCCTGAGAAGGAGGAATAAAACAGGGGGAATTATGCTCCCTGACTTCAAGCTTTACGACAGCCACAGTAATCGTGACAATATGGTATTGGCACAAAAACGGACCCACAGACCAGTGAAACACAATAGAAAATCCAAACATTAACCCAAACATATACAGTCAAATAATATTTGATAAAGGAGCCTTGGATATACAATGGGGAGATGACAGCCTCTTCAGCAGCTGGTGTTGGAAAAACTGGACAGCTACATGTAAGAGAATGAAACTGGACTACTGTCTAACCCCATACACAAAAGTAAACTCAAAATGGATCAAAGACCTGAATGTAAGTCATGAAACCATAAAACTCTTAGAAAAAAACATAGGCAAAAATTTCTTGGACATAAACGTGAGCGACTTCTTATGAACATATCTCCCCGAGCAAGGGAAACAAAAGCAAAAATGAACAAGTGGGACTATATCAAGCTGAAAAGCTTCTGTACAGCAAAGGACACCATCAGTAGAACAAAAAGACATCCTACAGTATGGGAGAATATATTCATAAATGACATATCCGATAAGGGGTTGACATCCAAAATATATAAAGAACTCACGGACCTTAACAAACAAAAAGCAAATAATCCAATTAAGAAATGGGCAAAGGACATGAATAGACACTTCTCTAAAGAAGAAATTCAGATAGCCAACAGGCACATGAAAAGATGCTCCACATCGCTAATCATCAGAGAAATGCAGATTAAAACCACAATGAGATATCACCTCACACCAGTGAGGATGGCCAACATCCAAAACACAAACAACAACAAATGTTGGCGAGGATGTGGAGAATAGGGAACCCTGCTACACTGCTGGTGGGAATGCAAATTAGTTCAACCATTGTGGAAAGCAGTATGGAGGTTCCTCAAAAAACTCAAAATACAAATACCATTTGAACCAGGAATTCCACTTCTAAGAATTTACCCTAAGAATGCAGCAGCCCAGTTTGAAAAAGACATATGCACCCCTATGTTTATCGCAGCACTATTTACCATAGCCAAGAAATGGAAGCAACCTAAGTGTCCATCAGTAGATGAATGGATAAAGAAGAGGTGGTACATATACACAATGGAATATTATTCATCCATAAGAAGAAAACAGATCCTACCATTTGCAACCACATGGATGGAGCTAGAGGGTATTATGCTCAGTGAAATCAGCCAAGCCGAAAAAGACAAATACCAAATGATTTCACTCATATGTGGAGTATAAGAACAAAGAAAAAACTGAAGGAACAAAACAGCAACAGACTCACAGAACCCAAGAACGGACTAATAGTTACCAAAGGGAAAGGGACTGGGGAAGATGGGTGGGAAGGGAGGGACAAGGGGTAAAAAGGGTCACTCCAATTAGCAGATATAGTGTTGTGGAGTACAGGGAAGGCTGTGCAACTCAGAGTATACAAGTAGTGATTCTATAGCATCTCACTATGCTGATGCACAGTGACTGTAATGGGGTTGGTGGGGGGGACCTGATTAAGGGGCAACTTTAATCACCATAATATTGCACATGTAATTGTAGATTGATGATACCAAAATAAAGTATAAAAAAAACTACCAGGAAACTGGTTTGACTGGGTATTCTCAATAGTCATAACTTAGTTTAAAAAAAAAAAAAAACCTACCTAAGAACAAAACACCTGGTCCAGATGACTTCACCACTGAATTTTATCAAACATTTAGTGAAGAACTAATACCCATCCTCTTTAAAGTTTTCCAAAGAGTAGAAGAAGATGGAATGCTTCCAAACTCATTCTATGATGCCAGCATCACTCTAATACCGAAACCAGGCAAAGACACCACAAAAAAAGAAAACTACAGACCAATACCCCTGATGAACATAGACGCAAAAATACTTAACGAAATATTCGCAAACCGAATTCAAAAGTACATCAAAAGGATCATCCATCATGATCAAGTAGGATTTATTCCAGGAATGCAAGGATGGTTCAACATTCAGAAATCCATCAACATCATCCACCACATCATCAAAAAGGACAAAAACCACATGATCATCTCCATAGATGCTGAAAAAGCATTTGACAAAATTCAACATCCATTCATGATAAAAACTCTCAACAAAATGGGTATAGAGAGCAAGTACTTCAACATAATAAAGGCTATATATGACAAACCCACAGCCAACATTATACTTAACAGTGAGAAGCTGAAAGCTTTTCCTTTAAGATCGGGAAGAAGACAAGGATGCCCACTCTCCCCACTTCTATTCAACATAGTACTGGAGGTCCTTGCCACAGCAATCAGACAACACAAAGAAATAAAAGGCATCTGATTGGCCGGGAAGAAGTTAAACTGTCCCTGTTTGCAGATGACACGATATTGTACATAAAAAAACCCTAAAGAATCCATTCCAAAACTACTAGATATAATATCTGAATTGAGCACAGTTGTGGGATACAAAATTAATGCGCAGAAATCTATGGCATTCCTATACACTAACAATGACCTAACAGAGAGAAATCAGGATAACAATTCTATTCAAGATTGCATCAAAAAGAATAAAATACCTAGGAGTAAACCTAACCAAGGAAGTGAAAGAGCTATACTCTGAGAACTACAAGATACTCATGAGAGAAATTAAAGAAGATACCAATAAATGGAAACACATCCTGTGCTCATGGATGGGAAGAATTAATATTGTCAAAATGCTGATCCTGTCTAAAGAAATCTACAGAGTCAATGCAATTCCTTTCAAAATAGCAAAAGCATTTTTCAACGAAATAGAGAAAATCATTCTAAAATTCATATTGAACCACAAAAGACCCCGAATAGCCAAAGCAATCCTGAGAAGGAAGCATAAACCTGAGGGAACTATGCTCCCCAACTTCAAGCTTTACTACAAAGCCACAGTAATCAAGACAATTTGGTACTGGCACAAGAACAGACCCATAGACCAGTGGAACAGACTAGAGAGCCCTGATATAAACCCAACCATATATGGTCAATTAATATATGATAAAGGAGCTATGGCCATACAATGGGGAAATGACAGCCTCTTCAACAGCTGGTGTTGGCAAAACTGGACAGTTACATGCAAGAAAATGAAACTGGATTATTGTTTAAGCCCATACACAAAAGTAAACTCTAAATGGATCAAGGACCTGAATGTAAGTCATGAAACCATAAAACTCTTAGAAGACAACATAGGCAAAAATCTCCTGAATATAAGCATGAGCGACTTCTTCCTAAACGCATCTCCTTGAGCAAGGGAAACAAAAGCAAAAATGAACTCATGGGACTACATCAAACTATAAAGTTTCTATACAGCAAAGGACACCATCAACAGAACAAAAAGGCATCCTACAGTATGGGAGAATATATTTGTAAATGACATATCCAACAAGGGGTTAACATCCAAGATATATAAAGAACTTACACGCCTCTACACCCAAAAAGCAAATAACCTGATTAAAAACTGGGCAGAGGATATGAAGAGACAGTTCTCCAAAGAAGAAATTCAGATGGCCAACAGACACATGAAAAGATGCTCCACATCACTAACCATCAGGGAAATGCAAATTAAAACCACAATGAGATATCACCTCACACCAGGAAGGATAGCCAACATCCAAAAGACTAAGAACAACAAATGTTGGCGAGGATACAGAGAAAGGGGAACCCTCCTACACTGCTGGTGGGAATGTAAGCTAGTTCAACCATGTGGAAAGCAATATGGAGGTTCCTTAAGAAACTAAAATTACAAATACCATTTGACCCAGGAATCCCACTCCTTGGAATTTACCCAAAGAATACAACTTCTCAGATTCAAAAAGACATATGCACCCCTATTTTTATGGCAGCACTTTTTACAATAACCAAGATATTGAAGCAAGCTAAGTGTCCATCAGTAGATGAATGGATAAAGAAGAGGTGGTACATATACACAATGGAATACTATTCAGCCATAAGAAGGAAACAAATCCTGCCATTTGCAACAACGTGGATGGAGCTGGAAGATATTATGCTCAGTGAAATGAGCCAGGCGGAGAAAGACAAGTGCCAAATGATTTCCCTCATTTGTGGAGTATAACAATGAAGCAAAACTGAAGGAACAAAATAGTAGCAGACTCAGAGACTCCAAGAAGGAACTAGTGGTTACCAAAGGGGAGGGGTGTGGGAAAGCGGGGGGGAGGGTGGGAGAAGGGGATTGAGGGGTATTATGTTTAGTACACATGGTGCAGGGAATCATGGGGAAAACAGTGTAGCACAGAGAAGGCAAACAGTGAATCTGTGGCATCTTACTACACTGAAGGACAGTGACTGCATTGGGGTTTGAGGGGGGACTTGATACTATGGGTAAATGTAGTAACCACATTGTTTTTTTTCACGTGAAACCTTCATCTGTGTGTATATCAATAATACCTTAATAAAAGAAAAAATATTAAAAGAAAGCAAGAAGAAAAGAACATAATGGAAGTGGGCCCAAATGCAGGTTATTAATAAGGTAATAATATAAATCCAAATGTATCAATTAAATTAAAAGTAATTGGAATAAATATTTTAATTAAAAGAATAGGATTATAAGGATAGATTAGGATTTAAAACCTTACTATACACTTCTTGGAGGAAAAACTTTAAATGTGAAATTACAGAAGGGATGAAAGCAAAAAGATGGGGAAAGAAAGACCTTGCCAGTTCTAACTATAGAAAAGGTGGTTTACCTATACTGATATCAAAGTAGACATGAAGTCAAGAAGTATTATGAGAGGTAATGAGGAATAGTTCCTAATGAAAAAGGGTCAATCCATCAGGAAGATATCACAATTAACAGATAAATCCACAGTCAGGGGTGGAGACTTATTCATTTCTCTCAATAAGTGATAAAAGAAACTTAATAAATATATGGAAGATCTGAACTACTCAGTTAAAAAATTTGGGCTGATTGTTATATGGAGAATGCTACATCAACTCATTAGTTTTTCAAGGACAAATGGAACCATATACTGGGCCTAAAAGATTGCCTCAAAAATATACAAAATATTAAATTATTCCAAATATGTTTTTGACCATAATAGTTTAAATAGAAATATATTACAAGTATATGCCAAGAAGAAAACCCAAGGACTTGAAAATTCAGCAGTATACTAATTAATCCATGGTCAATGAAGAAATAAAAATAGAAATTAGAAAACATTTGAAGTGAATCATAATGAAGATTTGATGTTTGATATACTAAAATAATATGGAGGGTGATAGTAAGATAGTGGAATAGGAGATTCCATCTCCCATACCCCTACAGAAACACTGACTTTAATAACCACTCGTGGATGAGAATACTTACATGGGGGCTTGGGAGTTCAACTAAAAGGTTTCAGCAACCTTGTGGAGGAAAATCATCTAAAAACAGATGCATTCAAGAGAATATGAACAGCTTCATTTACCTACATTATTCCACCCCCAAGGCTGCACACCTCAGTGCCAAGAGAGACCCCTTCAGCCCGCCATTTCTCTTGTGGGGGAAAATGAGAGCAAAGTGAGCACCCAGCTTTCCTAGTCTTGTGGGATGCTACCTGGGAAGCCTATTTCTGTCTCACCCTATCCAAAACACTGAGCGGGTTAGCGTAGTTGAATAGTCTGGAGAAGGCTAGGAGTGGATAAAAAGGATAGGGATTTACAGCAACCAGCAGATGAATTTCAGCAACACTACATATCCTACTTACTTTTTTGTAGCCCCCTTCAGAAAGTCATAGGTTATCTCATTTGTGGACTTCTACAGAGAGAACACAAGGTCCCACAGATGGCATATGTGAGCTCCTACCGACAGTGCATGAAAGCAGAAAGCTTTCCTTCTAAGATCAAAAACAAGAGAAAGATGCCCACTCTCACCACTTTTATTCAGCACAGTAATGGAAGTCCTGGCCAGAGCAATTAGACAAGAAATGGAAATAAAAGGCATCCAAATTGGAAAGGAAGAATAAAATCATCTCTGAAGAAGGCATGAATTTATATAAGAAAATAGCAAAAATACCACCCAAAAAGTTACAACTAATAATCAAAATCAGTAAAGTGGCAAGAAATGCAAATACAAAAATAAACTGTGCTTCTATAGAGTAACAATGAACTTATTTTCAAAATACAAATACAGAAAAATTCCGTTTTCATTAGCATCAAAAAGAACAAAATACCTAAGAAGACATTTAACTAAAAGGTGAATGATCTGTACACTGAAAATAATAAGACACTGATGAAAAAAAATCGATGACACAAATAAATGGCATAACAATAGATGTATAGATCATGGAACAAAACAGAGAGCCCAAAAATATTCACACACTTATATAGTTGATTACTATATGACAAGGGAGGCAAGAAAATACAATGGGCAAAAGACAGTATCTTCTTCAAAAAATGGTGTGAGGAAAACTGGACAGCTATATTCAAAAGAATGAAACTGGACCACTGTCTTACACCATACACAAAAATAAATTTGAAATGGATTAAAGACCTAATATAAAACCTAAAACCACAAAACTCATTGGAGAAAATATAGGCAGTAAAGTCTTGCACATCGGCATTAACAATGTTTCCTGATATGTCTTCCTAGGCGAGGGAAACAAAAGCAAAAGTAAGTAAGTGGGATTATATCAAAATAAAAAGCTTCTGGGTAGAAAAGGAAACCATCAAGAAAATGAAACAGAAACCTACCGTATGGAGGAAGATATTTGTAAATGTTATATCTAATAAGGGTTAGTATCCAAAATATATAAAGAACTCATACAAATCAATAGAAAAAAATAATAATCCAGTTGAAAAATGCGCAGAATTGTAGCTTATGTGACAAGTGATAGAAAACTGCTCATATCTGCAGATCTTATAAACATGCTTTGGGAAAACTACTCCAAGAAAATTATCTGAAAGGAAAATAATAATGATGTCATCTTACTGGTTTTCCCAGTACTTGAGGGTTTACACAGCATTTTCATATACTGTTTATAAAGAGATATTTGAACTGTGTTATTCTTATTAACAAAAAGTTGTAAAGAACATAAATGGCCAACATACTAATAGGAAGGAACGAAGCATAGTTACCAAGATTCTAAGGAAGTTGATATATTGGAAGCTGAGTGTAAGATGATGTTAAAGGAAAAACAATACAGAATTCAAAATAGTACATAATGACAACAAAATGTATATGAATGAATAATGAAGAACAGAAATGTAGTGTATTTATAGAGGTGTGGGTAAAATTGAAATATTTACAGAATCTCTCACCTGACCTTAGTGCATCTCCATATCAGTCAGTGATTATAAGGGGGAGCGAGGCCATATCTGGACAAGAGATTGGGTGAGGTCCCCCTTTGCAGCTGGGTTGTGAAAGACACGGGCAAGCAGAAGCAGATGACTGCCTATAAGCAACAAATGGGTTTCTCCCACTTTATTTACTTATTTCTGCTTCAAAGGTAATTTGCCCCAGGATGGGAACTTATTTTCCCCCTGGAGTTACATCTGGTGGTAGTCAGCAGGCCCTCTGAACCCAGAATCTGTCTTCAGGGTGCAACACTTGGGTGGGCTTCCCCTAGGGATGATGGGGAAATACCTGGAAACCCCTCTGTGGATAGTGGGGAGGCCCCAGTGGCTGTAGCAGTGGACAGTGCAGTTTCACCCAGAAGCCCCCTATCTGGGGGGCTTCCAACTGGGGAATCCCTACTGGGAAATTAGTCTAGGATAAAGCACCTCCTAGATAGGTGGGCCCTTCCCCACAACTGGGGAAGGGTGGAAACACCAGAAGCTGTAGAATTAGTCTTCCATAAGATAGAAGACTGCTTAGAGGCCCTGAGTGGCCATGTAGCAGCCAGGACTGTGGGATGTTTGTTTCTCAAAATAGTAGAAAGGGTTATTGAGGCAAGAGATATACTTTGGCAGGAAAGAGACACACTTCAGCATCACCTGAAAGAGCTGGGTGATAACTTGTGGGATGTCCTTAAGAAAGACAGTTATTGAGAAGACAGGTTGTGCTCCTGGAAGATATGTTTGCAGCAAGGGAGGAGGCTGCAGAAGAATCCGTGTTGCAGGAGGCCATGGGGAGGGGGAGAAAAGAGCAGTGCCTTCAGCCCCGGAGATGGTAGAGGAGATTTTGGAAGAGGATGAGGGGCTGGGGCTGAGTACAGAACTGTGGCTGAGGCCACCACCTGAGGCACCAGCCTCTCCTGTATTAAAGGCCCGCCCAGTTGTAATTAAGAAGGTAAAAATGCAACAACCGCAGGCTCCTTAGTGGGAGGAGCCACCCCTTCCCCAGATTGTGGAGCACTCCATTCTCTGCCCCACACCCAGGATGAGCTGGTTTTGGCAGGAGTGGTCGGCGGAACCTCTGCCTACATGGCTTTGTGTCTCTGGGATATGGGTGTGGAAAACATTGTTTTGTAGGGTTCTGAAATGGGTAGACTGTCTTCCCTGATGACTCACCCTTCCCTCTGGCAGGTTGCAAAGTGATCATCACACCTCAGGGAATGAGGCACTTCTGGATTGGCTGACAGCAGCCATCAGAGCAGTTTGGCCTAATGAGGGTGATTTACTATACTTACCCACTAGCTAGAAAATGTATGCAGAGCTCCAGCAGGTGTTACAGGAGCTGGACACCAAAAATATCATCTATAATATGGACCCCCAGGACCCCGATGAGAAGTTGTTCACCGTAGGAATGAGAAATATGGTGCTCCATACAGCTCCCTCTTCTCTCTTTGGATCCCTAGTGACTATTCTAACCCGTAAGTGAGGCTACTTGTACTTTAGCAGATCTGGGGGAGGTTGAAACAATAATAAGCACGGAAGGAAGTACAGGCTATGACTGAAAGGAGAGGTGATAGAATGATAAAGCAGCGTTTTGGAAACAGAGCTGAGGGTCTAGCTTGGGGAAAGTATACTGCAATTTGTTCTACCTACTAGGAACAGCATCATATAATGATTATTGATTTAAGGTGTATGCTATGTTGTGGGTAAAATTGCAATATTTTCCAGAATCTCTCACCTGGCTTTAGTGCATCTCCCTATCAATAGGGGTTTCCAAGGGGTGGAGAGAAGTAGTTCATCTCCATATCAGTAGGTAATTACAAGGGCAAGTGAGAGCTTATCTGGACCAGAGAGGTTTTATAGGGTCTCTTCTTCTGCAGCCGGGTCACCAGAGACACGGGCAAGCAGAAGTGGATAACTGCTTAGAAGCAATAAACAGTTTCTCCCACTTTATTTACTGATTTCTGCTTCAAATGTAATTTTCCCCAGGCTGGGAACTTTTTTCTCCCAGAGTTACAATATGTTACCTGTGTATGGTCAATTTACCCATTCTGCTACCTATTCTGCATTCTTGTAGGAATAATTTCTAATGAATAGTTTTCACATCAATATTTCTCTCAGACCCAGTTTTAGGAAATCCAACTTAAGACATATACATTAAAAGAGAAAATGAAAAATGCAATAAATCATAGGATTCTCAATAATTCAAGAGTACTTGTAAAATTCACAGCCTACTGAAAAATTAATATATTACAAATAGGCAGGGAAGTCCTCTCTCTATAAAGTATATTTATCAAAAAGCCTCCACAAACACCACACTTAATAAACATTTAAAACTTTACTCCTCGGACCCCACAGAAATACAAAGAATTATAAGAGAATATTACGAGCATCTATATGCCAACAAGCTGCAAAACCTAGAAGAAATGGACAACTTCTTAGAAAAATACAGCCTTCCAAGACTCACCAAGCAGGAAACAGAAAAACTAAACAGACCAATCACCAGCAACGAAATTGAATCGGTAATCAAAAAACTACCCAAGAACAAAAGCCCTGGACCGGATGGATTCACCTCTGAATTCTACCAGACATATAGAGAAGAAATAACACCCATTCTCCTTAAAGTTTTCCAAAAAATAGAAGAGGAGGGAATACTTCCAGACTCTTTCTATGAAGCCAGCATCACTCTAATACCAAAACCGGGCAAAGACCTCACTAAAAAAGAAAATTACAGACCAATATCCCTGATGAATGTTGAAGCAAAAATACTCAACAAAATATTAGCAAACCGAATTCAAAAATATATCAAGAGGATCATACACCATGATCAAGTGGGATTCATCCCAGGGATGCAAGGATGGTACAACATTCGAAAATCCATCAACATCATCCATCACATCAATAAAAAGAAGAACAAAAACCACATGATCATCTCCATAGATGCTGAAAAAGCATTTGACAAAATTCAGCATCCATTTTTGATTAAAACTCTCAACAGAATGGGTATAGATGGCAAGTACCTCAACATCATAAAGGCCATATATGACAAACCCACAGCTAACATCATACTTAACAGCGAGAAGCTGAAAGCTGTTCATCTAAGATCGGGAACAAGACAGGGGTGCCCACTCTCTCCACTGTTATTCAACATAGTACTGGAGGTCCTAGCCACGGCAATCAGACAAAACAAAGACATACAAGGCATCCAGATTGGTAAAGAAGAAGTCAAATTGTCACTATTTGCAGATGATATGATACTGTACATAAAAAACCCTAAAGACTCCACTCCAAAACTACTAGAACTAATATCTGAATTCAGCAAAGTTGCAGGATACAAAATTAACACACAGAAATCTGTTGCTTTCCTATACACTAATGATGAGCTAACAGAAAGAGAAATCAGAAAAACAATTCCATTCACAATTGCACCTAAAAGAATAAAATACCTAGGAATAAACCTAACGAAGGAAGTGAAAGACCTGTACTCTGAAAACTACAAGACACTCCTAGGAGAAATTAAGGAAGACACTAACAAATGGAAATGCATCCCATGCTCTTGGCTAGGAAGAATCAATATTGTCAAAATGGCAATACTACCTAAAGCAATCTACAGATTCAACGCAATCCCTATTAAAATACCAACAGCTTTCTTCAATGAGCTGGAACAAATAATTCTAAAATTCATATGGAACCAGAAAAGACCCCGAATAGCCAAAACAATCCTGAGAAGGAGGAATCAAACAGGGGGAATTACGCTCCCTGACTTCAAGCTCTACTACAAAGCCACAGTAATCAAGACAATTTGGTACTGGCATAAAAACAGACCCACAGACCAGTGGAACACAATAGAAAATCCAAACATTAACCCAAACACCTACAGTCAATTAATATTTGATAAAGGAGCCCTGGATATACAATGGGGAGAGGACAGCCTCTTCAGCAGCTGGTGTTGGAAAAACTGGACAGCTACATGTAAGAGAATGAAACTGGACTACTGTTTAACCCCATACACAAAGGTAAACTCAAGGTGGATCAAAGACCTGAATGTAAGTCATGAAACCATAAAACTCTTAGAAAAAAACATAGGCAAAAATCTCTTGGACATAAACATGAGTGACTTCTTCATGAACATATCCCCCCGGGCAAGGGAAACAAAATCAAAAATGAACAAATGGGACTATATCAAGTTGAAAAGCTTCTGTACAGCAAAGGACACCATTAGTAGAACAAAAAGACATCCTACAATGTGGGAAAATATATTCATAAATGATGTATCTGATAAGGGGTTGACATCCAAAATATACAAAGAACTCACGCACCTTAACAAACAAAAAGCAAATAACCCAATTAAGAAATGGGCACAGGACATGAATAGACACTTCTCTAAAGAAGAAATTCAGATGGCCAACAGGCACATGAAAAAATGCTCCACATCGCTAATCATCAGAGAAATGCAGATTAAAACCACAATGAGATATCACCTCACACCAGTGAGGATGGCCAACATCCAAAACACAAACAACAACAAATGTTGGCGAGGATGTGGAGAGAGGGGAACCCTCCTACATTGCTGGTGGGAATGCAAATTAGTTCAACCATTGTGGAAAGCAGTATGGAGGTTCCTCAAAAAACTCAAAATAGAAATACCATTTGACCCAGGAATCCCACTCCTAGGAATTTACCCCAAGAATGCAGCAGCCCAGTTTGAGAAAGACACATGCACCCCTATGTTTATTGCAGCACTATTTACAATAGCCAAGAAATGGAAGCAACCTAAGTGCCCATCAGTAGATGAATGGATTAAGAAGATGTGGTACATATACACAATGGAATATTACGCAGCAATAAGAAAGAAACAAATCCTACCATTTGCAACAACATGGATGGAGCTAGAGGGTATTATGCTCAGTGAAATAAGCCAGGCCGAAAAAGACAAGTACCAAATGATCTCACTCATATGTGGAGTATAAGAACAAAGAAAAAATAAATAAATAAATAAATTGATGGATGAAGGCACCAGCAGACTCACAGAACCCACGAATGGACTAACAGTTACCAAAGGGAAAGGGACTGGGGAGATGGATGGGAAGGGAGGGATAAGAGGGTAAAAGGGGCATTACGATTGGCAGACATAGGGTGGGGGGGCACGGGGTGTACTGTACAGCTCAGAGAAGACAAGTAGCGATTCTCATCTCACTACGCTGATGGACAGTGACTGTGGTGGGGTTGGTGGGGGGGACCTGGTGATGGGGGGAGTTCAATCATCACGGTATTGCCCATGTAATTGTAGGTTAATGATACTAAAATAAAATAAATTATTTAAAAAAAAAAAAAAAAAAACTTTACTCCTGAGATGGTGATTGAGACAATAACATTCACTATCATCACCTCTAGACAACTGTATTTCCAGCCAGTAAAATACAGAAAAAAGAAGAAAAAAAGACATAGGGGTTTGGAAGGAAGAAACAAAATTCACAATTTCCAGACAACATGATGGTATACTTAAGTTGGAAGTGGAGGTAGAAGAATCTAAATCTACAAACTACTAGAATTAGTAGGCAACTTTACAAAGATTACAGGATTAATGGTCTATTTAGAAACTCACTTATATTATAATATGTAAGCATTGAACATAGAGAAAAAATATTTTTAAATATAAAATATCTAGCAATGTATAACTTTGTGAGCTCTTTAATTAAAAACTATAAAACAATGCTGGGAAAAATTAAAGAAGATATAAATAAGCATATATATTCATATACTGGTAACCCCAATATTATCAATATGCCAGTTCTCCCAAATCTATAGGTTCAATGCAATACCAATCAAAACTCCAGTAGTTTTTCTTTTGAAGAAAATGTCAAGTTGATTCTAGAATTTATATGAAAATACAGAGGACAACCAAGAAAAGACAGATCAAGCTTAAAAGAGAACAAAAGTGGAAAAATTATACTACCAGATAAAAAGAACCATTATAAACAATGTGACAGTGGTGCAATAACAGACAATCAGAACAATGGAACAGAATAGAGAACACGAAACAAACCCCACTATATAGCTGGTTGCCTAATTTGCAGTAGAATGTAGGAAACTATGATCCTTTCAAAAAATAGTTCTTACTCATTCAGATATAAACATTGGGAAAAAAAACATGTGGCTGGAAAGAAAAGGTTTGCCCAGATGGATTGTAAATCCAAATGTGAAAATTAAACAAGAAAGCTTTTAGCAGAAAACAATGGAAAACCATTTTGTGACTTTGGAATAGGTGAACATTTTGTTGAGATGCTATAAAAAACAACACAAGATGAAAAAAGTTGATAAACTGTATATCAAAAGACACCATTAAGAAAATGAAAATTCAACTCAATATTGAGAAAAGATATAAAATATTTGCAATTTTATTGCAGACAAGACAAAGAGACAACCCAGAAAAAAAAATGGGCAAAAGTCTTGAAAGATATTTTATAGAAGAAGATATCCATGGCTAATAGACATGTGTAAGGATAGAAACATCAGGGAAACAAAAATCAGAATGATATATCACTACACATTCATCATAATGGCTAAAATTTCAAAAAGACAGAAAGTAGGAGTTTGACAATATATGGAGTTGCTGAAATTGTCATAGATTCTGATATGAATGTAAATCAGTAAAACCACTTTGGAAAATCACCTGTTTACTTCTGCCAAACATATGCATACCCCATGACTCAAAGTAATCTACAACAAAAACAAGGTAATCATTACAAAAATGAATTTATAGTAATATTTGTTCATTATAATAACATTTATAATACTTTATACTGGAAAAGCTTAAATAGACATCAATAGTTGAAGGGATAAATACATTTTGGTGTCCACACATTGGATAGTGTACAAAATGGTATATATCATTTACAATTACTCTCAATAATATAGAAGAATTCAGAAGTATAATATTGAATGGGTCACATAAGCTAGACATAAGTACATATAAATTGCATGATTCCATTTATTAAAGTACAAAAACAAACAAAATTAATGTATATTATTAGAAATCATGGAGGTAGTGTCTAGAAGAAGCACATAGGAGGGACTTAGGTCCTGCTGTTTTGTTTGTTTATTTGTTTCTAGATCTGTGACTATAGAGGTTTGTTTGCATGGTGAATGAAGTATGCATTTGTATTGTATACTTCACTAAAAGGTTTTATAAAACAAAAATGAAAGTTGTCAGAGTTTCCAGTATCTTTATTGGTGATTTTCTGTAAAACCTCTATTTTTCTAATTTGATAATGGCAGATTTCCTCTATCCTTTTCTTTTCGCAATTTCTTTCCTGTATAAGGAAATGGCTATGATAGTCAAAAGGACAGTCAACTGATGATTTGAGAATATAACATGTTCTTTAGGGGGTAAGAGTAAGTTGGGAAACAGTCAATATTGGTTTAATAAGATGGTGAAGAGTCAGGAGTAAAGAAAGAAAAGGAAATTAGATCTCACAAAAACACCGATAGTGGAAGGTTCCACAGCCCTATAGTAAGTTCTCAGCATTTCACTTTATCACCCAGCATATAAAGTAGGTATTACAGCCGCTCCTCTCACTCACAGTTTCTTTCTGCCTGCTGAAATCCCTTAGTTCTGAAGTGTCATTTTTAACTTTATCACTCATTGATAAATTATTTGCCAAGAATTTTCAATTCCATTATCATTTCAGCCTTGAAAAAGATAAGGTCTGTGATTTTACAAACAATAATAAAGCTCTTCTGAAAGTTATCCTTGCCTTTTCTAAGATTGCAAAAGGAAAAGAACTTGTAACTTAATATGTTTAGTACTATAGGATTCATTTATTTACAGTGCATTAAAGATCTTGAAGTTCTAAGATTTCTAGTTTGGTTTTATTATTAGAATTCATAATTTATCACATTATTGATGTTAAGGTACAGATGTTAAACAATTAATATAGCGGTATTTGGATGAACTGAATGTATTTTAATTGAATTATTCTCCATTTCCCACCCTCTATGCCTTCACTGTATACATCATTTTCATTTTCCATATATCTTCCCATCTTTTATAGTGTATGTTTATATATTTATTTTCTAAAATAAAAATCCACATTATTTATGACAATTCTTAGAAATTACTGTACCCAATTTTAAAAATCACAGTATGACTTATGTTTTAGCTCTATGCCTTGGTTAACTGTTTTTATTAACAAATATCAAGTGCATCCTAAGTTAACTAACTCAGACTCTATGGTCAAATCTGTTTTAACAAACTGAGTTTCCTAGAAAATTGATAGAGAATTTTTCCATGGGTGTTTCACCGTTTTTTAATCTACCTTATCTATCTTTTATCCCTGTGTAGAGAGAAGACCAAAAGTTAAAATGTCTTTTGACTTAATTTTAAAAAAATTTAGTTTCAATTTATACTTTAATATGTCATAATTGATCAACCCTCTTTTCCTATTTAAAATATTTAATAGAGACATTACTGATAGAATGAGTATCATGGTCATACTTAGGAAGTAAAGATATTGACAAAATAATGCAGTATGGTTCCCCACAGGCCTGAGAATCACAAAAGTACAATGAGATGTGGAAGTTATAAGATTTTAAACTGCTACTTTAAATATGCTAATAAATTGGATTTTTAGGGCTCCTGTGCATTTCTCAAAAATAGCTTTCTACATATTGACCAAGACAATGTTAACATTTCTAAAGAGCTTAACTAAACTTCAGACTGGTTTTTTCAGACTCTTGGCCCTGAGTTCCCATTTCTTAAAGCATTTATTTAAAAAAAAAACACTTATCATTGTAAATTCGTCTTTGCCTCTTTGAGATGTAAACATTTTTTAAAGCCTCTTGAGAGTTTTATAATCTAGGAATGTCCATTTTCAAGGACTTGTGAACCTCCTCTTTGAAATGTTTATCAAGGGAGCTGCACCCCATCTTCCACTCTCTGTGGGGGGGCGGGGGGTAGAAGCCTAACTTTGGTGGATGCTTTGTTCCTGGTTGTAAAACTACCTCCTATCATAAAAATACTAGAAAGTTTACTTTTTCTTGGGGTAAGCCAATTAACAACACAGATGGCCTGTGTTCTCCCTCTCTCTGTAGAGCTTAAAAATCATCCCACTCTTTTTTTTCAGTGGAATTGAATTCAAACTGTGTTCTGTTCTCTCTTCCCTACTGAAGTGGCCTGGAGTACAAGTCTCCCTTGCCTGTTCAACTTTGTCTGGTGGAATTTTTGCTTTGACAATATCTACACTAATTTATTTCAGTACTGATAGAGGGCAGAGACAGGAGACAAGCATTGTGATTAATTGTCCAAAAACGCTGAGATATAAACAGTATAGTAAGAACAGGAGGGATTCAGTTTTAAAACTAAGATTTCGTTTTAAAAACCAGGAAATTAGGAAGATTCCTAACATATTCTTTAGCAAACAGACAATAACTCAGCCCACTTTGGGGGCAGGGCAGGTGGCCCTGACTGATATATTCCCAGAGGGAAGCTGCTATCCTAGGCAGCAAATGGGATCAGTAAATTTCTTGTATTAAGTTAATTTTGCCTAATTACCTGGAGGACTGATAATAGAAGAGACTTAATGTCTCACACCAGAGATAAGCATTTTGAGACCACTTCACAAGTTTTTACTCCCTGGCTGTGGGTAAAGTGGGGTTCCTATGGCCAGGATCCTCACTGAACTTAAACCACCTGATGATGTAACTGGCTTGTTGCTAAGCTACCGCTTCCACACCTTCAGGCAATAAGCCATTATTGTGTTAATATAAAGAGTTCTGCCCAGTGCTCTGCGCAGATGGGGTGGTGGGGTTGCAAGGCTGTAGGAGAGCGGAGCAGGGGCTGGAGTGGTGGCAGCGCCAAGGGCAGAGGCCCAGAGGATGGCTGTGTGGGACGACTGTGCAGAGAAGCCCAGAGGACAGCTGTGTGCGATGGCTGTGCGGAGAGGCCCAGAGAATGGCTGTGCGAACAGCGGGGCCCGGAGGCAGAGACCGGCTTGCTGCATACAGACTCGCTCTGAGTGAACGGGATTTTAGTGACTGACTGCCACCTGGAAATAAAGTTGGGTATAACCCTTTCACCCCAAGAACCCTTTGCTGTAAATTTCTTTGGTCACAGTGAATCTATAGAGAATTTGCATGGGGCTGAAACTCATTTGCAAGACACTGGCCCTTCAAAATATCCTTAAAAGAGGGATCCCCCAATCTTTCTGGGTGCCTCCTCTCTGAGGATGCCCGCACTTTTTCTCTCTTTAAGTGTGCAGCTTAAAGCTTTCTCACTGCCCAACTTAATTGTGTTTTGTCTCTCTGCGCTTTTCTAGTGGTAAGCGTCTTTGTTTCTTTGCTATTTCATTCTATTTCTAAATCTTCACTTAGTCTCTGCTTTTCTCCTGTTAAGCAAGGAGGAGCTGCTTAGAGCTCAGATTTGGGTCTGCAAGTTCCCATCACCTGGGTGACCCAGACGGAACTGCAGCTCCAGGAACCTGCCTGACAATCTCCCTTCTTTGGGAAGCTCTCAGAACATAATCTCACTCTATCCCATGCTCCACGGCTCTCCAAATCCTGGGGTGGTAGCGACTAGTCCCATGCCGGGCAGATCCAAGCAGACACAGGACTTCAAATGACCCTGGCTTTAAGAGATGGCAAGGGAATCTGCTCTGTGCTGAGAAAAAGTTCAGCAAACTTTCTCTTTCCCTCGGCAATTTCCTATTCTCAGCCACCTGCATGGCAGCTACCATTCCCTGCTACTCTCACTTTAATAAATTCCTTCCTTACCTATCAGAGTCAAGAACCCTTCCCCCCACCCCTCCCCGGTCCAGGTTGGAGTTTCACCTGGTGCACAGACCTCCCAGATGCAGCTGCCTGGCAACAGTACTCCCAGAGTACCTACCACCTTGCCAAAGATTTACAGCTGATGTATTTTATTGCTCTAATGAAATTTTTTGCATGAAATCTTTTATCAATAGGTAACTCTTCATTGGTTTATCAGAGATTATCAACAAGTGAGATATTAAATTATAAAATGAATTTTTTTTAATTTTCATATGTTGATGGTATAATCCCAACTGACTTTTAACTAAATTATTCATAAAAGGAAGACAATTAGCATTTACTAAGCCTTTGTTATGCCAGGTATTATGTATAATTTAAAACTCTACAAAAAAGTTCTTTCATTATTTACATTTTATAGATAACAAAATTGTGGCTTAAGGAAGTTAAATGACTTGCCCAATGTCAGAAAACTAATAAATAATATTCTCAAAATCTAACCTAGGTATGTCTTATTTCAAAAGAATGTTTTATTGCATTAGGATACCTTCTTGCCTTAGAATCACAGAATCATTAATTTGAACAAATTTAAGATTACTCTTTAGGAATTTATACAATTCATCAAATATGAGTATCTGTAGGTATTTCATTTAAGTAGATATTAATTGCAAAAACGTTTTCATAATCTGGAAGCTAGAATCTGATCAGTGTTTGAAGTCTGAAAATTCAAATAAATCTAAACTCCTGATCACCTATGAATGCTAATTCATTCATTCCATAAATATGTTATTGTGGATAAAATGAGAGTTCCTGTGGCCAGGATTCTCACCTGGCCCTGGCTGATTAGCTCACTGCACACCTGTGGGCAATACATGGCTGTTAACTCTATATAAAGAGCTCCACCCAGTGCTCTGGGCACAATAGGGTGGCAGGGATGCAAGGCTGCAGGAAAGCAGAGCAGAGGCTCGAGGGGTGGCAGTGCCGAGGACAGAGGCCCAGAGGACAGCTGTGTGGGATGGCTGTGCAGAGAGGCCCAGAGGATGGCAGCACAGACAGAGGGGCCCAGAGGCAGAGACCAGCTTGCTGCATACAGACTCCCTCTGAGAATGGGATTTTAGTGACTGATCTGCCACCTGGAAATAAAGTTGGGTATAACCCTTTCACCCCAAGAACAGTTTTGCTGTCAATTTCTTTGGTCACATTGAATCTATAGTGAACTTGCCTGGGGCTGAAACCCATTGGCCAGACAGTTATTCATTTAAAAAAATTGGGAAAGCCCATTAGAAAATTCTATCTGGCAATCAAAGGATGGAAGAATCCTACCAAAAAATTCAGGAAGTTCAGTAGAGAGTTACTGAGACCAAGGAAAGTAACTTACCTAAATCGAACCTCTATGCTCAATAACATAGCCTTGTTCTCTCCATCTCCACGCTGCCATTGGGGGCTGACTATATCCCTTAAGAAATATCCTTGTATGGATATGGACTACTTCAAAGTGGCAGCTTAGGGTAACCATGTTAGTGACTGAATATTCTCATGAGATCTTAAAAACAAAGCTTTGAACTCTCACCTGTCTTATTTGCATGTGAACTATGGAACAGATATTCTTTTTTTGTTTTAACTTATCACAGAGCCTTGTTTCATGACTGAATCTCTCACCCAATCAGATTCCTACCTCTTGAACAAAGATCAAAGATAGGGTAGAGTGAGCATGGAAATCTTTACAGTCAAAAGCAGTGCTCTACCCAGACTCCCTGTTCATGGTCAACACACCCAACTCCCAGCTACTAAGAATATCCCAACTGAAGACTTGGCAGCTACTTCCCACATGAGCTTGCCCTTGGTCAAAGGGAACCACCTTGCTCAGGGTTACACTTCCTCCCAGAGATAGTCATGGTCAATGACTGGCTGATCAAAGAATACATAAACTTGGAACATCTTTGAAAAGCCATACCAACCCCAGAGCATGCAGTATGGCCAAGGCCTCAGTTGCAAATATACTGCTGGTCAGCTTCTCCTTCTGTCATTTCCTGCTCTACCTCTTTCATTTCTTTTCTAAAGGATATACTGACCAAGACCATGTCCCAGTACCCTTTTATATGCAACCATGTATCTCAGAGTTTCCAGGGAACCAAGTCTAAGGCATCACTTGAATTTTGAATGGTCTGGAACTCAAATTCTCTGGCATCTTCCTTTACATTCCATTAAGAAAATGATTTTCTATTTCATAATGGTACATTGTAGGTTTTTCTTTCTTAACTTAAAAACATGATAATTGTTTTCTGCATTTATAACCATCCAATAATTCTGGCTTTATTTATCTGACATTTGGTGAGGGTAGAGGCAAAGGTGCGAAGGTAGGAGGGATAAAAGAGGCTAATTTTGCTACAGTTTAGTCCTTCCTTTTAGTGTCAGATGCTCAAATTTCAACAATTATATCAGAATTCAATACAAATTCTCATTATGAATGTAATGCAAACCCTTAAAAATCTGAAACAAATGTGTCAAGGGAAAAAGTCCTCCTTAATTTAGTTTGGGGACAACAAATAATGAGTATTTGTGGCATTCAGCGGTAGGGGCTTATGGTAGTTGTATAATACAGTCTCTAACAGAAATTGTCCCAAGACTCCAGTGAAAATACAAAAACTTGGGAGGAAAACGTCTTGCCTTTTAGCTATACTTAGATTCTTCCCCTGGCATTGCAGCACGTCCACATGAATAAAACAGTGTTTAAAACTCTGATAAGTCAAACACAGCAGACTACTGCAATACCTGGAAAATAACAGAGTCTCAACATATATTTTTAAAATGGTTCATAGGCAGTGGTGGAAAGACTATTAAAAGGAACCACCAGAAATGAAGCAACATTTTCCCAGCCTGACTGCCTCTGCCCCAGAGGATGAGAAAAACGTTTGCCTCAACCAATTGTTATCATTTGTCTTTCTTTCTTTCCTTTCCTTTCTTTTTTATTTATTTATTTTTTTGGTGTGGGGGAGTGGTATTGTTTCTAAAGTTTTAATAGTGAATATGAAAAACACATTGAAGTACATACCAAATGCATTAGATAATATAAAAGTACAAAAATTCATTAAACAGCATAATAGCAGTGCTCATATACCTATCACCCAGATTTAACAGATATTGGAATTTTGCAATATTTACCTCAAAAATTTTATTTAGAAATAAATATAACAAGTGTAGCTAAAGTCCCATTCTTTTGTTCTGAATTTTCTCCCTCCTTCAACGAAAGATAGCACTATTATGAATTGTATATATCATGCTCATTGAATGTTTTATATTTTAAAACATTCACATGGTTTAAAATGTACATAAATGACATCATGACATATGCATCTTTTTGCAGTTTATTATTTAATCATTGCCATATGTAGATGTTGCTAATTTATATTAATTAGTATGCATTCCAAAAATGAATGAATCACAGCTTATTTATTCATTCTACTAAGGATAGTTGGGCTGTTTACACTTTTAAGACTATTACAAATATTATTCTAATAAACATGTTTATACATATTGTCTTTGTAAATGAGTACACAGTTCTATCTATAAACATTTAGAGATAAAATTTCTGGGTTGTAGATTATTCATAGCTTCAATTTCACTAGGTACTGACAGTTGTCTCCAGAGTGGTTCTGTCAACTTACAATCCCACCAGCACTGCATATTAATTCACCACCCACCATCTTTGCCAAAACACAGTGCTAACTTGTGCATGAATTGGTATCTCATTGTGGTTTAATTTAAATTTTCCGACCATTGGGGAAGTTAATCATATGTTTATTGGATACTAAAGTTTTCTTTTCTGTGATTTGCATGTTCATATCTTTTGCCTTTTATTGGTCATTTTTTCTCCTTGGTATGTAGGACTTTTTATTTAATATATGTGATATTGTATATATACCCATGGTTTGTTATGGTTGCTGCTATTCAAATGTTTTTAATTTTAATGAAATCAAATTGGTTCATATTTTCCTAAATGTCTTATAATTTGTATATAATAGTGATTAAAGAGCATAGGCTCAGAAGACAGCCTTCCAGGATTGAAAACCCACCTCCGTCACATATTAAAGGAATGTTTTTTGCAATGTTAAATGCTACTTCATCATCTGAGAATGGGAGCAGTAATAGAATTTACTTCTAAGACGGTTATAAGGATTGAATTACTTAGCATGTGTCAAGTCCTTAAAAAAGGTCTTAAAACAAGGAAAATAGTATTCTCCGCAAGCATTATTGGGTATTATAATTATTTGTAATAGTGTTGGTAGTACTACTACCATTAAAGAAATACTTCTCAATTTCAAGAACATAAGGAAATTTATTTATTTGTTTATTTATTTATACAGGATCTTTTTTTATTAAGATCTTTTTTGGAACAGTTTAAGATTCACATATATTTATTTTGGTAATGTTCATTTTTGTTTTTCAAAGAAGTCAAGGGAGATGAGGGCCCAGCTGAGACAGGAGCCACTGAAGTCAAGTTTGAGCAGAAGATTTGTATGTTAGTATGACAGCACTGTGGGAGGATAGATAGGAAAGAAGTCGAGAGGCAGGAAAAACAGCAAAGCTATTGTCATAGTACAGGAGAGAGGTATAGATACTTGAACTAGGTATCTGCAGTGAACTGTCAAGTCTTCTTTCTGATTAACTGGTGGGGGAAGGGGAGGCTAAAACAACTGCTGGATTTCTGGTTGGGCGACTCAGTGGATCAGTGCACTTCACCAAGCTGTTTCAAGGGGTCCTATTAAAATCTATCTTTGTTGGCTAGTTATATTCAGCAGCCATAAGCAGAAGCAGTTGATTACTACTTGATACATTTAATGTGTATGGGTATGTATATATATATATATATACACACACACATGACATATTCCTATAAGATCCTGGTATACAGTAAAAGCATCAATACATTGCATAGGAACACATTATTAGTTTACAGCTAATAGATTCACTTTAGAATCTATTAACAGTGAAAAAAAAGGCAGTGAAAGGTAGAGACCGCATCTACCTTTAATTTCTTGCTATACAGTACCTTTCTTGGATATTAGTTATTTGACGTGGGACATTTGAATCAAATCAATATCTGAGAGTAATACAAATTTATTGAGAACTTATTATATAAATAGCTAAGCCTCATGGACATGGTCATAAGCAAGACAAACAAGGTTGCCCTCTTCATTCACTAACTTCTAGGGTCCTCTAATATGTTACTATATTACATATGTGTAATTTATGCTTTTAGGATCACAGCAACCTGAAGATCAAAATAAGGTCACAATCGGAACTAATATTTCTCTATTTGTAACTTACCCTGAACTAAAGGTATCTCAGCCTCACTTAAATTCTTTTAAAATAGTTTTAGGACTCTCCAGGAGATGTCTCACATCTATCTTTCATACAAATTTCCTGGGATTCTGACCTCTCATGCTCTTACTTCAGCTCCCCATAGTGAATTTGGTCACCACTGTGCCAAGATGAGCTACAGCAGTTAAGCCGCACTGCCTGCCACAGGCGTAGTGCTACTTGTGCTTATCATTGTCTGCCCAGAGGCTGCTGATGTCTGCTATGCTTGCCCATAGAGCATCCTTGCCTGATGTTGCTGAAGCTGTTTGCACACCATCTCCTTTCAACAGTCAGCAGATAACATGTCTTCTATTATAGCCAAAGCTGCTGGCTCAAATTTGCTTTGCCCTTAAGCTCTTAAATGCATTTTATTGCATATGTCTTTTCCTTTAGTAGGTCTATTTTACTGCATGCCTTTTCCCTAGAATGAAAGATTGTATCTAAGAAAGCTGTGTGGGAAGACAACTGCAAAGATGAATGCTATACCATATTAAGCACCAGTCCATCCCTCCAGCCTTGACTACTGCTCTTGAAAACAAAGGCAAATTGATTCTTTTCTTCCAGGATTATTTGTTCCCAGAAGAAAGTTTAATTCTTCATGAAGACCCCTAATTGCTTTCTTCATCAATGCCCACAAATCCCTAACTAGTAAGATAACCAAATAAAATTCAAGCTGTATTTAGGAACTAAGCCACATATTTTTACATGGGTACTATTAAGATTTTTTTATGCCATAATCCTTTAAAAATGATTGTGGATCCAAAAGAACTAGGAAGTGAGTATGAAGAAAATATGACTATGTACCCTCCTTCTTTAACTTTGGGTTCTAAATTTTTATTGATAACTAAATTTTTGAAGGAGCCATTTGCTACAATGTGAGTCCAGTCTTTTAAAATATTATGGATGAGATAATAATAATAGATGTGATACACATAAAGACACTGATTACAAGAAAAGGTAACCATTTAACAGCTAGCATTGCAGGGAAGAGTATGAAGCCCTTAATTATAATGTTTGATGGCTTTCATGTAGTTTGGCTGCTTTTAAGGTGTAATGTGATGTCAGTGATCATGGAATTAGGAAGATATGCAAACAATAGGCTCTCATAACATGAGAGGAGTCAGGCACATCCCTGATTTAACTTTATTTTATGATGTTTTTAAGAGGTTTTGGGAGAAATGGTTTGACCTGTAAAATATCCACACCAATACTAAGCCAAGCCATAACAGGAATATCCTATACCTCATTATTTTTTCTGTAGAAGACAGCTTTTTCTTAAAAGAGAATCCCTCATTTTCCATCCTGAGAATTTTAGTTGACTGGCCAAATCATTACTGTGTGACAGAAAATAAATGTCAAATGTCTAAAGACTACCAATTTGTGCACAGTCTACCAGGTCCATCTATGTTTAGGTTTTCCAGGAACTAAAAGGAAAAAGAAAAATTATTTCTTGCCTTGAATCATTCAAAGAAAGAGGTGTAAGTGGAACTGAATTTATTAACTCTAAAGTCTCTAAATCCTCCACTATTTGTGAGACAAACATTACTTCTCAAAACTTAAAGTGCTGTGTGAAAAGTAAAAACAGGTGACATGTCATATTCCTTTAATATGACTCTCTTGCTCAAAAATAATAGCTCAATTCCAGTCCTAGACAGCGAGTGAACAAATACCCAAGAGGCAATAAAAAGATGTAGCTTTAAATATAGAATCTTCTTTTCTCCAAAATATAGGTTGAATGAGTGATCACAGAAGAGAGAGATGACATAAAAGTATTAATCTCCTCTAACTACATATTGGGCCCAATTCTGTCTCCCACAGGGGCAGGTGACGTGCAGAGTCATAGGAGGAAGTCACCAGCCTTGCCCTCCAAACAGGAGCTAAATGACACTGTCTGGGCTTGTCATGAGCTCACCCCCATTTGAGAGATTGACCTGCGGTAAACTGCTTGGGAAATAGCATTTTCCCCAGCTAGGCTGAGATTTCTAACAGAGTGCTCTGATACAACTTTGACACTCTTTTCCCTTCTTGCTTCCTTACTACTGACAGGTGACAAGAGCCCAGATTACTTTTGGCTGCTCCGTTACACCCAACCTGAACTCAGCTATCCCCTATTCAAACACTGTGGGACACAGATTATTGATAGGTGATTGTGAAATAAAATTTAACATACACTCATTCATAATAAATATTATTCTTCATCTAGAACTATTAATATTTCAAATCTAAATTCTAAGCACACATCATCTTAAGAATGCCTTTAAGAAAGAAGTCACTGGAGGTTATCAGCGACACTGTGGGAAGGAGAATATGTTTATAGTAGACTATCTTCCATGTAGCTCTCAAACCGCACTTCAGAGACTATTTTAATCAAGGTTGAGCTCAACTAATGGTATAATATATAGTAACCTCCAGGGGCATGAGTAAAAGGAGACTCATCACAAAAAATAATTTCCTCCATAGGGTGGAATTTTTTTACTTTTTTCTGTAGAGTTTAAAATTATGAAATACTTCAAAAATGCAAGAAATATTGTAACATTACCTTCTACTCACTACCAAGATGTAGCAGACCTTAAACTGTTGTAATATTTGTTTCAGACTATTATTTTTAGGAAACAAATTATTATAGTTAAGATTAAATATTACAGTATACCACTATTGATTCATATTTCCTTTCCTCCTGCCTCTCTAAAAATAGCCAGTACTCTTATTTAGAGGTTTATCATCCCCTAGATTATTTTTGTATTTTTACTACATACATACTTAGAAAACCAAGTTACTTTACATATTTAAACACACATGCTTATATATCAAAGGATACACAGAACCCAGCAACTTCTTTTATTATTCAAAATAATGACAACATATGTAGCTCTAGTACATTTATTTTAGCTACTGTCTTATATTGTGTTGAAATAGACTATAAATTATTTTTTTTGCCCATTCTCCAGTTATAGGCATTAAGGTTGTATTCAACATTTTGCTATTTTAAACAAAAAAAAAATCTTACACATGCATCCTTTTGTAACATGTAGAGAGTTTTCTTAGAGCAGATACACCCTGAATACATTTAACTGCCCTGGAAAACTTCCTCTACTTTTTTTAAGATACCACCATTATTTTCAACCTCAATATAATAATATATATTTATTTTATTTTCAATTTTATTTTTATAAAAAGTTATAAAATATAATAAGCAATGATCCTACCAATTTCTAAACACCTTTATCCACCATTTATATGTTATAAATCATCATGTAATTTCTTTTCCGTAGCCCACCCTGAGACTGTTCTGTGTTTTAATTCACATCCTTCCTCTTATTTTATTTTAGCTTATACAGCAAGTGTAACGTAGATAGCTGTTTTCTACCAGATTCCAATGACCTATTGCAAAGGACCAGCACCTCTGCAAGCATCCGCATGATGAGCACATAGACAGCATTGTTTGCATGCTCATGTGCTAATAAAAACTTTGGGATCCCTTTAATAAAATCAAGGTGAACAGAATTACTTAACCAAAGAATACTGTAACCTAGTATATTATACAGAAATAAAATTGATATAATGTAATACACATTTTTACAGTATGCATGAAGTATAAAACAAGTAAAGTTGAATAATAGAACTTTTTAGAGTTTCCATTTTGTTTTTGGGATTCACTGTTATGTTCACTCAGTCATCTCATGTACAAATAATAGTGAGATACAAAGCAACGTTGGAATACATGTATCCAGAAAGTTATCCTCTATTGAGAAGGGAGCACAATTTAATAGGTTTTCCAGAGCCTAATTTTGTTTCCAAAACAGTAACATATTGGGCCCAAGTCAGTCTTCACAGGGGAAGCAATTTTTATGGTCAGTAGAAATGGTAGCTCCTATTTGGAAATATCATGCTGGCATCTGGCATATAATTTAGTCAAATTTTCAAATCAAAGAAAGAGTCAGGATTTGGAAAAAAGTGATCACAAACAAATGTTGTCTACCTTTGGATTAACTTGAACAACCAACCTCCCTCTTCCTATATTTCTTCATTTCTACTATGTCAGATTTTTTTCCAAGCTAGTATACAACATGCTTCAAAAGAATATGACTACATATGTTTTGTAAATACATACCACCATATATTTTTCACTTATTAAAATTATCTTCTCTCAAATAGTTGCAATTAGATGCCGCTTTATTGAAAACACTAATATTCATAAGTCCATTTTTTCCCATTAACTTTTTCTCTTATACAAACTACATTAAAAAATTTAAAAAGCAGACAAATTCACAAGGGAAATTTCCGAAGCTAAGAATAAATGGTAAATTAGAAGAACACAGAAAACAGATGGAAGATAGAGAAGAAAGTGGAGGAAAGGAATGAGAAAAGCATATTTCCATAATCTTTCTTAGATCTGGACAAAGGCAGAGAGGAGTTACTAAGCCAGAATTTTGTGATTCATTATGTGTAAAAGGTAATGGTCTGTTATAAAAATAGACATATATTTATTTACATCTTCCAGTAAATGTGTTTTCCAGGAATTAACCAACTTAACTGGAGGGTATTATGTCTCCAAGCTGAACAATATATTGAGCATTTCTTACTTCTGACTTGCTTAAATATCTAAATGGATGGAAGCCTGGCTCTAAGTTAGTTGATGGCAACAAAGCAGAGCTCTGGTTTTGAACATTGGTATTCTATACCCATGTTATAGCTGATGGGAAGTTCAGTGATTAAGGCTCACGGGTTAATTGATTTGATTATGAACTTAAAAGATAAATCAATCAGCCATATACAGTAGCCAGATCAACTCAAATATAACCCATAAAGCACTGCGTTTCTAACAAAGGTAGTTATTTGCTACTCCTAATTATGACTTAGGGACTTTGATTTAATGGAATCTCAAATTGTCTTCTTTCACTTGTACAACTGATTCACTTCATTTGTATGTAAGGCTGTCCCCATATGGAGGCAATTTTATTTTATTTTGAAAAAAGCAGTTTTAAAGGAAGCAGTAAAGAAACCTAAAGCTAATGCTGATCTCCCCAGTCAATTGTTTGTGCTCAGTTACACTGTAAAATCATTATAAATTAGTGATCCAGGAACTTTGCTATATTGAGCTTGAAAGAGCAAATGTTCCCTATACTTGACTCTGTCTGTCCACCAGAGCCTAGGGTGAGATGCAGATATTGTAAATACCATTACTGATTATGTCTTAGATGCTTAGCTATGTCTAAGTAACATGCAATAAAAATGACATAGTAACAAGTTTCCAATTAATTTGCTAATCAAGTAAACAAACAAATTCTTTGGGCATTAATATTTGGGGTTGCTTTACTGAATTACCCAATTTGACAGAGCTCATTGATCATATTCATTGCATAATTTCCTAAGTTGGTACAGTCTCAGTTTGATTTGAAAAAAAATTAAGATGGCCTTCTTGTCCTTACCCCATTATTCTTCCATCCATTTTAGTCCTCTTATTAACATCATGTCCACTCTTTGAGATTAATTTATTGTATCTCTGACCCTGACTTTGTTTCAATCTTCTATGCAGATTTAAGTGCTTTAATCCAGTTAATATAAGCTGTCATGTTATTGTTCTTTCTCTTTGGCCATATTCTTTGGTATTTTGGTAAAATCTCTACCAACTGAGAAGGATGAAGCTCTCTTCTTATTCTTAGGACAAGCAGCTGTAGGGCTTCTCAGCTCCTGAATTAGATGCAACAAACAAAAAACATTTCCAACTAACCTGAAGAGAAGCTACATACACAGATTTGGAAATTCTGGAATGACCTGATCATGTGCATGGGACCAGAGGCCCCACTCAGAATAAAATTCCTGTCATTACAATCATTTGTTCAATTTGGGCTACTGCTCTCTGTTCTGGGAATAACAGATGCTCTGAAAAATGGATTCCTCCTTGACTTTTCAGCACTAGACTTTTCCAAGAATTTATACACCACCTGTGAAACAATCCTGGTAAATCTGGGTGATTCCAAATGCCTTTCTTGAGAAGGGACCATAAATAATTGGATTTTGAACTCTTTAAAGAAAGTCTTCTCTGTAGGGTCCAACACTTTGCAAAGGCATATGAACTCTTAAATTGATATTTTGATAAAATCAAAAAATTGAGTCACAATTTGAACTGAATAGCCTGGTTTTCTGGAGCTTTTGGATTTGATAATGCATCTTTCTTCAGGCTTCAGAGCACAGAAGAGAGTGCTGTTTGTCATATGGCCCTTCCCCTTAACTACTTACTAAACAGATGTTCTCATGCATGCCTATCTATCTCTCACCTGACTACAATTTTGTCCAAAGATGTTCCATCCAATAAAACAGTTGTCACTTAACCTCTGACTAATGAAGGGACAATCCATAACACACCTAAGTTTACTAATGGATATAGTCTTGTGGTCTTATAAATAAATCGTGGTAAGAAAGCCACACTTTACAGAAATTATAAAACCAGGTCACATAGAGGTCCACACAGAACTGTTCAGTTCACACTTGGTTTGTGAGCTTCCAACTAACAGACATTATTCATTGTTTTTCTGATTACATTCCAAGAGTCAGGCAGCCTCAAGAGTTGGAATGAACCAGCAAAATGAGAAGTTTATTGAATTCTGTCTATTGAATAATAAGAAACTGCAATTTCCAAAGGTATTCTTCAAATCCTTATTATATTATATATTCTTAACATTCAAAAAGGTTTTAAATATAAGTTTCACTGTTCCCAAAAAGGGTGAGCCCATTCACAGAATATGAAGAGAAAGAGAAAAATAATGATAATGTTGAATGTTTATTACATGCTTACTATGTATCTAGCACTGTTCTAAATGCGGTATTTGTGTTAACTCATTGAATCCACACAAAGCAGACACATTAAAGAACTAGGGAGGGAACTGTGGTATAGAGAAGTTAAACATCTGTCAGTGGCAGAGCCACAATCTGAACTAAATGGCCTGGTTCTGGAGTTCATGCTTTTAAATGCCTAGCTTAATACTGCAGCAAAAACAAAACAAAATCTCAGTAGTACCTAATTTTTAATAGTTACTGGTCTAGTGCTCGTTAATTTCCTTCGGAGCCTTAGAACCATAAGCTAAGCAGTTAGAGGCTGTTTAATGCTTTGACAGTAATATCTAGATATAAACTTACATGAAACCATTTAGGAGGCAAGAACTACCAGGAATGGAGGAGGGTGATGTACTGATAATCCTCTACTTCTCTTAATAGGAATCTCATTCAAAATACAAACCTTATATATCTTAGATACAAACCGGGCTGGGAATTTTTTAACAGTAAAGGATTCCTATGAGCAGGCAGCTCTTTCAACAAGTTTACAGATCAGAACATGCTGTAATTTTTTTGTTACTGGTACTGTGGCTGTGACCATGTTACTTAATTTCTCTGTATCACAGTTTAGTCATATGTAAAATGAGGATAATAACAGTACTTATATGGCAAAGTTTTATAATAATTAAATGAATTGATAGGTATAAAAGGCTGAGAAAATTACCTAAATATGGTAAATACCAGGATAATAATTGTGTTGGTAAATATAACAAAAATACTATTATCCAGAAGTCCCAACTTTGGTTGGTTAGAAAAAGATCAAACAAATAGTTATGATATTGTTCAAGTTTGCATTTTATCCATGATTCTATTACCTTCTTCCCCCAGAGTCTGTTGGTTTCTTTTTGTTAGTAGAAAGGTTCCTGTCAGCATTCCAACAATCCTTAGGATCTAGATTTCTTCTCATACATTTCCAATCTGCCCATTCTGATGTTTCAGGTGGAAGTTTGTTACTATCCCCATGCTGAGCTGAGTCTCAGAAGTACAGAGGAAAGTCAGAGCTATCAACCCAGCCCCCTGCCTCCCTTTCCCCACAGGCATTGTGCCTGAGCCTTCCAGTCTGGTCTTTGGGACTCCACAAAGCTGTCCTTCTGCCCTCCTCAGCCTAGACAGCCTCCAGGAACACAGTGTGATCCCAAGTCACTCCTGAACTAAACACCTTTCTAATTCACATTTGCCTTAACCAGTTATCAAAGCTTATTTCCTCCGATTCCTGTATGTACCAGTTACTAATTTGTCCAGTTATTTCCAAGTTTTCATCCATTCCTTACCTATAGATTTGGCATTTGTGATTTTTATTCTCATCTCAGAAACTTGGCTCACTTGAAAAGAATTCTGATTCTCCAGGTGCATTTGAAATCCAAGTTATGCTGCTTCAGGCTGCCATGAAAACTGTTCCTCCAAATGAAAGAGCCCCCAGTGACCTAACTACCCAGTTCTGCTCTGGGAAAATGCCCTTAGAATCAGGCATCAACCTAGACACATACTATGTGTTCAGTTAAATAAACAGCAGTGAATGAACACAAAGTACATAAGATTAGCTATACAAAAGTTTTCGTATGGCAAACAATATTCAATATTTTCATGTCTTTAATGATGTTGCTTTACAAGTTATAACTTTTGTTCACAGGAGACAATGAACACAAAAGGACAAGGAAAAAACTCGCATATTAAATGCATGATGATTAATTTTAAATTCTGAAAACAATTATAGTACAAATTGAAAAGAGTATTTCTTATGAAATTAGTGACAGATCCAAGGAATTTTCAAAGTTCTAATGACCTAAACTGCATCTTGAGACATTTGGAAATGTAATTTGGTTATGTGAACTTCCTGAATATGAAGCATGAACAATTGGCTTGGAGTCAATGTAGTATATTTAAATTGTACATATTCTTTGAAATATTTTATTGAACTAACAGAACATGTTTCAGGTCAATCTAGCCAATTTTTAAAAGCAACTTTATGTTGGGAAATAATTATATATGAATAACTCACATTTCTGTATGATCTGGATTTTCTGAGCAAAAGTATTTATAGTCAATTTAAGAATGTTTCTATATAAGGTGGTACTGCAGGATAGTAAGGCTCAGAGATGTCTTCCTCCCTTGAGATGCTCCAAAGTGGTTAAGGTAAAAAAAACCTCTCTTGGGAGAAGATTTGCTTACACTCCAGAGTAGAAATAAGGTCTCTCTCCCCAGAACTGGATGAGCAGTTCACCAGCAGCTATATATATATATATATATGAACAGCGTTTCCCAAGTCTAGGGTTTACTCCCTGTACTTTATTCAATTACATGCCCAGGTACCATTCAACCTTCAGCACATCACCCCACGGGGATGGGGGCTCAGAGAACTGATGTTAGAGTTACTTTAACTGATGCTTTTGCTGTGAGTAATGAACTGTTTTTATCTCTGATCTACATGTGATTGTATATATACTGTTAATGTACCACTCCATCCACATGCCCAAATAAAACATGTTGAAATCCTAACCCCCAATGTGATGGATTAGGAAGTGGGACCTTTGAGAGATAGTTAGGTCATGAGGGTGAAGTTTTCATGAATTGGATTAGTATTCTTATAAATTTAAGAAGAGACACTGGAGCCTATTTTGTCTCTCTCTCTCTTCTCTCTCTCCCTCTCTCTCTCTCTCTCTCTCCCCCACCCTCCACCCTCCCCACCAGGTAAGGACACAAGAAGAAGACAGCCTTCTGGAAACCAGGAAGAGAGTTCTCACCAGACACTAGGTCTGCCAGAAACTGGATCTTGCACTTCCTAGCCTCCAGAACAAGGAAGACTAAATTTATGTTGTTTGTCCATCCAGCCTATGGTAATTTGTTATAGCAGCCCAAACTGATTAGCACAGATACACATATACCCATTTTCAGTCAATCTTCTCTATACCTTCAGATACAGGCAACCACTGATATGTTTTCTATACTATGGATTGGACTTATCTTTTTTAAAGTTTCATAAATAGAGAATCATGCAGAAGAAACTCTAGTGTTTGACTTATTTCATTACTGATAATATTTCTGAGAACCAGACACGTCATTGTGTGTTATAGTAATGCATTCCTTTATAATTGTTGATTAGTATTCCAGTGTATGAATATTCACAATATGTTGAGGCATTCTGTCTGTTTTCTCACGTTGGAGCCACTATGATAAATCTACAATTAGTTTGCAAGCCTTTGTATAGAAGCACATTTTATTTCTCTTGGGTAAATACAAAGGAGGGGAATGATTAGGTTGTATGGTAAGTGTATCATTAGCTTTATACAATAGTGACAAATTGTTTTCCAAACTGGTTGTACTTTTTAACATTCCACCAACAATACATAGAGCTCCACTTGCTTCATATACTCTCTAAAACTTATATTGTCAGTTTTTAAATGTACCTATTCTAATGAATGTTTCACATACTAGATATTGTCAGTTTCCATTGCCACATACTATATTTCCATTTCTACACTCTTCATTTCCCCATATCTAAGTGTGACAAGAATCATAAAAATAAAGTTACTTTTCCAAAAACTTCCTTGTGGCCAGGCTTCTCAGTACAAGGTAAGTTTTCTCACTGTCACTGATCTTACTGCATTTGGAAGATGTAAAGGAAGTGGAGAATCTTCTGGGATGGTGCAATTTGAGAAATGGTTTTGGAGAGCAGCTATATTCCACATTCTTCTCCATCTTACCAGATTCATGGGTATGGAGAAGCTGTGACATCAACAGTGCAGCGGCCAAATAACAGCCCATTCCTGCCCTCTGCAGATATAGTAGTAGCTTGAAATCAGAGGCACAGAAGAGACTCCCTGGGGTTCATCTGTTTAGGCATCAGATGATTTCAAAATCATTTAAACCTTTCAATACTTTTCTGCTTGAAATACCCAGAGTGATTTTGTTACCTGAACTCTGATTGACACAATAGACAAGAAAGAAAAAAAAAAGAAAATGAAAGAAATAATGTCTGTAAAACATAGATATGAGTTTTAAAGGTAGATTGGCCCAGAGTTCAGAATTTCTTCATTTTACATCTCTGTGGAAACTGCTTAATATCATTATTTTATCACTGGAATAATTTGTTAACAAAGATCTGTTGGCTGTATACTAATGATAATATTTATTAAGAGCTTTCTATGTATCAGGTACTATAAGAATCAATTCAACTCAATCAAACCTAAATCAGTCATAGTACATGCATTGTTATCTTATATCCATTGTAGCATTTTCTGCTTTGTGCTAGAAGAGAATTTAAACCCAGTTCTGTCTAAAACAAAATTTATACAATTTTACATTTACTGTTACCTCTCTAACAAAATTCGCCACTAATTATCACCTACTACCTCACTGGGAAAATAGGTATGTACTCTTCCAAATGCTTGGTCTCACCTACAAACTTATCCGCATCTGACTTTCTTTCTTCCCTTCAGAATGTAATGAAATGACCACTTACTCCCTCCACTTAAAAAAAAATCTCTATTAAAACTACCATATGATCCAGCAATCCCTTGTCTGGGATTTGCACAGGAGCAGAGCAGAAAGGTGGTTACCAGAGTAGTGAGGAGGGGGTGGGGGAGTGGTGGTGAGGAAATGAGGAGATGTTGGTCTGAGGATACAAAGTTGCACCTACGTAGGATGAATAATCCTAGAGATCTAATGTACAACACAATAACTATAGTTAATATAATTGTCCTATATACTAGAAATTCGCTAAGAGTAGATTTCAGGTGCTTTCCTATGTATCTTGAAACATCATGTTGTATATTTTAAATAAATAATTTCTACTTTAAACAATCTCTATTAATCATATGTAAGATTAGGTTAGACTGAGACCCAAAACTCACAATAACAATGAATAAAATAAACTTGATTCATTTTTTTTTATTGCATAAAGTTTGGATATAAAGAACTCTAGGAGTAGGAAACTTCACAAATTATTGGAACTCAGATTCCTTCAGTCCTGCTACTCCACTCATCTCAGCAGACAGCTTCCACCTTATGGTTGAGGATGACGGTTCACACTCCAGCCATCTCTTCTATATACTAACCAGCAGGAAAAAGGAAGGGCTAAATAAAAAGTGGAATGGAACCTTCCTCATTCTAAGGACTCTCGCTAAAAATTACACAGACACCTCTGCTTACAGTCTATTAGCCATAAATTATAGTTAACTGTAGGGGCAGGGGGGAGGGAGCTAAAAATTGGATTCTCTTAATAAGCAACAACTGGAAACTGGATCTTAAAAACCCTATCAGAAACATCTACTTACTTCACCTCTGTTCTATATTTGATCTCATCTTCTAAGAGATTCATTCTGTAAAATGCATACAAATTCAACTGAAATATAAGGTGTTCAATGACTTGTATCTTATTCAACTCTTCTGTCTCAACTTCTGCGCTATCATCACAAACTCTCTCTAACCTCCAGACATTCGATAATCCCTTTTTTTCTCAAAATTCCATGCATCACTAAAGATTCAATCAGATAAACTATACTATAGAAGAACCACTACAAATAATACAGAATAAGGGACTTTCCAGGATTCAACTCTTAGCAGGAGTGAGGCTGTGAGGAAGTCCATGCAAGGGTATTGTCTGAGTCTGAGGGTGAGCCTGCAAAGTGAGGACACCCCCTTAGGGCAGGGGTCGGGAAGCTGAATGTGGAAGAGAACAACGAAAAACCAGAACCACAAGAATGAGATAGAAATGCATCTGTCTCCAGCCTCTGCTGGTAGCTTCAATGCTAAGACTGTCCTGGAGAACCCATGAGAGAAAATCCAGCAGTGGAGAAAGGAGCTAGGCCAGTACGTTGACCCATGTCAGCAAATAAGCCAACACTGCCACATGCTTGGCACCCGTGACCAACCTTCGAAACCTAAAGCATTATCGTTGCTCTCTCACTTCTGCCTGCCAGCTCACGTATAGATTGGTCTTGTTGTCATCCATATCCAGAACAATGCTGAGAATGGGATAGTTGGAAAGGTAGGTAGAGCTCAGCTCTGTTGGCACATATAAACCCTGATGTATTTGGGGCTCATTTTTAAAACATACTTCTTCAAGATTCCTTTCCATACTTCCTAAGACTAGGTGAATCCACCTAGCCCAAAGGTCTTGGATGATTGTAATGCATTAGATTTTCATTTCCTTTTATACTTCTCTACTGAATAAATTAATGTGAGATATAATGCAGTATTCTCACTTTTAAAAACTTCTTTATTATTTCACTGAACTAGAAGGTATAAACAAACATGTCAAGATAATCACCAAGCAAAATCAATGGGTACTCTGGTTAGGGTGCCTTTTCTGTACCTGTAGAGAAAATGTTTCTAATGAAAAGAAAAGTACAAGAGACTAAAAGTACACCTTTTACATAATAATTAAATTCAAAGTTTTCTTCCTACAGGAGTTCCTGTACTTTAACTTAATTTTGTAAGTAAAATGAATTGCTAGGTTCATAGATGCAAAGTTGGGACCATAAAATTGCACAAAATAATAAATCTGATATATCAGTATGACAGTTTTTGCTGGAAAAATTTCCATGGTATTTTCTAGCTTTCATTTCATATATTTTTCAATGTACCAAAATATGAGTTGATTTTAAATAATATATATTAAAAGGTTATAAACAAAGAACTCATTTCCTTCAACTGTACCTCTTTTCTCATCAAATGTAAACTTCCCCAGTTTTTTTCATGCTGACCACATATTGAACAAAGTGCCTTTATACTCCTTAGGAATCACCCTGTCATATGCTAAGCAATGAATTTAACATCAGGATGGTTTTTCATCTTTGAAAAATGAACTGTGATTTTTTTAATAAAAAATAAATTGAGTATTATTTATTATACTTGACAAGCTATTCAGCTAGCTAGGCAACATTTAGTGATGTCCTCAGATAAAGATTTAGGTAACATTCCTTAAATATATAAGCTCCTGGTGAATTTGTAGGAGTAGCCACTGTTTGAAATTGTTTGTTTTGTCTTACCTTTGAAAAATGACAAAAAGTGAATCAGTTTGTTAAAGAGCTGTCAGCTAAATGAAATCCGGTAATAGGCTACTAATAGTAATTAAGAAATTCTACTTTTTTTCTTAGTACATTAGTCATATTGAATAGGTTGCAAAATGAAACAACTTAATGTATTTTTTAAATCAACTAACAAAATATTGTATGACGTTTGAAAGAAATTATTGTATTTAAAACTCAAAAATTATTTCAAAAAATGGAAATTGAATAAGATGCTCAAGTATTTGCTATGCTCTTTCTAACAGGCACTATCACCTTTAAAAGCTGAAGGATAAAAAAATAAGTAAAAGCTCACATTCCTATAAGGAACTGTTATGAAAAACTCTAGACATGAATACTTCTGGTTGTTATACTACAGAAGACCACCCAGGAGGTCTACTCTCTTCTCTTCAAATATATCCTCTATAAATGGATTGCCTCCACAGGTGAGATCTACCAAATATCCAGACATTGTCAGGGAAGGACAGGTAAATAGGAATATTCAAAGTTAAATAGGAAAGACAAACTTCCTTTTCTCTTTGTGGTTACGTGCTGCTTGAGGTATGCCAAGCACCATAATGCTTGTACATGGAATAGAGGCATTGCTACATCTTGCCACAGAATTTATGAAAGCTTTAAGGATAAAGTTGAATAATAAGGAGAAGAGGGATAGGGGATTGTGAATGAGACAGAGGCAGGGATCAGAGGACCACACATTTAGCGGGAAAGAACAGGCTAAAGGAATGAAGCTCACTTATTTATTGCTATGCTATTGTGTATTGAAGGCCACTGAACATAGGACACATCATCATTCCTGCTAAACCAAAACAACCTCAACAGGGTTTCTGACGGACAAGAAAGCTTTAGAGTAACAGGCTTAAAATGGAAAGAACCCATAGTTATTTTACAAGGCCAAGGTTTTATTGTACCAAGTGAAAAATAAACCTAAAGGGAGGATGCAAATTAGCCCAGAGAGAAAGCAGTCATATCATACAAGTGTGGTAACTGGATTTGATTGGTGAAATGCTTTGAGTTTGAAAAGTGCTGTGTATTTTATTCTGCTATGTAAGTGATCACTGCAACTAGAGACCAAATTAACTGTCCCCAAAGTTTCTCTCCTCACCATTCAAATTGAATCTGCAACAGTGGATAGTGAAGCTGCTAAGCATACCCAAATGCTTTGTTCTCTCTGCATGTCAGTCAAGGAGCAAAACCATTTAGTAAACCTGGAATGCCATGTATTAAAAAGTGCTGATTATACCTAGTAGAGGACAAAAATTATCCCTCTCTATCAGAAACCTCTGTATTGGAAACTTCTACAGAAACCTACAAATTTCTCTACTGGTCCCAAACTCTTCAATAGTTAGAAGACTCAGTGTCAGGATTGTGGCTAGTGCAGCTGAGTATTCCCCAGATGCCTAATAAAATGACTTGTACACACATACACATACACATACACACACACAAAGTTAGCTTTTTATTGGATGAATGAATGAACAAACGAATTTTCTGGCCTAAATTGTGTTCATATGACTTAAAGCATAGTGATGAGAAAGGTTTGTATGAATTAATAAAGACAACAGTCTTCCTCTCATTCTGCCCAAGTGGCAAATAAGATACACAAATGACCTTTAGACTATCTGTCCAAGCATATCTCAGCTTCAAATTATATATTTCAAATACTCAGAATAATAAAATCCTCATCCTGACTAGGAATGTGAAGAAGATAAAATGCATTCTAACACTAAGTGAAGGTTCCAGTGGGTTTCTATTTTAAATAAAAATAGTTTGAATTCAGACTGAGGGAATGCACTTATGTTTCCAGATTCCTGATGCCAAGTGGAATTCAGAATATTCCTTAGTACTTATGAAACTACACTGATATCAATGGTGCTACACCAAAAAAAAATGTTAAATCTAATTAGAAAGAAGATATACAAACTAATCATGGAATTCAGTACAGCAATGAGATATACAGCAACAGGGAGACATGGTACAATGGTACAAAGTCATGAAAAGCTTAATCCAGGAAGTAGAACTGAAACAGGACCTTGAAAAATGAGTAAGATTTGGGTAAGCTAGGATAAGAATGAACATATTAAATGTACGTAAAGCAGTCTAAAAACCATGGTTTTGCATTTGTTTTGCTCCCCATGTTTCTGATATCTTCTTTAGTCCCATTCCAGAAATTGAATCTTTAAGCTAAACAGGACCTCCAAAATAATATAGTTAAATCTATTTTATAAAGAAGAGAAGTCTGGAGATAACAGGTGACTTCCCATTACATTCTCGTATAATCAGCAACACCATGATCATGTGGTACACACCAGTTCCTTGCAATTGCCCCTTCCTTGGATTTGTACTCTTGTATCAGCACTCAAGAACAAGACTTCCAAGTGCCTAGAGGTTTTAATTTATGTCTTTCAGTTATGATATAATTTCATTTCTTCCATAGTTTCTTTGTATCAACATTATAGACTGATATTTTGGGTATAGCCTCTAGGTTCCCTGTTATTTCTAAGGAAAATGAATTACATTATTTAATTAACTTCATCTATCTATGATTTTTCCCATGTCTTTACCTAAAGAATTTTTGCTTATTCCTTTTATCTTACTCTGTAATTCTTCATATATATATATATATATAACTTATTAACTAAGTTTATATAGATTCTACTTTATTCCTTACCTTTGCTTCTCATAATAATTTTCATTCTCTTTACTCAGTCCTGGAATATTTCTGTTTCTTCTTTGAATTGAATACTACATGGATTAAGCAGAAAATGATATATTTGTCTATGGAGCATCTCTTGAAAAGCTTTCACTGCTGTTCATCTTTCCAAAGGCATGCCAAATTAATTATGAAAGCAATTGGAGATCATTTTTCTACTCAAGTGCTGCATAATTCTAGTAAGGCATGGTCTCAGTCAACACTGAGAACACCCCGAATCCAAGGAACTACTCGAGTTACCATGTTCTAGTTAACCAATCATATAAATCAGCTATTAGTCCAAAGCTAGCCAAGATCATATAACATTTTCCACTTTTTAAGAAATATTTGAGGAAATGATTTGAGTACTTGCACTATCAAATTTTTTTAAATTTCAGGAAAAGACGTAGACTTTATATAAGAAGGAAAAAACTCATACAGATGCCTTTCTGGCATGACATAGATAGCCAAACACACGCATTAAAATATAAGAGTGCTAAAATATTCAATTCCATTTTAATCAGTTTACATGTAATATCTTATGAGTGATCTAGTGATCAACTGAAGTGCCCCTGGAGCCCATCTCTTTGTTTCAGCATTAATTGAGATTCCCTAATTTCTTATCTGCAATTCTAATATCCAAAGTCTTAGGAAGTTAAAAAATAATTATAACTTATTTTGAGGTAGTCTGAACACCTCTGAATTCATTTAATCTGGCTTATATGGATATAAAGTCATTTATAGTACTTATTTGGCCTATTTAGTATGAATATTCCCAAATTTCCCTGCAGAAATACTTTACTCATGTGTTTGATTATCCAGGGCCACTAGTCCCTGCTGTTAGTATCACATAATAGACTACGTTACTCTTCTAAAATTCAAAGACATTTGCATTTCAAAACACATCTGGCTACAAGGCATTTGGACATTAATTAATATTTTTAATTTATATAGCAATATATAGTTTTCATATCATTTTTACATGTATGATTCTCTATAGCCTTGAAAACATTGAAAGTCATCTACATTTTCATTTTAAGAAAGAGACTCAGTGCAGCTGAGTGGTCTCTTCAGAGTAGTGAAGGCAGTAATAGCCAGACTTTGAACCCACGACGGAATGAAAGTCCAGTCATTTGATTGAACTTCTTGAGTGCCTACTGAGTACTCACTACACGCTAGGGTTCTCTCCACCTTCCCAAGTCTGATTCATTATCTGAAGTTGTTTATGTAGAATCTGAGGAACAAAGCTATTCACGGAGGTTAAGGAAAATTTCTAACTTTGGCAGACGTCAGTGATTATTCAAGGTGGGCTTAAATGTCTTAAATGGAGTTGGTCTGGTTGCCACTTTGTCATGCAAATGTTGCTTCTCAGACAGTGTCTACCGCTCAAGCAATCTGACTCCCTATTAACAATTTCTATCCTTCACAGATATTTCTGATGTTTGTGGTTAGCAAAACTTAAACTGAAGCTTGAGAAACATTATTTTTCCAATTCTGAAAAGAATGTTTGATTAACTTTGGTAAAGTTCCGTGTAGTCTGTCTTTGTAACTATAGTTAAAATCCATAACAAATTTCTACCTAAGATAAACACATTTCATACTATGAAAGTTCATTTTGTTGGATCCTGTAAAGTTTTTCTTTTTTTTTTTACATGGAAATTATACCACTTAGGCTAGGCATATTTGTGTAATGGCCAAGGAGAATGTTCCAATCTAAACAGTGACTTGACCAATTTACTACAGACAACAAGACATTCCTCCAGAATATGTGTCCACTCAACATGTGTGCAGTGTTTCCCCCTGTCTGCTTCACATGCTTCACGAGAGTATGTAAAGCCCTGCTGATTGCTCTCAGCTAGCCTCTGCACCAGCAGCACAGAATTTCTGAGTTACAAGGGTCTTTGGAGGGCACTGACTTTAACAACCTTATGAACAGAGGCCCAGAGAAGAGATGAGTCTTGCAATTAGTCACATAACCAGGTTACTAAGAAGCATTTGAATGACACAACACCCAAGCCAAGAATAGATGTTTAGTAGGGAAATTTGGAGATTCTAAAGGGCTAAACATAAGAAAAATGTCCCTACCTATCTTGTTCTTTGCTTTCTTTCTAAGAGAAGCCAGTTGAAATATAAAGTATAATGCAGAAATAGAAAACTTAAAAATTATGTCAGTATTAATGAGCTACCTATATCAAATAACATGTAAATGGAAAAAAGTGAATTAAAAATGGAATGGGTTTAGAAGAAACCAAGCAAAGTTGGCAAGCAAAAAATATAAACTCTGAGCTTCTGTATGATACCACCATGAATCTGTTTTGTTTTGTTTTACTGACAATATTCCACAAAATTTAATTTGAAAACCTTCAGAAGGGCAAATTCTCATTCTTTAGTCTCCATCACTCTCCATTATTTTACATTTATCTGGAATTTATTTATCTATTTACTTATTTTATCTACTAATATATACCTTATACCTAAGTGTACATACCTCATCCCCCAAATAGCAAGTCTATGTTCCTGAGTAAACTGTAATTTGCATATATAAAGAACTTGAAAGCAAATGGAAACATTGATGAAAATAGTATTTCAAAGGGTGTTAGGGTCATAAAAGATTTATGGATGATAGGAAAGCCTTGAAGATGTATACTTGCACTCACAAAGATGGCAGTGGAGAAGAGCAAATGGAAATAGAAATGAACTTCTTGGAAAAGGAGCAGAAGTCTTATTGAGTATTGTCCCTACATACATTGGGAAATTCCTCTGACCTGGGCCTCCACAACATAATATTCCTTTTGCTTTTTCTCACTACATAGTAAGTCTTTTGGGAAATTTTGCTGGTCTTTTTCTTCTATCATATCAGATGCTGATACTCTAGACTACTGTATTTCTTCTTTGTTTCTCACCCTTCTTATCTTGAGCTATACTCTCCTTTGAGAAGATTTTCACCTCTTCATAGCTAACATCATACTGAGAAGTAGAAAATACATAGAAATAAATGATAGTGAAAATGCTACAAGTCAAAACTTGGGATTTGTAGCCTAATTGGGACTTAGAAAATTATTGTCTTGCGTGTTTCCATTAGAATATGACAAAGATCAAAATTTAAATTGTTAAGACTCTAACTTGAGAACTTTGAAAATAGATGACATAATACATGCAAAGAAAAGAGAGTAAATATTGATGAAATATTTTACTGGGTACAGTAAATTCAGAATTTTTATATCATTCTGATAAATTGGAATTGTTATCAATATCTAACATACAACTTTAGAAATATGTGAATTCTAGAGGGTTTAATCCACTTACATTTCTGTGATTACCAATACATTTGAATTCCATCAATCATTCCACTTTGTACTACTTATTTGTCTTACATTCTTTCCTTAATATGTTGCTTTGGAATTTGTTGTTTTTTTTTTTCACTTCATTCTGTTTTCCCTTTGTACTATTTTATGTTATGTACTCTATTCCTACTCTTTTATAGGTTGCCTCCCACAATGTAATATGTATAAATTTAGTCAACATGTTTATTCCCCTGAATGAAATAAGGATTTTAAATGCTTTAATTTCTATTACTTTCTTCTTGAATCTACAATTTCTGTCCAGTGTTTGCACCATTTTTTTTAACCTTACAAAGTAGGCCTTCTTCTTTGTGTATTTTTGGTACAATCAGCACACTTTCAGATTTACCAACAAGTTGAGCATCCTTTAACTAGCCCCCCAGTATTCTGCCTAGTGCCTGGTCACATGTCCACCCTAAACCTAGGAATTTAGCCTCACACAAATCACCTACACTAAGATAAGAGCAGGGATGTTTTCCCAAAAAGAAAAATCATCTAGCTGCTGATACCAGAAAAGGGAGAATGGATTCTGGGCAGGCAAATAGAGCAGATGTCCACTACAGATGGTCTGGCAGAGCTGAGCCGAAGCCCCTCTCACTGACTCTACACTGTGCCTAGATTTAACCAGGGCTGGTCTGTCACTTCTTATATTAAGCACCCAGGGTGTTTTAATTTCAGGATTTTTACAAGATAGTCAAATGAAACCATTTTGAAATGACTAAGTAGAGACAACTAGCCCAAGTGGGACTATCATGCCAGAGTTCCAACAATTGCATGAAAATCAATACAAATGACAAAGCAGTGTTCTGGAGGCTATTTAGCAGGTCAACAATTCATATTGGTGTAGGCTGACTTAATCAGCTCCTGCCACAGAGGGGAAATAACAACAGGCTGTTCTTGAACAAAATAACAGAGAACTACAATTGTCTAGAAAGCCACCCAACCTGGTAGCGCTGAAGCATCTCCTTTAGTGAATGTCTCCAGTAACAGCCCAGCAAGCTAAGGAGAAAGCACTATTTACCTCCTAAGGCTCTGAGCCTTTTTCTCAGTGGTCCAACTGTGGGGGCTTTGATTGTAAAGTTTGCCTGAAGAAATAGGCTAATGTGATTGTGAATGTGCTGAAACACATATTCATTAGAGAGAAATAAAATTTTCTGAAAAAAATTTTTAATGGGAATTTTCAGAAACTTTAAGATGTTTAGTCATTGCCCAGCACTGGTATCTTACTGCACAGCAGAGGAGCTATTAGGGAAATGATTTAAGCACTTTTCAGTAATGAAGTTTTTTGTGACTATTAGTGTGCTTCTAATTGCATATTTAAAGACTGAGGTACTTTAAGTGATGGTGCTACATACCCACTGACCAAGAAAAGAGCAATAGAGACAGCACGGTCTGTTGGATTAAAAGCCCACAAGGCTCTACCATCCACACCCTGCTACCAATAGAAAGTTGCTCAGCTGTGCTGTGCCAGAATTCCTCCATCTGTAGGAAGGCATAAATTACTGGTAACATAATGACAATAGTCATGTCATATATTGGATGTAGATATATTATATAGATATGTACATATTTATTATTTATAGTACCCTTATGTGGCTACATCAAATATGAAAATTGAATAGGAAAAAATATGTGCTACTTGGTAACGTGGGCTAAGAATGAAAGTATGAAGCATGATTATTAAAGGAAATGAAACATTCTACTGCTACAAGAGAAAGGAATTGAGAAGATAAATTATGGTCATCTTATGAACAAGCCTAGAATTAATTTGTCCCAAAATTCATATCACTGAACTCTAAAGGGACTTGCTGTGCGGGTTGTGAGTCAATGAATTCGTCATTTCAGATGTACTCACTGCATAAAGTGTGAGCCCTTTCCAAACAGCAAGCTAAAAAAACAATGGCTGTTGCTTATCCCGTTTCTGCAATAGCACATCTACCTGCCACTCCTACTCCTCTAACTGACCTTCATTAACAGATTTCTCTTCCTCTGCCTGACCCTTACATGCTAAGAATTTTCCTAGGATTCCATTTTCAGATCGCTTTTCTACGATCTAAACCTTTTCCCTGAGGTAATGCCAATCAACCATGATTTCAAACCCACCTCTACGCTAATAGTACCCTAGGTCAATCTTCCAAATCCATTTTGCCAGTTGCCTGCTTGAACCACAACCCTGAAGGCTCAAAGGTGCTTCACATTCCATCTGCATTCAATAAATCTCATTAGCCTCTTCCTTCTTCCCATTTCTAATTTTCTCGTCCTATAATTACAAGTTTATGTACCAGTTCACTGAAGCCAAATACCTCCTCCCTATGCAGACAGCCTTTCCACTCTTAAGTTCTGTCAATGGTATATTCTGCTCAGAACAAAACATATTCTTCCCTATTTGTACAACAAATGCCTTAGGTAAAGGCCTAATGACTTCTCACTTAACTTTCTTCTCTACCTACAGACCCTTCTGTCCAGCCCACCAACTCTGTGACTGCCTATTTTCCCAAACTGCAATCCATACTACTGTCTTTTATATCTAGTATCTTCTCAATAACTACAGAAAAAAACTCAAGCTCTTTACAAAGACATACGAGGCATCTCCATCTGTCCCAAGCCTAACTCCTTTCTCCACATTTCTCCTAACTCTTTGGATAAATTTTGCTCTCACCATAAACACATCATGTTTGTCCAGGCCACTGTGTTATTCATGGTGACTATCTCAGGTGCCTTTCCTACTACCTTCTCCATGAAGAACCCTATCCATTGTTTAATACGCACATTAACTGACACTCCTTCCCCATTACTCCACAAACAATTGCTTGCTCCCTGCAGGATTACCTTTCATAGTTGCCATTATTATCACATAGCAGTGAAAGTATCTGCCTGCTTCTCCCATTTTCTCTTTTACACTAACCTCGCTAATGATAAGGAGAGTATTTTATTCATCTGCTATGTATGGACCCTCTCATTCAGTACTGAGCATGGAATATTAACTAAGAATCAAGAGAGTCTGGCCAAATACCTGACCAAAAACTCCAAAAAATTTAACGTAAATCAGATAACCTAGGTTTATGTCCAAAATTACGGCCTTATTGATCCTGAAAAATAACCTTTATATTTTTTTCAGCCTCAATTTCCTCATCTATCAAAAGAGGGGGTTGACCTAGGTGTCTTCCAAGTTTTCTCAACATTTTTACCTACAGATACATAATGAAGTAATTCAGAGTTGAAGTTTTATGCCTAAAATTTTTTAAAGTTTTATAGAGATTTTCCATATTCATTCAAGAGTTAATATTGTAAAGAGTCAATTCTCTCCAAATTAATCTATAAATATAAACTTTATTATAAATTTGCAAAACATAAAATTATGTGGAATATGTGTGTGTATATATATATATATGAGATTATAAACATATATCTCTCCAAGCATTTCTCACAAAAACAAGTTTGTTGTCGGTGACACAAAATTGCCGTGCCAGATATCCAAATACTTTATGAAGTTTTAACAATTTAAGCTGCATGATACCAACACAGAAACAGAAAAATAAATTGCTAGAGCAGAATAGAGAGACCAAAATTGATCTCTGCATACATAATAATGAATAACAAAATAGGATTCACCAAGTCGTGGTTAAAGAATGAGCTAGTTAAAATATGTCATTAGGTCTCCAAAGAAGAAATTTAGATAGCCAACAGGCACATGAAAAGATGCTCCACATCCCTAATCATCAGAGAAATGCAAATTAAAACCACAATGAGATATCACCTCACACCAGTTAGGATGGCCACCATCCAAAAGACAAACAACAACAAATGTTGGTGAGGATGTGGAGAAAGTGGAACCCTCCTACACTGCTGGTGGGAATATAAATTAGTACAACCATTGTGGAAAGCAGTATGGAGGTTCCTCAAAAAACTCAAAATAGAAATATCATTTGACCCAGGAATTCCACTCCTAGGAATTTACCCTAAAAATGCAGCAGCCCAGTTTGAAAATGACATATGCACCCCTATGTTTATTGCAGCACCATTTACAATAGCCACGAAATGGAAGCAACCTAAGTGTCCATCAGTAGATGAATGGATAAAGAAGAGGTGGTACATATACACAATGGAATATTATTCAGCCATAAGAATAAAACAAATCCTTTCATTTGCAACAACATGGATGGAGCTAGAGGGTATTATGCTCAGTGAAATAAGCCAGGCGGAGAAAGATAAGTATCAGATGATTTCACTCATCATTGGAGTATAAGAAGAAAGAAAAAACTGAAGGAACAAAATAGCAGCAGACTCACAGAACCCAAGAATGGACTAACAGTTACCAAAGGGAAAGGGACTGGGGAAGATGGGTCGGAAGGGAGAGATAAGGGGGGAAAAAGGGCTATTACAATTAGCACACATGATGTAGCAGGGGTGGGGGTGGGGTGGGGGGATACCGGAAAGGCATATAACACAGAGAAGACAAGTAGTGATTCTATAACATCCTTCTACGCTGATGGACAGTGACTGCAACGGGGTATGTGGTGGGGACTTGATAATAGGGGGAGTCTAGTAACCATAATGTTGCTCATGTAATTGTATATTCATAATAGCAAAAAAAAAATACATGAATATAAAGGGAAGAAGGAAGAGGAGATTGTCTTGAATTAAGCATTCACTGTAAGCAGCACCAGACAAACTGTTCTGTTTGCAAAATAAATTATGAATCATGTAATAAGTTTAAAAAAAAATTAGGTAGATGAGAAGTAGAAATAACTACATTCCAGGTGAGGGCAATAACATGAGCAAAGGCATGAAGTCAGGAGTTAAACAGGTAAGTTTGACTGTAAAGTAGAGTATAGTGTAAAGAAAAATTTGTCCCAAGCGCTGTCTAGAATAGAATTTTTTGCATAATATTTTTATAAACTCTTCTAGGAAGAAATTAACAATCCTGGTAGAAAGTTTAATCCACTCTGGATGAATTTTAACAAGTTTAAGAAAGTTCTTGGGAACCTAGTCACTGTTAGTCAAAAGATCTTTAAGGAGGCTTTCTTTTCTCACTTATCTAACCACTCTTAGAATTAGCCTGGTTCATTCTCCTCTCTGGCAGTTGTAATAAAACTTTGACATGTTCTCATTAAAATATATATATATATATATAAGTCATTAGGAAAATTGATTATTTATATGGAAAAATAAAATCATATCACTATAACATATCTAAAAATATATTCCAAGTGAATTAATGCCTAAAATATGGGAGAGAAAACTTTTAAATGATTAAAAAATAACATACCTTGCAAACACTTATACAGTGTTTACTGTTTCTGAGAAACTCTTCTAAGGGATATATAGACATTAATTCTATCAGTAAGCCCATTAGGAAGGTAAATCCAATTATTTTTATTATTATTATTAAATTTACAGAAAAGGTGATTATAGCACAGAGAGGTTCATAAACTTACTGAAGGGTCACAGTTAATAAGGGACTGAATCAGAATTCAATTTTAAGCATTCAAATTTCTTGCCTCAGACTCTGAGCTCTTAAGTACTCTGCTGACCATGAGTGAGAGAAGGCTTTCTTTAAAAGCAACTGAAAAGCACAATAATAAAGAAAAGGGATATAAATGTAACTAAACACTTTTTTTTTAACAATAGTTAACTTCATGCTTTAAAACAAAACACAGACTGGTAGAAAATACTTGCCTTATAGATACCCTGTAAATAATTCTGCTAAGCTTAAATATAAATAAGAAAAAGACAAATCACCCAACCAAAAAGTATGAAAAGTAAATGAACCTACAATTTTTGAAAATCTAATTCAAATATTAATAAACAAATGAAAAGATACTCAATCTCACCAATAACCAGGCAAATGAAAATTAAAACAAGGAGATAAGTTTTGGCCATCAGAATGAAAAAATAAATAAACCAGCATAATCTCCAATGTTAACAGATACTCCCTATAAGAAAGGAAATTGAACAAGCAATTTGGCAAGCAATTAGGCAACATAGAGAAAAGCTGAAGATGTGACTACTGAAAAAAAAAATTGGCCTAACAATTCCTCTTGTTAGTTCTTCTCCAAGAGAGATCATTAGCACATAAAATAATGGAACATGGATATTCACTACCAAATTGTTTGTAATAGCAAAATATTGGAAATGCTCTAAGCTTCTGTCAAAAGAGAACTGGGCAAATATAAGGTGTATATACATACAAAGCTGTATATGATGTATAAAGATGGTAAAAGAAATGGGCCAGTTCAACATAGATAAATCTGAAAAACAGTTTTTGAATAAAAGAAGAGTTGTTCAATGGTGTAAAATACAATTTATGTAAATTTATAAATCACATGAAAGAACGTATTACAAATTCTCTATGCATGCATATATGAAGATTTATAAAGTCTATTTTTAAAGAAATAAAATAATATATACCAAAGTTATAATATGGTTATATCAAAAGAAAAGTGGATAAGTAGAGGTTGGTCAGGTTTATCTAAAATTTTATAATATTTTTTAAGATATTTTGCTTACCTATTATTTACATAATTTTGAAAAAATATTAAAAGTAAAGTATTTTAAGTTTTTTTACAAATAGTTCTATAGAAACCTATAGAAATTTCAAGGACTTCCAAAGTGTAATCTCAATCACCAGGTTGATGCAAATTATTTGAATTTTGAATGAATCAAGTAGGAAGCAGAACATGATGAAAAATTTAAGCAAATACTTTTTTTTCATCTATCACCAGGAAGTGTTATATAATTACAATTTAAAGTACAGAAATGCTATTACAGATATAAAAGCAATCTGTGGTAAACTGGAGGAGAACTACATATCTACTAGCACTCTGATAAACAGCTGGGGTTTCTGCTTTTTTTAAATTTCTTATTCTTCAGAATAAGCATAAAGAAACTGATAATATGATTTAATTTTAAAAAGTAGAAAAAATAGTGTTCTAGGAAATAGACTAATAATATTGCTATTCAATGTACTCAGCTCTAGTCTTACTGTCTATCTGCAAGAGTACAGCATATTATAAAGGGAAACTCTCTCTGTGATAGTTTTATCCTTGAAATAAACACAAAAGAAAGGTAAATTTCCTTTTCTACTATTATTTTTTAAACTTTTATTTTCAAGATTCACATATTTATTCTAATATAGACATCATGTGTAATTAACTCAACTAAATCTACTATGTACAATCTTAAAACCAAAAGCTTTATGTGTAATTTTATTCAGGTCAATCTATGATTCATTCATTTGTGAAAAATAGAGGTATGATGTTTACTTAACAGTTATGGTTGTCCAAATAAATAGCTACTCTGCAGTGGACTATAAACTTTTCCCTTGGCTGGGACCCATAACACAGTATTTCTTAGTTTGAACTTCACTGCAGTCTTTTCTCTGCATTAGGGCAGAGAGTTTGCCTAGCAGCAGAGCAGCAGTTTCATATATTTTGAATTCAAGGTTTGGTCACATGACACAGAAATGTCATTCTAATTCCAGCGCCATATCTTCACTCCAAAATTCCTGGTGATCATTGTTCATGCACAACTCAGTTTCTCTTAATATTGTCCTGGTAAACACTTTTTAAATTTAGAAATGTCACAGTGTGTTGATATGTCCCATCAAAGATTATACCTATAAATTAATATAGACTACTTGATTACCAAGTGCATATATACATATATATATATACACACACATATATACACACACAGACACATATATATATTATATATATGCATATACATATGTATTATATATATTTTCATTCATGTATTTTCATCTATTCAATAATTATTGAGTAACCACACTTACTCTATAAACACACACACTTGCACATTTACATGGTCTCAGGTAAAACATGGGTGGAGTAAAGCAAGTCCTGATACACATGAATATAGCTGATCTAATCAAGGGGGAGAAGTAATTCTATATGTAATTGAGGCTCAAAGAAATTAAATGACTTTCCAAAGGCATAAACTCCAGCTCTGCCATGCCCAAGTCTTTCTTCCCTGAGTTAAATCCATATGGCAAATGTCTGACCACTTATCTCATTCTTCATTAGGAATTCTTAATGTGGGATTATGTGTCAGAAAAACAATGGGCTCCTCTGATGGGATTCTGGGATTAAGGAACAGGGGGAAGGGAAGAAAGCCCACATCCATACAGCTATATAAAATAATTAAAGCACCACAGATGCATGTCAATTTGTATGTTAGTTACGTGTGGCCATATAACCTAGCCTAGGTACGTTCAAGTTTAAATTGTATTATGACTATCCTTAAAATTTTCATCTCATTACATTTTTTCATCTTTATATGATTCAGAGAAGAAATACAGATGAGAAGAAATTGTAAAAGCCACCTGTCTTTGTTTTACATTGTCTTTTAGACCCAAGTTTATTAAGCATGGTTTCAAACAAAATGTTATAATTTGGTATTGGGATTGAAATTTGGCTCATAGATAATAATAAAGCTACCTTCCAGACTCTAGCAAAAGTGGTACTATAGGCTCACAATTTAGCTGAGCTGGGCACTGGGCCATAGGCAGTCCTTGGGACACAATTTTAGAAACTTATAATGTAAGAAAAATTGGAAAAAAATTAAAGTTACTTATTAAGGAACAACAAAATATTAATTGTTGAAGATTCATTTTCTTTTTCTTTTTTGAAAGTGAGATCAAGAGTTGAGTTGCTAATAAAACCATAATGATTAACATGCCCGTTTTATGTATACATTTTATTATGGTCCTTCACTTGGAGAGGTGACTTAACACTCACCAGGGCAGATTTCCTTCTTTTATTAAGGTAAAACATATCCTTGAAGATATTGTATATAAATTCAAACTAAAATTCTTATTTTAATATGAATGCATATAAAAACTCTTTTTTTGATATTTTTTGGAACTTTCTCCATAGTCATGGCAAGAGAAAAAAGAGATGTATACTTTTTATGTATACTTCCTCTTTCTTTCACTAAGGCTTTTAACATACTTTCAGAGAATTTTATAGGGTATTTAATGCTGATGAGAATTTTTTTTGTCTTATATTTAGTTCAATAAATTATCATCCCCCCCAAATAAGCCTTCATTTTCCTTTAACTTGCATGCAACAATACCTTATTTTTAATTTGCAGCATCCCCTTCTGAGAAATTCCAGGTGAGACTGATGTCAGTCCTAATAAATATAAAATTTATTTTGACCACTTCTAAACATGTATATTCATAATCTTGTTGATTTGATCATCTAACTCTTTCTTTCAGTAGAAAATTTCTCCCAATTGAGTATTAAAGCTCCTCATATACCAAGCAAAACCAAGCCTCAGCATATCCAGAAATAACTTTGCAAGGATCTGGAGTTTTCCTCAGAAGTTTCTGCTTATGAAATTCAACCCTGATATTATTTAGAAGAATGTATTCAAGTAATTATGCATGAAAACAGAAATTTTCCACCCCTCTTTTTCAGTGCCAACTCCTTGACAAAATATTCAGAAGTGCAGATTTTACCATCCATTTTTCAAGTGGCACCAAAAATACCTTGGGTAGTATCCTTAAAATTAGTAAGGGATTTGTCCAAATATCTTCTAGATGGCCTGATTTACTGACTAATATCATAACATACAATATCCTCAATTTCCCTACTTGCAAAAGATAAATAATAACACATCTCACAGTTGCTATGAGGACTTCTCAGGTCATGTTTTAATGCAGAACAACAGAGCAGACTGAAATTTCTGGACAGCAGAGATACATACTCATGGGCAACATGACAGCCAACCAGCCCCATGACACCTGCCTCTCGAGTTTGTTCTTCAACCAAATTTAAATAACTTTACCTGTTTACAGATCATCAAAATTCAGAATGTTGAATATGCAAATGCAATGATTATATTCCATTTCTTTTTTTTTGCAAATATTCTGTGGGTTGTAATAAATAATTTGTTACATGTATGACCTCCTATTATCTGGCACATAAGGTCCTTCATTCATGGCTGTGACCCTATCAATATTCAATAACACCGATTTATATGGCAAATCACCATGCTTTGTTGCAAATACTATAACTCCAATAATCATGATTCCAAAAATGTCTTGATTTCCTCTTCCTCCACCGCTACCGGAAGCAATAACAAAAGTAAAATTTTTTAAAAAACTTCTTTTCTCTGACACATCAGTGATTCACATCTATAACCTAGTATAATCTTAGATTCTTTCTTTTTACATTTCCTAATTCTATTCATTATGAGCCTCGCAACTTTATCTATAAATATGTTTTGAATCTTCCTACATCTCTCCGTTTCCACTAGGCCCTAGGACTTAGAGATTCACCCCCAGCCTCCTCTGGCTGATGCAACAGATTCTCAGCTGGCCTCGTTTCCATCAGTGTTTCCATGTATTGTTCACGCACATGAAGGGATACCATCCCCATACCAGACATGGCAATATTTGCATATTTATGAGGACACTAAGATGGAATTAAGGTGTGAATCCAGTGAAATCTGTGCAGTACAATTTTCTGACAGATGAAAGTAGTGTCTTAATAGGTACCTTTTCTAATTTATGCAAAAGAATTGTATGGACTATTGGCATCTCTATTACCTCCTTTATGCCCCCTACAACCCATTCTCCATACAACAAATCAGAATATCTTTTTAAAAACAGATGTAAGATTATGTTAATTCTCTGCTTAAAACCCTTCTATGATTTTCATTACCTTCTGAGCAAATTCCTAATTCACTACCACTGCTCCTCAGATCTTAAAGAACTTGATCCTGGCCCTTTTGTCCAAGCTCATCTCAAACCTGTCCCACAAATGTTCACCACACTTCAGTCAGTCTGGCTTCCTTTCCTTTCCTAGAACCTGAAACACTTTTCCCCCTCAAGGTTTATGTACTACTTGCTGTTTCTTCTGACTAGAAAATTATTTTTTCTTAACTTTATATAGCTGGCTCTATTTCATTCTTTTCATCTTTGTTCAAATACGACCTCTCAGAGACGTTATAAAGTATTAACTTACCCAAGGAAGGAAGTATTCCTTTCCTGGCCTAGTTAGTCGCTTATCACCCTATTGTTTATTTCACAGAATTTGTTGTAAGCCACAAACTTTTATTTTAATTTAGTTGTCATCTTTTAATTTTTGGCCTTTCTCCAGGAAAATACTAACCCATGTAATTGAGGACGTCCCACAAATATCTCCAACACCAAAAATGTGCTGAGCACATAGTACGCACTTACTATATTTTTTAAAAATGTATTTTCATTCCATTTGCTCTTTTTTGTGACTTCCATGAACTGAATTATAAACCCTCAAAATTAATATGTTGAAGTTCCAAACTCCAGTATAACTGTATTTGGATCTTTAGGAGGTGATTAAGGTTAAATGAGGGCCCAATGGCAGGGTTCTGATCTGACAGGACTGGTGGCCTTGTAAGAAAAGAGATTCTCTCTCTCTCTGTCTCTCTCTCTCTCTCTCTGTCTCTCTCTCTCTCTCTCTCTCTCTCTCTCTCTCTCTTTCTTTCTGTAGATACTCAGAAGGTAAACTATGTGAAGACAAAATGGCTATCTGCAAGCTACGAAGAGAGCATTTAACAGAAATGGAACCCTGATGGAAACTTGACCTTGTACTTCCCAGTCTCCAGGACTATTTGAAAACAAATTTCTATTGTTTAAGCCACCTAGCCTATGGTATTTTGTTATGGCCGCCCAGCTAGACTAAGACATGGCCAACTCTAAGCAAGGGTTTTTATTTCATTTGTGTTTTAAACATACGGTTAATGTGTAATTATCTTTTTTCTCCATTCTATCACAAATGTCTCACTAAGCCATAACAAGATGAAAAAGCAAAATGTGACTTCATTTTTATTTTATTTTGCTTATATAAATATTAAATTCTTGAGAACTATAGCAGTAACTTAATAAAGCAATGGAAAAGAAATAGGATTAACTGCCAGGTTATGAGTAGTAAAATTTAAATAGCTCTTCTCTTTCCATTATCCACTCGTTGGAATGCTTTGCATTCTAAGGAGCCAAATGCAGTTCCTTCACCTGTCTTTCTAAGCACAAATCATCACATCTTTTACACTCCCAAAGTATATTGCATACGCTCTCATGTAGTATTGATTCAATTCTGCCTTATTATTAAGGTTATTAATTAACATCAGGATCTCTCCCACTAAGCTGTAAAATACTTCAGAGGCTGGAGTTTTACCAGCTATCTAAGCATCCCTCAGCCCAGTCAAGTTGACACATAAAATTAATCATCACATAGGGTATGTATGTATGTATATGTGGTATAAATCCCTAGAGAAAACAAAAAATAATGCAAAGGTAATTAAACAAAATCCCAATAGATATATTAAAATGTCAGGAGCCAAAATAAAAATTAATGCTGAAAACATTTGAATAATTCAAAAAAATACCAGAGTGGGGAAACAGAGGACCAAAAAACAGATGGGACAAACTGACAAAACTAAATGATAGCTATAAATCCAACCACATTAATAATTATATTTGATAAAAATAGCCAACACAATTAAAATTCAGTGTCTGTCAAGACCCAAGTGTATTCTAGCTCTAAGAAAACCAACTTAAATATAATGACATATGGGTAAAAAGTAAAAGGATGGTAAAAAAAAGTTAGTAAGCAAACACAAACCAAAAGAAAGCTGGAGTAGCTATATAAACATCAGAAAAAGTAGATTTTAGGGCAAAGAAAATTACTGAGGAGAAAGAGGGTCATTACATGATTACAAAGCATCAATTTATCAAGAAGAAATAAGAATTCTAAATGTACCCAGCAACAAAGCCTCCAAGTTCATGAAGCAAAAATCAAATAAAACTGGAAAGAGAAATAGAAACTTATACCCCAAGACTTCAATATTCTTCTCCCAATCACATAGAGGAAATGGATGGAAAATAAGCAAAGATACAGAAAACCCTATCAACCAACTTGATCTAAGTTGAAATTTATAAAACATTCCATTCAGTAATAGCAGAATATACATTCTCCTCAAGTTCGTGTGGAACATCCAGAAACATAGATCATGTTCTTAGGCACAAACCTTTACACATTTAAAAGGACAGAAATCATACAAAGTCTATTCCCAGACCATAACAGAATTAAATTGGAAACCTTCAACGGAAAGTTAAGTGGAAAATCCCCCAAATATTTGGCAATTAAACAGCATATATCTAAATAATTCATGGGACAAAAAGGAAAACTCAAAGGAATTAAAAGCATTTTTAACTGAAAGAAAATAGTATAAAAATTATTGTGAAGCTAAAGCAGTGCTTGAGGAAAATTTATAGGATTAAAATGCTTCTACTGCAAAAGAGGAAAAGTCTCTGTGGTAGTTTAAAATATGTTGTTAAATTCTTTGATTCCCCTCCCTTCAAGAGGTGGTGCTTTTCCTTGGGGATATACTGAATACACCTGATTTCAAGATATATTACAAGCAACAGTAATTAAGACAGGGTGCTGGAATTGGTGTCATGGTAGACAAATCAATGGTCCAAAGGTATTAGATCCACAGACATAGATGAATAACTGATTTTAATGAAGGCAAAAAGGAAATTTGAAAAAGGAGAGTCCTTCAGCAAGTAGTATTGGCAGAATTGGATTTTTATCCATAGCAAGAAATAACAAAAGTTGACTCATACCTCAACCCTGGTACAAAAATTATCTCAAATCATACTTAAATGTAAAATGTAGAACTATAGATTTTTATAAGAAAACATGGGAGATAATCTTTGCGAGCTTAGATTAGGCAAAATAATTATTAGATATGACCAAAATAAAGCACAGTCTGTAAAAGAAAAAGATGAAAGCTGGATTTCATCAAAATTAGACACTTTTGTTCTCAGAAAGAAAATGAAAAGAGAAATCGCATGCCTGACAAAAGACTACTTCTCAAAATATATATAAAGTACATTCAAACTCAACAATACAGTGACAAACAATACTGTTTTTAAAAGTAGGCAAAATATTTTAATAGGCCACTAAAAAGATATATGGATTGAAAATAAGTTTATGAAAAGATGCTCAAATCACTATTCAGCAATGTAAATTAAAATCACAATGAGATATCACTAAAGCCCAACTGAAGTTGCTAAATTTTAAAGAAAATGGAACTGATAAGCCAGTGAGGATACACAGCAACTGGAACCCTCATACATACTGCTGATGGGGTAGAAATGGCCCCACAATTCTACTTTTTAGGTATTCACCCAAGATAAGCAAATTTTAGTTCACACAAAAACCTACATATGACTCTTTAAAGCAGTTTTATTCATAATTTCCAAAAACTTAATATAACCCATCTATTATTCAGCAAATACATGAGTAAACTAACTGTAGTACATCCATATGAAGGCCTACTTCTCAGGAATAACAAGGGAAAAATGATTGAAGCTCACAGCACTGTGGATGAATATCGAGTACATTATGTTAAGTGAAAGAATCCAGATCAAAAGGCTACAAAAGATATGATTCCATTTAGATTACATTCTAGTAAGGCAAGATTTTAAGTATAGAAAACAGATCAGCAGTTACTAGGTGTTATAAGGTAGGAAGAAAGGTTTTCTATACCTGAGTACCATGGGGGAACTTCTGGGTGGTGGAGTTTTTTGGTATGGAAATGGTAGACATTGGACACTATGAATTTTTCAAAATCTATAGAAATATCTGTGTTTAAATCAGCCTTTCCTCCTTTCTTAACAAAATGTTTTTGGCAGAAACAGTTACCATTGAAAAGTGACTAATTCCTGAAGCAAAAGCATCCACACACATACATAGACATACATACAAGTCATTCCTCATTATATATGGATTCCATATTTGCAAATTTACCTGCTAGCTGAAACTTACCTGTAACCTCAAGATCACTGGTCACAATGTTTCATAGTCATTTGTGAACACCTGCATGTGCAGGTCTGAAAAATCTGAGTCACCCGACATGCATGTTCCCAGCTGAGGTGGAACAAGGCAACACTTCGCCTTCTTACTTCAACTCTTATACTATTAACAAGTGTCCTTTGGGTGGTATACTTAGTGCCAAATTTTTCACATTTTTGTGCTTTTTGTTGATGATTTTGCCATTTAAAATGGCCCCTAGAGTACTGCAGTGCTGCCTAGTGCTAAGTGCAAGAAGGCTGTGAGATGGCTACTGGAGAAGATGTTTGTGTGAGATAAGCTTCACTGAGGCATGAGTTATAACGTTGGCAGTAAGTTGACTGTTGACTGTTAATCAACAATATCTACTAAATAAGGTATCTTTAAACAGACACACACAAAAAACAAGGTTATGTTTTGATAACTTGATGAAAATGTGATCAGAGGCTCAAAGTATTTCCCATAAAAGAATGGGTCAGTATTCACAAACTCAGTGTTTATGGTGACATAGAACATAACTAACATGACTAATGAGAATCATGTGTACTATGTAGATTTATATATCTAACTTACATACAGTTACATTTATTTGAAACAGTATCATATTTAATTTTAAATGTTAAAAAACGTTTTATAAGCAACCGTTTTTTAAACTCCTAGCTACATTTAATACTTGTACAACTTCTGCTGAAATCATTTTTGCAATTACATCCCTTCTGAAACCTATTCTTAGTTCAAAGATTTTATATAAAGTTTGGCATCACAAGTCCCTTTCCATGGTCTTCAATTTTCAAGTTGTTTGGTGGTAAGAGACCCTGGGAGGGTACAGCTTAATTCCCTGTTAATGGTAGTATGACTACAATGGACATTTTGTTCAACTTACATTTTATCAGAACCCAGAATCTAATCTCTCCCTCTCTCAATTAACAGGAAAAATAAACTATATGAGTGAAAGACACATATTTCCTCCTATCTAGTCTCTGCTTTTTACTTTCAATTTCAACAAATAAACAAACAAGCAATACCATATAATGTTTCTATCCATATTTTAAGATCATGGCTCCCCTCATTTATCCAAAATCAAAGAAGAATTATTTATTACTCTTTCTTAAAACTAGAGAATGTTTCCTTATAAATGAAAGCTCTAGAACTGATTGTGCTCTGCAGAGGCTGACTAAATGACACTCACAGCTCTCTTAAAAGCTGATGTCCCTCAAGCACCAGTAAACCTTACAGGCTTCTTTAGTTAAAGGGACACACACATCTATGAAGGAAATTCAGATATCATTTAAAGCTATTGAGGTTTTTTGAAAAGGATATTAAAGTGATCTCAAGAAATCAATTACAATGAAACTGAGACAATGTTGGAGGAGGTGGCAAAGAAAAGACATGAAAGTCAAGCCTTCCCAGTCATATAACGCATTCATACTTTTCATTAGTTAGCTTTCTTCTTTTTTCTTTCCTTTTTTTTCATTTATTGAATGTTTATTGAGTTTTTGATCCTTTGCAAGTCTATATTCCATCCAGTTCTGTCCTTCTAAGTTTATCTTTTAGAAGAATATTTGTTAGAACTGGCCCAAAGTCAAAATGGGAAGTTCGCCTTCTCTGCCTCTCCCTTTATGACATGCACAACAGGTTCTCCTGCACCAGACTCAGAGAAGCTCTTCTATTTCTGATAGCCAAGTGGGGTATTTAAAGCTAGTCCATACTCAAGGGAGGACAATCAGGCTGCACATGCTTTTATTTTCTCCCTGTGGTGATGATACCTCTACACTCTTTATAAAATAGGGCATTTATTATATATATTTTTTAATTCAATTATAATTTCTCTAAGGCCTAGTGATTGAGAACATTGACTGAGTCTTTTGGAAATACTCTTAAAAACTGAGAAAGAAATCTCAGGAAAAAGATAAGAGACTGCTTTGGAAATATGACTAGAGTGTTGTATAGTTCTTATAAATTGGAAGAGATTTATAAAATTCTGTGGAGATAGAATTGTTCCTGGCTAAGGGCTTTATATAAGGGGTTTACACATTTTTTACTTTTTCATTGCAAGTAATGGAACATATGGGACTGAAACACTTTTATGTGCATGTCTGGGTGGCACTGGAACTTTTTCAGAATATGAATATAAACTAGTGAAAAATGTCAAATATTTAATCCATTGTAAAAATGGGTCTCTGGGCTACTTAACATGCTTTGGGAGAAATGGCAGAGATTTGGCTTAGGCCTTATCCTGGAAGGAAATAGTCCTCTGTCCAATTTTACATTTCCTGACAGAAAACACTAGGACATGCAACTTCAAAGGCCTTTTGTTGGCTGTTGCTCCATTAAAGACCCCACCCAGCCATTCTATTATATGTAGATATTGAAAGCATGTACATAAGAGTTTTAGGGGAAAAAAGGAAACCAAACAGCTCCCTTTGTTCTGAATAAAGATTTATTAATGCAATTAATTCAATGGATTTTTTCTGAAGGTCTACTGACAGTGGCATTGCATTAGATATGAAGGGTAAGTGATGAGTAATCAATGTTCCCTGTCCACACCAAAAAGCTCACTGTTTATCTAGGACAAGATACATTAAAGATGATAGATAGATAGACAGATAGATGGATAGATAGATGATAGGAGAATTTATGATAATTTATTAAATTGATTCAAACATATATGCACTCACACACACACACACACACATACACACACACACACACACATACATTTTGACTCCAACTAAACCTCAGAACTCCAATAACTGGGCCTAAGCATCTAAGTGTACCAACATGCTTTGCTCTTATCATCAATGCACTGCAGCCTTGTATCACAGATCTCAGGGTTCATGTCATCAGGACATGCTATCTTTCAGAACTTGCTATAATAATGTCATTCTGCTTTTTCCCAAAACAGTGTCCATAATATTATGCCAAATTATACTGTAAATTAGACTTAGTATCAAGAAGTAACATTTTTCATACAGACAGTATTGAACCAGGAATCTAAAGATTTGACTTCTAGGTTCAATCATTTATTCTTGGTATAATGTTGACATGATTACCTAATTGTCTTTAGTTTCAGGCTTTTCATCTGTATAGTGCAAAAATAATACTTGCCCTGATAAATAAAAATAAAATTGGACATAGGCAAAAAATATTTATTAACCAATAACAAGGCAAATTAGCAAATGCTCTTAACTTTCACACTAACATGTAAAAATTTCTTTTAAAAATTTTATCAGCCTGAAGGATTTGCTTGTACCAGTATTTTATTAAACAAAATTAGGTAAATAAATCTGAATGGATAAAAATGTCTCAATTTTTCACATTAAATATGACTAAGTAAACACTAAGACCATGTTTAACATAGAGAAGCAAAGGTAATATGTAATAGAGGTGACTTTTAAAGAAGGCTCAACTTGTCTTTATTATGGTATTTTAATCAGTATCATGAAGTGATTATTATTTATCCTACACCTTCCCCCATGTCAAAGTTCTTTTAAAAAGAAAGCAGATTAAATTTTTTCAAGGAAATATGTTTTTATTTTTATGCCAAACTTTCAGAGCTTATTAAGAATCTACAAAGGAAATGTTGAACCACAAAGCATTTTCACAAACATCAATTCATGCAAAGGAAATAAAAAGCCACCTGAAAAACCACAACTCTCAATGGCATTTCTTGAAAAATAAAAACCATTCAATTCCCTGCTCAATAATCCTATAAGAGCCACTACTTTGAAAATTTATACCAAAATAGTCAGTTTAAGGTAAATGATTTTTCTCAAAAAGCACTTCTGGTCTGAAACCTTATTTTTCTAGTTTTTATCTGGTATGATTGTAAGGGTCAATCTTAAAACCCCTAGAATATAGAATACTGATAATAGAATAGTGACAGACCCTTAATCAAATATCACTTCTGAAATTGTGAGCAGTTTTAATATGCATTTTTTTTTATTGTTTTTCTCCTCTTCTTCCCAGAGAACAAACACTGTTACTGCAGAGAAACAGTAAATAATAGATTATCATATCAATTGTCCCTAAGGATTAGTGTGTGAATTAGGGAAATAAAAACCTATCAATCCCCCTTTTAAGTATTTTTGTGTAATTGAATTTGACTGCATGGCTTTCTAGCTATATAAAACAAAGATTAATTTTAACTCTTTAGTTGCTCCATTGACTATAGATCAGGTTGTTTTACTTGCATTCTCCCAAGGCCTCACCAGTGAATGTGACAGAGCAGTCTATTTGAGACAGTTAAGAAGGATTTGGATTTGCTGAAACAACTAAATAATGAGGTTAAAAAGGAACATGATGTTCCAGGTGGGCTGTTCTCTCAGGATGCTCTGAAAAGAATAGCAATGGCCAAAGGACAATCAATGCATAGGGCTTGTGCAGAAAGCAAAATTACTTATGCTTTTCTTTTGTTTCTGTGAACTCTACTTAAAAGGGGCAGAGAGTAAATTCACATAGGCTTGGGCAGGACCTGACAAATTTTAAATCTGTTTTCCTGCTATGGATTTAGAACAACAAAGAACAAGTAAAATGAGTAGACATGTCAAATATTTATTAATTTAATCTGCTTATTCTTCCATTGATCTTTTCCACTGTGGTCCTCTTTCTTTTGTTTCATGTCATTCTCCTATTCAAAACCTTGAAGTAGCCTGGTTAATAAAGTCCAGAATGCTTGACTTCCAGAAAACTCCATGAGCTTACTTGCACTTACTGATCTAGTCTTAGCTCTTATTAACTTCATCTGTTATGAAGTTAATACTTCATAAAACTTTAGACACCTAAAACTTTAGACAAACTAGAGTGCTCACTTTCCCAAATTCATTTATTTCCCTCTCTCTACACCTTTTTTCACACACTATTTCTTCTGCCTGGAAAATCTGCTGCACCACCCTCCATCTGTACTCATGAAATCTCTGTAGAATAGCAAAGCCTCCCTAAATCCCTTCTCTCTAGAGTATTCCTTTTATGCTAAAATGTATGGGATTCTATATTTCATCACAGTTAATTATATGCCTTACTACCTGAGGTAGTATAAATGACTTGAGAGCAAAAGTAAAATGTATATACTTCAGTTTACCACAGTGATTTGAAAAGTGCTATCTTCCCATAGTAGGTTCACATACTGCATTAATTAAATCTTGTTTAAAGTTATCTCCTTGGAAAAATATAGTAAATGACAATTAAAAGGAAAGATTAGGAGCATAGATGTATGATGAATTTTTGAATGGGGAGAAAAATAGACCTATTTATTGAAACCAACTACAATCTCCAGAAAATGATTAGCTCTTTGCTCCTTAGTTTCTTAGGAGACTGAGCCAGACAACTTTTCTCTGTGATATATTTATCAAACAGTACGTCTCACACAGTCTGACATTGATAAACTGCTTGAAATTTTACATTAAAAGAGGAAGAAACAGCAGAATGCATTATCATTAAAATGTTGCTCAACATTGACTGTGTGAGGATATTCTTTACAGTTACTACCTGATAAAGGTATGTGCACCTACAGTGGATGGATGAACGGAGAGAGAAGAGAGAAGATGGAGATGATAGTCATCATTGACAGTATGACTTAGCTGTAATTTCTTCAAGCATAAGCAATAACCTTTCATTTTTCATTAGCTAGAAAATATGTCACCTCAAATGTTCATTTATTCTCTCTTTTTTTTTAGTGTCTGCCTTACTTATAAGGTTAGAGGTAATTCAAATCTCATTCTTTTTCGATATTAACTAGCATTGTCACAATTCAGAATATATGTATATACACAGTTCTCTCAGACCTATTCTAAGTAGTGCACTATTGACAAATTAATATAAAGCAAGTAATTTAATTTCAAGACTTCATAGCAACACAAAAATGTCCTATGTTTCAGAATATTAGTGAGTATTTTGGTAATCAAGATACAAAATACATAGAAGTTGACTCACTAACATTCCTCGTAAGACCTATAGATTAATTGGAAATGAAATTGTAAAAGCCACCTTACATTTGTGTTTTCACGTATACCATGAGCATTCACTTCTAAATTTTCAAATATTTATTTTTTCAAATGACCAAATTTTAATATTCAATTTGTTAAACATCTAAATCAATAGAAGTGATAATGACTAACATCTCCTTCTTCCCTACCCCAATCATGCTTCTAAAAACCACCACCTTTTAGTGCCTGGGCCCAGTTCCGCAATAGGTAACCTTTATACTGCTAAATAATATGCTTATATAGTTATTTCTTAACTTATTACCCTTAGATAATTTCCATTTTTGGTCATGATAAGTGAGAATTTATTTCACAAGATTCTCACCACCCCTCAATTTTTCTGTTGATTGTTATTTTTGTAGTTATGCCTTTATAACATATTATCACATACTTACTTTCAATTTTTTTTTTCCATCAACCATGGACTGTATCTTTGGACTCCTCCCTTTGTAAGATGATGCTACAGGAGGGTAGAATGGTCAGCTCTTCCAATTATAAGGGTAGGATGATCAAGTCTCCTTTGTTTAGTAAAGAGAAGGAGACTCTCTCCCAAACTCCCCCTCCTTAGGGTTGTCTCCTTGAAAACCTAATAAGCCTGATAGGAAGATCTTTTAGTCTTACAATACAAGTCTTACAATGCAAGATTCTTGAAACTATAAACATGTACCTCCAAGATTGAGTGAGAAGTCTTTGACAAATTATCCAGGAGAAAATCACCTATCTTCTTAACTCTGAAAGAGATGTTTCTGTTTTTCTTATTATTCCCTCTTTAATGTAAAAATCTGTGTGAAAGTCTGTCCAGACTTGTCACCATTTCCATACTACCTTTACATACATGTCAATCCTCTAATGTTTACTAGTAAGCATGCTCTCTTTCTCCTATATTCATATGTGAGACTAGGGGAGAGGGGTGTCTTTTGTTGGTGGAAGTATTTTATTTCCTCAACAGGAACTAAAACTTGTACTTTTCCTTCTGCCTCTATCAGTATACCTTCTGTAAATATAACCACTTTTTTACATTGTCAAAGCTAAAGAATTCACACTCTATTTTTTAATCAGAATATCTCCCATACATGATCTGTAAGTAGATTAAAGCCAAAAGTCAGTAAAACAGCTTAAATTACTATGAATATGCATATATTATTCATTACTAGGTAGTATATTGAGGATACATTTTTTTCTTCTGGGTTCTAAAGACATCCATGTACCACTCAAAAAAGAATGTTTCAGGTATCAAGATTGAAAGGCCAATCCTTCAAGCTCAGATCATTTTTCATATACATATATATATATATATATATATACCTACTTCTATTTGAAATAGGTTTTTTTTTAATTTTCTTATCATTAATATACCATTACATGAACAACATTGTGGCTACTAGATTCCCATTGTCGGGTCCCCACCACATACCCCATTACAGTCACAGTCCATCAGTGTAGTAAGATGCTATAGAGTCACTATTTGTCTTCTCTGTGCTATACTGCCAGCCCCGTGCCCCCCCCCCCC
>JAQQAC010013450.1:19203125-19220519 GCA_029783875.1 Phataginus tricuspis
TTTTGTTCCTTCAGTTTTTGCTTTGCTCTTATACTCCACAGATGAGTGAAATCATTTGGTACTTGTCTTTCTCCTGGCTTATTTCATTGAGCACAATACCCTCTAGCTCCATCCATGTTGTTGCAAATGGTAGGATTTGTTTTCTTCTTATGGCTGAATAATATTCCATTGTGTATATGTACCACCTCTTCTTTATCCATTCATCTACTGATGGACACTTAGGTTGCTTCCATTTCGTGGCTATTGTAAATAGTGCTGCGATAAATATAGGGGTGCATAAGTCTTTCTGAAACTGGGCTCCTGCATTTTTAGGGTAAATTCTTAGGAGTGGAATTCCTGGGTCAAACAGTATTTCTATTTTGAGTTTTTTGAGGAACCTCCATACTGCTTTCCACAATGGTTGAACTAATTTACATTCCCACCAGCAGTATAGGAGGGCTCCTCTTTCTCCACATCCTTGCCAACATTTGTTGTTGTTTGTCTTTTGGATGGTGGCCATCCTAACTGGTGTGAGGTGATATCTCATTGTGGTTTTAATCTGCATTTCTCTGATGATTAGCGATGTGGAGCATCTTTACTTGTGCCTGTTGGCCACCCGAATTTCTTCTCTGGAGAAGTGTCTGTTCAGATCCTCTGCCCATTTTTTAATTGGATTATTTGCTTTTTGTTTGTTGAGGTGTGTGAGCTCTATATATTTTGGATGTCAACCCCTTATTGGATATGTCATTTATGAATATATTCTCCCATACTGTAGGATGTTTTTTCTTTCTACTGATGGTATCCTTTGCTGTACAGAAGATTTTAGTTTGATATAGTCCCACTTGTTCATTTTTGCTTTTCTTTCCCTTGCCTGGGGACATATGTTCATTAAGAAGTTGTTCATGTTTATATTCAAGAGAGTTTCGCCTGTTTTCTTCTAAGAGTTTTATGGTTTCATGACTTACATTCAGATCTTTGATCCATTTTGAGTTTACTTTTGTGTATGGAGTTAGACAGTAATCCAGTTTCATTCTCTTACATGTAGCTGTCCAGTTTTGCCAACACCAGTTGTTGAATAGGCTGTCATTTCCCCATTGTATATCCATGCTTGGGTTAATATCTGGACTCTATTCTGCTCCACTGTTCTATGGTTCTGTTCTTGTGCAGTTTCATTCTCTTACATGTAGCTGTCCAGTTTTGCCAACACCAATTGTTGAATAGGCTGTCGTTTCCCCATTGTATATCCATGCTTGGGTTAATATCTGGACTCTATTCTGTTCCACTGGTCTATGGTTCTGTTCTTGAGCAAGTGCCAAATTCTCTTGATTACTGTGGCTTTGTAGTAGAGCTTGAAGTTGGGAAGTGAAATCCCCCCCTGCTTTATCCTTCCTTCTCAGGATTGCTTTGGCTATTCAGGGTCTTTTGTGGTTCCATATGAATGTTAGAACTATTTGTACCAGTTCGTTGAAGAATGCTGTCGGTATTTTGATAGGGATTGCATTGAATCTATAGGTTGCTTTAAGCAGGATGGCCATTTTTACAACATTAATTCTTCCTCCCCGAGAGCATGGGATGAATTTCCATTTGTTAGTGTCCTCCTTAATTTCTCTTAAGAGTGTCTTGTAGTTTTCAGGGTACAGGTCTTTCACTTCCTTGGTTAGGTTTATTCCTAGGTATTTTATTCTTTTTGATACAATTGTGGATGGAACTATTTTCCTGATTTCTTTTTCTGCTAGTTCATCATTTGAAATAGTTTTCTTATATAATCTTTAGTTCATCTCTTTTTTGAGAGAATTAAGCATGTATCCACTTCATAATATACCTAATGTCTATAGCGTCCTACTTATTCTATTATAACTCCAGAGGGAAAATCCAGGGGCAAAATACCTCTAAAACCGAAATCAGTCAAGGGAGAAATATAGTTAAGAAACCCTTTTATTTCTTACAAGCAGTTGTCCCCATCTTTCTCTTGTCTCAGCTGCAGCAGAAGAGAACTCCACCCAACCTCTTCAGTCTAGATAAACCCTTGAACACCCTTGTAATGACCTATTGGTATGTAGATGAACCACTCCTCTCCACCCCTTGACATACCTATTGATATGGAGATGGACTACCTCTCTCCACCCCTTGGAAACACCTATTGATATGCATATGCACTAAAACCAGATGAAAGGTTCTGGAAATATTATAATTTTACCCACATCTATTTAGTTCTCAAAATGCCTATCATTCTTAAAGACATTTCTTAGAACCCACAGAACAGTTCTAATTCACACTAAATGTTTAGAAACTTGCTATATAGCTGTTATATTGTATTTATTTTTCATTTGATGTCCAAACTAATTCCACCATTTCTTGTATTCTCCATTTTCTCTTTTGTTTTCCAGCATCTTTTTCCTGAAGTATGTCCTTAAACAAATTTGTCATAAAGAATGTATGGTTAATTGTTTCCTAGTTACAGCATATGGAAAAATGACTTCATTTAAATTGATTGAAAGTTTGACTAAGACTATAATTATAAACAAAATTATTTTCATGCAGAACTATGAAAGCCTTCTACTCTGTATTCCCCAACATTCTAATTATGACCAATGAGAAGTCTAACATAATTTGATCCTTGCTCTTGTTGGGGAGGGAGAAATTTCCTCTACCCCTCGAGGTTCTTCTAGCTGGTCTAAAATTCAAATTGACATGAGACAGATTAATAGGAGAAAAAAATATGAAGTTTAGTTACATACAAATATACAGGAAAGCCATAGACATGGGTCCAAAAGATAGGGAGAATGAGGTATGTATGTCATCATGAACCAAGGAGAAGGGGGTAAAGGTCTGAGACTTCAAAGGAAAAGGCAAGCTACTCACAGGAATATGAAAAGAGTGAATGTTTGATAAAGAAAATACTTGATGGGCCACACAGAAACAATAAGGGGGCCAAATAGAAATTTTAACAGGCTTAACTAAATCCCTCCTTTCTACCACATCTAGCATCTAGTTTACATTATAAAATAGCTACCTATGGTGATAACTCTCCTGATGGAGTATTTCAACCTACCTAAATTCTTTTTATGCAGATGGTATGGGTAGGAGGTCAGAGTTACTGAGTCTTTTAGGTCTTGACAATTTTCAGCTCAAAGCAATCCATATATCACAATGAAACATTCTGGGGAGGCTGCCCTGGTCCCTACACTCTTGCAGGTGATTTTTTGGTGTTTTGGGTGACTTTTAATTACTATCCCTACCTTTCAGGTATTCAAGCCTATGACTTCTTTGTCTCTACTTTTTCAATTAACACTCTTTTACCACTTTCCATCATCCAAGATTTGTTCAGATCTTTAAGGAGAAAAAGGCCAAGACTTTGACCTTGGTGAATCTTTAAGGACTCAGCCAAAATAGAGAAGCTGCCAAAATACCTTTGATAGAAAACTCAAAAGAGATAAGATGAGAACCAGGAGAAAGTTGTTTGTCAGAAGCCAGAGGAAGGGATACCTCAGCAGTGTCAAAAAGTGAATGGAGAAAAAGATGTTGGCATGAGAGGTGAGAGAGAGCCTTCCTCCTAAAATCTCATATAATACAAAAATATAAGTAATATAACTAATCCTGAAAGACTAACAGGAAAGCGGACTACGCCAAACTGCACACACCTGGAAAAAAGAATAAACCTCACAGAAGAGGGTAACATACCAAAGCCATGGCCAGGTGGACCCAAACCCTTCTCCCACCCCAGATCACTGGTGGGAGGAATAGAAACAGAGCGGGAAGGGAGTGGGGACCTGGGACTGCTGAATACCTAACTCCAGAGACCTGCTCTGGGAGCACAAACCTATGTTTCATGGTGCGTGTATGATACTCTCGTAATTAGGGAGTTGGAAAGGTAAGACAGGCAGAATACCTGGAGAGACTGAGATTCGAGCCACTTGTGGGAAGCAGGGATCCATATCTGCCTGCTCTGGGGCAAAAGAAAGGTGGGCAGTCTAAGAGACTTCCTAATAGCAAGAGAGCTGCTAAAGGAAAAGGACTGCACAGAGCTTACTGATCAGTGAAAAGGACAGGTAGACAAAATTGTCTGGGTACACTGTGCAAAGCAGGTTGGAAGCTTTCACAATCATCAGAAGCTCCACCACCCTGACTGGCTACAGAGCTCCAAGGACCCACTCCGTAATACACAGACTTCTGCGCCTTTCTCCCAGCCAGCCCCACCTGGTTCGCAAAAGATTGGAGCGTAAATAAATAAAATCGAGAAGAAAAAAACAATAGAAAGAATCAATGAAAGCAAGAGCTGGTTCTTCAAGAAAATAAACAAAATAGATAAACCTTTAGGCAGAATTATCAAGAAAAAGAGAGTCTACTCACATAAACAGAATCAGAAATGAGAAAGGGAAAATCACTACGGACACCACAGAAATACAAAGAATTATTAGAGAATACTATGAAAAATTATATGCTAACAAACTGGATAACCTAGAAGAAAAGGACAAATTTCTAGAAAAATACAACCTTCCACGGCTGACCCAGAAAGAAACAGAAAATCTGAACAGACCTATTACCAGCAAGGAAATTGAACTGGTTATCAAAAGTACCAAGAACAAAACTCCTTGGCCCGATGGTTTCAGTGCTGAATTTTTTCAAACATTTAGTGAAGACCTAATACCCATCCTCCTTAAAGTTTTCCAAAAAGTAGAAGAGGGAATATTTTCAAACTCATCCTAAGAGGCCAGCATAACTCTAATACCAAAACCAGGCAAAAACACCACAAGAAAAGAAAATTACAGACCAATATCCCTGATGAACATAGATGCAAAAATACTCAACAAAATATTTGCAAACCAAATTCAAAAATACATCAAAAGGATCATCCATCATGATCAAGTAGGACTTACTCCAGGGATGCAAGGATGGTACAACATTCAAAAATGCATCAACGTCATCCACCGCATCAACAAAAAAAAGGACAAACACCACATGATCATCTCTTTAGATGCTGAAAAGACAAAATTCAACATCCATTCATGATAAAAACTCTCAAGAAAATGGGTATAGAGGGCAAGTACCTCAACATAATAGAGGCCATATATGACAAACCCACAGCCAACATTATATTTAATAGAAAGAAGCTGAAAGTTTTTCCTTTAAGATCAGGAACAAGAAAAGGATGACTACTGTCCCCACTTCTATTCAACATACTACTGGAGGTTCTAGCCACAGCAATCAGACAACACAAAGAAATAAAAGACATCCAGTTTGGCAAGGAAGTTAAACTGTCCCTGTTAGCAGATGACATGATATGTAAATAAAAAACCCTAAAGCATCTACTCCAAAAATACTAGATCTAATATCTGAATTCAGCAAAGTTGAAGGATACAAAATTAATATGCAGAAATCTGTGACATTCCTATACACTAACAGTGACCTAGCAGAGAGAGAAATCAGGAAAACAATTCCATTCACAGTTGCATTAAAAAGAATAAAATACCTAGGAATAAACCTAACCAAGGAAGTGAAAGACCTATACTCTGAAAACTACAGGACACTCATGAGAGAAATTAAAGAAGATACCAATAAATGGAAACACATCCCATGCTCATGCATAGGAAGAATTAATATTGTCAAAATGGACATCCTGCCTGAAGCAATCTACAGATTCAATGCAATTCCTATCAAAATACTAACAGCATTCTTCAATGAACTAGAGCAAATTGTTCTAAAATTCATATGGAATGGTAAAAGACCCCGAATAGCCAAAGCAATCCTGAGAAGGAAGAATAAAGCTGGGGGGATTATGCTCCCCAACTTCAAGCTTTACTAGAAAGCCACAGTACTCAAGACAATTTGGTACTGGCATAAGAACAGACCCATAGACCAATGGAACAGACTAGAGAGCCCAGATGTAAACCCAAGCATATATGGTCAATTAATATACTATAAAGGAGCCATGGACATACAATGGGGAAATGACAGCCTCTTCAACAGCTGGTGTTGGCAAAACTGGACAGCTACATGTAAGAGAATGAAACTGGATTATTGTTTAACCCCATACATAAAACCATAGAACTAGGTTTTATGTATGAAACCATAAAACTAGGTCATGAAACCATAAAACTAGGTTTTTTGGCAAAAATCTCCTGAATTTAAGCATGATCTACTTCTTCCTGAATGCATCTCCTTGAGCAAGGGAATCAAAAGCAAAAATTAACTCATGGGACTACATCAAACTAAAAGTTTCTGTATGGCAAAGGACATCATCAACATATCAAAAAGGCATCCTACAGTATGGGAGAATATATTTGTAAATGACATATCCTACAAGAGATTATCATCCAAAATATATAAAGAACTTACATGCCTCAACACCCAAAAAGCAAATAATCCAATTAAAAAATGGGCAGAGGATATGAAGAGACAATTCTCCAACGAAGAAATTCAGATGGCCAACAGAAACGTGAAAAGATGCTGCACATCACTAATCATCAGGGAAATGCAAATTAAAACCACAATGAGATATCACCTCACATCAATGAGGATGGCCACCATCCAAAAGACTAAGAACAACAAATGCTGTTGAGGATGCGGAGAAAGGGGAACCCTCCTACACTGCTGGTGGGAATGTAATCTAGTTCAACCATTGTGGAAAGCAATATGGAGGTTCCTCAAAAAACTGAAAATACAAATACCATTTGACTCAGATATCCCACCCTTGGAATTTACCCAAAGAATACAACTTCTCAGATTCAAAAAGACATATGCACCCCTATGTTTATGGCAGCACTTTTTACAATAGCCAAGATATTGAAGCAAGCTAAGTGTCCATCAGGAGATGAATGGATAAAGAAGAGGTGGTACATATACACAATGGAATACCATTCATCCATAAGAGAGAAGCAAATTCTACCATTTGCAACCACATGGATGGAGCTGGTGGATATTATGCTCGTGAAATAAGCCAGGCAGAGAAAGACAAGTGCAAATTATTTCCCTCATTTGTGGAGTATAACAATGAAGCAAAACTGAAGGAACAAAATAGCAGCAGACTCATAGACTCCAAGAAGGGACTAGTGGTTACCAAAATGGAGGGGTGTGGGAGGGCAGGTGGGGAGGGTGGGAAAAGGGGATTGAGAGGTATTATGTTTATTAGTACATGTAGTGTGGGTGATCACGGGGAAAACCATGTAGCACAGAGAAGGCAAATAGTGAATCTGTGGCATCTTACTACACTGATGGACAGTGACAGCATTGGGGTATGGGTGAGGACTTGATGATATGGGTAAATGTAGTAACCACATTGTTTTTTCATGTGAAACCTTCATAAGAGTATATATCAACAATAACTGAATAAAAAATTGTTTTTAAATGAATGGAGTTGTTAGGCAGGAAAATAGATATGAGAGGGGTGGAAAGAGAATTAAGGCCAGTAAAGCCCATTAAAAGGCGCTCAAAATGTTAACCAGTTAAAACTAGAAACCCTGAAAACACACAGAGTTAATGAATTAATCAGTTAAAGCTCAAAGGCCAGGAGCAACTTGGCCTGGAAATTTTGGAGTATTCCCCAGATAAAGAAAAGTATCTCAGCATAGTCCATTTCTTTATTATGTTAATCATGCAGGCCCGGCTTATTTTTTTTTAACTTTACCTATATGCTGTTTTTCCTTCAGCCTTAATCAAATAATTTGCAACCTGGACAACTTATTTAGCATGCAGGCCCAGCCCGTAAACAACATAGTAAGAGGCAGGAAGGATTCCATCTTAAAGATAAGATTGCATTTTAAAACCCAGGAAGTTAAAAAGTAAGACTCTTAACTTATTCTTTAGCAAACAGACAATAACTCAGCTCACCTTGGGGGACAAGCAGGTGGTCTTGTTTGATATGCTCCCAGACCAAGAAGTCAGTATCTCAGGGAGAAATAAGAGCAGTAAATTTCTTGTGTTAAGTTAATTTTAAATATTTGGGGACCATTTAACAAGTCTACACCCCAGCCCTTGGTCACATTCCTGACAAATCCTTACAAGGGGAAACCCTCAACCTTTTAGGTCACTCCTCTCTCTGAGGTCACCTGCACTTTCTAAGTGCATAACTTTAACTTTTCCCAATCTTTCAGGGTGCACCTCTCTCTGAGGTTGCCTGCACTCTTTAAGTATGTAGCCTTAAGCTTTCTCCAACCTTTCAGGGCACCTATCCTCCCTGAGGTCGCCTGCAGTTTTTCTCTCTTTAAATAACTTTAAATAAAACTTTTACTCTGCTTCACTATTGTGGGTATGCCCTTCAATTCTTTGTTGCAGCAAGAACAAGAATCAAGGAAAATACACAATGCCTTTCTAACAAAATTGTATAGTTCAACAATTTTGATTTTATCTCTAAGATGATGAAAGCCTAAGCTCACAATTCCTCAATTTCCACAATTCTATCTTTACACTGTTAGGCAGGAAAATAGATATGAGCAGGGTGGAAAGAGAATAAGGTCAGTAAAGCCCACTAGAAATGACTCACAGTTAACCAGTTAAAACTAGAAAGCCAGAAAAGTTAATTAATCAGAGTTAGAGTTAATCAGTTAAAGCTCAAGAGGTCAGGAGCAACTTGGCCTTGAATGTTTGAATATTCCCCAGATAAAGAAAAGTATCTGAGCACAGCCCATGTTTTCATTGTGTCAATTAGATCATGCCATTGTAAGATTTACTTTAACATGCTAAAAGACCCACCTATGAACAACATAATAAAGACAGGAAGATTCCATCTTAAAGCTAAAATTGCATTTTAAAATACAAGAAGTTAAGAAGTAACTTTACTCTTCAGCAAACAGACCATAACTCAGCCCACCTTGGAGGCAGGGCAGGCAGTCTTAACTGATACGCTCCCAAACCAGGAAGCTGCTATCCTGGAAGGGGGCCAGAGCTGTAAATTTCTTATGTTAATTTTGCAGAACTACCTGGAAGACTGATAAGAAGAGACTTAAATGTCTCATCAAAAATGAACACCTTGAGACCACTTAACAAGTCCACACCCCTAGCCCTTTGTCACATTCCTGAAAAATCCTTAAAAGGGGGAACTCCCAACCTTTCAGTGCACACCTCTTTCTGGGGTCGGCCACACTTTATAAGTGCATGACTTTGACTTTTCCCCAATCTTTCAGCCCTCTTCTCTCTGAGGTTGCCCACACTTTCTAAGTGTGTAGACTTTCTCTCTTTCAATAAAACTTAAATCTTTCGAGGCACCTCTCCTCCCTGAGGTCACCTGCTGCACTTTTTCTCTCTTTACGTAACTTTAAATAAAACTTTTATTCTGCTTCACTACTACATCTCTGCCCCTTCAATTCTTTGTTGTGGCAGGGACAAGAACCAAGGGAAATATACAACGCTCCCCCTAACAACACCAATCCATAAGCTTACTTTCATGGCTGCTCCCAGAGCCAATATCCCAACTTCTGACCACAGCTCCTTTGCTTCTGTTTCATATGTCCCTTTTTCTCCACACAGCTGCTTTTTAATTTCATTATAGCCCCTGATCTTTCCAGAATTGACTTCACTTTATTGCCTATGCATTACTTTAACTGTCCTATCCCATGCTGTAACTTATTACTCTTCTTTGGTTTTTCACTCCAGCTTCCCCAACAACTCACATTTTCAACAGAATCACTAAGCAGTGTTAGAGAAAACTACAACACTATGCATACTATTTCTGCTACAAATCGATAGTTTCCAACCTGAGGAGACCCTTGATGCTGTCTGATAGGTCGTCACCTATCCCTAGACACATTCTTGTCTCCGTGATGGTGGCAGGTGAATGGCTGCCATCACTCATCATGGTTCCCTTCATTCTTACCAGCATAGTTCCTTCCCACTTCAGAGGGTGAACAAAAGCCACAGCATATATAGATGCCCTCAAGTATCCATTAACATATCATAATCCACTTCCCTTCATCTTTAACAAAGCCAGGATACTTTTACCTATAGAGTAACTATCATATTCATTTGGTTTATAGACTTTACTATGTGTAATCACAGTCCATAGATAAAGCCCGAACAGGAGAAATTATACAGGTCACATTTTCTCATAATAAAACAAGTAAAATATGGTTAAAGAAAAGAAATAAACTCCAAATGGGATTGCTTGTACCCCATGACAAACCAAGACTAAATCACACTTTCAACTGTCCCAGAAATGTGACCTTTTAATAGTTAATCTGAATTATCCTGATCAGCCTTGGTGAGGTTGTCTGCATGATAAAAACTCTATTTCCTTCCCTGCAGAAAATTGATATCCTGGCCTGAAATAATCTTTTCTTTTCTTTTGCTAATAACTTCCTTGTCCCACCCAGCTGCCTATAAAAACCTATTTTTTATAACTCCTTGGAGTATCTTCCTACTTGCTAAATGGTATGCTACCCAATGCATGAATCTCTTAATAAAGTCAATCAGATCTTCAAATTTACTTGGTTAATTTTGGTTTTTAAGAATATAAGGTAAAATTAAGCGAATTGTGCTCAGCACTTGTCAGTTTGGGGTAAACACACACATACACATATATACACACACACCACATATATATAGTTATTTAATTTTTACACCAATCTTTTAGGATAGCAGAAGAAATATGAAACACAGCAAGTTTAAGTAATTTGACCCAAAAATAGTTTAGCAAGCAGCGAAAATAATAACAAATGCTCTTTGAGAAGTAAATTCATAGGTTGAACAGTCCAATTATTATTTTCAACAAAATATCTAGACTATGAATCATCTAGAGTTATTTTTGCTCTACGTCATCATACAAAATGTTTTAATGTAGCTACAGATTCTCTAGGATCTCTCTTTTGAAATTTAGAACTCTGCCACCAGTAAAGGCCCTAAAACACCCTGATATTTGGCTCAGAGAGCTGCCTAGAATTCCTTATGGGCAAAGATATTTGTGCCCAATAATGCTATCCTGCCACTTGGAAAATATGGGCAACTGAGGAATTTTCTAGTTGAAAAAAGCATCTTATTTTAACAAATGCAAACCATTAGAAAGCGCAATCAGAATTCTAAGTATGCATTCTAAGCAGGTTACTTAAGTTAGCAAATAAAATCACAGGATTCCCAGTTAAATATGAGTTTCCCATAAACAACAAATAATTTTTAGTATAAGTATGCTCCATGCAATGTTTGGGACATATTTATACCAAAAAGGTATTTGTTGTTAAACTAAAATTTAAATTTAAATGAATGTGCTGTATTTTATCTGGCAACCGTAGTTTTAACACTAAGATATATTCAGTCAAAAATCTGAAATTTGAGCTAATATTTTAATTCTAATTTACCCAACAAGGCATATGCATGCCACCATACATTTTTATTTTTTTTTTTCCTCTGAAACTTCTCAGAAACTTTAGGTATTACTGTATGGTTATGTTGAAATACAGTCATTGTAAAGAATCATTGTAGAAGCCCCCTATATAATTCAAACTAAATGAATGTAAATCAAAGTAGTAGTGCAAAGAAACTGAAAATTGTTCTCTCCTAAAAAAACATAATACAGAGTTCTAAACTGTATAAAGATATGAAATAGGGAAAATTATCTTTTATTTTTAAAAGAGTATGATCATTTTAGCTGTGGAGCTATTTCTATATCCATTGCTATAAAAGTATTAGACACATTATGTAATTACAGTTATATAAATGCTGTTAAATATAATAGGAATATGTATAATAGAAATAGTTACATTTTCAAAATTTTTAAATTTTCAAAACTTACAAAAATTACTTTTTTCAATAGTTATTAATTCTATAGCTTCCTCTGAGTTGGCTAAACATTTACAAGTTAATATTTTGTAATTTCCTATTGTTGGGACTTTTTCTCTTATAAATATAAATTTCTATCTTTTTTAATGCTAAAAGAAAGGCAATCTTATAATAATCCCATAAAAACAATAACTGAATGCTTCCAAAGGTTCCCTGGCACCTCCCATATTTTAAGACATGAAAATTTAGTTTTCTACCCAAACTCAGTCCAAAGTATCCAAGAAAAACTGATGCTCAAAAACAGTGACTTAAAAGCAAATCCATTATGGCAAACTCATAGAAATCTATGTAGCATAGAAAAAAAACCAAAATCTCAATTTCTTGAGGTAAGCTGTCCACTGAAGTCACCACCCTTTCTAGCATAGACCACTGTGAAAGCCAGCTCATTTGCCTCCTTCCATCACCCTTTACTCCCAATCAATCAATTTTCTTCAGCTCTGTTGTAGCAATCTTTTTAAATGCAATTCTGATCATAATCCTCCTTTGTTTAAATCCCTTTTTGTTTTCTCATTCTTCTTATGATGAAGGCCAAAATCTTTAACCTGGCATTGGTTGATTTGGGCTCTTCCTCCCAATCTTGGGGAAACCTACTAGCCTTACTGACCACACAGACAAGAACAAATCATGTTCTCCACACTCTCTTGGTGCTTTGTTTCTCTCTCTTAGGACCACACCAAACCAATAATTAATCATTTATGTCATAATGTACATGACTATTTGTGCCATTATTTGTTTAATGCCTGTCTTCCCTGCTAAATGTAAGTGCTCATAAACCTAGCTGCTATCTATATTTCTCCTCAACACATTCCCAGTGCTTAGGTAATGCCTATATATATGAGATAGAAGAGAAGTATTTATTGTACAAATAAAAGAAAAAAAATGTATAAGTAACTATTACAATGGGGATTGCTCCCATCGAATGCCTTTGCACTTTCCAGCAAGTAAAGTTGTATTAAAGAGGTTTTTTAAGTTGATTTTATATCCTTTCTAGGAAAATTCCTTTGCATATTCACACATTCTTCTGCTAACATGTCTCAAAGTCACACACTGAGGAAAAAATTGAGAAAATTCTGAGAACAGCTGGTTAGCATATTTCTTGTTTTTTTTTTTAACTTATATAGGAAACAAGTAAAGACAGAGTCATAAAGATCAGGCCTGCATATTGACTTCTCAAATAAGAAACCTGAATATAACCCTACCTGTTGAGTTTGCTTTAAAGAAAGCAGCATATGACAAATTCTAGAAAATCTCCTTAGGTAAAGGTCAGATACTATCAAGAGACCTCAGTTCCTCTTCTGTTGTCCATTAGGTAAACCCAAACTGGGCCTGTTTGAAAGCCATTCAAGCTTGGTGGGATCCGATAACCATTCCAAAAAATGGAGTTTGCATACAGAGGAGGAGGGTAGAGTCACTCTGCTGTTTTCAAATGTTAATACCATACTCTCAAATTCTTTGGTTTTATTATTAATCATGGCAATTTAAAAGATGAGAATGAGTAAGAAACAAGGCACAATTTAAGTAGATCATTCAAGCTAACAGTACAATCTAATCACTACATCTAATTACAAAGAAAAGGAAATCACTAAAGAAGTTATTTCAAGTATATTAAGAATAATACAATAAGGATATCAAAAGTTAAACAAGTGTCTGCTATCTTACTGGCACTATTTCAGCAGATTTAAAGAAAACATCTGAAAAAGAGGAGGGCAGGGATTTCTGACACCTTACACTGTGGAGCATAAAAATACATGCTACCTTATATAAATAGGTCTAAAAGAAATCAAGCTAAAACTACTGAAATTAAGAAAGCCTGTATATTCATTTTCTAGGGCTGCCATAACATAGTACAACAGACTGGGAGGCTTGAACAGCTGAAATTTATTGCCTTATAGTTCTGGAAGTTGGAGTTGAAATCAAATTTATTTCCTCCCAGATCTGGAGGCTAGGAGTGGGCAGGGTAGGTTTCTTCTCTCCTAGGGCCTCTCTCCTAGGCTTGCCGATGGCCAGTGAAACTTGATAAAAGGAAACTTCACTGACAAGCGTGGGGAGGCCAGCAGGGAAAACTGTCACACCCACAGCTCCTCATAAATTGCAGACCTCAGGAGAAGAGACCCCACACCTTACTACCCTCTACAAAAAAGCACTCCTTTCCTTTGTTCTCCAGATAAGCATAGCGTAATGGCCCCAAATTACAATTCTCTGTTGCTCCTGAATAAAACCATTTTTGCTGGTAAAACAACTCACAGTTTTATATTTAAGGTTAACAGCTTTCTTCTTCCACTGTCCTCACATGGTCTGCCCTCTGTGTCTGTCTGTGTCCTAATCTCTTCTTACAAGGACACCAGTCATATTGGATTAGGGCCCATCCCTATGAAGTCATTTTACTTTAACTACCTTTTTAGAGGCCCTGCTGCCAAATGCAGTCACCTTCTCAAGTCCTGGGGTTAGGACTTCAACATATGAATTGTGAAAGGACGCAATTCAGCCCATAACAACATGTCTGTTATTTAAAAAAAAAAAAAACTCATGTTTTCCTTCTACTTCCTATTCGTTTCTTTTAAAAAATTAAGACATAATTAACATACTATAAAATTCACCCTTTTAAAGTATACAGTTGTTTCATAAGGATGGAAGGAACTATTTGTGATGGAAGTCTGAATATACTTGCTTCTAGAAGGAAATCTGTATTTTTTTTTAATTTGAACTATAGAAACCCAGAAGTCTTCATAAAATGATGTGAAGAATTTAGGTGATACACCAGTAAAAGTGAGAGGGTGCCATGTATTTTTAGCTGTTGAATGGAATTTCTATTCCTCCCAAACTCAAAACAGTAAATTCTCCTATCTTCTACCTTTAATTTCTTACCTCTTTAGTCCAACATTATTTAAACCCTGGAATTCAACTGTCTATGAGTTTATTTTCCAACTCAACCACCACTTATTTAAATGATGGTGGGGCATGGCCAGGAAGCTGATTCTCCCACCAGCCTTCTATAGTAAGAAGATGGCAACTGCACATCTTTCTTCCAGAAGTACACTGAGGCATGTGTCAGAGAGACTCTCCCCTACCCCCAACACACATATAAAAAGAGAGATTTACACATTTATGGAGGGTAAACATTCAGTCTACACAATAAGTATAATCTTTCAAAGAAAGACAGGGCTATTTATGTCCAGTAATTTTATAAGAATTGTCTAACTTTTTAAATGAAATATATACTTATTTATGTTTGTTGTTTGGTTTTACTAACCACACCATTTCCATATCTGATCATTAACATTTTGCAGAAAAAGAATTCCACCAAGTAAGTTGCCCTTACTAGAAAATTAGTAAGTCACATCATAATTGTATTGATAATATATTATTGTAATTAAATGAAATTGCCTTTTCCTTGGCCTAGAAACAAACTATTACATTGCAGCACACCAATTAATATTTCTTTGTGTTTTTCTGCAGGCTGTGGCATCCATGTGAGAGTAAAGAAGGACACTTAAATCAGTGCTATTTTCCTTGATGACTCCATTGACTCACAAGCCCATAGGAGTCAATAGGATTTTGTTTTTAGCAGAAATGCTGCAGTGTTGGACACGTAGATTATCTCCATAGGAAAGTACAGCAAAAACAAATTTTAAACTGTCCCAAATAGCTCAGTTACTTTCAAATACCCTGTCTGTTTTATATTAAAATGTATTAGAAATTGCACTAATCTTTAAAGTGGACTTAGTATCATGTGAGTAATGCTTATAAGAGAGGTATAAGGTGGATACTTCCAGGAAGAGAGTGGTGTGAGCAGGGCAGCGAAAATCTCCTCCCACAACCAAATATATTTATGAAAATACAGCAAATACAACTATTCCTAAAAGAGAGACCAGAAGATACAGGACGACACCAGCCTGCAGCTACAACTGAGAGGACTCGGCACCCCATGAGGCAGTGTTACAAAGGGCCTGGTGGAGCAGGGTGGCGACAGAATAGTGTATCAGCAGCGCCCCCTATAGGACCCTAACAGAAACCACACAGGGCAGGTGTTTTTCCACCCCCCCATTTTCCCTTCTTTTTTTCTTTTTCTGACCACATCTATTGCCATGAAAAGACAGAGAAATATGGTACAAACAAAACTTATCCAGAAAACCCCAGAACAGACTACCCCAGAGAGGGAGTCTGAAGGGATGGACATGCACAATCCTCTGAAAAAGAATTCAGAATAAAAGTCATAACCATACTGATGGATTTACAGAGAAATATGCAAGAACTAAGGGACGAAGAGAGGGAAGGGAGGAAAGACAATGCAGAGATGAGACAAGCGAACGACGGACTTAGCAGCAGACTGGACGAGATGCAAGAGACGGTTAATAGAATAGGAATCAGAAAATAGGAATACAGAGAAGCTGAGGCAGAGTGAGATAAAATGATCTCTAGGAATGAAAGGATTTTAAGAGAAATGTGTGACCAATCCAAACAGAACAATATTCGCATTATAGGAATACCAGAGGAAGAAGAAAGAGAAAAAGGAATAGAAAGTGTCTTTGAAGAAATAATTGCTGAAAAACTCCCCAAGCTGGGGAAGGAAATAGTCTCTCAGACCATGGAAGCCCACAGAACTCCCAGCACAAGGGACCCAAGGAAGACAACACCAAGACACATAATAATTAAAATGGCAAAGATCAAAGATAAGGACAGAGTATTAAAGGCAGCTAGAAACAGAAGAAATATCACCTACAAAGGAAAATTCATCAGACTATCATCAGACTTCTCAACAAAAACCTTACAGGCCAGAAGAGAATGGCATGATATATTTAATGTAATGAAACAAAAAGACCTCGAACCAAGAATATTGTATCCAGCACGATTATCATTTAAATTTGAGGAAGGAATTAAACAATTTCCAGACAAGTGAAAAATGAGGGAGTTTGTCTCCCATAAACCACCTCCTCAGGATATCTTAAAGGGACTGTTCTAGATGGAAGAACTCCTAAAGCTAAAAAGAGGTCACCAGAGAAAATAAAATCATAGCAAAGAAAGAAGATCATACAAATACTAACTAAAGGCAAAGAATAAAACACCTAGTATATAAAGAATAGAGGATGAAGAATAAGAAGGGAGAGAAATAAAGAGTCATCAGACTGTGTTTACAGTAACTTAACAAGAGAGTTAAGTTAGACGGTAAGATAGTAGAGAAGCTACCATTGAACCTTTGGTAACCACGAATCTAAAGCCAGTAATGGCAATAAGTACATATCTATCGATATTTACCCTAAATGTAAATGGACTGAATGCACCAATCAAAAGACACAGAGTAAGAGAATGGATAAAAAAGCAAGACCCATCTATATGCTGTTTACAAGAGACTCACCTCAAACCCAAAGATATACACAGACTAAAGTGAAGGGATGGAAAAAGATATTTCATGCAAACAACAAGGAGAAAAAAGCAGGTGTTGCAGTACTTGTATCAGACAAAATAGACTTGAAAACGAAGAAAGTAGCAAGAGATAAAAAAGGACATTACATAATGATAAAGGGGTCAGTCCAAAAAGAAGATATAACCATTATAAATATATATGCACCCAACACAGGAGCGCCAGCATATGTGAAACAAATACTAACAGAATTAAAGGAGGAAATAGAAAGCAGTGCATTCATTTTAGGAGAC
>JAQQAC010013450.1:19231760-19545227 GCA_029783875.1 Phataginus tricuspis
GGATCTCATCCTGGTCTAATATACCAGACTTTCACCCCCCTCCCTGTGGGAGTTACAGATGGGTCAATATATAGGGCTATGGGAGGTACATGCACTGGCCATCAAGATAAAACAAAACTTCCCTATAGGATGCTCTTACCTCTCGGACGTTTTGGGTAAACTACCATGATCTTTGGGGGCCAATCTACTGGTAATCCAGGAACGCACAGGTGGCCAGCTTCCAGGCCTTTTCTACAAGGTGCCAGAATGGCCAGCCATCACTGGTCCATGTGTCAGAATGTCCAGGGCCACATCCATTCAACAGAGTCTCCAGGGTTTAATGCAGTAGGGTCTGGCAGCAGTATGTTCCTCTGCTGGCCATATCCTGGCTTCAACAATTCCTCTTTGGTTTGCACATACAGTTGTATAGGAGAGGCAGCAATGTGTATTAGCATATACACAGGGCTCAAGGCTCCTTTTTGGAGTTCTCATTCAAACACTGTAGCACTGTCCATAAATGAACTGACCAGCCCTGTATACTATTGGTGTCTGACTTCAGGCCAGATTTCAACAAACCATTTTACCTCTCTATCATGCCTGCCCCAGTAGGGTTATATGGTACACGAAACTTCCACTTTATTCCTAATTGCTGCACCCATTCTTGGAATGCATGTCCAGTAAGTGGTTGCATTGATCGCTCTCAATCACCTGAGACTGGCCATAGGCTGCAAAGAGACTCCTTTTGCAGGTCCCTTTTGGTGATTTGCTGATTTGCATGACATGCAAGAAAAGCAACCAACAGTCTAGTAGCTGTGTCCACACAAGTCATGGCAGTATCCTTCTGATATGGGCAGAGGGCCAATATAGTCTACCTGCCACCTGACAAGGGTATTGGCCCCTTTACTATTGTCCCATATTGCTGTGGGAGTCAGTGTAAGTCCCTCTTAGAGCACACAAGGCACTCCTTCTAGGCTCTGCTGACTTCTTCAAAGGTCAACGGCAGGCCCCACCAACAGGCTACAGCCCACATTGTCCTTTGCCACACGTGCAACAAATGCTGATGTAACCATTGGGTTACATTAAAGGCAGGCTTTCCTTCTAGCCAATGCACCAGGTACCATGTGTTTGCTTCATCATTCCCTGAGGATGCCAAAGGCAAATGGCCAGTCACATGATATATGGTGACTGTCTTAGTCTGACCAAAGGCCCAGAGGTATTCTCACAACTCTTGCCCCAAAGGGGCCAGTGACCAACCATCCAGTTGGCATGGTACCATGAAGGCAGCCACAAGATCAAGTCCTGATAGACAGCCCAACTGTCAGTGCAGACAACTATAGGGAAGGGCTCCTGGATGATTATGAGCTATACTGTCCACAACTCAACCCATTTTCTGCTCTTCCTCTCTCCATCCTCCATCCATATTATCTCAGTCTTAGGATGGAAAGCCACAGCCCTCCACGTTGAGGGCTGCCCATGACTGGAGACATCTGTACACCAAGCATCTTCAGATATAGGGTATTTTCCCTCCTGGTAAGCACTCTCAGCTACCAATGGCTCAAAAGCAAATTCTTCCTGTTTTCTACTGCTATAAGTCACTGGCCCCAATAAATGTTGGAGTTCTCCACTGAAGGGGCTAGTAGAGAGGACACTACACTGCTGTATATATGTACTCCATTGGCCATTGTAGGCATCTGTGCCATGCCACTCTGTATCCTTTGGGTCCAGTTTTGCACCCACCCCACTTTGGGATAGGTGGTTATTACCTTGGTCAGAGCTGTTCTGGTGATGGGCTCCATAGCCAGCAAGGCATGGTACACAGCAGCCAGTTGCTCCTCTATCAAGGTGTACCAGACCTCTGCTCCTTTCCATAGTTGTGACCAGAATCCAATAGGTTTGTATGTATTCAAGCCACTGCAAAAGGCCCCATCCATAACCATCTTTGGTTACATGAACATCTAGCTCATAGGGCCTTGATGAGTACATTACATTCAAGGCCTGTACGGTCTTGACTGCTCCCTTAGCAGCAGTAAAAGCAACTGCACATGTCTCATCCCAGTCCCACCTGATGCCCTTTATACCAACCAGTATAAGGGCTTCAGAATTTGTGCCAAGTGTGGGATAAACACTCTCCAGTAGCCTAAAAGACCCAAAAACTCTTGTAATGCTGCCACAGTGGTAGGGGTAGGGAAAGCCTGGCCCTTGTCTATGACTGCTTCTAGGATTACTTTAGTTTTACCCAACCAGACAATTCCCAAGAACTTTACAGACAAACGAGGTCCCTGAACCTTGAGGCTATTCACAGCCCATCCTTTCTCCTGTAAATGTTGCAACAATCTAGGAACTGCCCCTTCTAAATCTGCAAGAGAATCAGCATGAGCATGATATCATCATTGTAGTGATACAGCCACACCATTTGTGGTTTCTTTCATGTGGCCAAGTCCTTGGCTACAAGTCCATGACAAATGGTGGGACTGTGGAGGCATCCCTGTGGAAGAAGAGTGAATGTCCACTGCCAGCCTTCCCACGTGAAAACAAACTGTTTCTGACCTTCCTGTACTATGTCAATAGAGAAGAAAGCATTAGCAAGGTCGATAACACAATGATACATCCCTAGTTCATGACTGAGGGTGTCCATAATGGCTGCTATAGAGGGGACAGCAGCATGCAAAGGAGGAGTGACTTTAATAATTTCCCTGTAATCCATGGTCATGCTCCTAGAGCAGTCTGGCTTTTTCACTAGTCACACCAGGGAATTAAAAGGACTATGAGTGGTCTTTATGATGCCCACCTTCTCCAACTCCTATAGAGTTTCTCCAATTTCCTTGTGCCCCCCAGGCAATTTACACTGCTTAGTATTTGTCACCCTCTGAGGTACAAGCAGAGCTACAGGTGGGTCCTTTACATGTCCCCTCAGAACTGCCTTTACCACACATACTCTCAGTCTGAACTCACCTGCAATGATCTGTAACCACAGGCCCTGCAGAATATTGACTCCCAAAATATATTCAAGGATGAGAGAAATGTACACAGTATACTCCTTTGGGAGTAAACGCCCTATCCCCAATGGGATTTGGGTTTTTTTCACTCTAACGGCCTTATCCCCATAGCCATCCTTCACAGCAGGGGTCTAAGGAAAACACTCAGGGTTGCCATAAATCAGAGAACATTCAGCTCCTGTGTTCACCAGTACCAGGACATGTTGTATATTCATGGGGGACCAATGAATTGCTAATTCTACATGGGCCCTCTGGTCTCCACCACGTCCCCTAAGGTGGGGGCCTTGACCCCCCCCCCCCAGTCAAATCACAACACCAAATCATCCTTCTATGGGGGTGAGGGCCCAGGTGAAGCCTGAGTACTGTCCCCCTAGGAATTCTTGCAGGGACACAGGCTGGACATGGGGCTTTGCCTCTGGCTTCCGTGTCCTGGACCTCACTGGCTAGAAATGCTGCTCTGGCTTTAATCGGTGCCACAGTTGTAACAAGATCCTATTGGGCTGCCCATCAAGTTTCTCTTTCACTACCCTGGCCTTTATCAAATCAACCCACATCTGGGTCCTCAAGACCTTCATGGGGCCCTTTTGCACCTCTCTTTTGGTGATAGCCCATACTTCCTTTTGTGCTCTTATTGTTTCAACCTCTCCTAGATCTTCTAAAGAATGAGTAGCCTTAGTTATGGGTTGCCCTATGTGGGGGGCAAGAATAGTTACTAGGGACCCAAAGAGAGATGAGGGATCTGTATGGAGCACCAGATTTCCCATTCCTGCGGTGAACAACTCCTTATTGGGGCCCTAGGGGTCCATAGTACAGGTGATATTTTTCATGCCCAATCCCATAACACCTACTGGAGCTCTGTATATGTTTTCCAGCTAGTGAGTAAGTATAGTAAATCACCCTGATTAGGCTAAATTGCCCTTATGGCTGCTGTCAGCCAATCCAGAAGCACCTAATTGCCTGAGATATAACCAGCACATTGCAACCACTGCCAGAGGGAAGGGTAACTCATCAGGGAAGCCAGTCTACCCATTTTAGAACCCAACATAATAATGTTTTCCACATCCATATCCAGAGATGCAAAAGCCATGTAGGCAGAGGTTCTGATGGCTTCTGCTAAAACCAGATGCTGATGTCCACCAGCTCATCCTGGGTATAGGGTTGGAGCATGGAGTGCCCCACAACCTGGGGAGGGGGTGGCTCCTCCTCCTGAGGAGCCCATGGTTGTTGTGTTTTTACTTTCTTAATGACAACCGGTAGTGTCTTTACTACAGGAGAGGCTGGTGCCTTGGGTGGTGGCCTTGGAAACAGATCGCCCTTGGCCCCACTCCTTCATCCTCTCCCGACATGTCCTCTACCATCTCCGGGGCTGAAGGCACTGCTCTTCCTTCCCTCTCCACTATGGCCTCCTGCAACACAGATTCTCCTGCTGCCTCCTCCCTCACTGCTAACGTATCTTCCGTGAGAATGACCTGTCTTCTCAATAATTGTCTTTCTTTCTTAAGAGCATCCTATAGGTCATCACCCAGCTCCTCCAAGCGATTTTGAAGTGTGTCTCTCTCCTGCCAAAGTCTCTCTCTCCTCAATAACCCTTTCCACTATCTCGAGAAACAGACACCCCACAATCCCAGCTGCTACACAGCCACTCAGGACCTCTAAGCAGTCTTCTATCTCACAGAGTCCTAATTCCACAGCTCTCGTGTCTCCACCCTTCCCTAATTCTGTGGAAGTCCCCACCCCTCTAGGAGGTGCTTTACCCTAGACCAATTCCCCAGTAGGAGCTCCCCAACTGGAAGCTCTGTAGATAGGGAACTTCCAGGTGAAGCTGAACCCTCCACTGCTGTGGCCAGTGGGACCCCCCCCACCATCAAGGGGGCATTCTGGGTACCTCTCCACCATCTCTAGGGCAGCCCCCCCAGGGGTCACACCCATGAAGATTTTGGGTTCAGAGGTCCTGCTGACTACCACCAGATATAACTCCGGGGGGAAACATTTTCCCAGCCTGGGGAAAAATCCTTTGAAATTGAAATCAGTCAAAGGGAGAAATAAAGTGGGAGAAACCTGTTTATTGCCCACAGTCATTCACTTCTGCTGGCCCATGTCTCTCATGACCTGGCTGCAAAAAGGGACCCCACCCAACCTCTCTGGTTCAGATATGTCCTTGACCCCCCTTGTAATTACCTACTGATATGGAGATGGACTACTCTCCAACCCTTGGAACCACTTATTGATATGGAGATGCACTAAGACCAGGCGAGAGAGTCTGGAAATATTGCAATTTTACCCACAGTGTCTATCTCCCTTACTAGATTATAAGTCTCCTAAAGCCAGGAACCACATCCCAGTCATACTGAGTCTACCATTGTACCAGGTTATGTTCACTAATGGTGATCATTCTGTAATGGTGATGCATGGATCAACTAATTGAATATTTTTTGGACAGGTTTCAAAGAGGATTTTTGAAGTAGACTTTTAAAGTGGAACCTGTATAGGGCTCTGGAATCATTTATTGTGTATCTTAAATGAGCTTTTTGTCACTTATTTTTCTGGACTCACTCCTGCTGTTGGCATCTTGATCACACTGTGTCCTTTCTCAGTGATGCTGTCAAAAGCCAGCTGGGCTGGTCAGCAAGATGTTTGTGTTGCTGTGACACCTTGTCAATAAAGATGTTCTCTGTACCTGCCATTAAAAAAATAATAATGTGTTATACAAAAAGGAGAATGATATCAAGAATAATGTGAAGGGATTATTCTTAAAAGGAGTTTCTGTAGCATTTAGAAGCAGCCCAAGACAGATAAGATTGCATACATTCCTATGACCACTTCCACATAATTTGCTTATCCCTTAAACACTGAACTCAAACACAGATTTCAATAACTAGAAATGCTAAGAAATATTAGCTTTAACTTAAAAAGAAGCCTCTAAAAAGAACTTTAATTAAACAGACTTGAGACAATGTATAGTACATACATATGTTTTCAATATAACTCATCTACTACATACCTTACATCTTAAAATTCAATTTATGAAACAGGTTTCAGGAAATAAAAATGCTAGCCACAGTTATTTATAGCACAATGAATGCTGTTAACGTCTAAAACATGAAAGTGACCTTTACATTATTCTGTATTACTATCCAGAAAAGACTATTTATTTCATAGACTACTGAAAATAGAAGCCATTTTCAGATACATCTAGTTTAAGTGGTAAAATTGCAGAAAATTACATACAGCATGACAGCTTTTTTCTCTACTCTAAGAAAACCACCCAAATGCCTTCAAATTCTATAAAGTCATTGTTCTTCTAGAATCAGTGATTTCCTAAATTATCATAAGCTGTTAAATTTTGCAACCATATGTGATTATTATATGGCTAATACATATTTATTGATGATCACTGATTCAATATAGACTATAAGGAATATCACACTGGACCTAAGCCAACCCCATATAATAGCAGCTAGTCTCATTCTGTTGATAGGGGAGGGGAGAAGAGCAGTAAGAAAGTGAGAGAAAATACACCTTATGAAATAAATCATCAGCAAAGCCTAGAGGAAGACATGACAGTTCCTAGCCCCTTAAGGTCTTTTATCTCTAAATGTATTTAATTTTCTAATTTTATTAACTATACTGTGCTACACACTTTCACTCATAATTCTTTATACTTATGATTTGTAAGTTTGATAGGTGTCCCATAATTCTAATACTGAGAGTTTGAACAAATCTCCCTGTTAATCCTTTCCAATTTTTGTGACTGGATGAACTTTGATCTTTTTTCTTATTCATCAGTATTTGACTTTTCAGACTGTAATTCAGAATTTGCAGAATTTAAGAATCTCAATCTCCTTGATCATTTAAATTGCCCTTCCTGGGAACTTTCTAGCACTTTTAGACTGTTACTGTTCTTTTTAACTGTCAAAGTGAAGCAATTCCTGCCATTTGAGATCTAAGATTTCTAGCATGCCAACATTTAAATATTTACACATTTTCTAGCAGATGCAGATATCAATGAAAAATCAAATCAGATCTTGGAAAATGTAAATTAATAGCAACCCAAGGCTCATCCCATGGTGTCAGAACACCTGTCTACCTAAAAAGCCTTTTCTAACTTGCCATATACTGGGTTGGAAATTCCCAGTGTTATAACCACTCCTTGAGCCCTGAGAGATTAGTGTGCCAGGGAGGTAGAATTTGATGGGATACGTGTATGAAGAAACGTCTGAATTTAAAGAAACATATGCAAAGGTAGGCCCAGGTAGGATTTCTCGGGAAATAATATGTAATCAGGTGCAAGCACCCAGCAAAAAGGGCTTCAAAGATGGGTACCTTAAAAGTGCCGGAAAAAGTAATAGTAGCAGACACAGATTTAAAATTAGTCCCAAATAAAAATTTGCAGTTATCTTAACTCAAATGGCATAATTTTATTAGAGACAAATTGCAATCTATAAGACATTAAGTACAAATAGCTGCATAAATATAAATGATAATTTTATTTAATATCAATGTTAACTCTTACAAACAGATAACACATTACAAAATATTGACAAGTTATATCTCTTTTTTTATTAAGGTATAGTTGATACACAATCTTATTAAAGCTTCACATGAGCAACATTGTGGTTTCAACATCCACCCATATTATCTAGTCCCCCCACACACCCCACTGCAATCACTATCCATCAGCATAGTAAGATGCTATAGAGTCACTACTTGTCTTCTCAGTGCTATACTGCCTTCCCCATGACCTACCTACATTGTGTGTGCTAATTATGATGGCCCTTAATCCCCTTCTCCCTCCCTCTACAACCACCCTCCCCAGCCTCTTCCCTTTGGTAACTGCTAGTAACTTTTTGGAGTCTGGAAGTCTGCTGCAGTTTTGTTCCTTAAGTTTTGCTTCATTGTTATACTCCACAAATGAAATCATTTGGCACTTGTCTTCCTCTTCCTGGCTTATTTCCCTGAGCATAATACCTTCTAGCTCCATTCATGTTGTTGCAAATGGTAGGATTTGTTTTCTTCTTATGGCTGAATAATATTCCATTGTGTATATGTGCCACCTCTTCTTTATCCATTCATCTTCCGATGGACACTTAAGTTGCTTCCATATCTTGATTATTGTAAATAGTGCTGTGATAAACATAGGGATGCATATGTCTTTTTCAAACTGGGCTGCTGCATTCTTAGGGTAAATTCCTAGGAGTGGAATTCCTGGGTCAAATGGTATTTCTACTTTTAATTTGTTGAGGACGTCCATACTGCTTTCCACAGTGGTTGAACAAATATACATTCCCACCAACAGTGTAGGAGGGTTCCCCTTTTTCCACATCCTCACCAGCATTTGTTTTTCCTTGACAAGGTATATCTTTAATTAAAAAGACATACAAATGGATTCTTAAGAAAGAAAATTTGTGAAAAAATCAGACTTATTATTAAACAAAGATTGCAAATTAAAATAAGAATAGATGACATTTTTACCTATCAAAATGGCAAACATTTTTAAGTGTTTTCCTAAATGCAAGAGCAATATAGCTGGTGGGAATACAAATTGACACAAACTTCCTGGGAAATACTTTGGTGATATTTATCAAGGTCCTGAATAATTTTATGACTTTAGAGGGGAGTCTTTTTTCAGAAATCTTTCCTTGAGAAATAAAAAGAGATGTTACTAGCATTATTTGTAGCAAGAAAAACTAAGAAATATATAAATCTAGTTATGTAGGCATATAGGTATATCTAAATGTCTAGATAAATTAAGGTTGATGTATGGAAGAATATTATACAGCTATTAGAAATCTTTTTATAAACATATAATGATATGGGGGAAATAGCTATGAATCCTAAGAAAACTATGGAAGTAACTATTAAATTTTATATGATATTTTCTGTGGGTGATGGAATTATACTTGATTTTTACTTTCCCTTTTATACTTTCTGTATTTTCTACAAAGTGACGTTTTCATTATCTATTCTGAGGCAAGTGGGAGACACATTTCTAAACTGAAACTCTAAAGGAAAACTTCTTAGGCCTTGCAGGTAATTATACTATGTTTATAAAAAAGTAAAACCCAGATAGGAAACTGAAGTCTGGGCACATGAGTGCAAGTGTCTAACTTTTCTCCATAGTCTCTTACTCACTTGAAACACTATTGCCTAAATTAATGTGTTATAATTTTTTATCTTGAAGCTATGGATTCTGAAATACAGTGTTGTTCTTACAAAAGAGAAGGACAAACAAAAAAGTAAAAGAGTATTAACCAGAACTTACTAAATACCAACTGCATGAACTGTATTACTCTATCCTCACAACTCCATTTTTTGTAGATGAGGAAACTGAGAGCCAAGGAAACTAAATAGCACATGGTTGTCAATAAATAATAAATAACACACAGCTGTCAAGCAAGAGATTCAAATTTGGAATCCAGGGAGTTAGATATCAGATAATGTAATCTTAACCATTAAACTATTCCATATCTCTGAAAGCATCATGCCACTTAAAGTTTCTAACTCATTAGTCCTTAATTTTGACTAAATCCATTAGTTGCAATGAGCAGTGATTTATTTTTGACCTACTTATTTCTCTGTGACCATATCATCAGAGCTACAGGTTATCTGGTCCTTGAGACAATCATTTTAGTTCATATAATTTCCACCAGAAGTTTCCAAGTAATGGAGTAGAAGGAGAGATTAGGAGAGGAACACACACAAAAAAAACGATATTTTATTTCATGAAATAGTTTTTGGTGACTGTAACAGTCAGTTCTTTCCATGAGTTTGCAGGAATAGATGGGAGATTGGCTTTTTCAAAGGTCTATGTACAGAGCCAAGAATGAAGATTGCTTTCCCATAATCACCTGATTTACAGGCAAGAGTCTAGAATTCAAGATGTAGCTAAAATTTTAATGAAACACGTATTCTCTGTGTAGTTTCAATGTTATGGATGGTTTAAAATTATTGATTTCTGAAACTGTCTGTTTTACTTTGTCTTCAACTGGACAAAAGATCATCCATCCTATAACCAGGAATCTGCCATTTTATGGCTTTATAAAAATTCAGTTGTCAACAAATTCTCCATCAAAAGCTTTTTTCAACCACCCTACTGCATTTTTAAATAAATCAGAAAAGCATTCTACTTCAAATGAAAAGCAGATCGAATATGCAATAAATTCCTTCTTTTATGGCAATTTTCCCTGGAGCCATGTTTATCAATACCACTGAGATACTGCAAACTTTTGTTGTAAGATCAAAAAATAGAAGAGTTAATACAGTGACCATACACAGCTTTGTTCTCCTTTGTTTGAACTTAAAGGACAGAATGTTGTGATATTTAAAAAGAAAAATAAAGGAGATAGAACAACTGGATAGTCAATTATTTAAGAAAAAAATAATAAGCCAAGTCCTTTCCTCAGGCCTTCCAAAAAGGGAGATGAAAGGAAAAACAATCAAATAAAATTCTAGCTGGATTAAAGATATAAACTGAAAAAAATAAAACCACAGATAACGGAAAAAACGTGGGCACATTATTTCATAATCTTGAAGTATGAAAGGCTGTCCTAAAATAGGATATCTATCCAGAAACTATAAAGGAAAATATTCGTATGTTTTACTACAAACAAATAAAAATTTGAATATCACAACAAAGTGAAAAGACAAAGAACACAGTTTGAAAAATATCTTCAACACCTGTGAAATACATGAAATTATGTCAATTTGTAAGTAATTAAAATTATTTAAATGAGGATAAGCAAGATAGAGGAAGTAGACCTTCACATTTTACTAAATATCCTTATAAAATATATAGAATTTTTAACACAAACATGTATTTTTCTTATAATTCAGAAGAAAGGAGAGAGAGCAGTGGAAGGGGTAAAGAAGAGTATAGAAAAAGAAACTTAGACTATACTGTAGTTTCCATACCCATTAAGACTGTCATAGTCTAATATCCTCAGCCTAATAACTAAGAGGCCACAATGATTTCAAGGTGCAACCACATATGAATTCAATCAATCTGCACTAAGATTTGGAACTCTTGCTACTCAGAAGTCAGTAGATGCACATTTTAGAATCTTAAAATGAGTATCAACCATTTTGAAGCCTCCTGCTGGTCAAAGTTTATGTCATAAATACGCACTGGCATAAATTACTTCAAGTAGGATTTACATAGAGTAAATGAGCTACATTCAGATTGTAAACTACACATTCTCCAATTTTTTTTCACCTTGCTAGAATTTAATATCAGATCACATTTCTCAGAAAAAAAACTGGATTCTAAACTTCAAAATCCACACTGAAGACAGCAACAAATATCTGACAAGATCAAATTTCAAAATGACCTACAGAATTTGTTATCTTGGATCAAAGTCCAAGTTTTGTAAACAAAGTATGTCAATTACAAAGTCTGTGTCATGAGGAAGTATAAACAGATCAACTAGCACAGCAAGAATAAATTTTTTTTAATTTGCTTTCCCTCTCTACCTACTTTTCCTACTTGTCTTACAAATACACAGTATCATGTTTTAAAACAAATAACAAAAGAGGAACATAGGACTTTAGAAATTTTTCTAGTTTATGAATTTATATTAACTCTTACAAAAGGTATAAAAATCAATTGGCAGAATTCAAGATGGTGGTGTGAGAGGTGAGAGGAGAGCTCCTCCCAAAACCACAAACAGTACAAAAGCATAGTTAATTAATACAACTAACCTTAAAAGAGCAACAAGAAAGAAGGTTGAACCAGACTGCATACACACCTCATGAACAGAGCAGACCTCACGAAACAGGGTAACGAACGAAAGCCTTAATCCAGTGGGACCCAAGACCTTTCCCCTCCCCAGCTCACTGGCAGGAGGAAGAGAAATGGAGTGGCAGAGGGGGTGGAAACCTGGGACTGCAGAACACCTAGCCCTGGAGATCTGCTTTGTGAGCAGAAACCTATAGTGTGTGACACTCTGGACATTGGGGAGCTCAGACAGGTGGAGTACTTGAGAAACTGACATTCTGGCCATTTTTGGAGGAGGGGATCCACATCTGGCAGCCCTGTGTCAGAGGAAAGGCAGGCAGTCTGAGAAGCTTCCTAGCAGAGAGGGCTGCTGAAGGGGCGGGGTTTGGATGGAGCTTGCTGCACGGGAGAAGGGAATGCTGACAAGGTTAAGGTTGTCTGGGCACGCTCTGCCCAGCTGGTTGGGAACTTTGAGGAGCTTCAGGTACTGCATCTCCCTGGCGGCCTACTCAGCGTGGAGGCCCCCCACTGTGACACGCAGCCTGCTGCACATTCCTTCTAGCCTGCTGTCACTGGTTTGCAAACTGGCAGTCACCGTGCTGGCATCAGGCCAGCCAGAGGGAGGCCCTGCCTATAACAGCTAGAGACGCAAAGCACAGAGGCTTACACCTTTGTGCTTGGCCCACAGGCTCTGACACAGGACACAGGCACCACAGACAGAAATCAGGAAACACATCTTTCCTCCCCCCAGGCATCAGCTCCGCTCCCCTACAACCCCAAACCCCACTCCAGGGGCTGAGCAGCTCCAGAGACTGGAGATTCTGCACACTAGTGGGCACCGTACAGAAATATGAAACATCAAAAGAACATGATTCAGACAAAAATCTCACAAATCCCATAAAGAGGGCCAAATGAAACTGAACTCACCAATCTTCCTGAAGGAGAGTTCAAAATAAAAATTATATACATGCTTATGAAGGTACAAAAAAATATTCAAGAACTCAGGTATGAATTTAAGTTGGAGATCAATCATTAAGAAATTCCATACCTGAAATGAAACGTACAATGGAGGGATTTAAAAGGAGATTAGATGTAGTAGAAGAGATGGTAAATGGAATAGAAATTAGAGAAGAGGAATACAAAGAAGCTGAGGCACACAGAGAAAAAAGAATCTCCAAGAATGAAAGAATATTGAGAGAACTGTGTGACCAATACAAACGGAACAATATTCGCATTATAGGGGTGCCAGAAGAAGAAGAGAGACAAAGGGATAGAAACTGTAATTGAGGAGGTAATTGCTAAAACATCCCCAATCTGGGGAAGGAGATACTCTATCAAGCCATGAAGGTGCACAGATCTCCCAACACAAGGGACCCAAGGAAGAAAACATCAAGACATATAATAATTAAAATAGCAAAGATCAAGGATAAAGACAGACTTTTAAAAGCAGCTAGAGACAGAAAAAAGATCACATACAAAGGAAAACCCATCAGGCAATCTTCAGACTTCTCAACAGAAACCTTACAGGCCAGAAGGGAGTGGAATGATATATTTAATGCAATGAAGCAGAAGGGCCTTGAACCAAGAACACTCTACCCTAACAGGTTATCATTTAAATTTGAAGGAGGCTTAAACAATTTTCAGATAAGCAAAAGCTGAGAGAGTTTACCTCCCACAAACCACAACTACAGTGCATTTTGGAGGGACACCTATAGATGGAAGCATTCCTAAGGCTAAATAGATGTCACCCAAGGGCTAGACAAAGAGTACAGAATATGATTCATAACATACAAAGAATGGAGGAGGAAGAAAAAGGAAGAAAAAAAACAACCTTTAGGTTGTGTTTGTAATAGCATATGAAGTAATTTAAATTAGACTGTTAGACAATAAGGGAATAATCCTTGAGCCTTTGGTAACCATGAGTCTAAAGCCTGCAATGGCAATAAGTACATACCTATCAGTAATCACCCTAAATGTAAATGGTCTGAATGCACCAAACAAAAGACACGGAGTTACTGAATGGAAAAAAAAACAAGACCCATGAATATGCTGCCTACAAGAGACTCACTTCAAACCAAAGACATACACAGACTAAAATTAAAGGGATGGAAAAAGATATTTCATGCAACTAATAGTGAGAGAAAAGGAGGAGTTGCAGTACTTGTATCAGACACAATAGATTTCAAAAAAAGAAAGTCACAAGAGACAAAGAAGGACATTACATAATGATAAAAGGGTCAGTCCAACAAGAGGATGTAACTATTATAAATATCTATGCACCCAACACAGGATCACCTACATATGTGAAACAAATACTGACAGAATTAAATGGGGAAATATAATGCAATGCATTCATTTTAGGAGACTTCAACACACCACTCACTCCAAAGGACAGATCAACTAGACAGACACCAAGTAAAGAGGCAGAGGCACTGAACAACATATTAGAACAGATGGACCTAAAGGACATCTACAGAACACTCCATTCAAAAGCAACAGGATACACATTCTTCTCAAGTGCACATAGAACATTTTCAAGAATAGATCATATATTAGGCCACAAAACAGAGCCTCAGTAAAATAAAAAAGATTGAAATTGTACCAACCAGCTTCTCAGATCACAAAGGTATGAAACTAGAAATAAATACATAAAGAAAACAAAAAAGTGCACAAACACATGGGGGCTTAATAACATACTCCTAAATAATCAATGGATCAATGACCAAATAAAAACAGTGATCAAGCAATATATGGAGACAAATGAGAACAATAATGCAAAACCACAAAATCTGTGGGACGCAGTGAAGGCCGTGCTAAGAGGGAAATATATTGCAATACAGGCCTACCTCAGGAAAGAAGAATAATCCCAAATGAACTGTCTAAACTCACAATTAATGAAACTAGAAAAGGAAGAACAAATGAACCTCAAAGTCAGTAGAAGGAGGGACATAATAAAAATTAAAGCAGAAATAAATAAAATTGAGAAGAATAAAACAATAGAATCAATAAAAGCATCAGTTGGTTCTTTGAGAAAATAAACAAAATAGATAAACCCCTAGCCAGACTTATCAAGAAAAAAAGAGAGTCTACACACATAAACAGAATCAGAAATGAGAAAGGAAAAATCACTAAGGACACCACAGAAATACAAAAAATTATGATAGATTACTATGAAAAATTATATGAAACAAACTGGATAACCTAGAAGAAATGGACAACTTTCTAGAAAAATACAACCTTCCAAGGCTGATGCAGAAAGAAACAGAAAATCTGAATAGACCAATTACCAACAAAGAAATTGAATTGGTAATCAAAAAACTACCTAAGAACAAAACTCCTGAACCAGATGGTTTCACTGCTGAATTTTATCAAACATTTAGTGAAGACATAATACCCATCCTCCTTAAAGTTTTCCAAAAAGTAGAAGAGGAGGGAATACTCCCAAACTCATTCTACAAGGCCAACATCACTCTAATTCCAAAACCAAGCAAAGAAACCACAAAAAAAAGAAAATTACAGACCAATATCCCTGATGAACACGATGTAAAAATACTCAAAAAAATATTAGCAAACCAAATTCAAAAATACATTAAAGAGATCATCCATCATGATCAAGTGGGATTCATCCCAGGGATGCAAGGATGGTACAACGTTTGAAAATCCATCAACATCATCCACTACATCAACAAAAAGAAGGACAAAAACCACATGATCATCTCCACAGATGTGGAAAAAGCATTCAACAAAATTCAACACCCATTCATGATAAAAACTCTCAATAAAATGAATATAGAGGGCAAGTACCTCAACATAATAAAGGCCCTATTTGACAAACCCATAGCTAACATTATACTTAACAGCGAGGACCTGAAAGCTTTTCCTTTAAGATCGGGAACAAGACAAGGATGCCCACTCTCCCCACTTTTATTCAACATAGTTCTGGAGGCCCTAGCCACGGCAATCAGACAACACAGAGAAATAAAAGGTATCCAGATTGGCAAGGAAGAAGTCAAACTGTCCCTGTTTGCAGATGACATGATATTGTACATAAAAAACCCTAAAGAATCCATTCCAAAACTACTAGATCTAATATCTGAATTCAGCAAAGTTGTGGGATAAAATATTAATACACAGAAATCTGTTGCACTCCTGTACACTAACGATGAGCTAGTAGAAAGAGAAATCAGGAAAACAATTCCATTCACAATCACATCAAAAAGAATGAAATGCCTAGGAATAAACCTAACCAAGGAAGTGAAAGACCTATACCCTGAACACTACAAGATGCTCTTCAGGGAAATTAAAAAGAGCACTAATAAATGGAAATTCATCCCATGCTCTTGGGTAGGAAGAATTAACATTGTCAAAATAGCCATCCTACCTAAAGCAATCTACAGAGTCAATGCAATTCCTATCAAAATATCTATAGCATTCTTCAATGAACTAGAGAAAATCATTCTAAAATTCATGCGGAACAACAAAAGACCCTGAATGGCCAAAGCTATCCTGAGAAAGAAGAATAAAGCAGGGGGAATTACGCTCCCTGACTTCAAGCTCTACTGCAAAGCCACTGTAATCAATACAATTTGCTACTGGCACAAGAACAGACCCATAGATAAGTGGAATAGTAGAGAGAGCCCAGATATCAACCAAAGCATATATGGTCAATTAATATATAATAAAGGAGCCATGGATATACAATGGGGAAATGGCAGCCTCTTCAACAGCTGGTGTTGGCAAAACTGGACAGCCACATGTAAGAGACTGAAACTGGATTATTCTCTAACCCCATACACAAAAGTAAACTCAAAATGGATCAAAGACCTGAATGTAAGTCATAAAACCATAAAACTCTTAGAAAAAAATACAGGCAAAAATCTCTTGGACATAAACATGAGCAACTTCTTCATGAACATATCTCCCTGGACAAGGGAAACAAAAGCAAAAATGAACAAGTGGGACTATATCAAACTAAAAAGCATCTGTACAGCAAAGGATACCATCAATAGAACAAAAAGATATCCTATGGTATGGGAGAATATATTAATAAATGACATATCCGATAAGGGGTTGAAATCCAAATTACATAAAGAGCTCACACACCTCAACAAACAAAAAGCACATAAGCAAATCAAAAAATGGGCAGGGGAGCTGAACAGAAACTTCTCCAAAGAAGAAATTCAGTTGGCCAACAGGCATATGAAAAGATGCTCCACATCACTAGTCATCAGAGAAATGCAAATTAAAACCACAATGAGATATCACTTCATGCCAGCTAGGATAGCCACGAGCCAAAAGACAAACAATAACAAATGTTGGCGATGATGAGAAAGGGGAACCCTCCTACACTGCTGGTGGGAATGTAAAATAGTTCAACCATTGTGGAAAGCAGTATGGAGGTTCCTCAAAAAACTCAAAATAGAAATACCATTTGACCCAGGAATCCTACTCCTAGGAATTTACCCTAAGAATGCAGCAGCCCAGTTTGAAAAAGACAAATGCACTCCTATGTTTATATCAGCAGTATTTACAATAGTCAAGAAATGGAAGAAACCTAAGTGCCCATCAGTACATGAATTGATAAAGATGTGGTATATATACACAATGGAATATTATTCAGCTATAAGAAAAAAACAAATCCTACCATTTGCAACAACATGGATAGAGCTAGAGAGTATTATGTTTAGTGAAATAAGTGAGGCAGAGAAAGACAAGTATCAAATGATTTCACTCATCATTGGAGTATAAGAACAAAGAAAAAACTGAAGGAACATAACAGCAGCAGACTCACAGAACCCAAGAATGGCCTAACAGTTACCAAAAGGAAAGGGACTGGGAAGACGGGTGGGAAGGGACAGATAAGGGGGAAAAAGGGTGTGGGGAAGTTGGGGTTCCTATGGCCAGGATCCTCACTGAACTTAATCCACCTGATGATGTAACTGGTCTGTTGCTAGGCTACAGCTTCCACTCCTTTAGGCAATAAGCTATTTTACTGTGCTATATAGAGAGCTCAGCCCAGTGCTCTGGGTGGAGGCAGTGACGCTGGTGCTCGACCTACCACCAGGAGAACAAGCCGGGTAATAACCACCCTTTCATCCCAAAGAACGTTCTGCTGTCAATTTCTTTGGTCGCATTGAATCCATAGCGAACTTGCCCAGGGCTGAAACCCATTGGCAAGACAATTGGCAAAAGTCAGCAGGGTTCATTGTTGACCAAGGAAAAGGACAAGCTGCCCTTATGGAAGGGGTGCTTCAGTGGGTTGCCCCGTGAATGGGGAGACAATGGATCGTCCCCCAATGGGTATGTGGTCTGAGGTGGCTTTCCTCCTAGAGGACTGGGCCCCACCCCAGGACTGGAGGCAAGTGGAGGTGACACCTGAAGCTGTAGGGGTGGCTCTTGGTATAGTAAGCAGATCCTTTGAGAAGCAGAGTGCCCATGAGACAGCGGGGACTGTGGGTTCGCTGCTTCTCACAGTATTAAAAACATCTACAGAGGAGACCCAAGAAATGGCAGCACGAGAACGTGAGCTGCAAACTTCTGTGGATTCCTTGAGGAAAGAAATGGCATTGATGCAAGAGGAGGTGGCACGAGAACGCGAGCTGCACACTTTTGTGGATTCCCTGAAGAAAGAGATGGCATTGATACAAGAGCACCAGCAGAAAGGTGCCATTGGAGAGGAGATGGCAGCGCTGCCAGGTGTTCTGAAGGAGGAAGAGGCCATCAAGGAAAAAGACGAACTCCTGAGGGAAGCACAGGCGGAGGTGGTACAAGAACGTCAGCTGGAAGCATTGAGCTGAAGGTAAGAGACCTTCTGAAGACTGAGCTGCTAGCATTGCTGTGAGGTACAGTAGAAAAGGTAAAGGTTGTAGCAGAGGAGGCACTCAGGGGAGGAGAGATAAAGGTGCCACCAGCCCCAGAAATGGAGGGGCTGGAGAAAGACAAAGGGGTGATGCCAGAGGCACTGGCGCCTCCTGTATTGAAAGCACGCCCAGTGGTTGTAAAGAAAATAAAGACCCAGCAGCTGAACGTTCCCCAAAGACAGGAGCAGCCCTCTCCCCAGGTCATGTAGCACTCTGTGGTCCACCCCTATACTCAGGCTAAGCTGGTGGATTTGGGCTCCTGGTTTAGGCAGAAGCCCTCAGAGTCAATATCAGCTTGGCTCCTGCATCTGTGGGACTTAGAGGTGGATGGAATTGTTCTGTCAGGGCAGAGATGGGAAAGCTATCTTCCCTGACAGTGCAGCCTGCCTGGAGGCAGTGATTACAAAATGCACATCAGACCCCAGGGAGTCACTCCCTCCTTGACTGGCTCATGGCTGCACTTCGTGCTGTGTGGCCCAATCCAGGTGATCTACCATCCTCCCCTGTTAGATGGCAGACATATGCTGAACTCCAACTGTTGTTATGAGAGCTAGGCATGAGGAATGCCATCTATAGTCCAGAGAATTATGGCTCAGATGAAGAGATTTTCACTACTGGGATGAGGAATATTATACTTCAAAAGGCTCCTACATCCCTCTTTGGGTCTATAGTGGCCATTCTTTCCCCTCACTTAGGGCATCCCATAAGCAAGGTGACACATACAGTAGCAGACTTAGGAGAGGCTGAAGCCATGAGAATTTGGAAAGAAATAAGACCTGTTTCTCACAAGAAGAATTTACAGGGCCTCATGAAGGTTACATGGACCCAGATGTGGGTTGATTTAATACAGGCAAAAGCAGATGGAAGGAAATTAGATGGGAAGTCAAATAGAATCTTACTAGAGCTATGGCAACAGCTGAAACCAGAGCAGCAGTTCCAGCCATTAAGACCAAAGAGGCAGATATCAGAGACAGAACCACGAGTCTGGCCTGTGTGTTTGCAAGACTTCCAACTGGAAAGCAAGCCAGTCTCACTTGAGCCCCCACAGGAAGGTGATTGGGGAACACGGTTTGACTGAGGGGAAGGTCAAGGTATCTTTCCGGAGGGACCAGGGGGTACCAGAGGCCACATGTTGAAATAGCTATCCATTGATTCCCAGTGAACATACAACGTGTCTTAGCTCTGGTGGACACTGGGGCTGAATGTTCACTGATTCATGGTAACCCTGAGTGGTTCCCTGGGACCCCCACTAACATAGATGGATATGGGGATAAGGCTATCAGAGTGAAAAAAAGCCCAAATCCATTTGGGAGTAGGGCATCTACACCCAAAAGAGTATACTGTGTATATATCTCCTATCTCTGAGTATATTTTGGGGGTTGATATCCTGCAGGGTCAATGGTGGCGAACCACTGCAGGTGAGTTCAGACTGAGAGTACGTGGTACGTGTGGTGATGGCAGTTCTGAGGGCACATGGAGGCACCCGCCCATAGTTTTGCCTGTGCCTCGGTGGGTGATTAATACCATACAATACAAACTGCCTAGGGAGCATGAAGATATTGGAGAAACTCCCCAGGAGCTGGAAAAGGTGGGTATTATAAAGCCCACCCATAGTCCGTTCAATTCCCGTGTGGCCTGTAAAAAAGCCAGATGGCTCCTGGCGTATGACTGTGGATTGCAGAGAACTGAATAAGGTCATACCCCTTATGCATGCTGCTGTCCCCTCTATTGCAGGCTTGATGGATACTCTCAGCCATGAACTAGGAACATATCATGTGGTAGATCTTGCTAATGCCTTCTTTTCCATTGACATTGAGCAGGAAAATCAGGAACAGTTTGCCTTCACATGGGAAGGATGGCAATGGACATTCACTGTCTTCCCACAGGGATACCTCCACAGCCCCACCATCTGTCATGGACTTGTAGCCCAGGACTTGGCTACATGGGAGAAACTGCCAACAGTGCAGCTGTACCATTATATTGATGATATCATGCTCACGTCTGATTCTCTTTCAGATCTAGAAGGTGCAGCACCTAGACTGCTGCAACATTTACAGGAGAAAGGATGGGCTGTGAACAGCACCAAGGTTCAGGGACCTGGTTTGTCTGTCAAATTCTTGGGGGTCGTCTGGTCGGGTAAGACCAAAGTGATACCAGAAGCAGTTATAGATAAAGTCCAGGCCTTTCCTACCCCCACAACTGTAGCATTGCTACAGGAGTTTTTGGGTCTTCTAGGCTACTTGAGCGTGTTTATCCTGCACTTGGCACAAATTCTGAAGCCCTTATACCGGTTGGTACGAAAGGGCATCAGGTGGGACTGGAATGAGACATGTGCATCTGCCTTTACTACAGCGAAACGGGCAGTCAAGGCTGTGCAGGCCTTGAGTGTGATAGACCCATCAAGGTCCTGTGAGCTGGACATTCATGTCACTGAAGATGGTTATGGCTGGGTATCTGGCAGCAGTTTGAACGAACTCACCAAACCATTGGATTCTGGTCACAACTCTGGAAAGGGGCAGAGTTATGATACACTTTGAAAGAAAAACAACTGGCTGCCGTGTATCACGCCTTGCTGGCTACAGAACCCATCACTGGAATGGCCCCAATAAAGGTAATAACCACCTATCCCATCTTGGGGGTGGGTACGAGACTGGACCCAAAAGCCAAGGAATGGCGTAGCACAAACATCCACACTAGCCAAGTGGGGTGCTTACCTACAGCAGCGTAGTACCCTTTCTAGTAGCCCCTTGAGTGAAGAACTCCAACGCTTGTTTGTGCCAGTGACATATACTAGTGAAAAGCAGGAAGAACTTGCTTTTGACCCATTAGTAGGAGAGAGTCCCTATTGGGAGGGAAGAAGCCCCTATTCCCGAAGATGCATGGTACACAGATGGCTCAAGCCATGGGCAGCCCCCAAAATGGAGGGCCATAGCTCTCCATCCTAAGACTGAGACAATATGGATGGAAGATGGTGAGGGGAAGAGCAGCCAATGGGCAGAGTTGCGGGCCGTGTGGCTTGTGATCAGCCAGGAGCCCTCCCCTATAGTTGTCTGCACTAACAGCAGAGCTGTCTATCAGGGCTTGACCCTGTGGCTACCAACCTGGTACCATGCCAACTGGCTGGTTGGTCACCAACCCCTTTGGGGGCAAGAATGTGGCAAGACTTATGGGCCTGTGGTCAGACTAAAATAATCACAGTATACCATGTGACAGGTCATTTGCCACTGGCATCCCCAGGAAATGATGAAACAGATAAATTGGCCCAGATACGCTGGTTAGAAGGATGTAGTCAAATGGCTACATCAGCATTTGTTGCATGCAGGGCACAAGACAATGTGGGCTGTAGCCCATCAGTGGAGATTGCCTTTGACTTTCAAAGAAGTAAGTAGAGCCCGGCAGGAGTGTATCGTGCGCTCCAAAAGGGACTTACACCGAGTTCCACAGCAACATGGGACAATAGCTAAGAGGCTATACCCCTCATCAGGTGGCAGATAGACTATATTGGGCCTCTACCTATGTCAGAAGGATACCGGTATGCGATGACCGGTGTGGACACAGCTACTGGACTTCCGGTTGCTTTTCCTACCTGTTGTGAAGACCAGCAGACAACCAAAAGAGGCCTGGAGCGTCTCTTTGCTGCCTGTGGCCGACCACAGGTAATTGAGAGTGATCAGGGCACCCATTTTACTAGACTTATACTGCAAGAATGGGTGTGACAGCTGGGAATCAAGTGGAAGTTTCATGTGCTATACAATCCTACTGCAGCAGGTATGATAGAGAGGCACAATGGCTTGTTAAAATCCGGACTAAAGTCAGATACCAATAGTCTATGAGGATGGTCAGTCCACTTATGGACCGTTCTACAACGTTTGAATGAGAGACCCCGAAAGGGAGCCCTGAGCTGGTAGACATGTTAACACATATGGCTGCCTCCCCTATACAACTGAAAGTGCCTCCCCTATACAACTTCAAGGAAGATTCCCTGAAGCCAAGGTTCGGCCACCAGAATAACATATTGCTCCCAGCACCAACTGCACTGAACCCTGGAGACTCCATTGAGTGGACGTGGCCTTGGACCTTTCAACACAAGGACCAACCATGGCTGGCTCTTCTGGCACCTTGGCGACAAGGCCTGGAAGCTGGCCTCCTGTGTATTCCTGGAATAACAGCAGAGTGGCCACCAAAGTTCATGGTATATATCCTGAATGGCCAGAAGGTAGGAGCATCTTACCGGGGAGTTTTGTTTTATCATTATGACCAGTGCATGCACCTCCAGTAGCACTATATATAGACCCTTCGGTAACCCCACGGGGAGAGGAGTAAAAGTATGGTGTACTAGACCTGGAGTGGACCCCCTTCCTGCTACAGTCCTATCACAGGACCACTCTCTTGCATGCATCCTACCTGATGGACAAGATTTGCCTATGTTGGTGGCATTAAAACATGTGTCTTATTGCCCCTAAAGTCTTTGTGGATTGGGAACTTCCTCTGGCTTGAGGATTATTATTTTTGTTATTAGGAACCTCCTCTGGCTTGAGGATTATTATAATTTTTGTTACCTGTATTTTAATTTTTTATTATCTCTTAAGTTGTTGTTATCCTCTGTTGCTATTGTGGAATCTGGTTCGAGTGCTCCATCTTTCTCGCGCAGGGACCATTGCGGAAGATGGAAAGCGTGTAGATTGTAAGGCGAGAATCCTGGAGGAGTGGAGTGTGGAGAAGTTGGGGTTCCTATGGCCAGGATCCTCACTGAACTTAAACCACCTGATGATGTAACTGGCCTGTTGCTAGGCGACCGCTTCCACACCTTTAGGCAATGAGCTATTATTGTGCTATATAGAAAGCTCGGCCCAGGGCTCTGAGCAGAGGCAGAGACGCTGGTGCCCGACCTACCGCCAGGAGAACAAGCCGGGTAATAAACCCTTTCACCCCAAAGAACGTTCTGCTGTCAATTTCTTTGGTCGCATTGAATCCATAGCGAACTTGCCCAGGGCTGAAACCCATTAGCAAGACAAAGAGTTATTAGAATTAGCACACATAATGTAGTGGGGGTTGGGGTGGGGTGGGGAGATACAGGGAAGGCAGTATAACACAGAGAAGACAAGTAGTGATTCTATAACATCTTACTATGCTGATGGACAGTGACTGCAATGGGGTATGTGGTGGGGACCTGATAATAAGGGGAGTCTAGAAAGCATAATGTTGCTCATGTAATTGTATATTAATAATAGCAAAATTTTAAAAATCAGTTGGCATATTGATGTATATGTAATACATTATATTTATTTTCAAAGTGTAATTATGTGAAACCAATAATATTTCAGGTAATCCAGGGTCAAATAGGAAGCAACATTTATTTCTTCTAAGTATATACTTTAATTTTCAACTTTACCAAAGAACATTTCTTGAACAAAATAGATATAAGATGTTTTGAGAAGGACTGGTTTAGCTATGTACATAAGCCAGTCTTAAATGGCAAATTTTATATCACTGCTGCTGCATCATATTTCAGCTACATCAAAACAAAATTCCAAACTAACATGATTTTAATATTCTAAAATGTATCCTAATGATGAGTATGGAATTCTTTTCTCCAGTGAATGTTAAAGATTGTCTTTCAGAAAGACACCAAGATGCCTTATCACATTTATTTAGAAACTTCTGGATTCAGTTTACATCTCAAAAGTAGATCTACATATTCAGTAGATCATTTTATCAAAACAAATTTTCACCATTAAGCAATGTAGATCTATTATTTTCACTAATACCCAAATGGCAGCTAAAATTCTTTCTTTCAAACAAGTACATTTAGATTAAAAGCTAAAATAGACCATCCCTTGATGTGGCAACTGATCAAATATTTTTTTTCCAATCTGTTGGACACTGTCTAACATTTTAACAGATACTTCTTTTGAACTCTTGCCCAGAATTGGATTGTTAAAAAAAAATTGATTTTGAAGCACCACTGATTTTGAATATTTTTTTCCTGGAGACCATACATGTTGAGAGCTTTTTTCTAAGGGAATTTCTTTACTTAGACCAGGATGTGTTGGTCATTTTACTTATAAAAGTGTTGACACCATGCCAAATCTACCAAATGATGCAAATTCTCAGACACTGGTGAAAGCAATCAGTCCAATCACATGTTCGAACTGACTAGTTAAATCTGTCAAGCCTTTTGTCTGCTTATGCTTAGAGCTACAAATTTAGATGAACATATTACCCAAATTTCATCATTCATCAATGATTTATTAATAACTACAAATAACACCAGGACTTTCCTAGGAAATGAATAGTCCTAATTCTTCTACTTTTGGACCATCTGCCCACATTCTCACTTTCCTTTGCTGTTTTGATGTGGATCCAAGAGAGGATAGGAAAAAAGCTATTTTGCTCACAGTTATGCCCAAACTTGATGTTTCTCTAGATTAACTCAGTTCAGTTTTCAAAATTAATGTATTTCATTCTGATAACAGACATTCATCTTCCTTTCAAGTTGGCCCTATTAGCCTCTTCCACTGAAAAAGTGTTCACTGTACATACAGGACACCCCTCTAAAATACAAAACAGTTGATTTTCATGTTGAAGTTAGTGTGCTACAGGTACATGCAGATTTGCTCTGAGAAGTTACTGGAAGTGGTTTTTCAAAATACAGTTCCAGTAGTGTGATGAAAAAAAAAACATGTTTGTTGAGTGGTGGAGGAAACTCTCAAACTACATTTTCTTATATTTTAGGGGAGAAAAGAAGCACAATTTATATTGATTATCAGATATTTTATATGGATGATTTCACATAATCCTCAAAATAGTATTATGTGGTAGTATTTTTACTCCAATTTTGCAGAAGAAAAGACAGAAAATTAAAGAGGTAAGCAGCTTGCCTGAGGAATTCAGAGATTCAAACAGATCTGTATTGCTAAAAATTCTTTTAAAAGCTATTATACCACGTGGCCTGAAAATTAAACAGCAGGTATAAATGTTTGTATCTTGGAACCATTCCCCATAAGGTGATAAAGCTCAGAAAATGAAGTCTTCCCTGATCTAGAATACAAACTCTGAGCTTATTTACTTGCTGGGCAAGGGAACACAGTAGTAAATAAAGTCTTTAAGTTGTTCATTTAGGAGAAAATGTGATGGTGGGTGCATATGCCAAAGATAGAGGGATTCATGGGCTCAGTGTAAATTAAGGAACCCAAGTTTGCACTCTGGATAAGATGGAATGAGTCCATAAATCTGTGCGCTGTTGGCTAAAAAAAACTCCACTGTACATGGGTCAGGAAAGAGTCTTCAGTAAGAATGAAAGTTTCTACAAGTGGGGAACTCAAAATTCATGGTCATTTAACAGCTTCAGGGGACTAGAACCATTATGGCATGATGCAGCATTTAGTTTTTTTGTTTGGTTGATTTTTAGTACTTTTTAAAGATTTAACACATCAATGAGGGGATTAGCAAGGTAGCAAATTCTGCTCAAGGGAAAGACAAGTATTTAAAGCCACTATAAGAAAGAAGGCTGGGGTAAAATTACTAAATTATATATGAAACTGATTAATGCCTGTAGAGCAATAATAAACTTTATCTTATAAACTCTTTTCCATAAAATAAAATCACTTGCATTTCTACCAGACAAAATTCATTTTCATTATTTATTATTTATTGGACAAATCATTTGCATCGTTATTTTTTCTATAAGGTAAGCTAACCTTACAGAGGTGTAAAACACCTTAATCAACAGAAAGAGTAAGTCAAACAAACCTACATAATCCTGAAAATCAGAAAATTCTTAGGTGGACCTATTAGATAATGCTCCAGTAGAACATTGACAATATATGCTCTTATCTTTTTGTCTATTTCCAAAATTAGGATTTTTTTCCTTAACAGTCCTCCTTTGTGATAAAAAAAAAATTAGCAATGATTAGTTTTGATCATAAAAATGCTGGAATATTCTGTGAATATATTTCTATATTATTCATTTATTTGTTTAGTTTTGTTTTTTTAGATTCCACATGTGAGTGAAATCATACATTATTTGTCTTTTTCTGCTTGGCTTATTTCTGATGATCAATAGATGAATGGATTAAAAAAGTACATATATACACAATGGAATATTATTCAGCCATAAAAAAGAGAGATCTTGCCATTTGTAAAAACATGATGGACCTAGAGAGTATTATGCTAAGTGAAATAAGTCAAGAAGAAAGACAAATACTGTATGAGTTCACATATATGTGGAATCTAAAAAAATAAAACTAAATGAACAAATGAACAAAACAGAAATACATTCACAGAAATAGATTCATAGAAGTGATTGGTGTTTACCATGGGGGAGGGATTGGGATGGATGAGTGAAATAGTTTAAAGGGATAAAGAGGCACAAAATCTCAATAATATAAATTAGTCACAGGGATGAAAGTGCAGCATAGAAAAAATAGTCAATAATTCTTTAACATCATTCCATGTTGACATGTAGTAACTACAATAGTTGGGGTGAGCATTTAATAATGTAGATAACTGCCAAATCACTATATTGTATACTTGAAATCAATATAATATTGTATGTCAACTATACTTCAGTAAAAAAATAAAAAATTAAATTTAAAAAAGGAGATAAAGAAAAACTGGTATTTAAAATATTAATAAAATTGGTAAACTCCTAATTAAACTGCCAAAAAGGTAGTGAAAAAAGTAATATAAATTATTAGTACTAGGAATGAAAAAGAAGCTATCACTACAGATTTGATGAACATTAGAATAATATTAAGAAAATACTATGAACAACTTTATATCAATAAGCTTAACAAAATTAATAAATAGAGAAAGTTCCCTTTCCCAGGAAGTAGCTGATCAGATTAACAGAATAGGATGTACAAAATATGAGTATTCTTAATTCTATTAACAAAAGTGAATACATAATTTAAAACATTAACACAAATGATGAATTTGTGATAACTGATGAATTCTATTAAATATTTAGAATTAAATAATTCTAATCAAACAGAAAAATTCCAGAAGAGGAGAACACTATCCACTAAGTTTATGAAATCAGCATGACCCTGATTTTTTAAAAACCAGACAAGGACGTTACAAGGAAAGAAAACTGTAGGTCAATATCCCTCATAAACATAGATGCAAATATCCTTCACAAAATAAATGAACCCCAAACCTAGCAATATATAAAAAAGATGAAGCATTATGAGCATTTAGGGTTTACTCCAGGAATGGAAGATTTTTTTTTAACATATTACAATCAAGGAATATAATTTACAATATTAATAAATAAAGGAGAAAAAAACAGATGATCACTGTCTTGTATGCATAAAGAAATTTTATAATATTCCATAGTTATTCTAAAGTTGTAGGAACTATGAATAGAGGGGAACATTCAAGCCTAATAAAAAAAGACCACAAAAAATGTACAACCAACAATATTTAATGGTCAAAAATGTAAAGCTTTCTCCCCAAGATTAGTAATAAGACAACATTTTCTACTCTTAACTACTTTTATTCCACTCTGTACTAAGGAGCCTAGCAGTCTGAGAAAGAGAAAGAGGAGACAGAGAAGAGAGAGAGAGGGAAGGAGGGTAGAAGAGAGGGAGGAAAAGGAGAGAGGGGGGAAGGAAAGAAAGGAAGGAAGTTCAGACTGAAAAAACAAAAATTTAAATTTTATATTTTTCAGTGAACATGATCTTGTTTGTAAAATTCCTAATGAATCTACTAAAGAGCTACTGGAACGAATAATTGACCATAGCAGGTCACAGGCTAAAAGGACAATATTCAAAAAAATTAACTGTACTTTTACCTACTAGGAATAAACAATTACAATTTTCAAAATAGTATTTACAATAGCATCAAAACCATTAAATACTGAAGGGGTAAACTGAATAACTATAGATTCTACAAAATAGTACTAAAGGAAATTCTGCAAGATAAATGGAGATGTACGCTATACTCATCAACTAAAAGACTCAATATTGTTAAGATGTTAATTATCCACAAAAGGAACTATAGATTTGAAGTAATATCAATCTAAAAAATTAACAAGCTAATTCTAAACCTCATGGAACTGCAACAGACCTAAAATAGCCAAAACAATTTTGAAGAAAAAAAAAAAGTCAAAGTTAAATGTATGCTACCTCATATCAGGACTTACTACAGGAATTAAGTCAATGTTGTACTGGCACATGGGTGGGCATAGAGATCAGTGAAACGAAACAGAGCTCAGAAAGAGGCCCACATATACATAGTTAAGTTGGTTTTTGACAATAAGTTCTGAGGAAATTCAATGGGAAAGCATTTGTTTTTCATTTTTATAATTACCATTTTTATTGTGACCATTTTTTCATGTTGTATACTAGGAGCAGAGGTGGCAGAGAAGAAGGAAGGAAAGAGAAAGAAGGATGGAGGGAGGGAAGGAAGGAAAGAAAGAGAGAAAGAAAGAAGGAAGGAAGCAAAGAGTGAGGGAGGAGTGAGGGAGGAAGGAAGGAAGGAAGAGAAAAAGAAAGAGGGAAGTATTTTAAACAAATGGCACTAGAACAAGTGGATATCCTTAAGGAGAAAACAAAAAAACCATACCTTGATCTCTACCACCACCATACATAAAAATTCACTCAAATGGTCCATAAACCTAGACATACAAAGCTATCAAACTCCTGGAAAAAAATCAAAGGAGAAAATATTAATGACCTTGGAATAGGCCAAGACTTTTTACGACACATACACAAAAAAGAACCTTAATAAAAATAATTAATAAATTGAAACCAAAATTCATATATTCTTTACTTTAAAAGATATTATGAAATGAAAAGGCTATATATAGTTATATATAGAGAGAATGACAGGAAAGGTTAACATACATATATCTGACAAAAGACTAGAATATATAGAGAACTAATAAAATAAAGATTAGAGAAGAAAGAAATGATAGTAGTAAAACAATAGAAAATATCAACAACACTAAGATTTGATTCTTTGAAAATACAGACAAAAGTGACAAACCTTTAGTTAAGACTAACCACAAATTAGAGGACTCAAATAAAATTATAAATGAAAGTAAACACGATTAAAGATAGCAGCGTGAGAGGTGAGACAGAGGCTTCCTCCTAAAACCGCATATAATATGAAAATATAACTAATACAACTACTCTTGAAAGAGCAACGGGAAAGAGGACTGCAACAAACGGCATACACCTGGAGATAAGAGCAGACCTCACAGAAAAGGGTAACATACTAAATCCTGTGGGATCCAAGCCCTTCCCCCACCCAAGCTCACCGGCAGGAGGAAGAGGAACAGAGCAGGGAGGGAGTGGAGATCTGGGACTGCTGAATACCTAACTCTGGAGATCTGCTTTGGGAGCACAAACCTACATTTCATGGTGCTTGCATGATACTCTCGTAATTAGGGGGTTGGAAAGCTAAGACAGGCAGAATTCCTGGAGAGACTAAGATTCCAGATGCTTGTGGAAAGCAGGGATCCATATCCAACTTCTCTGGGACAAAAGAAAGGCAGGCAGTCTGAGAGACTTCCTAACAAAGAAGTCCTTAGCAAGAGGGCTGCTAAAGGGGCAAAGATTGCACAGAGCTTACTGTTCAGAAGAAAGGACATGTAGACAAAATTGTCTGGGTGCACTCTGCCCAGCAGGTTGGGAGCTTTCACGATCTTCAGGTGCTCCAGCTCCCTGGCTGCCTACACAGCTCCAAGAACCCCTTCCATGACAGGCAGACTACTGCACCTTTCTCCTGGCCAGCCCCACCAGGCTTGCAAACTGGGAAACCCTACCCTGGTGTTAGGCCAGCCAGAGGGAAGATCTGTCTATAGCAACTAAAAACGCAAAACACAGAGGCTTATACCTGTGTGCTCAGTCCACTGGTTCAGGCAGTATAGACAGGCATAGCAGCGGGGAAGCAGGAAACAGCTCTTTCCTCACCCTAGGCACCAATACAACTCCCCTGCAATCCCCAACATTGCTTCAGGGCTGAGCAGCTCCAGAGAGTAGAGCTTCTGGGCACTAGAGGGCCCCATATACAAATATGAAATGCCAAAGGAACCTGGTCCAGAGTAAAATTATTAATAAAACTCCTGAGAACTTTATCTGGCAAGATTTAAATGATATTGACATCATGATTCTCCCTGAAAGGGAGTTCAAAATAAAAATAATTAACATGCTCATGGAGGTACAGAAAGATATTCAAGAACTCAGGAATGAACTCCGTCAGAGATACAGTCATTGAAGAGCACAATGGACGGTATTAAAAGCAGATTGGATATGGTGGAGGAGATGATAAGTGAAATAGAAACTAGAGAAGAGGAATACAAAGAAGCTGAGGCACAGAGAGAAAAAAGGATCTCCAAGAATGAAAGAATATTGAGAGAACTGTGTAACCAATCCAAACGGAACAATATTCTCATGATAGGGGTACCAGAAGAATAGCAGAGAGAAAAAGGGATAGAAAGTGTCTTTGAGGAGCTGATTGCTGAAAATGTCCCCAATCTGGGGAAGGAAATAGTCTCTCAAGCCATGGAGGTGCACAGATCTCCCAACACAAGGGACCCAAGGAAAATGATATCAAGACATACAGTAATTAAAATGGCAAAGAACAAGGATAAGGACAGACTATTAAAAGCAGCCAGAGAGAGAAATAAGATCACATACAAAGGAAAACCCATCAGGCTATCATCAGACTTCTCAGCAGAAACCTTACAGGCCAGAAGGGAGTGGCATGATGTATTTAATGCAATGAAGCAGAAGGGTCTTGAACCAAGATTACTTTATCTGGCAAGATTATCATTCAAATTTGAAGGAGGGATTAAACAATTCCCAGATAAGCAAAAGCTGAGAGAATTTACCTCCCACAAACTGTCTCTACAATGTATTTTGGAGGGACTGCTATAGATGGAAGCATTTATATGGTTTAATAGCTGACACCAGAGGTAATAAAACCACAGTGAAGAAAGTAGAACAGCTAATTACTAAGAAAATGCAAAATTAAATTAACTATCCCCAAAGTCAATCAACGGATAGACAAACAGTACAGAATATGATACCTAATATATAAAGAATGGAGGAGGAAGAAAAAGGAGGTGGGAAAAAAAAACCTTTATATTGTGTTTGTAATAGCATATTAAGTGAGTTAAGTTAAACTCTTAGATAGGAAGGAAGTTAACCTTGAACCTTTGGTAACCATGAATCTGAAGCCTGCAATGCCAGTAAGTACATACCTATCCATAATCACCCTAAATGTAAATAGACTGAATGTACCAATGAAAAGACATAGAGTCACTGAATGGACAAAAAACAAGACCCATCTATATGCTGCCTTCAAGAGACTCACTTTAAACCCAAAGACATACACAGAATAAAAGTGAAGAGATGGAAAAAGACATTTCATGCAACTAATAGGGAGAAAAAAGCAGCAGTTGCAGTACTTATATCAGACAAAATAGACTTCAAAACAAAGAAAGTCACAACAGACAAAGAAGGACATTGCATAATGATTAAAGGGTCAATCCAACAAGAAGATACAACCATTATAAATATCTACCCACCTAACACAGGAGCTCCTACATATGTGAAACAAATACTAACAAAACTAAAGGGGGAAATGGAATGCAATGCAATCATTCTAGGAGACTTCAACACACCACTCACTCTGAAGGACAGATCAACCAGACAGAAAATAAGTAAGGAGACAGAGGCACTGAACAACACATTAGAACAGATGGACCTAACAGACATCTACAGAACTCTACACCCAAAAGCAGCAGAAGACACATTCTTCTCAAGTGCACAAGTAACATTTTCAAGAATAGATCATATCCTAGGCCACAAAAACAGCCTCAGTAAAGTCAAAAAGATTGAAATTGTGCCAACCAGCTTCTCCGACCACAAAGCAATGAAACTAGAAATGAATTACGCAAAGAAAATGAAAAATATCACAAACACATGGAGGCTTAATGGGATGCTCCTAAATAATCACTGGATAAATGACCAAATAAAAACAGAGATCAAGCAATATATGGAGACAAATGACAACAATAATTAAACACCACAAAATCTGTGGGATGCATCGAAGGCCATGCTAAGAGGAAAGTCTATTGCAATACAGGCCTACCTCAGGAAAGAAGAACATTCCCATATGAGCAGTCTAAACTCAAAATTAATGAAACTAGAAAAGGAAGAACAAATGAGACCCAAAGTCAGTAGAAGGAGGGATATAATAAAGATTAGAGCAGAAATAAATGAAACTGATAAGAATAAAACAATAGAAAGGATGAACAAAAGCAAGAGCTGGTTCTTCGAGAAAATAAATAAAATAGATAAACCCCTAGGCAGACTTATCAAGAAAAAAAGAGAGCATAAACAGAATCAGAAATGAAAAGGAAAAATCACTACAGACAGAAGAGAAATACAAAGAACTATTATAGAATACTATGAAAAATTATATGCTAACAAACTGGATAACCTAGAAGAAATGGACAACTTTCTAGAAAAATACAACCTTCCAAGGCTAACCAAGAAAGAAACAGAAGATTTCAACAGAACAGTTACCAGCAATGAAATTGAACTGGTAATCAAAAACCTACCTAAGAACAAAATGCCTGTACCAGACGGCTTCACCGCAGAATTTTATGAAACATTTAGTGAAGACCTAATACGCATCCTCCTTAAACTTTTCCAAAGGGTAGAAGAAGAGGGAATACTTCCAAACTCATTCTATGAGGCCAGCATCACTCTAATACCAAAACCGGCAAAGACACCACAAAAAAAGAAAACTACAGACCAGTATCCCTGATGAACATAGATGCAAAAATAATGAACAAAATATTAGCCGAATTCAAAAATACATCAAAAGGATCATCCATCATGATCAAGTAGGATTTATTCCAGGGATGCAAGGATGGTAAAAAATTCGAAAATCCATCAACATCATACACCACATCAACCAAAAGAAGGACAAAAACTACATGATCATCTCCATAGATGCTGAAAAAGCATTCAACAGAATTCAACATCCATTCATAATAAAAACTCTCAACAAAATGGGTATAGAGGGCAAGTAACTCAACATAATAAAGGCCATATATGACAAACCCACAGCCAACACTATACTGAACAGCGAGAAGCTGAAAGCTTTTCCTTTAAGATCGGGAACAAGACAAGGATGCCCACTCTCCCCACTTCTATTCAACAGAGTTCTGGAGGTCCTAGCCATGGCAATCAGACAACACAGAGAAATAAAAGGCATCCAGATTGGCAGGGAAGAAGTTAAACTGCCCCTGTTTACAGATGACATGATATTGTACATAAAAAACCCTAAAGAATCTACTACAAAATGACTAGATCTAATACCTAAATTCAGCAAAGTTGAGGGATACAAAATTAATATGCAGAAATCTGTGGCATTCCTATACACTAACAATGACCTAGCAGAGAGAGAAATCAGGAAAACAATTCCATTCAAAGTTGCATCAAGAAGAATAAAATACCTAGGAATAAACCTAACCAAGGAAGTGAAAGACCTATACTCTGAAAACTACAAGACACTCATGAGAGAAATTAAAGAAGATACCAATAAATGGAAACACATCCCGTACTCATGGTTAGGAAGAATTAATATTGTCAAAATGGCCATCCTGCTTAAAGCAATCTACAGATTCAATGCAATTCCTATCAAAATACCAAAAGCATTCTTCAATGAATGAGAGCAAAGAGTTCTAAAATTCATATGGAACCACAAAAGACCCCGAATAACCAAAGCAATCCTGAGAAGGAAGAATAAAGTTGGAGGGATTATGCTCCCCAACTTCAGGCTTTACTACAAAGCCACAGTACTCAAGATAATTTGGTACTGGCACAAGAACAGACCCATAGACTAATGGAACAGACTAGAGAGCCCTGATATAAACCCAACCATATATGGTCAATTAATATATGATAAAGGAGCCATGGCCATACAATGGGGAAATGACAGCCTCTTCAACAGCTGATGTTGGCAAAACTGGACAGTTAGATGCAAGAGAATGAAACTGGATTGTTGTTTAACCCCATACACAAAAGTAAACTTGAAATGGATCAAGGACCTGAATGTAAGTCATGAAACCATAAAACTCTTAGAAGACAACATAGGCAAAAATCTCCTGAATATAAGCATGAGAGACTTCTTCCTGAACGCATCTCCTCGAGCAAGGGAAACAAAAGCAAAAATGAACTCATGGGACTACATCAAACTAAAAACTTTCTGTATGGCATAGGACAACATCAACAGGACAAAAAGGCATCCTACAGTATGGGAGAATATATTTGTAAATGACATATTCAACAAGGGGTTAACATCCAAAATACATAAAGAACTTACATGCCTCTACACCCAAAAAGCAAATAACCCAATTAAAAAATGGGCAGAGGATATGAAGAGACAGTTCTCCAAAGAGGAAACTCAGATGGCCAACAGACACATGAAAGGATGCTCCACATCACTAATCATTAAGGAAATGCAAATTAAAACCACAATGAGATATCACCTCACACCAGTGAGGATGGCCACCATCCAAAAGACTAAGAACAACAAATGCTGGCGAGGATGCAGAGAAAGAGGAACCCTCCTACACTGCTGGTGGGAATGCAAACTAGTTCAACCATTGTGGAAAGCAATATGCAGGTTCCTCAAAAAACTAAAAATACAAATACCATTTGACCTGGGAATCCCACTCCTTGGAATTTACCCAAAGAGTGCAAGTTCCCAGATTCAAAAAGACATATGCACCCCTATGTTTATCGCAGCACATTTTACAATAGCCAAGAGATGGAAGCAAGCTAAGTGTCCATCAGTAGATGAATGGATAAAGAAGGTGGTACATATACACAATGGAATACTATTCAGCCATAAGAAGGAAACAAATCCTGCCATTTGCAACAACATGGATGGAGCTGGAGGATATTATGCTCACTGAAATAAGCCAGGCAGAGAAAGACAAGTGCCAAATGATTTTCCTCATTTGTGGTGTATAACAACGAAGCAAAACTGAAGGAACAAAATAGTAGCAGACTCAGAGTCTCCAAGAAGGAACTAGTGGTTACCAAAGGGGAGGGGTGTGGGAGGGTGGGTGGGGAGGGTGGGAGAAAGGGATTGTGGGGTATTATGTTTAATACACTTAGTGTGAGGAATCACGGGGAAAACAGGGTAGCACAGAGAAGGCAAACAGTGAATCTGTGTCATCTTACTACACTGATGGACAGTGACTGAATTGGACTATGAGTGGGGACTTGATAATATGGGTTAATGTAGTAACCACATTGTTTTTTCATGTGAAACCTTCATAAGAGTCTATATCAATAATACCTTAATAAAAATAAATAACTAAAGTTAAAAAAAATAACCAGTGTTAGAAACTTGGGCAGAAATAAAATAACTGAGTAAGGGCAAAAAAAAGAATGAAAGTGAACACACAATGACAAGAAAGTTAAACAGCCTTATTGCTGGTATAGAGAAAGGTTTGAGTGGTCTGGATAGGTGAAACCAGCCACAGTATTCCCTTAGGCCAACACCTAATCCACAAAAAGGCCCTAACCTAAAGAGAGGTGAGGAAGCTACAGAAGAAAAATTTGAAGCTAGCAGAGTTTAGTTTGTGAAGTTTAAAGAAAAAAGCCATCTCCAAAACTTAAAAGCACAAAGTAAAGCAGAAAGTACTGATGTAGAAGCTACAGAAAATTATCAAGAAGATCTACCCATGATCTTAAGCATTATATTAATTCTACTCTGCCTGTGCTCTATAAATGAACAATGCCTGGATGACAGCACATCTGTGTACAGCATGGCTTACTAAATATTGTAAGCTCAGTAAGTTGAGACATAATGCTCAGGAAAAAAGATTCCTTCAAAATATGATTGCTCACTAAAAATATACCTGGTAACCCAAGAGCTCTGATGAAGATCTACAATGAGATTAACATAATTTTCACGCCTGTTAACACAACCTCCATTCTGTAGCCCAAGGATCAAGGAGTTATTTCAACTTTCAAGTCTTATTATTTAAGAAATATATTTCATAAAACTGTATCAGCCATAGACAGTAATTCCTCTGATGGATCTGGGCAAAGTAAATGGAAAACCTTCTGGAAAAAAATTCACCATTCTAGGTGCTATTAAGTACATTTGTAATTCATGATAAGAGGTCAAAATATCAACATTAACAGGAGTTTGGAAGAAGCTGATTCCAACTCTCATGGAAGACCTCAGTGAAGGAAGTATCTGCAGAAATGGTGGAAATAGCAAAAGAATGAGAATTTGAAGTGGAGTCTGAAGATATGGAAAAGAAGTTGCTTCTTATATATGAGCAAAGAAAGTGGTTTCTTGGATGGAACCTACTCCTGAGGAAGATGCTGTGAAGTTTGTTGAAATGAGAACAAAGAATTTAGACTATAACATAAATTTAGTTGAGAAAGCAGTGGCAGGGTTTGAGAGGATTGGCTTCAATTTTGAAAGAAGTTCTACTGTGGGTAAAATGCTATGAAACAGCATTGCATGCTACAGAGAAATCGTTCATGAAAGGAAAAGTCAATCGATGCAGCAAACTTCACTGTTATTTTATCTTAGGAAATTGCCACAGCCACTCCAACTTTTCAGCATCCACCACCCAGATCAGTTTGCAGCCATCGATGAGGCAAGACTCTCTACCAACAAAAAGATTATGAGTTGTTGAAAACTCAGATGATAGCACTTTTAGCAATAAAGTATTTTTATTAAGGTATGCATGTACATTTTTTAGACATAATGCTACTGCACATGTAATACACTACAGTACAGTGTAAACAGGACTTTTATGTGCACTGGGATATGAAAATGAAATTAAAAAATTCATTTGACTCACTTTGCGGGGACATTCACTTTATTGCGGTGGTCTGGAACCAAACCCACAGCATGTCTGAGGTATGTTTGTATATGCTAAGGGGTTAATTTATATAGAAAGCCCATATAATTCAATAGTAAAAATAAAACCAATATGATTAAATAATGGGCAGAGGATCTGAAGAGACATGTTTCCAAAGACATAGAGATGGCCAACAGGTACATAAGAAGCTGCTCAACATCACTAATCACCAGGGAAATGCAAATCAAAACCACAAAAGACATTACACCTGGTAGAATGGTTCTTATCAAAAAGGTAAGAGCTAACAAGGATAGAGAAAGGGAACCTTCTGCACTGTTGGTAGGAATGACTACATATTTGAAGGAAATGAAATCACTATTTCAAAGAGATATCTACACCCCCATGTTGATTGTGTTATTTACAATTGCTGTGATACAGAAACAACCTAACTGTCCATTAGTGGATGAATGGATAGAGAAAATGTGATATATATATATATATATATATACACACACATACATACAATGTAATGTTATTCAGCCATAAAAAAGGAAATCCTATTTGCAACAACATGGATGTACACTGAGGGCATTATATTAAATGAACTATGTCAGATGTGTAAGACAAATACTGTATGATTCATTTGTATGTAGAATCTAAAAAACAAAACAAAAACAAAAACATGGAAGCCATAGAAACAGAGGATATTGGTGGTTGCCAGGGAAAGATGGGGGAAATGGATCAAGGTAGTCAAAGGGTACAAACTTCCAGTTATAAGATGAGTAAGTTCTTGGAATCTAATGTACAGCATGGTGACTGTAGTTAACAATACTGTATTGTGTACTTGAAAGTTACTAAGAGAAAATATCTTAAAATTTTTCACCACAAAAAAATACTGTAAACATGTGAGGTGATAGATATGTTAACTAACCTTATTGTGGTGATTATTTCTTAACATATAAATATATCAAATCATCACACTGTAAAACTTAAACTTACACAATGTTATATGTCAATTATGTCTCGTGAAGATGGAGGAGAAAAACCTCATAATTCAAGAATAAGATAAACAACCCAATATAAAAATCTGGAAAGGATTGGAACATAAACTTTACCGAAGAAGATATATGAATGGTCAATAGACACATAAAAGAGGCTCACCAGTATTAGTTATCAGAGAATTGCAAATTAAAACTACAAAAACTCATCCACTAACGTGCATAAAGTAAACAGACAAAACCAAGTGTTGGAAAAGATGGGGAACAACTGGACTCATATATTGTTGGTGGGAGTATAAAATATTACAACCACTTTGGAAATGTGTTTAAACAACTCCTAATAAAGACAAATATACACTTACCATATGACCCAGCAATTTCATTTTTAGGTATTCACCTAAAGAAAATAATAGGTCCACAAAAGGATTTCTATACAAATGTTCATAGTAATGAATAACTGATACACACAATAACATAGAGGGATCTCACAATAACATAGAGGGATCTCACATGCAGAAACAAAAGACTACATGATATACAATTAACAATTCTATCTTTCTCTATTTATACGAAATTCTAAAATTGTTAAATCTTTACAATTGTTCCAAGCAATATCAATCATCAGTGGTATCTGTGGTGAGAGGTCAGTGTGGTGAGACTGACTACAGAGGAGTAGAAGCAAATTTCTTGAGGTAGAAAAGTCCCATTGTTTAGGGTAGTGGTTACCCTGATATACACACTTGCTAAAACTCATAAATGTACATTTAAAAAGTGTGCATTTCAATGGATGGAAATTACCCTTCTATAATGTTGATTTATTAAACAAAATCTATTCAAGGATGTCATTCATGATTCTAATTTTTATTACTATTCTTATATGGGAAGACAAGGGCAAGAAGCCAACATGTGAGCTTTCAGCAAGTCATAAGCACTGATGACAGAGTATAATAACAAATATAATAATAATGAACAAATTTGAAATATTGCAAGAATTAGCAAAATATGACACAGAAAAACAAAGTGAGTAAATGCTGCTGAAAAAATGGCACTTGCTGGATGCAGGATTGCCAAAAACCTTCAATTTGTGAAAAATGCAGTATCTGCAAAGTGCAATAAAGCAGAGAGCAATTAAATGAGGTATGCCTGTAAGTGTTTATTGCTGTATGCCACACAGGTTTTGTTGATGTTTATTACACAAATTTATTATGATAATGGAGAGTGATTACAGGACGATAAACAACACATATGGTGAGAATTTTCCAATATTGAAGAGAATACATCATGGGAAAAATCGTGGTGAATTCAAGAACTGTGAGTAGTTTAGTAGTCTGGATTATGGACAGGATGCCCAAAGCTATCTCAAGAAGTGTAAATAAATTTTTAAAAACTGAATTAATATTACCTCACTATAATTAAAATATACTAATATAAGCTATGTAACTCTTTGAGGTAGGAGAATAATACCATAAATTCAAACTGTCCCAGGTCTTATACAACAGATGATTGACAGGCACCAGCACCTTCTCTACCTTTTAACCAGGTACTACTCTCATAGGCCTGCTGCAGCAAAGTACACAAACTAGATGACTTAACACAACAGCAATTTATTGTCTTCCAAATCTGGAGGTTTAAAGTCTAATGTCAAGCTGCCAGCAAGGCCATGCTCCCTCTGCAGTCTGTAGGGGAGAACCCTCCCTTGCCTCTCCCATGTTGTGGTGGCTTTGCAGGAATCCTCGGCTTGATGCTGCAACACTTCAGTCTCTGACTCTGTCATCACACGGTTGTTCTCCCCGTGGGTCTCTTCTCCTCTTCTTAGAAGGGCACTAGTCATATTGGATCTGAGCCCACCTTAATTATGACCTCATCTTGACTAGACTACATTTGCAAAGACTTACTTCCAAATAAGTTCACAGTCACAGGTACCGAGAGTTAGGACCTCAAACTATCTTTCTGGGGGACACATTTCAACCCATAACAACCTGTAGTTCACCCTTGAACAACGCATGGATTGAGGTTACCAAACTACTGTATGGTCAAAAATCCATGTATAACTTCTGACTCCCCAAAAACTTAATTACTAAAAGCCTACTATTGACCCAGGAGCCCTACTGATTAATATAAACCATCACTTAACACATATTTTGTATATGTGTTATGTACTGTATTCTTATGATAAGGTAAGCTACAGAAGAAATGTTTTTTCAAATTGTCACATATCTCCAAAAATTTTTCCAATATATTTATTAAATAAAATCTGCATATAAGTGCACCTACGCAGTTCAAGTCCATGTTGTTCAAGGTCAACTGTCCATCTCTAAAACTCACAATGTGCATCCATAGTTCATCATAGTTCTTATGCTGATGTGCATTCTAGTGTGCCAAAAGATCATTTTAATATTTTGTGTCAATTACTTGTACTTTAGAGCAGCATATGCAGATTACTTAGTATATTCTAGCTCTATATGAAAATTAACATACCATTATTCCCGACTATTAACCAGCAAATACCAAATCATATTCTTCTGACTAAATTAGCTAAAGTATTGAAAATATATGAGACATAGTGTTTTTCAGAATATGATTGAATTCTTGGAAGGTTTGTGAATAGAGATAGACTATAATGTTTTATGTTATTAGAGTTTGAAAGAGCAAAATATTCTTTAAGTTCTTTTCAAAAGAACTTTTTTTAACTAAAATTCAACTTTTATTTTGAGCACATTTTAACCAATTGGTGTTCATAATATCATTATTATATAAAGATTTTAATAAAATGTCCTGCAGAATTCTGGCATGTAGTCAGCCCACAATATAGTTTAAATATTGCCTTTTCTGCTTCCTGCAGTTAAATGTTTGTAAATCTTTTTTTGTTATAGAGACAGTGTTCAATTGAATTCTGGTGGAATTCCTTTCAGTCTTGATCTCTCACGTAAATTTTGATAGCTACTTGTATTCAAAATACATGATTTTTTAAATGTTCTTTTTTCTTTGAGAAAATAAATATGTAGGAAACTCAGAGTTCATATTCTCACTAATGGCTGGACATTTGTAGTTAATTGACAATAAAACCATTAAAATTTTGAGAGAAATGCACACAAGAACCCAATAACCTCAATGTTCCTACATCATATAAGATAGATGTCTGCTATAGCAATGCAATACACATTTGTTCGCAGGCACTAACATCAACAATTTTAAACTATTTTCAACTAAAATGCTCTGTGATGCTAAAGCTCTCTTGCAATGGGATACTATTAAAATATAGTGGTTTGAGGAAAATAAAGCTAAGCATTTCTCCAAAGCTAATTTCCATGAGACAGCTATTCTAGAAACGCATTAGGCAATATCACTAAGAGCTCTTTTCTTGGGGGAAAAAACGCAGATGAACAACACAAACATCTGAAAAAACTGGCAGTTCTTGCTACCAGTCAGAGATTTTGCTAGCTAAAGATTATTAATTGAATAAAGAATTGCACTAGCAAACATACCTTAAAGATCAATACCATAGAGAACACTGTCATTTCTTTTAAATTAGCTTATTATTGTTAGTCCCTAGTGAATGACAAATAATTGGGAAAATTTTAAAGTGCTGATCTTTGTGTGCCATATGATCAGATTATTTGTTAAAGTATCACAGCTTCCTAAGTAGGAAACAATAAAAATGAACAATGAGCTTAATGCTTTGTGGGTCAAGCCAGGCCAGAGGGCTCATTGCTAATAATTTCCTAGAGCACTGCGGGATTCGCCACTCTGGAAAGGCAGTCAGCACTGTTTTTGAGAAGCACTGGTTTCCTATGAGGGGCCTCAGATAAGAGTTGACATTATATTAAATAGTTTTATGGCTGCCTATTTTCTGAAATTCTAAATAGTTCTAATTCACCTGAATCTTTGTAATAGGTTTGTGGAAGGAACAGAGTAGCTTTAAATATGCCAAAGAGGAAAAAGATATCAATCTAAAAAATAGATGCATGATATATTTTAATGTGTTTATCTAATGTTTAGCACCCAATCTTTTAATGAATAAGTATCTATTCAACACTTATGAGTCAGTTCATAGTGCTTGGTGATACAGATAAAACATATTGAGTAAAAACCATAGACCTTACCTCTAGTGAACTTAAAGTCAAGTGGTGACATCATCAAATAATCTCAGAAAATGTAAAACTGCAACTCTGAGAAATTCTAAGAAAGAGAGGTGCACAGAACCAAAATCATGTTTAATAGGAGCTGGCTTTATCAGAGAAGACAAGGGAAGTGTTTGTGAGGAAGTGACAATTACACAGAAATCTGAAGACTATTAACCAGGCAACATGAGGAAGAAAGAGTTCCTAGGCAGATGGCATAGCTCATAAAAAGTTCAGGAGAAAGCAGATGTGACTGGATGAGCCAAAACCAGGAAGACCTTTCTGGGGAGGCCTTGGAAGAAGGTCAGATACATGGTGATCAGTCAACTGATAATAATAAGAGAGTTTCAGTAGCAAAAGCTAAGAAATTTTATTTCATAGGTGACTCACAGACATGGCCAAAGTCTTCCTTCTCTGTGCCCAAACTAGAGACATTCTAAACCACCTTACAAGAAAGATACAAGAATTATATGTTGCTTAGAGATTATAAAATGTTGAGAAATGAATAAAGTCACAGGCCTTTGAAAATAAAACTAAAACAATTTTTAAGTCATAAAAAAGATCTAAACAAATGGAAATACCAATCATATTCCAGCTGTGGAATTTGTCATGATCTCCATAAATGTGGCAAATCTTCCCACAACTGAGACTTAAAATATCTTTTATGAAACAGTGGCATAGGAGCGAACCACTGAGTGAGTGCTACTGGAATACAAGTAAACAAGTTGATCGGTAGAACAATAGAAAGTTCAGAAATAGATTCCAGTGTTTATAGGACCATCATAAATGATAGCCAATATACATGTTTAAAAATTCCAGATATATTAAAGATCTAAATTCATGTAGGAAACAATAAAATTCTCAATATTTACTGCAGAGCTACTCTGGCTTTTCTAGGAAGAGAGAATATGGTGATGATAAGATTGACTAGGTCTCTCACAGAACTTGAAAACAATATGGTAGACAGACAAAAATTTCAGGAACAAGGAATATATGATAAAACATCAGGTCAAAGTTACTGCAACAGATAACCACAGGAAGACATTCTGAACAGATAACATCTGTGCGGAGGCCCCAATGAAGTGAATCTGAGAGCCTTGTAAATGTCTGCAGAAAGAGCATTTCAACCAGAAGACAGAGCATACAGAGGTTGAAGAGGTATAGCCTTGACATATTTACAGATCAAAAGATAGTGTGGTGGCTGGAGTGAAGTTGGAGAAAGAGTTGGGAAAGAGGTTGAGAGGCCAGCAGGGACCTGATCATGAGGGAACTCCTAAGCCATAGCAAGAGTTTGAGTGTTATGCCAAATGAAAGGGGAAATCACTGGCAGGTTTTAAACTTTGTTATATATTATTCACATTTATAGAAATCTGGATGCTGTATGGATGACAGACTTCAGAGAGAAGAGTGGAAAGGAGAAGCTTAGTTGGGGAGCTGTTGAAGCAATGTGATAGCTTAGGAGCCAAGTTAAAAAAAATTGTTTAAAAAGTGAGATCCACTCTATTGAATGATTCTGGTAGTTGATGGAGACGAAAATCTGATTGCTGTAGGTACGAGAAAGAAAGTAAATGTAAACTAATTAAAGTGAGTATTTTTAGAAGAAATATAAGAAAATATATCCAGAGGCTATGATGAATTATCAACATATTTTACAACATAAAACTAAAAACCAAAAACTTTTCAAAAGTACAAGACACTACACATGTAGCCATAACAAAAACAAATTGCAAACATATTTTCAACACTAATACTTGTAATATAAAGAAATTTCACAAATCAATGAGAAAAGACAGCCAATAGGAAAAAAAACGAATAAATGTTATGATTTGAAAATTTACACAAGGTAAAGATCCATTGAACATATGAAAAGGTTCTAAATCTTACTGGTGGTGAAAGAGCAATGAAAATAAAAAGGTATGCTTTGGTGGAAAATTACCACCGTTTTTGAAAAATCTGACACTTTCTAATAAAATTTAAAATATACTTAACCTTTATCACAGTTATTCCAGATTTACGAATCTACCCTGTAGGGAGAACACACACACACCAAGTTTGCTGTACCATTATTTTATTTTTAAAAATTAAGTGTGAATACTGATCAAGTGAGAAATAATTGAATAAACTACAGTTCATATACCCATACAATAACCTACAAACTTTTTAAAAAATGTGTTAGATCTATACTGATTAAACTCAAAGGGACTTCCACAATGTACTGAATGGGGAAAGCAAGTTGCAAAGGACTTGAAACATTATGATTTATATATAGTATGAAAGACAAATTGTCACCAAAGTACTAATGATACTTCACTTTCATGAGATTTCTAGTGATTTTTACTTTTTTTATCTGTGAGAGGAAAACTACTAAAAAAGTCCAAGTATAATAAATCATAAAAATTACAAACACTAGTAATAATAAACCTCAATTTTTATACTCAATCATTTACACAGATCAAACTACTGAATGTCAAATAGATACCACTGCCATCTAACATTTATTTTTACTCCTTTATTATTTACAACAGTCTTTTGTGTTACTTTATTGAATTCTAAAATTAGCTGACTCATATCATCTCAGATATAAGGAAAATTAGACTTGGGAAGGAGAAGGTTAAGTGATTTGTTAAATAGGTGGCCTAGATCATTTCATTCCTAAATTAATGCTTTCAATTAATTTCACAGGTCAAATAAAAGTTATGGATAGATGGATTTGAAAGTAGAGGGTCATCATCTCAAGTCTTATCAAATACCTTTAGACTTGCACTGAATGGATGGAAATGCAAATAAAACAATCCTCTCCTAGCAGAAGGTTGTTGGAGAAAGAGTACAGTGTAAACAACCTCTTGGTAAAATATAGTTTTGGCTCAAAATAGTGATCTGTATTGAGTTGGAACCCTAGTCCTCCTACTGCAATGTGGTGAAACTTCCCAAAAATAGTACACTTAGCCAATTGTACAATTGCACTTGGTACAATTGCCTTCTACTCAATTGTCCCTGGAGAAGAGATGACTTTACATGATTGGAAAGTTCCAGAAAAGAAAATAAACATGCAGGTCTCATCAACTTCTGGGCTCCCCCTTGTCAATGCATGCTTAAGGAGGAGGCACCCTAAAGTCTTCTCATTCTTGCAGGTAACGGCCCCTCCTTCCATGATGTCTAAGTTAATGGTAAAGTACTGGAAACCCAAAGAATTAAACCAGGTTCTCTAACCAACTCTTTGCAGAATAAAGTTGATGTTTTCCTTTCTCTATTAACCATCTTTTAACCATATTCAAATAACAGGAAGGAAAAACAGGAAGTGTTATTGATTGGTCCCCTAAAACTTGAATATCTGATTATTTGGGGCAGAAAGTTTGCTAACCATATATAAGCACTGGCATGTGCAGAATAAAGTAAGATCTGTGGAGACTTGTTGACATGGCCAGGTGCATGGCTTTAAGCTATGGACTTAGCAAGCAAGGCCATAGAAGTTTCAAGCCAAGTTGTTTGTACCCACTATACTGTATTTCACAGCTAGTTTATACTTTAGTGCTTGTGGCTTTTATCAGGTGTGTCTGGAAGAGCAATTTTAGCCTTCAAATTTGTGAGTGTAGGCAATAAAAGAATTTGATTTTGTTAGGCCAAATTTGTCCAAAGGTAAGTAGCTATTTTAAATAGGAAGGGTTCACATGAATAGGGTCTTAACAAACAGAAATACAGGAGTACAGATCTCAATATGTAGCCTCAGCTGTGGCAAAAAATTGCAGAAGAAATTCTTCCAGCAGCCAAGACTTTTAGGTATTAAGGCACAAGACCATTTTGCTAAGTCTGCAAAGCAGGTCAGATTTTAAACTTCATAGGTAAACGAGTTCTGCACATATTACAGTACACATAATGAGATCCTAAATTTTAATATTTGTGGCATCCATAAAAGCCATGTCAGGAAGCCCACAGTGCTGGGTTTACACACTGAGCCTCTACTATTATCACTCTGTCTTTTCATGGGCCCATAGTGCAAGAAATGGGAGGAAAAGGGTAGACGAATCATACCTTTTTAGTTGTTGAGTGCCTCCACTGCAGTTCAGGTCTGTGGGGACATCTAAATACATTGGGCTAACTCTTAAAGATCAGTCTACACACCTTTTATGCACATTATTTTGTCTCTGATCTGATCTTATTCTTCTTAGGCTATGACCAACAACCAAGCCCTTCACCTCTGCCCAGGAGCACATGCATATCCTTACATCAGACAACTTCTGCCTCCATACAAAATTGATGGATTCTTTTTGCAGCTCTGACCCACTAGAAGGACTTCCCTTTACCACCACTCTTTAGGACAATGAGCAGGATTTAATATAGCAGTCTAGTTTTTTTAGCTCATGTCAGAATACTGAGCAGACGCATGGAAGAACTAAGTCTGGGTTTCTTCTTGCTATTTCTAGTAACAGAACACTCATGAATAAATAGTTGTTGGCTGAAAGAGAGGCACTGACAAACAGGTGACACAAAGGGCTCAGCCACTTGCTCATGCATCTGACATTATTTGTGTATCTGAATCATGTACTCTAGATCTAGTCAGACTGGATTCCAAATGATAAAACACATAGTAGATTGCACCCGTGCCAACCTCTCTCTGAACATGGTGGATCTGACAGATCCCAGATCATGATAGGCAGCTCTTTTTTCACAGTAACTTCTGATACACAGTGGTACAGTTCTCAGCTTCTGCCGGATCCCAAGAGCATGGAAGAAGCTGCTTTTCAAGTAAATAGGTATTTCTCTTCTGCATAAGGCATAGTCTTTCGCCATGACCTACTTCTGGACCCTCTCAACTTCCAGGCTCTCCTCAAAACTCTCAGCATTCAAAGTCCTGTGATTAATGGGTCAAAGAGGTATTCCTCAAAAACACAAAGAATACAACAAAAAAAGCTCACCTAGTTTTCAGTGGTGAAAAAAACTTGTATTTTTCCTTAGAGAGTTGCCCCAGATCATTGGACCCAAAAATCTTCATTAATCTGACCCATCTCTGAATCACTGCAGAGGATGTATCAAGGATAGGAAAACTAGTAGAGAATTTTGAATTATTTTTCACTATGGTGAATTTCAACTTTTAAATAATTTCTTTATAGGATACCATAGGGATCCTCTGGATATCACAGCCACACTGAGGTAGTAGTTGGGTGGCCTGAGCATGCCATTCTCTTCCTTCACATTTTCTAGAATATTTAATAAAAGCTATCCAATTCCATAATCTATAAAGCGACCATTGCTCCTACATTTTGCCATATGCTACATATTACCTAAGCAGTGCTTCCCCTTCCACTTGTACATCATCCCAACCCACCAAGAAGTGAGGATTTTAGTGATTGTGTGTTCCTGCAAGCTACCCGACTCACCAGCAGAGGGCTCCTTGCTCCCAGCTGATGGACAGTTGATCCATTTCCAGGATTCTATGCTGAGGGTGTACTCCCTAGAGCAACACTAAAACAAACTATCTTCATTTGGGATACCCCAAAAGCAAACCCGGAGACAAGGGCTTGGTTGCAGATAGTTCATTTGGAAATGATTTCAGGAAGCACAAAGGGAGGAGTGGAGAAATGAGAGAAAAGGGATAAAAACCAATAAATTGCACATTAATGAGTAGATAACCACAATATGCAACTGAGCCTCAATGCTACTGGAGACTAGTTGAGAAATCATTTAAAATTTGCCTCAGAATTTTCTCCGAATGGATGGAGAAGGTGGAGTATTTATCCATCCAGTCGTGTTTCTTACTGAAGTTTGCCCCTGAGGGCGTTATATCCCTTATTTCCAGACTGCCTTGGCAAGGACTGCTTGAATTTTTGTAGCTCTAGAGAAAGCTCTCAGGCTAGGAAACACAGAGACAGGGCCCTTAAAGTCAGCATATGTATAATATGGAATGGACATCAACAGTGTCTTCTGTCCTTAAAACCTGCATTCTGCTTTTCTTCCAATTAAACAAACAAAAAAAAAAACAGAAAATTCTGTTCTTACATAATTTGGTCACGAGTTATACCCACATTGCACTGGGCTAAGAAGGCACCTGTTTGGAGCTCTGTTGTCCACATCTTTTCCTCAGAATCAATATCTCCCTTTTGGTCCCAAATTTCTTCACATAGCTCTCAAGGCACTTCATCATCTGGCTGTAAATTACCTTTCATTACTCCTATCAATTATAGTCTTCCACTCACTAGGACATCATGCCCAACTACCCATAATCTTTCTGATATGCTCAAAGCCATGTGTTTTTGTCATAGTGCAGAGTGTTTCCTAAGACTGGAATAATATTGAAATCCTTTTTTCCAATACCCGATTGCATCATGAAGTCTTCCTTCACTATGCCTGTAAGAATTAATCATTGAGTATATTCTTGTTATGACATAATTCAATCTGCATGCCTCTGTTGAGGGCTTACTATAATCAATTACACCAGTTTTTAGAAAACAAGATAGTTTTTTTATTCCATTGAATATCTATGTCTGCCTCCTCACCCATTGGAAAATGAGTTCCCTTTTATATCTCCCATTATGCAATATCTAGTATGGGACATTGCATATGAAAAGCACTCAATAAATCATAAATCATATATAAATGCACATTGAATGAATGAAAGGCAAATCATATTTTAAATGTGGAAGTGAATAACAGTCAGTACCTATCTATTGCCATTTATTCCGTTGCAGACACTCTTGGGCAGGAGAACAATAGTGATATGAGGAAAAGAAAAACCGATGGTTGTCACAGGGTCTGCCACTAGTTTGGGGGAGCTAGTTTGTCCTCAATGCCAGGAGAAGCCAGTGGGATGTTGCAGGTTATGGTCTTTTCAACTGGCCAACAATACACTGTTGATCATTCAAGAAAGGTTGGCATTCTTCAGAGATCAGAAAGAATTGGTTTGGTCACTGAAGAACCGTATGTCTTAACAAGTGGTGATAATTTATCCATATCTTTGCTCATCCAAAATGCCAAAAAGAAACAAACATGAAGGATAATAACAACCAAGTGGGGAAGCAGGAGACTACTTTGCAGCTGAGAACTGCAAATGGAAAGTGGATTGGTAGTTTTCACCAGATTTCCATTTTCTCTTACTCAGAAAAACTTAACAGGGAATCTAGGACCTAATAATCTTTGTATTATATTTGAGGGAAACAAAACATTTTGAAACACAAAAACTCATTGATTAAAAGACAAATTGCTAATAAAATATTAAATGTAGGCTGCAAATTAACTAGGAGAAGGAAAATTCTCCCCAGTACATTCCAAGAAAATAAGAGACCATTGAGTAAAAGCTAGAGAATGAAGGAGCCGCCAAAGACAGGAAAAATAACATAAAATTAGGTGACAAAATATAGCTCAAACATCTACCATATCAGTAAATGAAAATGGGGATTCTTATCTGTTATTAAAAGAAATTCTATGATTGGACTTAAAGGAATCCAAATATATGCTTTATACAAAGCTACATCTAATAAAGTGCCTCCAAAGTCTTCAACAATGATTATTAAATACCAGATACAGTGTTAACTGTGAGGTGAAGCAATGGTTAAAAAAAAAAGATATTGTGGCAAGCTTCATGGATCAATAGTTTAAATAAAACTGGAGCTCAACAGAGAAAAGTAGAGTAGAGAGAAGTAAAGTGAAAAAAGTCAAACAAAGTAAAGGTTGAATGAATAGGAAAGCCAAAAATACACCATCATCAGACAAGACTAACATCAGACAAGGTTGACTTCAAGATAAAATATATTCAGCAAGGTAAAGAGGGGTCACAAGGTAGCTCTCCCATGAATATTAATGTAATACAACAATATAACAAATGAAGTAGTCAAAAAATACTTATAGAATGTAAATACAATAGTGAATAAAGTAGCTTCAATAAATATACTACCATGTATACCCTGAACTCAAATAGTAAAGCTTCTTGGAAACTGCATTTGCAAAATCTGACCAAATATTAGAACTCATAATAATTCCAATAGTATATAGTCAATAAATTCCAATAGTAAAAATGATACAGACCATGAATGAATAGAAGTAGAAATAAATATCAAATATAGGAACCTAAAACTTCTACCTAAAAGTTAAGAAGAAAAACAAATAAGCAAATGAAAAATCTCTCTGTTAAACAACTTGTCTGAGCAAAGATTCAAAACAGAAATTCAGAAATATCTGAAAAATAAGGATAATAAAAACACTGGTTATTATAGTTTATGGTATATGACTAAGTTTCTGCCCAGAGAAAAATGCAAGCTTTTAACATGCATATTACTAAAAGACAATATAATTGTATGCAATTATATAAAAGTTGACTAAACTCATTTATAAACCATAAGAAAATTCAGAAACAAGGTCAAGTATGAAAATAACACAAAAATTAAGTTTCCTTATTTACAAATAACCTACTAGTAAATATAATGGAAGAAAATATACTGTTTAAATAACACAAAACAACACAAAATAAACAAGAATTACATTTAATAAGGAATGTGTAGAGCCTCTATGAAAAAATATTATTTATAATTTTACTGAATCAAGACATGAAATGTATGAAAAAACCTTATTCTTGGAAAAGAAGATTTTCAGGTTGTGCAGATGTCAATTATTTTTCTACTAACCTATGAATTCAGCATTATTCTATGTGACAGGAGGATACAGAGAAATTCTCATATTTTACTTTAGATATTTCTGTTTTGCTTTGACAATTTATAGAGTGAGTAACTACTATAATTCCAAATACAAAATAAAATGTAAAACAAATCTATGGAATCTTGAAGGATTTATTAGGTGTGAATGAATGTCATAGCTAATAGCTAACACTTACGAAGTGTTTACCAGTTTCCAAATTCTAAGTGCTTTGAATGGATGAATTTATTTAACGCAAGGCATTACCAGTTTTTATGTTGTAAATCACAAATTAGGAAAATGACTATTATACTGAATTTCATAACTACTGTTAGCCTAATCATTTTTAAGAGTGAGAAGTATTAGATAGAACCCTACACTCTACATCTAAATATGCTCATAGACTGTCATTGCGTTAAAATTGCACCATTTCAGGTTGACTTATTTGGGTCATAATGGCTTTTGTTTGTTTTAGACTCTTGTATGAAATTTAAATAAAAAGCATTATTAGCTAACATCTAGGGGCAGTATGGACAGTTAATGTCTAGAAGAGGGTAAGAACCAGCTTATGAAAATATGCCTCTGGTGGTCATGAAGACAGAAGTTGTGGGGTGTGAGAAGGACTGATAGGGGAGGTGGGGAGGAAACAAGAAAATGTCACCACTTCAGTTTTGCTATTGCAGTTATGATTCCCATAAGTAATTAGAATAAATAATTATTGAATTTGAAATCAATGACTTTTAATAATATTTTAACCTCAACTTATTGATTTATTAATATTTGAAAGCATTTTTTCTCCACCATGAAAGATACTGAAATTCACACATTGGTATTTCTGTCCCTGTCCTGATTTTTGTAATACCAATATTTCACATTTTCAGAGTACATAAGTTTTATAGTATATTCTAAATATGTAACATCCACAGTTGTTTTCTGTATTTATTTATTTGTCTTGCTCAACTGGTTTATAATAACATGACATAAAGACCCTATACTTGATATAATCATTATGCAAAATATATTGATAAATGCTGTCCTCTTTCAAAAAGATAAAATAAATATGCAAATATGTGAAAATAGACAAGTTTCCATTAAATAAATGAGAATTTAAAAAAAGTTTTGGCTTCCACCATATTATTTGAAGAAGGGAAATTATCATTTTAAACAATACTCAATTTTATTAAACAAATTTTTTAACATATTATAAGATGTTTAACTTTCATCAGCTTCAAGGTTCACGTTGCTCCCAAATTTTGCATGTAACTGAATTTTCCAATCTGGTAACACCCGCTCAAATGATTCTACTTTGATTCTAAGCCATCAGTTTCTTCTTAACAAGTTTATCTTTGCTTCTTCTAACATTTCTTGCATTTCTTCTTGAGAATGGCTAATGAAAACATCACCCATTTGATAAGGTATCATTAAGCAGTTGTCTTTTATGAGCATTATGTCCTCAGAAGCATCTTCTAAATTTTGGAGTTGTTTTTTTTTTTATACCTATTTCTTCCTTCAGTTCTGTGATTCTACCTGTATTCCATGCAAACTTATCTTTTGTTTATCTTCAAAAGTAACATTAACATCTTCCGCAGCCACCTTCTTCATGGTGGATGCCATCTTGGGACTGTGTTTACTTCTGTATTTAAATGGATTCAGTATACATTCAATATACAATAATGTATATTGAGTTGTCCTTTTACATTACTACCTCTACTTTCTTGATCTACTTATATTACCCAAAAAAAACTTTTATTTGGAAAATTTAAAAACCTATGGAAAAATAAAATAATAGACCGATAAATAGTCATATACTATTTACTCAGATTCACAAATATGATGTTGCCACATTGCTTTATCCATACATATTTCTTTTGCTCTATCTTTATTTATAGACATAATTATACTTCATCCTAAATACTTTAGTGTATCTCCTAAGAATAAATAACTCCAGTACATCCATAATACTATTATTCATAATAAATATCCAGTCCATATTCGAATTTCTTTAATTGTTAAAAAATATACTTAATAGTTTGTTGTTCAAACTATTTGTAGTCCAGGTTCATATATTGTTTACTATGTCTCTTTTATTCTAAAACAAAATTATAACTTGTTTTAGTAACATAGACTTTTTAAGGATCCAGGCCAGTTTTCATGTAGAATGTTCCAGATTCTGGACTTATCCAATTATTTCTTTTGAATTCCATTCAAATTGCTCTTCTATCTCCTATATTCCAATAATTTATTTCCAGTTTATTTGATTCATATTAAATATTTTTATAAGAATATTTCATCAGTGATGTTATTTTGTTTATATTGCATTACATCAAGAAACATGTTACATCACCCCATTCTTTATTTTCATCCATCATTTGATGAGATGGAGTTAATAAATCAAGCAGCTTTTTAACTTTTTTCTAAGAACTCATAGGGTATTGTACATTATATATACATTATACATTTTATTCTGTTACCATTATATATGTATATATTTTAATTGTAGGATATAAATATTTAGGTTATTTTTTTTTATTCAGATTTTCATGGACATTGTTCTAGTAATTTCAGACTTTGTGATGTTTCTATGATGTAGGTAGATGCTAGCCTGATATTCTCTCCCTGAAGGTAATCTGCTTTTCTTACTTAGAGGCCCAGTAAATAAACAGAATTTAGCTTGGTTTTTAGCAATCAATTTTGATTATTCTTATGATTACTACAACTTTGGGTCTCCCTTTGAGTCTGCAATATTTTTTAAGGAAAATTTTCTTCTTTCATACCTCTTAATACTATTTCTGTCTCATTTGTTATTCCTGTCCTGAAATACTATTAAGTATATTGTATAGCCTTCAACATCCATAGTAGTCATTTTCTTACGGCTGTGAGGCAATTTTGATAGATCTCTCATATTTCTGTATACATTGTAAGCAGAGACATTAAATTCCATTTTATTCCAGATTACTTTCAAGGATATTCATATAGCAAAGAACCTTGGAACATAAAGATAGTTTCCCTACAGAAAAGACGGCATATCTCCTTGTTGTCTAGTCCAATAAAGATAATGTTTCCCTCTGGAACAAATGTCAGGCAGATTTGGTTACTTCCATTTTAAAGATAACAATTAAATTCAGGATTCTTCACATGTGATACAAACCCAAAGCATTAGCAACATCCACCTGAGCTACTCCAGGGACTTGTGAATTAAGGTAACACAAATACAAACCTTGTAGTACTTGTAAGGCTGTAAGTAATTAAGACCTTTGTCCCTGACCCAGAAACCTTCTGTCTACTGCCAACATCCACAAAAGTATGACAAGCCAATCAACCTGTTAACTAGTGAGCAGGGTGAAATCTCAGACCCTTCACAGTTTTTAACTCATTAATCACTTTTATCTTTTTACTCTCTTCCATTTATTTTTTTAATGATTTTTTTTTTACAATTTATTTTGGTATCGTTAACCTACAATTACATGTGCAATATTATGGTGGTTAAACTACCCCCTTCATCAGGTTCCCCCCCACCAACCCCATTACAGTCACTGTCCATCAGCGTAGAGAGATGCTATAGAATCGCTACTTGTCTTCTCTGAGTTGTACAGCCCTCCCCGTGCCCCCCTACCTTACGTCTGCTAATCGTAATGTCCCTTTTACCCTCTTATCCCTCCCTTCCCACCCATCTTCCCCAGTCCCTTTCCCTTTGGTAACTATTAGTCCGTTCTTGGGTTCTGTGAGTCTGCTGCTGTTTTGTTCCTTCAGTTTTTTTCTTTGTTCTTATACTCCACATATGAGTGAAACCATTTGATACTTGTCTTTTTCAGCTTGGCTGATTTCACTGAGCATAATACCCTCTAACTCCATCCATGTTGGTGCAAATGGAAGGATTTGTTTCTTCTCATGGCTGAATAATATTCCATTGTGTATATGTACCACCTCTTCTTTATCCATTCGTCTACTGATGGACACTTAGGTTACTTCCATTTCTTGGCTATGGTAGATAGTGCTGCAATAAACATAAGGGTGCATCTGTCTTTTTGAAACTGGGCTGCTGCATTCTTAGGGTAAATTCCTAGGAGTGGGATTCCTGGTCAAATGGTATTTCTATTTGAGTTTTTTGAGGAACCTCCATACTGCTTTCCACAATGCTTGAACTAATTTCCATTCCCACCAGCAATGTAGGAGGGTTGCCTTTTCTCCACATCCTCGCCAACATCTGTTGTTGTTTGTGTTTTGGATGTTGGCCATCCTCACTGGTGTGAGGTGATATCTCATTGTGGTTTTAATCTGCATTTCTCTGATGACCAGCGATGTGGAGCATCGTTTCACGTGCCTGTTGGCCATCTGAATTTCTTCTTTAGAGAAGTGTCTATTCATGTCCTGTGCCCATTTCTTAATTGGGTTATTTGCTTTTTGTTTGTTAAGGTGCATGAGTTCTTTATATATTTTGGATGTCAACACCTTATCAGATACGTCATTTATGAATATATTTTCCCATACTGTAGGATGTCTTTTTGTTCTACTGATGGTGTCCTTTGCTGTACAGAAGATTTTCAACTTGATATAGTCCCACTTGTTCATTTTTGGTTTTGTTTCCCTTGCCCGGGAGGATATGTTCATGAAGAAGTCGCTCATGTTTATGTCCAAGGGAATTTTGCCTATGTTTTTTTCTAACAGTTTTATGGTTTCATGACTTACATTCAGGTCTTTGATCCACCTTGAGTTTACCTTTGTGTATGGGGCTAGACAGTAGTCCAGTTTCATTCTCTTACATGTAGCTGTCCAGTTTTGCCAACACCAGCTGCGGAAGAGGCTGTCATCTCCCCATTGTATATCCAAGGCTCCTTTATCAAATATTAATTGGCTGTAAATGTTTGGGTTAATGTTTGGATTTTCTATTCTGTTCCACTGGTCTGTGGGTCTGTTTTTGTGCCAATACCAAATAATCTTGATTACTGTGACTTTGTAGTAGAGCTTGAAGTCAGGGAGCATAATTCCCCCTGTTTGATTCCTCCTTCTCAGGATTGCTTTGGCTATTCGGGGTCTTTTGTGGTTCCATATGAATTTTAGAATTATTTGTTCCAGTTCACTGAAGAAAGCTGCTGGTAGTTTGATAGGGATTGCGTTGAATCTGTAGATTGCTTTAGGTAGTATAGCCATTTTGACAATATTTATTCTTCCTAGCCAAGAGCATGGGATGCATTTCCATTTCTTACTGTCCTCTTTAATTACTCCTAGGAGTGTCTTGTAGTTTTCAGAGTACAGATCTTTCACTTCCTTCGTTAGGTTTATTCTTAGGTATTTTATTCTTTTTGATGCAATTGTGAATGGAATCGTTTTTCTGATTCCTCTTTCTGTTAGCTCATCGTTAGTGTATAGGAAAGCAACAGATTTCTGTGTGTTAATTTTGTATCCTGCAACTTTGCTGAATTCAGATATTAGTTCTAGTAGTTTTAGAGTGAAGTCTTTAGGGTTTTTTATGTACAGTATCATGTCATCTACAAATAGTGACAATTTGACTTCTTCTTTACCAATCTGGATGCCTTTATGTCTTTGTTTTGTCTGATTGCCATGGCTAGGACCTCCAGTACTATGTTGAATAACAGTGGAGAGAGTGGGCATCCCTGTCTTGTTCCCGATCTTAGATGAAAAGCTTTCAGCTTCTCTCTGTTAAGTAGGATGTTAGCTGTGGTTTTGTTATATATGGCCTTTATGATGTTGAGGTTCATGCCGTCTATACCCATTTTGTTGAGAGTTTTAATCATGAATGGATGCTGAATTTTGTCAAATGCTTTTTCAGCATCTATAGAGATGATCGTGTGGATTTTGTCTTCTTTTTGTTGATGTGGTGGATGATGTTGATGCATTTTCAAATGTTGTACCATCCTTGCATCCCTGTGATGAATTCCTCTTGATCATGGTGTATGATCCTCTTCATGTATTTTTGAATTCAGTTTGCTAATATTTTGTTGAGTATTTTTGTGTCTATGTTCATCAGGGATATTGGTCTGTAATTTTCTTTTTTGGTGAGGTCTTTGCCCGGTTTTGGTATTAGAGTGATGCTGGCTTCATAGAATGAGTTTGGAAGTATTCCCTCCTCTTCTATTTTTTGGAAAACTTTAAGGAGAATGGGTGTTATTTCTTCTCTATATGTCTGGTAGAATTCAGAGGTGAATCGATCAGGTCCGGGGGCTTTGTTTTTGGATAGTTTTTTGATTACCGCTTCAATTTCGTTGCTGGTGATTGGTCTGTTTAGTTTTTATGTTTCTTGCTTGGTCAGTCTTGGAAGGTTGTTTTTTTATAAGGAGTTGTCCATTTCTTCTATGTTTTGCAGCTTGTTAGCATATAGATGCTCATAATATTCTCTTATAATTCTTGTATTTCTTTGGGGTCCATCGTTATTTTTCCTTTCTCATTTCTGATTCTGTTTATGTGTGTAGATTCTCTTTTTCTCTTAATGAGTCTGGCTAGGGGTTTATCTATTTTGTTTATTTTTTCAAAGAACCAGCTCTTGGTTTCATTGATTTTTTTCTATTGTTTTATTCTTCTCAATTTTATTTATTTCTTCTCTGATCTTTATTATGTCCCTCCTTCTGGTGACTTTGGGCCTCCTTTGTTCTTCTTTGTCCAATTTCAATAATTGTGTCTTTAGACTGTTCATTTGGGAATGCTCTTCCTTCTTTAAATAGGCCTGGATTGCAATATACTTTCCTCTTAGAACTGCCTTTCCTGCATCCCACAGAAGTTGTGGCTTTGTTCAGTTGTTGTCATTAGTCTCCATATATTCTGTGACTTCTGTTTTGATTTGGTCATTAACCCATTGATTAATTAGGAGAATGTTGTTAAGTCTCCATGTATTTGTGACCCTTTTTTATTTCTTTCTAAAATTTATTTCTAGTTTTATACCTTTGTGATCTGAGAAGTTGGTTGGTAGGATTTCAATATTTTTTTACTTTACTGAGGTTCTTTTGTGGCCTAGTATGTGGTCTATTCTGGAAAATGTTCCATGTGCACTTGAGAAGAATGTGCATCCTGCTGCTTTTGGGTGCAGAGTTCTGTAGATATCTATTAGGTCCATCTGTTCTAGTGTGTTGTTCAGTGCCTCTGTGTCTTTACTTATTCTGTCTGGGTGATCTATCCTTTGGAGTGAGTTGTGTATTGAAGTCTCCTAAAATGAATGCATTGCTGTCTATTTCCTCCTTCAATTCTGTTAGTATTTGTTTCACGTATTCTGGCGCTCCTGTGTTGGGTGCATATATACTTATAATGGTTATATCTTCTTGTTGGACTGACCCCTTTATCATTATGTAATGTCCTTCTTTATCTCTTGCTACTTTCTTCGTTTTGAAGTCTATTTTGTCTGATACAAGTACTGCAACACCTGCTTTTTTCTCTTTGTTGTTTGCATGAAATATCTTTTTCCATCCCTTCACTTTTAGTCTGTATATATCTTTGGGTTTGAGGTGAGTCTCTTGTAAGCAGCATATAGATGGGTCTTGCTTTTATATCCACTCTGTTACTCTGTGTCTTTTGATTGGTGAATTCAGTCCATTTACATTTAGGGTGATTATTGATAGATATGTACTTATTGCCATTGCTGGCTTTAGATTCATGGTTACCAAAGGTTCAAGGGTTGCTTCTTTACTATCTAAGAATCTAACTTAACTTTCTTGTTAAGTTATTGTGAACACCGTCTGATGTTTCTTTATTTCTCCCTTCCTATTCTTCCTCCTCCATTCTTTATATATTAGGTGTTTTATTCTTTGCCTTTAGTTAGTATTTGGATGCTCTGCTTTCTTTGCTATGATTTTATTTTCTCTGGTGACATGTTTTTAGCCTTAGGGGTGCTTCCCTCTAGAGCAGTCCGTTTATGATATCCTGTAGTGGTGGTTTATGAGAGGCAAACTCTCTCGACTTTCGTTTGTCTGGAAATTGTTTAATCCCTCCATCATATTTAAATGATAATCGTGCTGGATACAATATTCTTGGTTTGAGGCCCTTTTGTTTCATTACATTAAATATATCATGCCATTCTCTTCTGGCCTATAAGGTTTCTGTTGAGAAGTCTGATGACAGTCTGATGGGTTTTCCTTTGTAGGTGATCTTTTTTCTCTCTCTAGCTGCCTTTAATACTCTGTCTTTATCTTTGATCTTTGCCGTCTTAATTATTATGTGTCTTGGTGTTGTCTTCCTTGGGTCCCTTGTGTTGGGAGATCTGTGGGCTTCTGTGGACTGCAAGACTATTTCCTTCCCCAGTGTGGGAAAGTTTTCAGCAATTATTTCTTCAAAGACACTTTCTATCCCTCTTTCTCTCTCTTCTTCCTCTGGTACTCCTATAATGCGAATATTGTTTCGTTTGGATTTGTCACACAGTTCTCTTAATATTCTTTCATTCCTAGAGATCCTTTTATCTCTCTCTGCCTCAGCTTCTCTGTATTAGTGTTCCCTATTTTCTATTCCATTAACAGTTTCTTGCACCTCATCCAGTCTGCTGTTAAGCCTGTCAATGGCTTGTCTCATTTCTGCATAGTCTTTCCTCACTTCCTCCCTCAGCTCTTGCACATTTCTCTGTAGCTCCGTCAGCATGGCTATGACTTTTATTCTGAATTCTTTTTCAGGAAGACTGTGCATGTCCATCCCTTCAAGTTCCCTCTCTGGGGTTGTCTGGGTCTGAAGCTTTGTCTGTACCATATTCCTCTGTCTTTTCATGGCTATAGAATTGGTTGCTGGTAGTTGCCACGTATGTCAGCTGCGCTCTTTATGATTTTAAAAAAGAAAAAAAAAGAGAGAGAGAGAAAAATAAAGAAAAGAAAAGAAAGAGAAGAAAAAACAACAACAACTAAAAAAAAAACCACCCACCGGGAGTGGGTTCTGTGTAAATGGTGTAGGTGGCGCTGTTGCTCCACTATTCCAGAGCCGTGGCTGCGCCGCTCCGCAAGGCCCTTTAAAGCTCTGGCCAGGGTGGGAATGAATGGGAGGCTGTTGAGCTCTGTGGGAGTCCTAAGTGCAGCCACCCTTTCCCAGTCGCCAGCTAAGGGGTCCAAAGCTCCCCAGGACTCCCAGCCTGCTGGACTGAGTGTGCCGGGGGGATGCCATCCGCTGCTGGGCTCCTGTCTCTTTAAGATCGCTGAAAAAAGCGTGCGCTTTTCTTCTTTTTTTTTTTCCTTCCCTGAGCCTGCCACAAGCAACCTGGTGTGTTCCCCGCTGAGACCCTGCGCCCACTGTCTCTCCAATCTCCGCTACACACGGTGCTCCCGGTGTACACACAGATCACTGGGGCTGGTTATTTCCCAGGCCTCTACCTCCACTCCCTCCCAGCTCTGAATCCTCTCCTCCCGCCAGTGCGCTGGGATGGGGGAGCACTCGGGTCCCGCCCGGTCGCGGCTCCGTATCTTACCCGCCTCACCGGGTTCCGAGTCCTCTCAGGTGAAGCTGCATGCTGTGCACTTTCCTGTGTATTCTGGTCTCTCTTTTAGGAATAGTTGTATTTGCTGTGTTTTCGTGGATAAATATAATGTTGGGAGGAAATTTCTGCTGGTCCATTCACATCGCCATCTTCTGGAATTGCTCCTTTTTAATGATTTTTTATGATACTTTCTATGACCCATTGTTTTTCTACTGGTTACTTAACCACTGGGCTTTATTTTTCTCATCTGTATGATGATAGTAAGTTCTTACATCATAACATTACTATGAAAATTAACTTTGATATGTGTTACTGAGAATAGTCACTTTCACATTGTAAGTATTCAATTAATGATTTTTAACTATGTTTATTATATTTTATTTGTATTATTTCTATTTAAGTTTTCATATGTTTAATAGTTTTATTTTTCTTTTCCACTTCTTTCTGTTCCAAACCAGTTTACTCTTCTTATTTGAATATGTCTTATCACTTGGTACTCTTATACCTGGTTTTGTAGTTTTGTTTATCAATTTTAGATTACAGAAATATTGTTGACTGAAATCCTTTTCTGATGGCCCAGTCTAGTTATTCTGATATATAGTCAAAAGTACAGCACACTCAGAGCAAAGGAGAAAAGCTAAAGATTTTATGGGAAAAAAGAATAAATCAAGATAACTGTATCAAAGCATTCTTACAGAAGAAAAATGGAAAATAATGTTGGAAAATATATTTGAGTTGATTGTGATAAGCTTTGAATCTAAAATGACCCATTTGAACTATGTCCTGTTAGCAATAGAGATTCAATGCAGGATTTCTAAAAACATATAACAGGAATGTGATTAAATAATTAACTTGGTGTTAGTTTACAGTAGAGCTTCCCAATCAGTAATAGGAGCACACTGTTTCGCCTTCAAGGGTTGTGTTTTAAAGCATGTATTCTGCTCAAACCTCAGGATACATGGAGCCTCCAGTGCCAGTCACCACCAAATGAGTACCCTCTTCAGTTTATCTGAGTATGCATTACAAATTTATTATTTTCCACCTGAACCATGAAGTTAAAATAATTTGGAAGCATAGGTTTTCAGGATGGTTGGAGACAGGATAGACTACATATGGGAGAAATAGTTAATAAATTAATATCTATGTGAATAATGAAGAAGGGAAAAACTGAGTCACAGTCCTTGGGAATGAAGAGAAAAAGGCTAATTCAGGAGATGGATCAAAGTTTCTATCAACTGAATTTGGTGACTGACTAAATATGAGAGAAGAGGGAGAGTAGATTAAAACTGTACCTTGGACTTCCTGCTTAAGTAATTGGTTAGGTAATAAAACCTACCAGAATGTCAAATCTAGAAACAAGAATCCAAACAGAATGACTAACTCAACAATGAGAAATGCAAATAAAATGTCCTGTAGATACAGTAGAGCAGGGACCTGGAATGAAAACAATCACATGAATGGACGCAAAGATCTCTCATTTGTATGTATCCCTTATTTGAAAACAGGACTCTTTAAAGATAGGTAATCCTAACAGCTATGACCAGATGGCCCTGTTCAAATGAAAGTTGCCAATCTAAACCAAGTGAAGTACCAGTGCAATTTGAAAGTGATTTATTAGCAATGCAAATGTCAAGCTACCTTTGATTTTCCCAGAAGCAGGATAAACAAAATAAATGAGCCATTAGGCAGCACAGGTGAGACACGCAGGCTTCAAGAACCCTGCTTTGATTACTTTGAAAGGCAGAGAAAGGCAGCATAACAAGTTTCCACTTGAACAGAGTGTGTTTATTTAGCTTGCTGCTAGTCAGAGGAAATAGCCCTAATAGTTTTGAATTGCTATAAAAGGTTGCATGCACTTGTCAGATTTATGCATTGAGGCCATAAAAGCAAAAGACTTTTACAGAGACATTTTCTTAGTTAAGCAATTTAGGTATAAATTCACAGATAGAGAACAAATGCAAGCCAAACATACATCACAGCATGTGCCCCAAATGACCTGTCTCACATTTTTTCCACTCTAAGATTTCCTCTTCAACGTTTAAAAAATTTCTGCCTGAAGAGAAGCATTTCTTAAACAACTCCACCTATCACTTCTACCAGCTTCCAGCAACTTTTACATACTTCTGTTGGGACACCTTTTTTCATAAGTGTTTATTTACCTCTCTCTCCCTTTGTTCTGCAATGTTTTCAAATGCAAAAATCATACACTATTTAAGTTGCTAAACCTTTCACAGAGAGATTCTAACCATGTCTACTTACAACAATTATCAAGAATAGAGAAGAGAGGATCCTTAATTTTTTAAAGTTTACTGAATTTTTATGAATTCATGATTTTTTTTAAACTTGACAGTATAATGCTAGATAAGTATGGTAAAGAATAATTGTCCAAAAGGGGTAAAATCATGACTCATAAAGATATAAAATGAACACCTATTAAATATTTTAACAAATTATTAATAATGGAATCAGGTAGATATTACAACTGATTAAAGGAAAAGTCAAACAAGCAAAAAGCTACAGTAGATACCCAAAGATAAAGAAAAAGGAATCTAAGCGTACCATTAAAGAAAGTCATCAAATCACAAAAGCAGAGAACAAGAGAAGAAGAAAGGAATAGAGAGGAACTAAAAAAATAGCTAGAAAACAATAAACAAAATGTCAATATGTACATACCTATCAACAATTACTTTAAATGTAAATGAACTAAATTCCCAAATCAAAAGACATAGAATGGCTGAAAAAAAAATCAAGAACCATCCTTAGGCTGCCTACAAGAGACTCACTTCAGATGTAGGGACACACATAGACTAAAAGTGAAGGGATGGGAAAAGATATTCCATGAAAATGAAACCCAAAAGAAAGATGGGTAGCTATTCTTATATCAGACAAAATACACTTTAAAACAAAGATTGTAGTAAGAGACAAAGAAGGGAATTGTATAATGATAAAGAGCTCAATCCAAGAAGAGGTAATAACATTTGTAAATATTTATGCACCTAACATAAGAACACCTAACTATACAAAACAATTATTAACAAACTTAAAGGAGAAATAAACGGCAATACAATAATAGTATGGGGACTATATATTCCACTTACATCAATAAATACATCATCTAGACATAAAATCAATAAGGAATCATCAGCCTTAAATGACACATTAGACCAGATGAACTTAACAGATATATACCAAACATTTTATCCAAAAGCAATAGAATACACATTCTTCTCAAGTACACATGGAAAATTCTCCATGATAGATTGTATATAAACATAGCTAAGTCCTAGCCAGAGCTATTTCGTAAGAAAAAATAAATACAAGGCATTCATATTGGAAAGGAAGAAGTAAAAATGTTGCTATTTGAAGGTGAAATAATAAGATATGTAGAAAACCATGAAGAATCCACACACACCAAAAAAATATCTGTTAGAAATAATAAGCAAATTCAGAAATTTTCAGGATACAAAATCAATACACAAAAATCTGTATTTATATACAGTAATAACAAATTATCAGAAATAGAAATAAGGAAAATAATCCCATTTACAATTGCATCAGAAAGAATAAAATACTTAGGAATACAGTTAACAAAGGACATGAGAGACCTATACACTGAAAACCATAAGACATTAATGAAAGAAATTGAAGGAGACACAAATAATTGGAAAAATAGTTCATGCTCATGTATTGAAAGAATATTGTTAAAAGGTCCATACTATCCAAAGCAATCTATAGGGTCAATGCAATTCTTTTCAAAATTTCAAAGGCATTTTTCACAGAAATAGAACAAACAAGTCTAAATTTTGTATTAAACCACAAAAGACCCTGACAAGCTAAAGCAATCTTCAGAAAGAAGAACAAAACTGGAGGCATCATGATCCCTGATTTCAAACTGTATCACAGAGCTATAGTAATCAAAATGGTATGGCAATGGCATAAAACAGACATATAAATTGAACAGAATAGAGAGTCCATAAATAAACCCATCATGCATGTATGGTCAATGAATTTACAATGAAGTGGCCAAGAATATACAATGGGAAAAGGATCATCTCTTTAATAAGTGCTGTTGGGGAAACTGGACAGCCACGTGCAAAAGAATAGAACTGAAAGACTATGTTAAATCACAAACAAAAAGTAATTCAAACTGGATTACCGACTTGAATGTAAGAACTGAAACTATAAAATTTCTAAAAGAAAACATAGGTAGTAAGTTACTTGATGTTGGTCTCGGCAATGATTTTCACAAAAAGCCAAAGCAACAAAAGCAAAAAATAAACAGGTAGGACTACATCAAACTGAAAAGCTCTGCACAGTAAAGGAAACTTTCAACAAAATGAAAAGGCAACCTACTGAAAGGGAGAAAATATTTGCAAATAATACATCTGAGAAGGGATTACTATACAAAATATGTAAAGAGCTCATACAAGTCAATAGCAAAAAATAATCTGATTAAACATTCTCAAATATTCTGATTAAGAAATGAGAAGATCTAAAGAAACATTTTACCAAAGACATACATGGAAAGGTGCTCAACATTACTAGTCATCAGGGAAGTGAAAATTAAAACCACAATAATATACCACCTCAAATCTGTTAGAATGACTAATATCAAAATGTCAAGAGATAACAAGTGCTGATGGAGAAAAGGAAACGCTTGTGCCTTGTTGGTGGGAATGTAAATTAGTACTGCCAATATGGCAAACAGAATGGGAGTTCCTCAAAAAATTAAAGATAGATTACCATATGATCCATCAATTCTGTATATTTATGTATGTACATAGATATTTATCCAAAGAAAAGAAAAACACTAAATCAAAAAAGATATATGCACCCTATGTTCATTGCAAAATTATTTACAACAGCTAAGATATGGAACCTAAGTGTCCATCAATAGATGAACAGATAAAATATGTATATATATTTACAATGGAATATTATTTAGCCATAAAAAGAAGGAAATCTCACCATAACATAGATGGGCATTATACTAAGTGAAATAAGTTAGACGGAGAAAGACAATACAGAATGTTCTCACCTACATGTAGAATTAAAAAAAAAAACATAAAGCTCCTAGATACAGAGAATAGATTGGCAGTTGTCAACAGAAGGAGATAGGATGGGGAAATGGGTGGAGGGTGTCAAATTGATAAACTTACAGTTGTAAAATAAGTAATTTATGACAATTTAATCTACAGCATCGTGACTATAATTGATAATATTGTATTGCATATTAGAACATTGCAAAGACCTTAAACCTTAAAAGTTCTCATCACAAGAAAAAATTTTAATAACTGTGTATGGTGATGGATATTAATGACTTATCTAGAATTATTGTGATCATTTTGCAATACATACAATTATCAAATCATTATACTGTACACCTGAAACTATATATATCAATTATATCTTAGTAAAAAAAGTTCACATATAAACTTTTATCCCACTTATATCTATTTATTTCACTTGATCTTAACAAGTATATTTTATATTTGAAGACTCATGAAAATTTATGAGACATCAAACAAAGCTAGTCATCATTGTTATTTTTCAGGCAAATATTAAAATATCACAGAAGCAAAGAACCTAAAAAGTTAAATGTAAGATTTTTCCTTTTTTTTTCACTACTGTGCTGGATATATATTAACCAATTAATTTTATTTGTATAGTTTATTCTTGGGTTGAATTTATAGTTTTATTATCTTAAACATCTAGTAGAGATAATATATTATTCAGCTAGCAAGCTCACATAGAATAAATGTATGCTGATATTACTTGTAATGTTGATACCTCAGAAGACATATCCATTTTTATTAAACCAACCATATTAAACTAATACTACTTGTCAAAGATTGACCCAAGTCAATTGTGAATTTTAAAAACATTTGGGTTGGTTTCTATATTTCTAGGAGTTTTAGGAATATTTAATTTATATAAATGGTTATTTATGTCTAAGCCAATTTGAATAGAGCTCCATTAACAGATTTTAGAATTCATTTTGTAATGCTATGTGGAACTAGAAAAATATTATGTATATATTACATACATACATAAATATACAGATAGATCCAAACAGAGATCTTATAGCTCTCATTCTAAAAGTGTAGTCATGAATCAGTAAATATAGTAATATGAAAGTCACTGACTTATCTCCACTTCATATTTTTATCCAAACTATGTTTCTGACAAAAATGTGACAAGCTGAGTGTACCTATTCAGTTAGAAGAAGCATTTTACCAATATTTGTGGAGAAGTCTTTACAGATTTTCTTTTCCCCTGATATGTCATCTTTTGGAGGCTGTGGACTACCTTTTAGGCTGAAGATACTTCCAGCAGCTGTTTGGAAGTTTCCAAAGTCATCTGAGTGAATAAAATATCCAATCCATTTCCAATCAGCCTTTTTCCTTTTCAGCCTCAGAGAGTTGTTTTTGGGAGTCCCTGAGTCCCTTAAGAGCCCCTGGTGAGTGTAGGGAGCAAGGTAAGGACCTAAAGTTCAAGTGACTCATTGCTGGAATAGGAAAGGGAAAGGTCTGGCAGGGTGCATAAAAGAATGGAGGAGAGGGGTTTGAAGGAGGAGGACATATCAAAAGATTCAAGGGAATTGGAGGGAAGACCAAAGGCAGCAGTAAAAGGAGGAAGAAGGACATGATGGAAGGGAAAGGTTTTAGAGGAGCCAGTTTGTAGAGATCTTCAGTTTATGAAAGAGGTCTGTGAAGTTCCAAATTAACCTTAGTAAACCATGCCAACAAGAAAGGAAGCAGGTGAAGCTGGTGGAGCATATAATCAGCACAGAATAAAAAAGGAGATCCTCAGACAAGTGAGAAGCTCCCAAGATCTTAACTAGTGGTACCTTTATGCTTATTAACACGAGAAATTTGGGACTTCAACAAAGCTTCACTTCCATGCAGAGCCTCTTACAAACATAGACACCTAAAACTCTAATCTGGCCTCTGTTTACCTGGGACTCTATCCTAAATCCTATAAACAGCTGCTTGCCTGGGACTCTAACACAGCTCTTTCAAATAGAGAAATATGAAACTCTAAACCAGCTTCCGTTTATCTGGTACTCTAACCTAGCTTCTAAGTGTACTCAGAATCTGATGGATCAAAATCTGTCTTACTAGGTTCAGCAGATGTTTGTCCAGAGCAATGGTTTAGGAGATAGACTAACCAAAGGATCCCAGATTAGTCAATCAGGAGTAAGACAAAGGCTTTCAAGGCATGCATGTAAGGTTTCCAGGAGTCCAATGATGATCTGATCCTACCTGAATCATACCACCATAACAGTCAAAGGAGAAAAAAACAGAGCTGGTGTGGGGAAGTTGGGGTTCCTATGGCCAGGATCCTCACTGAACTTAATCCACCTGATGATGTAACTGGCTTGTTGGTAGGCTACCGCTTCCACACCTTTAGGCAATAAGCTATTACTGTGCTACATAGAGAGCTCGGCCCAGTGCTCTGGGCGGAGGCAGAGACGCTAGTGCTCGATCTACCACCAGGAGAACAAGCTGTGTAATAAACCCTTTCACCCCAAAGAACGTTCTGCTGTCAATTTCTTTGGTCGCATTGAATCCATAGTGAACTTGCCCGGGGCTGAAACCCATTGGCAAGACAGCTGGGCAGTAGTCAAAGTAGTAAAAACAGATTTTATTCAGGAATAGGGCAATAGGGATAAAGAGACTTCATAATAAAACTGGGCTCACTTCTGAATACAGCACGGAAGCGGGAATCTATGGCCAAAGAACAGGATGGGAAGTCAGTGGATGGAAAATCACTAAGAGGAAACATCAGAAGTGAGGATTCTGGCTAACCTGAAGACAAGCCAGGGCAATCAGACATCATCCAGAGGATAGTGAACATGAGGAACCTGATCAGAGACTGAGTATGATCAGATAGATATCAATGAAGGGAGTTCTTGCATACTAACTTTTAATAGAGTTTTTCCTAAAATTGGATTTTACAAGGAAGTACAGAGATGCGCCTAGGAGAGTTTCAGGAACGTGACTAAAGTTTGTTCAAATAAAAATTCTTTGTCAATGATATGACTAAAAATATTTACTATATTAAAATATCATTACCATACAATTCAGCAGAAATTTTCTCCTATAGAATGTTTTAATAACTTCACCTCACATGAGAATAGACAGTCTTTCACTTACTCACTCTTAAATATCAATAGTTTTTAAAACACCAAGGAGGGTACTATGGGGCTTGAGGTGTATTACAGCAAGGAAGAAAGCGTAGCCTGTACCTGGCATAAGGAGGTGTGACTTCAAGTCGCAGCTCCATACTGACTTTGACAAGTAACTACTTGAGTGGTGATTTCCTCATCTATAAAAGGAAGACATTTAACTTGAGATCTTTCTTGCTGAAAAGAGTTCATTAGCTCTATAATCATTCTAGACCTTCCCCTGTTAACTTATGCAGCATAACTTAGAAAGCTGTTCTCAAACATGAGCATCATCAGAATTACCTGGAAGGTTTTTAAGCTGCCTTCAGAGTTTCTTATTTAGTAGCTCTGGGACAGAGCCAAGAATCTGCATTTCTACTAAGTCCCTGAGGATGCTGATACAGCTGGTCTCAGCACCACACTTGGAGGACCACTTGTGGCAACATCACAGAGCCATTCACCCACTGAGGGACCATAGGGGCTAACTTCAGAGCAGTGTGTATTTAAACCCAATTCAAGAGATGAACTAAAAGGTTGGGATTTCTTAAACCTTTTTAATTCAGAATTCTGTTTCCGTCCAGGAAGGAGAGAATTTAGAAGAATGACATTAATGATTGCTTTCCCTGCTGGCATTTTGCCTTTCTTTTAACAAATTATGCATTTTAAAGGAAAATGTCAGGTCAGGTTCTGAGATGTTTTTATTGGTGTGGTTTTCCAGTGTAAAACTCTATTGTACTTTTAAATGGGTAGTGGGCAAATTCTCCATCTAGAATATTGCATAACAGACACACCCAAACCTATATCTCTATTGATGATCTGATGTAGAATATTTTATTTTCAAGGAAAGCTCCATGATAAAAGAAATGAATTTTGCCTTTTACTTGCTAGTTTAAAATTGTATTTATTTTTATATTCTCACAAAGTCTGCTTTGTGACTTTTGGAGTAAAGTCAGCTTGTTCTAATTACATTTATAAAATAAAAGCTTCCCTTGTTCCCCTAATGTTTCAACATTTTTATTGCTTCACATCTGGATATTCTTAGGGACTAATGTGCAACTTCATGGGTCTGTGAGAACACCAACTGACTGTGCAAATATGCATTAAAGCAGTGGGAATTTGGGCTACCTTGTCCAGACAATGCTGTACATATGAGATGGCAAGTGTGACTTTTAAAATAATAGTAATGGTAAATACATTTACCTAGTTAGGAAAATAATGTGGATTGTTTTCTTGCTGCTCTCTGTTCCATTTTGTTTTAATAAGTTCACCTAGATATTAGGAAAAGTGCTGTGGCTGAGAAATCATGGGTTAATTTCTTTTTTCAAGAAAACTTCAAAATTTTAAATTATCTAATAAAAGCTTTGTATTTATATGTTAATTTCCTCTTAAGGATTCCATTAACCCTCATGTTTATGATATATGAAGTTCATAGATTTTTTCTTTTTTTTTTACAGATAAGTTATAAAATGATGGTAGATAGTCTTAAATCAAACTCACTTTTTGGAATTGTCAGGAAAATGACAAATTCAATTACCCAGATAGTATGATGTGGTCAAAGTGCCAAAGCAACAGTGGATTTCATTTTCTTCCTATTATTTATCTGAAGTTTGGTATGTAGATATAATCTATGCCTCTGATATGATTAATAGTACAGTCATTTTAATACTTTGTTTTAAGCTTCAGATTTTTCATGATTTTTGTCCCCTATCCTCATCATTAATAATGGCCATCTGCACATCCTTTAATGAGCGGAGTGATTTTACTTTATCATCAGTATGTTCTGGGTTTAGCACTGGTAATGCTATACTGAGACAAAAAAAGTGCCTGAAATAACTAAGGAATACATCTGAGTATTCAAAATTATTTTCCCCATGTTTGTAATAATTATTTCAGGCACAATCTCACCACCATTTTCAGCTAACAAATATCCAGTAAAGCACTTTTACCAAATGAATGATTTTTTTAATCTGAAATTAATAAAATTTGTGAAAAAATTAAACTTTTGCTGTGTTATTCAACCAGTGCCCCAATTAGAGCTAAACTTTATAATCTCTTCAAGATGTCCTCTTTTTCTTAAAATTTAAAGTAAAACTGGAAGTAAGGAGAAAAATGAACCATATTTTGCTAGTTAATAAAATCTAGTACCAAGACTAATGCTACAGATTTTGGCTATGTCTGCATAGTCTTCTAAAGGTTGTTTCTTAATAATGTAAATTCTCTAAAGGCTAAATTTGTGTTCTATGGCACCAAATGATTTTGGCTCTGTATTCTCCATTGTCTCATCTTTTTATTCATATTTCTTAAGATCTGTATCTACTTACAGCATTTCTGACACCAACTGTGGAGGTTTCCTCCTACATCAACCAGTTCTCCAGTTCTGTGGACACCAACTGGGTGTCCTACAATTCAACTAAATTCTGACACTATATAGCATTAGAGCAGACCCCACATGATAAGGGTCCAATCCCAAAGATTTCCCTGCCCACCTTAAGATACCAGTTGAAATCCTGGACCTCTTGTACTTCTAACAACCAATTGTAAAACAGATTCCCATAACCCCTTCCTCAGGCTCCATAATTTGGTAGCAAGGATCACAGGACTCAGGAAAAGTTTACTTACTTGATCACCAGTTGTTACAAAGGATACAACTCATGAAAAGCCAAATGAAAGAGCTGAATAGGGCAAGGTATGGCAAAAGAGGCCTAAAGCTTCTACGTCCTTTCTGGACCTACCACTCTTCCAGCATCTCCCTGTGTTCACCAACCCAGAAGCTCCCCAAATTCTGTCATTTAGGGTTTTTATGGAGGTTTTCCAGGCATTCCATACATAGGCATGATTGAGTAAATTACTGACCACCGATGATTAACTCACTCTTTAGAATCTCTTCCCTCCCTGGAGGTCAGGTGGGTAGGGCTGAAAGTTTTAACTCTCTACTCCATGGTTGGCTTCTCTGGCAACCAGCCTCCAACCTAAGCTATCTAGGGTCTCAACGAGCCACTTTATTAACATAAATTCAGATATGGTTGAAGAGGAGTTACTATGAAAACTGTCTCACCTGTGGGGGATTGCCCCCAGGCAAGTTCACTCTAGGTTGGGAGACCAACAGAACATTACTGGTAAAAGGATTTATATCAAGCTTTATTCTCATGGTGGCAGGTCAAGTGCCAGAATCATGTCTGCCTCTGGCACAGTCCGCATGCCCTAAACCCATCTCTGTCTCTGTCTTAGGGCAGAGCACTGGGAGGAGCTCTTTATATAGTAACAACAAAAATAATGGCTCATTGCCAATGGGTGCATTAGCCTAGCAGTGGGCCAATTACATCATCAAGTGGTTTAGGGTCAAGTGAGGATCCTGGCCATAGGAATTTTTATTTTCCCTACAGTAACAAAGGATGTGTTCTCACCCCATCAATAAGGAAATCCCAAATATTTTAGAAGCTTTATGCCAGGAACTGGGAATAGAGACCAAATATGCATTTCTTATTATATCACATTATAGATCATTAAACATAACACTTAAGGTACAGTCTAAAAATTCCTAATTACTAGTAGAAGCCACTCAAGTCTTAAAATTACAACTTTAAGAATCAGCCTATTGGAACCTTCAAAGTCAAGTCCAATTACTCATCCATTCTGTCTCATCAATCAAGGGTGTTTCTAATGTAACTAATTTGATACCATATCACACCCTATTAGCCCAAAGATAGTGTGGATAAAGTGAAAATTCTTATGGCCAGGATTCTCATCTGGCCCAAGTTGGCTTGCTCACTACACACATGTGTGCAATACGTTGTTATTGACTCTCTAAAAAGAGCTCTGCCCAGTGCTCAGAGCCACACGGTGGTATGGCCGCATGGCTGCTGCAGGGCTGCAAGGCTGCAGGAGAGCAGAGGCTGGAGTGACGGCAGCGCTGAGAACAGAGACTGAGACGGCTGTGGCGGCAGAGAAGCCCAGAGGCAGAGACCAGCTTGCTGCATGCAAACTTGTTCTTAGTAGATGGGATTCTACTGATAGACCTGCCACCGCGGGAATAAAGTTGGTTATAACCCTTTCACCCCAAGAACGCTCCATTGTCATTTTTCGGTCTCACTGAATCCATAGTGAACTTTCCCAGGGCTGAAACCCACTGGCAAGACAGATAGCCACATTGAACTGAGCAAATGTGTTTACTATTTTTCTTCACATTATTATTGCTATGAATATCATAATAATTCTTAGTAAAGATATCATGTTAAGTGTGTGATGTGTAGAAGTAGCAGCCTAGTTTCCATTTGAAGATTGGCACTACAGCTTTAACTGAGAATCAGGAAAAAGAATTTGGAACAGTGCATCTAGATAATCTAGAAAGCTTTTAAAAATTGGCACTGCATAATTCTAATGTCTTAAAGACAAAATCTATGCCTCTGATTATGATTAGAACTGAAGCCTTTTCATTACTCATTTTAAATGTTCCTATCTTCCATGATTATTTTCTATGATCCTGATTTGATAGGTCTGGGATGGAGCCCAGGAATTTATTGCTTTGAAAGCTCATCAGGTGATTCTTCTGTGCAATCAATTTGCAAACCCTTTAATCATACAGGTGGAGAGATTAAAGCCTAGAAGATGAAGAGACTTATTCTGTTAAGGTGAAGTGACTTACCCTGTTAAGACGCCTGAAATTTCACCATTACAATTTTCTTCCTCAGAACTTCAAGACTTCTCAGTCTTCAATATTTAAATAGAAATATTTCCAAGAAAGGTTGTGTCAACTAAAAGTAAGGACTGGAATCCAGGATTGGTAATTAAGGATAGTTGAGATTCCTAGGGGAACAAGAATAAGATTAAGTTCATCATCACTTGTATTATTGTACTAGAGTGCCAGTGACTCAGGAGGCAGGTAGAAGAGTATTTGCCCATTATAAAGGTATAAAGATTAGTATAGGGATAATGTAACTGAAGTTCTGAAAGTTTCTCTGACTTTTCCCAAATTATACAACTTTGTGCCAGAGCTGTTGCCTAAACCCCAAGTCAGTATACCAAACCTCATACTCTTTTTGCCATTTGTTCCTGAGTGATTACCAAATTTCCAGTTTTACTTCAGATTTACCCTTGTGTGGGGTACTAAATGCATAAAGCAAGTAATACTTGTCTTGCCAATGGATTTCAGCCCCAGACAAGTTCACTGTGGATTCAATGAGACTGAAAAAATGACAGTGGAATGTTCTTAGGATGAAAGGGTTTATACCTAACTTTATTCCCACAATGGCAGGTCAAGAGCTAGAATCCCATCTGCCTCAGAGCAGGTCTGCATGCAGCAAGCTGGTCTCCATCTCTGGGCCCCTCTGCCTCTGCAGCCATCTCAGTCTCTGTCCTCTGCTCTCCTGCGGCCCTGTGGCTGTGCAGCAGCCCAGAACAGTGGGTGAAGCTCTTTGTATAAAGTCAGTAACAACACATTGCCCACACGTGTAGTGAGCAAGCCAACCAGTGCCAGGTGAGAATCCTGGCCATAGGAACCTTCACTTTCCTCACAATACTAAAAAAAATTAAGTAGTCTAATCAGTACCATGCACAAATCCTAACATATAATAAGTGATCAAAATATTTGATACTTAATGTTGTAAGAAATTTCCCATAAATGTCCTTTGTTCATTTTCTTCCTTCTACTTATTTTGCCATCTTGCCTTCAATCAAGTTCACTTTAAAATTATAACCTTATTATTTCACAGCTTTATTTCCATATTGTGAATATTGTGTTTAAGAAAAATCTTTGTTCCACTGTTATAATTTAGAAAACTTACAATAGGCTAAGCATAAGAATAAAGGAGTAAAATGTTTTTTCTTCTATTTTGTTTTAGTAGTATATGCCAAGTAACAGCAATAACAGGGTAGATTTCTGAAAAAGTTCATAAAACTTCTTAGCCAGAATCCTTAACATTCAAATTTTCCTCAGTCTGGCCTAATATCCCCCCTAACTCCACACTCACCGCCCCCACCTCCCCACCACATTCCTTTCTCACTGCTCTTTTCACATCCACAACAGTCCTCTTGTGTTAGGTATTGAATGTTTGTGCCCACTCCCAACAAATTCATATATTGTAATCCTACCTCCACTGTGATGATATGAGGAGGTGGGAAGTAATTAGGATTAGATGAGGTCATGAGAGTGCAGCCCTGATGACCAGGGTTAGTGCCCTTATAAGAGTCAGAGACCATGCTTCCTCTCTCTGCTCTCCAACATGTGAGACTAAGACCTGAAGCCTGTAGTCTGCAAGCCGAAGAAGACTCTCACCAGAAACGGAATGTGCTGGCACCCTGATACTGCATTTCCAGCCTCTAAAACTGAGAAATAAATTTCATTTGTTTATAAACCACCTAGTCGATGGTATTATGTTATACCAACCTCAACAAAGACATTTCACCTAAGCAATTTAGCGTCCACATGTAGTTACTGCTTTCTTACAAAAATATTTTTGTACATTCTGTTTGCCATCCTAATTTCTGGGATATTCAAATGCTATCTGTCTGTCAAAGCATACCGTAAACATAGCTTCCCTATTCCTCTCAGTGAGAATTGTGCTCTTCCTCTTATGTGTGACATTAATAAATTTTACCCTGAAATATTATTATTTCTGGACACTGTATCTTCTACAGACAGTGCTTTGCCCAGTTGTCAATTATTCCATGAATAAATGATTGAATTGATGAATGGATTACTAACCAGATTTTTTTAATTTAGGATTCAATTTTACCATTTTCATATTTCATTATTAAACAGCTTAGTACAAGCCTGATTTTCCATGCCCACCAAAAAAAAGACTATTGCAAGAAAATTAATCTACATGATTTCTAAATGTCATTTTAAATCTTTTTTTGATGTTTGCTATGAAGATCACTAGTTTACTGTTGATAAAGACTGCAAAGAAAAAAGTGAGCAATTCTGCTCCCATTGTGTATCTTGAGTTAATATTTTCCAATTCCTGATTCCCATACTCACATTCCAAATTTATAAAAATGCAAAAAGATCCTGATCTAGTGCTTTAAGATAAGAAACAGCTATCTTAAAAATTATTGAAATGCAATAATTATTTCTTATTAATGTTCCATCTAGTCTAAATATGGCAAAAGAAACAACCAACTTAATTAAAAAAGGAAAGTCGAAAAATAATTATTTTTAAAAACATAAAAAATTCCATGTTATTTTGGACATTTTCTCATCATTTTTCTTATTTAATCGGCAAGGGAGATATGTTTTTCTAAACTAAATGTTTTAACAAATTTTTCTTCTGATACTTAATCATAAAAGAATGTAAAATTATAAAGATATTTGTGCTTTTTCCCTAAATATTCTGCATTAGCAGAGAAATAATTATTTTTTTAAGAAATATCATGATGAAAAGAATCTTAACTTTAAATAAGAAATACTGAAAAATAAGGTAGAAAGGTCATTAGATAATATATCATGTTTGATCAAGAAAATGACACTAATTCATTTTTTAGACAGAATGTTGTGATTTCACTCCTCTGAGTTGGTAGTGAAACTGTTCTGTATAGTTAGTATTCTTGTGCTGGTTTTCAGTTAAATTTAGATTAACTGATGGAGTGGTCTGAGTATCTAGGTGTACATTAGAACAAATCCAGTTAATTGTATTGGATGAAACTACAGTTATGTGGGAGTTTTTCAGTAATATTAATATATAATGAAGGAAATAACAATAAGCCTTAAACAAATCAAACTGCCATTTGTTTCTATATATTTAGTCTAAAGAAATAACCATAAACATGGACCACGATTTACCAATTAAACAATGTTTGTAAACTCAGCAACATTTGCCACAGAGAAAATAAAGAAACAGCCTGTGTTTCTAACAAAAGGGAAATCAATAAATCATAGCCTGTCTATATAATGGAATGTTATGTAAAATTATATAAAACAACATAATGGCATAGAAAACTGCTGACATTATATTAATTTTAAAAACAGATTCTAAATTATAGCTTCATGATCGTATTTGAAATAAAATAATTCTTTATTTTTAGGGTACAAAACAAACTTCTATAATAATAATAAAAGAAAAAAACAATGACTCAAACAAGAAAACAAGATAGAGGCTTGTTTTTCATTCATATGATATTAACATGGACCAAGACATGCAGTCAATCGGGCCTCATGAAATCTTCTAGGAATCCAGACATTTCTTCTGTCTTGACACTCCCATGATTGTCTAGGGAACAGATTTTCATTTTCATTTTTTTGAAAATAGGGGTTCACAGATTTGATTAGTTATGCACCTTCATCTCAGAGAAATGCACATGTAACACATACAAACTCCTACACTGTTGTAGGCTGTGTTCAGGAGTTCACAGTTCCCTAACTAGGATCTGTTTGGCTGAAGCTAGCTCATTAGCTAACTCACAAAACTCATACCGAAGGAAAGCTGCAAGAGGAGCTAGAAAGTTTAGTCTCTACCTGAGAAGCCATGTGCCCTCTTAAAACAAAAGGGGAGTGGTGGTCTATTATTAAAGGGAAATAAGGAAGAGGAGAATGGATTCTGGGAACATTTAACTGTCTCTGCCACAAACTACATAAAAATACTGATATCTCCATATCAGATATTAATAATACTGATGTCTGGATGATGAGATAATGAGTTATTTTTAAATTTACTTTTTCATTCATTTAATTTTTCCAAATTTACTTCATGTATTGAACATTTCTAGATCAATTCTTATGAATTTCTTAAGGCATCCTGTGGTCTAGCATGTAAAAAGTAATTGTAAATGATTCATATGAGCTGTTGAAGAGTATAAGTTTTCAATTACTTGGGTTCATATATATCTCTTATATTAAGTTTGATAGTGAGTTTTTCAAGTCTTCGGTTCTTGTACTAATTTTTACCTAATGAGAAAAGTATAAAAAATCTAATATAATTATAAATATAAAGTTTTCCTTGAGATGAAGTAAACATACATTTGTTTTCTATATTTGAGACTATGTTATCTTTGCACTTTTGGTGCAATATTTGTACTTTGTACTTTTGGTGAAATATTTCTTTTGCTGACAACATTCCTATTAATGGTTTTGCATTAAATTCTATTTTGTCTGATAGTACTATTGCTACACCAGCTTCTTTTGCTTAGTATTTCCCTAACAAATCGTTTTCATTTCTATATTCCCAATATTTCTGAGCGATATTCCTTTATGTATATCTCTCATATATAATTTTCTTTTTTATGTAATATAATTTCTTAATAATTTTACTCTTTCTGTCATTAACTTTTCTTTTATTTAGCATTTTTTTGCTTATATTTTCTCCTTTTCTGCAATGTGTTGGATTGAGTTCTCTGTTTTCCTTTTTAATTCTCCAAACCACCCACTTATTTAGAAATTGTGTACTCTATTTTCACTGTTTAAATAGCTAACTTTAAATTTTTAACATGGATACTTAACAAGATTTAGAGTCAATCAATATGTCTATTCTCCTCCTGAATAATTAAGGACCTTAGAATACTTTAACTCTGATTTCCCATCCTATGCCTCTTCTATATTATTGTAGCCTAATTATCAAACTAATCTATGTTTGAAGTAGAAATGGGAGTTTTCTAAGTTCAGTCTGCCATACTGACATGAAGTCTATGTATAAATTTTCTCCCATAAACTTCTATACTCCCATAATAAAAAAAATAGGTTATTTTATAGGATATTTCTAAAGAGTAGAGATATTTAAGTCAAATTAGGTTTTATAATTAAAATATTTCATTAAAATCAAGAGAATATAAGACAAATGACTAAATGTCAGGAACAATATGAAAGTTCAAGTAGTTTGTCCTAATTTTAGAAAACTGCTTAGGCAACCAATAAAGATAAACAAGTTGAAGATAGAAAATGTTGGAAAAGAGAAGGATGTGCTTCTCCTTCCCATTTGGGGGACTTTTTATCTTGCCTTATTTTTATTTTTTGCCAAAGGAACAATGTCAAAGCTTTGCTTTCAGCTGTGATCATCACTCCATCCTTTTATCATTGTTTTCTTATAAAAAGTAAAGTGTTTGGCCATTTTCTGTGGCTATCAAAGCCTGAAGCTGTGGAACATGAAAATACTGGGCTTCAAAATTAAAGACAGAACTGTAGACTGCACCTCATCTCACTTCTGCTGTATTTCCCCCTAACATTTCAGGCACAGCGAGGAGGTGATTGATGATCTGACACTGGGAGGTGCCAAGAGTTCTGCCTACTCCCTAATCTCCCTGTTCAGCCTCGAAGTCTCTAAAAAACAAAAACAAAAAACAGAACACTCATGCATGCACACACACACACACACACACACACACACACACACATCAGAACAGTCACCCTTTAAGTTTCAATCATTTTGTTAAAAAAAAGAAATATGTAGAAGGCCAACCCATACATTCAGTTAATACACTGAATATAACTCACAAATCATGTAAATGTTTTCCACTTATTTCCATTTGGGTTGAATCAATGAATTGCTTTTGTTTTCTAAAGTTCCTTATTAAAAACAACTGACCATCTGAAATCCACTATAACAGTCAAAGTCAAAAATCAATATACACTGACAGGTATATTTATTAAAAACAAGAACCTAAAATAAAGTGTGTTTCTGGTAGTCTATAAACTGAGGCTATGTAAATGGCACTACCCTTCTTGAATCTAACATTCAAAATAAACTTCTAGATGTCTCAAAGATGATAAAAAACGATGTGGGTACTGAGAGTCATTTCTGTGCAAGTACTTCATATAAACCTCATTTATATTCATCACATTCTTATGAGACAGGCAATTATTAGTAGGTCATATCACAGGTGAAGAAACTGAGACTATAAGAAAATAAATAACTTGTACAAGTTCATACATTAAAATATGGTAGTCCTGGTATTCGGCCTGCTTGGTTTCAAAGCTATGCATTTAAGTATTAAACTAAATTGCCTCTGTACTCTGAAGTGGTCACACAGCATCTGTACCTTCCTTTGCTCTACTCCCAAAAGGCTCCCAAGAGCTATACCGTTCCTCCGCGTTCTACATAGCAAATCTGTATAGTACAGCAAGACCTATGGTGTATTATTCTCACATACACTGAAACGGGAACAACTGAAGACCTGCTTTAATTATTGCCAGCACTCTCTCAGGGATATTGTTCAATGTGAAAGGTAATGTTCAAATCAAAATTGCTGCTAGGTGTGAAATAGCCAATTTGTAACAAGTATAATCATGAACAGTTGGTGGCTGTTCTTGGATCTTCTCCAGCACAGTGCCCCATGAGAGTGGCAATTCTTTATCCATTGTTTACTTTAGGTAGCAGTCAATGAAGATTTGGATGGTGACAGAGTATTTAGTGTTTTCTTGGCATTTAATAAGTAGAAAAAATTTCAGCACATTTTCTGACAATGTCAGTTTTATCATCTTTTAATGGACTTTTAATGAGGACTGAGACAGCCCTCACTTACTGTTGAAACTCTATTTGATAAGTATCTCCAGCACTCTCAGTTTGAAGAAAAAATACTTCTTTTTCTTCACGTTATGTAAAGACATATTTAATGAAAGATGACTTTGTCATTTTTACATAGTCTTTTGCCACTTTCCCAAGTGTGTTTGCAGAAATCAGCCATAAACAATATTAAAAAATAAAGCTTTGAATATTTTTAATGGAGTGGACAAAAACATTATCCAGAGAAGAGCTGATTTATAACACCATAGTGACCTAGATTTAGGATCCACTGGGTTCATACCTCTCTTCCCACCATTCCACTTACCTTGACTTGTATTACATTTTAAGCCCAGTGATCACATAGCATATTTCTGAATAGAATTGCCCATGTATACAAATAGATGAATTTCTTTAACATTTATAAACCTTATTACACAGATGTTCAAAGCAAATTATATCTCTCAACTTCCCTCTAGAAAATATATTTAAAGATTCAAAATAAATTAATGCCTCACTTATAATCTTATATTAGCACTTGATGACACTGTATTATCTCTTTTCTATGGATAAAAGACAGAATTTTTTTCCCTCTTAGCATTTACTAACAACAACAAAAAAACATGTCAAGTGGCAATGGAATGTTATAACTACCTCAGATAGCATTTTATTCTCAATCTATTTTTTAGATTGGTAAGAAAACGAGAAAGGCTTATTTTTAAGAGGTGGGACTATCATATAAAATGCTTCAGTGAATAATGCCCTGTAGTTCTATGACTGCCATAAAATTGCTGGAATACTTGTTAAAAATTAAAGAGGAGCAGAAGGTGTTTGCTAAGGGGAGGAGATAACTGTTGAATTAAATAGATGCTTTCATAGAAACAGAAACTTAAATTAGTCAGTTTGTCTCTTCTAATAAATTTCTCCCAATTTTAACAAGGATTTGTGTGGTCAGGTTTCCTTCCTGCCTTTGGATTATGCTGTAATATATAGTGAAGAAAATAAGAGAAAAAGAGAAACATCAACACATATAGTACATAGTCTTCTTCATTATATATTCATAGCTCTCCACATGTATAGCATACCCTCAATTGCCCCATAACTAAATATGGGCCTAAAATTTCACCTAACAAATACATGCATGTCTCTCTGGTCTGTAATAAATCAGGATAAAAAATGTTAAAAAAGTAAATAAGGTGTTAAAAGTTAGAGTATAATTTACAAATATAAAAAATAAAGAAATAAAATACCTGACACACTGGTGGCTACAAAAATCATTCACATATTTGGAAAATAGAGTTCAATGGCTAGAAATAACAGTGACTCATGATGCTGTGTACCTAGACTGTACGAAGGGACAATGACCTTGAAATGATGCAAAATAATCAGCCTATAACCCTTGTGATGTCTGTTCCCTTACAAGCATTTATGAGAATTCAGAAAAATATATTGATGTTTGTTTAGTTCAGCTATGATTTAATCCAGATGATGCAATCCTCTGTACTAAAGAGTAAAATTATCTTCCCAAAAAAGTTTCAGATTGTCTTATCTGCTTCTGCAGTCTGAGTTATCTGTTCTCAAAAATACTATGGGTGAGAGATTCAAGATGGCGATATGAGAGGTGAGACAGAGAACTCCTCCCAAAACACAGATAGTGTGAAAATATAGTTAATACAACTAACCCTAAAACAGCAACATGAAAGAAGGCTGCACCAGACTGCATACAGACCTCACGAACAGAGCAGACCTCACGGAACAGGGGAATGTACCAAAGCCTTGATCCAGCGGGACCGGAGCCCTTCCCCCACCCCAGCTCAGCAGAGGAAGGAAGAGAAACGGAGCAGGGGAGGGGGTGGAAGGCTGGGACTGCTGAAAACCTAGCCCGGCAGATCTGCTTTGTGAGCAGAAACCTACATTGTGTGGTGCTCTAAAGGATGAGGAGCTGTGACAGGTGGAGTGCTTGAGAAACAGATTCCAGCCATTGATGGAGGACAGGATCCACACATCGCAGCTCTGGGACAGGGAAAGGCAGGCGGTCTAAGAGGCTTCTCAGCAGTGAGAGGGCTGCTGAAGGCACAGAGTTTGCATGGACCTAGATTCATGGGAGAAGGAATAGGGGAACAAGGTTGTTGGGGTGCACCCTGCCCAGCAGATTGGGAACTTTGGGGAGCATCAGGTGCTCCATCCCCCTGGTTGGCTATTCAGCTACGAGGCCACCCACTGTGATATGGAGCCTGCTGAGCCTTCCTCATGGCCTGACAGCACCGGCTCGCAAACCGGCAGTCACTGCTCTGGCATCAAGCCAGCCAGAGAGAGGCCTCACCTACAACAGCTAGAGACACAAAGCACAGAGGCTTACACCTGTGTGCTCAGCCCACTGGCTGTGATACTGGAGACAGGCAGGGCATATGGCAATCAGGAAACAGATCTTTCCTCCCCCCAGCCACCAGGTACACTCCCCTATGACACCTAACCTCACTCTAGGGGCTGAGCAGCTCCAGAGACTGGAGCTTCTGGGCAATAGAGGGCATCACACAGAAATATGAAACGTCAAAAGAACATGGTACAGACCAAAATCTAACAAACCCCAGAAAAAGGGCCAAATGAAACTGAACACACCAATCTTCCCGAAAGAGCATTCAAAATAAAATTCGTAAACATACTTCTGTAGGTACAGAAAATATTCAAGAACTCAGGAATGAAGTTAAGATGGAGATTCAATCATTAAGAAATTCCATATCTGAAATGAAACATACAATGGAGGGATTTAAGAGCAGATTAGATGTAGTACAAGAGCTGGTAAATGGAATAGAATCTAGAGAAGAGGAATACAAAGAAGCTGAGGCACACAGAGAAAAAAGAATCTCTAAGAATGAAAGAATATTGAGAGAACTATGTGACCAACCCAAAAAGAACAATATTTGCATAATAGGGGTACCAGAAGAAGAAGAGAAAAAGGGATAAAAAGTGTCTTTGATGAGGTAATTGCTGAAAACATCCCCAATCTGGGGAAGGAGATAGTCTCTCAAGCCATGGAGATGCACAGATCTCCCAACACAAGGGACCCAAGGAAGACAACATCAAGAAAGATAATAATTAAAATGGCAAACATCAAGGATAAAGACAGACTTTTAAAAGCAGCTAGAGACAGAAAAAAGATCACATACAAAGGAAAATCCATCAGGCTATCATCAGACTTCTCAACAGAAACCTTACAGGCCAGAAGGGAGTGGCATGATATATTTAATGCAATGAAGCAGAAGGGCCTTGAACCAAGAATACTCTACCTAGCAAGGTTATCATTACATTTTAAGGAGGGATTAAACAGTTTTCAGATAAGCAAAAGCTGAGAGAATTTACCTCCCACAAACCACATCTCCAGTGCATTTTGGAGGGACTCTGATAGATGGAAGTATTCCTAAGACTAAATAGATGTCACCCAAGGGAGAGACAAACAGTACAGAATATGATTCATTCATAACATACAAAGAATGGAGGAGGAAGAAAAAGAAAAAGGAGAAAAAAAAAGCTTTAGGTTATGTTTGTAATAGCATAGGAAGTGAGTTAAATTTGACTGTTAGATAGTAAGGGAATTACCCTTGAACCTTTGGTAACCAGAAATCTAAAGCCTGCAATGGCAATAAGTACATATGTATCGGTAATCACCCTAAATGTAAATGGTCTGAATGCACCAATCAAAAGACGTAGAATCACTGAATGGATAAAAAAACAGGACCCATATATACGCTGCCTACAAGAGACTCACTTCAAATCCAATGACATACACAGTCTAAATGTGAAGGGATGGAAAAAGATATTTCATGAAACCAATAGGGAGAGAGAAAGCAGGAGTAGCAGTAACTGTATCAGACAAAATAGAATTCAAAACAAAAAAAGAAACAAGAGACAAAGAAGGACATTACATAATGATAAAGTGGCCAGTCCAACAAGAGGATATAACTATTATAAACATCTCTGCACCCAACACAGGATCACCTACATACATGAAACAAACACTAACAGAATTAAAGGGGGAAATAGAATGCAATGCATTCATTTTGGGAGACTTCAACACAGCACTCACTCCAAAGGACAGATCAACCAGACAGAAAATAAGTAAAGAGACAGAGGCACTGAACAACATATTAGAACAGATGGACCTAACGGACATCTACAGAACACTCCATCCAAAAGCAACAGGATACACATTCTTCTCAAGTGCACATGGAACATTTTCGAGAATAGATCATATCCTAGGCCACAAAAAGAACCTCAGTAAATTCAAAAAGATTGAAATTGTACCAACCAGCTTCTCAGATCACAAAGGTATGAAACTAGAAATGAATTACACAAAGAAAATGAAAAAGCCCACAAACATATGGAGGCTTAATAACATGCTCCTAAATAATCAATGGATCAGTGACCAAATAAAAACAGAGATCAAGCAATATATGGAGACAAATGACAACAGTAATTCAACACCGCAAAATCTGTGGGACACAGCGAAGGCCGTGCTAAGAGGGAAATATATGGCAATACAGGCCTACCTCAGAAAAGAAGAACAATCCCAAATGAACAGTCTAAACTCACAATTAATGAAACTAGAAAAGGAAGAACAAAGGAGGCACAAAGTCAGTAGAAGGAGGGACATAATAAAGATTAAAGCAGAAATAAAAAAAATTGAGAAGAATAAAACAATAGAAAGAATCAGTGAAAGCAGAAGCTGGTTCTTCAAGAAAACACACAAAATAGATAAACCCCTAGCTAGACTTATCAAGAAAAAAAGAGAGCCTACACACATAAACAGAATCAGAAATTAGAAAGTAAAAAAGTAAAAATCACTATGGAAACCACAGAAATACAAAGAATTATGACAGAATACTATGAAAAATTATATGCTAACAAACTGGATAACCTAGAAGAAATGAACACCTTTCTAGAAAAATACAACCTTCCAAGGTTGACTGAGGAAGACACAGAAAATCTGAATAGACCAATTACCAGCAAAGAAATCGAATTGGTAATCAAAAAACTATCTAAGAACAAAACACCTGAACCAGATGGTTTCACTGCTGAATTTTATCAAACACTTAGTGAAGACTTATTCCAATCCTCATTAAAGTTTTCCAAAAGGTAAAAGAGGAGGGAATACTCCCAAACTAATTCTACAAGGCCAACATCACTCTAATACCAAACCAGGCAAAGACACCACAAAAAAAGAAAATTACAGACCAATATCCCTGATGAACATAGATGCAAATATACTCAACACAATATTAGCAAACTGAATTCCAAAATAAATCAAAAAGATCATCCATGATGATCAAGTGCAATTCATCCCAGGGATGCAAGGATGGTACAACATTCGAAAATCCATCAACATCATCCACTACATCAACAAAAAGAAGGACAAAAACCACATCATCATCTCCATAGATGCTGAAAAAGCATTCAATAAAATTCAACATGCATTCATGATAAAAACTCTCAACAAAATGGGTATAGAAGGCAAGTACTTCAACATAATAAGGGCCATATATGGCAAACCCACAGCCAACATTATACTTAACAGCAAGCATAATATACATTATTATTTTTGAAGTAAATAATAAGTAAGTAAATAAACAATACACTTTTCCTTTAAGATCAGGAACAAGACAGGGATGCCCACTCTCCCCACTTTTAACATAGTTCTAGAGGTCCTAGCCATGGCAATCAGACAACACAAAGAAATAAAAGGCATTCAGATTGGCAAGGAAGAGTCAAATTGTCCCTGTTTGCAGATGACATGATATTGTACATAAAAATCCCTAAAGAATCTACTCCAAAACTACTAGATGTAATATCTGAGTTCAGTAAAGTTGGGGATACAAAATTAATACACAGAAATCTGTTGCATTTCTATACACTAACAGTGAACTAGCAGAAAGAGAAATCAGGAAAACAATTCCATTCACAGTGGCATCCAAAAGAATAAAATACCTCGGAATAAACCTAACCAATGAAGTGAAAGACTTATACTCTGAAAACTACAAGACACTCATGAGAGAAATTAAAGAAGATACCAATAAATGGAAACACATCCCATGCTCATGGATAGGAAGAATATTGTCAAAAGGGTCACCGTGCCTAAAGCAATCTACAGATTCAATGTAATCCATATCAAAATACCAACAGCATTCTTCAATGAATGAGAGCAAATAGTTCTACAATTCATATGGAACCACAAAAGACCATGAATAGCCAAAGCAATCCTGAAAAGGGAGAATAAAGCAGGGGGAATTATGCTCCCTGACTTAAAGCTCTACTACAAAGCCACAGTAATCAAGACAATTTGGTACTAGCACAAGAACAGACCCATAGACCAATGGAACAGACAAGAGAGCCCATATGTAAACCCAAGTGTATATGGTCAATTAATATATGATAAAGGAGCCATGGATATACAATGGGGAAATGACAGCCTCTTCAACAGCTGGTGTTGGCAAAACTGGAAACAGCTACATGCAAGAGAATGAAACTGGATTACTGTCTAACCCCATACAAAAAAGTAAACTCAAAATGGATCAAAGGCCTGAATGTAAGTCATGAAACCATAAAACTCTTAGAAAAATACATAGGCAAAAATCTCTTAGACACAAATATGAGCATCTTCTTCATGAACATATCTCCCAAGGCAAGGGAAACAAAAGCAAAAATGAACAAGTGAGACTATATCAAACTAAAAAGCTTCTGTACAGCAAAGGACACCATCAATAGAAAAAAAAGACATCCTACGGTATGGGAGAATATATTCATAAATGACATATCCAATAAGACATCCAAAATACATAAAGAGCTGATATACCTCAACAAGCAAATAAGCCAATTAAAAAATGGGCAGAGGAAATGAACAGAAACTTCTCCAAAGAAGAAATTCAGATAGCCAACAAGCACATGAAAAGATACTCCACATCACTATTCATCAGAGAAATGCAAATTAAAACCACAATGAGATATCACCTCACACCAGTTAGGATGGCCACAATTCAAAACACAAACAACAACAGATGTTGGCAAGGATGTAGAGAAAGGGTAACCCTCCTACACTGCTGGTGGGAATGCAAATTAGTTCAACCATTGTGGAAAGCAGTATGGAGTTTCGTCAAAAAACTCAAAATAGAAATACCATTTGACCCAGGAATTCCACTCCTAGGAATTTACCCTAAGGATGCAGCAGCCCAGTTTGAAAAAGACATATGCACCCCTCTGTTTGTCACAGCACTATTTACAATAGCCAAGAAATGGGAACAACGTAAGTGCCCATCAGTAGATGAATGGATTAAGAAGAGGTGGTACATATACACAATGGAATATTATTCAGCCATAAGAAGAAAACAAATCCTACCATTTGCAACAACATGGATGGAGCTAGAGGGTATTATGCTCAGTGAAATAAGCCAGGCGGAGAAAGACAAGTATCAAATCATTTCACTTATATGTGGAATATAAGAACAAAGAAAAAACTGAGGAACAAAACAGCAGCAGACCCACAGAACCCAAGAATGGACTAACAGTTACCAAAGGGAAAAGGACTGGGGTAGATGGGTGGGAAGGGAGGGATAAGGGGGACAAAGGGCTATTACAGTTAGCACACATAATGTAGGGGGAGGGGATACAGGGAAAGCAGTATAACACAGAGACGACAAGTACTGATTCTATAGCATCTTACGCTGATGGACAGTGACTGTAATGGGGTATGTGGTGGGGGCTTGATAATAGGGGGAGTCTAGTAACCATAATGTTGCTCATGTAATTGTACATTAATAATAGCAAAAAAAATGCTATGGGTATATTCTGATTAAGAGAAATGTTTCCAGCCTTTAGGTAAAATATGATGTATTAGTTCATGGAAAAAACAGATTTTTTTAGGACATTCATTCACTTAACATAAACAATAAATTGCATGTTTTCAAGAAACAGCTGTCAAAGGTGATGTGTTTGGGAATCTTTGGAAGCTATTGCCTAGAAAAATAACATTATAAACCTTTAAGAATGTGTCTGATTCTACAGAGTATGAAATGAACTGTCTATTTTGCCATTATCTATTAATTTAATCATGAGGCCATATTGTGATACCCTACAGATCAAACCTGGAACTCATATTTTTATTCTTGGCTGTGACTCAGACATTAGACTGGAGAAAATCCTGACAACGTTTCTGGATGATGCCAGCTGTATCTTTATATGACAGACATAGATTTAAACCTGTTCTTTTAAATCAGTCTTTATAAATTTAAATTTATATTTAGAAAAAGTAAGAATGTCACCTGGTATATGTTCAATTACAGGATAGAGAGAAGTAGTCAAAACTCTGCTATGACATTGGAAAAGGGTGAATAGGCTTTGGAGTCAAAGTTATGTTCTAATCATGGCTCTGTCACTTCCCATGCACGTGATATTAGGCAAGTCCTCTTACTTCATTGAAGTTATTTCTTATCAGAGAAATAGCAATAATAACATACCTTACAGGACTGTTGGGAGGGTTACATAGATTATATAGTGTGCATGGTACTTCTTGGATGCTTTTACAGACTAGAAAGAAATTCCAATTGTCTTCTCTTTATATATATAAAGTTATACTAAGGCTAGATCTAAAGTCCAACCAGATATAAAGGGGAAAGTTCAGTATCAGGACTGTTACTCTGAGGTCTGCTTGGTGATAAAATGTTTATTTGACTTTGCTCTTTTCATTGAACTTATTTTTTTGTTGTTATTTTTTTCTTTTTTCTTCTTTTTCTTTTTATCATTAAAGCTATTTTGACTGACTTCTGGATATAAACCAAATCAGTTCCTGAGAGCTGTATTAGCAGCTGCCTTGGTCCCACTGCTCTTTCATAGGCTCACCCCATATGAAGGTAAATAGGGCCAAAACCTAGATGTATGTTGAATGCTAAAAGTTTCTATTAACTTTAGTATTCGTTCAATGAGTTGTCACAAACCAGGGTCACTCACCGGGTCCCAAGAAGAGAATTAGCTCATCTTTTCCAAACTGCAGTACTATATTGTAGAGCCTCACTGTAGCCACATGGCCAATGTTAAAAATCCCAACCATGCTAGGAAATCAGAACAGGCTAGTTGAAAGGGTAGTTCTTATACATTCACTCTGAGCATAATACCCATTTGAAATTAAGCTCTAGTGTAAAAATTAAACTCTGAAATGCAACATAAAACATCACTATAATAGGCATATTTTGTGAGGCTGGAAGAATTTTTTAACATATGCTTTAAAAGATTGATTATGGCCACATCAGTTTAAATTAGATTGAGCAATAGAAAATCTAGCTTTGTCTTACAGAGGAGGCAGTTAGGCATAAGAAATACATTTCAGTTAAATGTCATATTTAAAGAATATAATTAATGTGTCTGAAAGTCAATAAAACATCTTCTTGGGTTTCGGAAGGATTGTGCATAAAAATTTTTGTAAGATTTAACCCTGTTGCCAACTAAGATATCAGATTTCAAAATAAACATATTAAAAATAAAGTGGTTCTTTCAAAACAGTGAGAATAAAAAACAATTTGTATACCATCAAGACAGGTAATGATGCAAAAACTTGCTCCATAAATCCATCAGCCTTCTATACTTATTTCATTAAAAGATAATATACTGGGATATCATTTCAACACCATTACCAAAGCTTCCCAGATTTGACTTCAATCCAAAATTTTTAGCAGAACTCAGCACTTTAGAAACAAAGCAACAAAAGAAAAAGGAAAATCCACTGCAGATGTAAATTTCCATGATATTTAATTCATGCTACATATTAGTCATCTTGGCAACAAGCCTACAAAAAATATTAAAGAAATGTGAAAGGAAGCTGAATTTTTCTGTTCAATCCTCCCATAACCCGGATAAAGGCTCTAATATTTGTAAGTAATATATTAATTGCATGTGCATTTATAATTATGTATTAACATTCTTCCTTCCACAAATTCTTGAAAATATGGCAGTAAATTGAAGAGATGATGTATTAATTAATCATCAAATACTTAACAATACATCCAACAAACCACTGGGCTATTTGAGTGAAATAGTTATAAAGCTTTCTGTTGTTATTTCTAATCAATTATCAGGATTCATTGACAAAATATATACTTCATTGTGTTACTTTTCCAAAGAGTCACATACACGTATCACATAACACACAGAATGACATACAAACTTAGAGAGCTCATGAATATATATGGAAAAAATATAGTCTAAAGAGCAGAATGTGAGTATAATATAAACAATACTTGGGAATTAGACAAGAGAATACTTAAAATCCTAGATCTACCACTTAATAGAAATAGACAAGTTTACTTTCTTTTCCTCAATTTTTCACCTAGAAAATAGGAGACATAACATTGGAATGGAATATAACTACACCATTATTTTCGGATGTGATTATCTCGCTACAAAATTCAAGATAATTAATGGAAATATTAAAAATAAGGAGATTTTTTAAAAGCAACAAAAAAATAATTTTCCAGTATAGCAGAATGACCTTTTAGAAAAATTTAATGATAAAAAAATACCATTCCTAAAATTTCAAACATCTGGGAATAAATTTATTAGAACTGTTATAGGACAGAAATGAAAAATATCACCATAATCTACTGAAAACTATGAATATGAATGGATTCTGAAAAATGGAAAGCCCATACTCCTTGATGAAAAAAAATTCCTATTTCCCAAATTAAGGTTACAAATTCAAGAATCCTAATAAAAACTCTACCAAGGTATTTTTGCATATTGACAAGATGACTGTAATGTTCATGTGGGGAAAAAAATGCAGAAGGCAACTGATGAAGACCACCTTAATATTCCCCTCACCTTAATGTTTCTTCCTGACAAATGTTTCTTCACCTTTGACCTCCCTTCTCCTAGAGCATTTACTTTAGAAAACTTGTGACTGTAAATTCTTACTCTTCCATTTTGAGATGTAAATAATCTTCCCCTAGTCTCTTACCAATTTCACATCCCAGGAATGTCTTTCTCATAAAGCCAGGAGCCATCCTGTTGATAAGTAATTGTCAAGAAAAGTAGGACACCTTTATCACAGTCTCTGTGGAAAGTTGGGAACCTAACTTCCATACACACCAAGTAGCAAATGCAGATGGCCTAATAACCTTAACCAAGTCCCCAGTGCCCTCCAGTCCTTTTCTACTAGCTCACCCCAGGTCTTCAAAAGCCCTGCATCTTTTGTTTCAGCAATTTGAGTTCAATCTTTCTCCCCTTTTGCAATGGATGAGCCAATTTTCTAAGGAGGTCAAAACTTAGATTCCCCTGGAGTGTTTTCTAAACCACAGAATGCTGAACCCTACCTTCAGTTTCTGATTTGGTAGGTCTAGGAGTGGCCAAGAACTTACCTTTCAAACTTGTTCCCACATGCCCCTGATGCTGCCGTTTCGAGGACTGCCGTCATCCATGATATTTTCACACCACCACTGGGTTTATAGAGTGGATCCTGTTGTGTGTTTGATGAAATGTACTTCATAAACTATTGTAGTGAGAAGGAACAAGGGGCTCTTTTCTGTTATTGGTACATAGCCAGACAGACTAGCAAATTTAGGATTGCATTTCAAAAAAAATCTGTGACCTCGGATTATTTTATATTGGGCTCTGTGTTGGTTTCCTAGGGCTGCCATAACAAAGTACCATAAACTGTGGGGCTTAAAACCACAGAAATTTTTTATTTCACAGGTCTAGAGGCCAGAAGTCCAAAATTAAGGTATATTGGCAGAGTTCCTTCTGGAGGCTCTGAGGGTGAATCTGTCCATGCCTACCTCCTAACTTCTGGTGGTTGATAGCAATTCTTGGTGTTTCCTGGATTGTAGATGCTCACTCTTGTCTCTAATGGCCTCTGCCACCACATAGACTTCTTCTTTTGTGTCTTTGTATCTCTCTTTTTCCTGTAAGGATTACACTTAGAATCCACCCTAATCCAGTATGATCTCATTTTAAAAATTAAGTCTGCAAAGGCCTTGTTTTCAAATCTAAGGTTCTAGGTGGGCATGAACTTGAGGGGACACTGTTCAACCCAATCATGCTCTAACCCAGAGCTTCTTAACTGCTTTGTCATCACTGGTTACAAGTGACAACATGTGGCTTACGGTTCTTTCTTAGCTCTCAGGATGGCTAGGAGGGGCACAGGGTATGCAGAGTCCATGGTGTATGGCACAGTATAAGGCCTCACTCCAAGTACCCCATGTGCCACACAAACACTGTCATTTTCTATGCATGCCATGATATGAAAAAGATTGGAAAGTCCTATAACCAACTGAGCTAAATAAATGCAAATGAACTAAAGTAATAATTTCATATTCCTCTTTCACCACAGTCAAGTCATATTATGCCAAGTTCTCCTAGGAAGTAAGAAATCCTTTAGAGAAGGAAATTAGTCCTCCTGTACTCCCTTTGTGGGGAAAATTAAATAGTCCTACTTCAAAATTGTTCCACTGGAGTTTTATACTTTTCAAAAACTTTGAGTCTCTTAAGTTATATTTCAAGATCATCAATCTTTTAGGAAATATCTATTTAATGGCTACTATGTGTCAGCTAAGGAAGCAAAGACATTAAATATGACAGCCTCTGTCCTTGAAGAGTTTAGAATTCAGTGGGGAACACTTCAAAAGGGGTAATTACAAAACAATCTATTGAATACAGATATAGATATATATACAAAAGGAGCGCCTCCTTGTAAAATGTGTCCACACACATCTTATTTAGTTCCCCTTATACCCTATGAGGTAAGCAAAGGAATTATTAATCCCACCTTAAAGTTGAGGAAATCAATGCTCAGAGAGGTTAGGTAATATATCCATGGTCATATACCTGGTAGCAACTAAAGTAGGAATACAGGTTTTAGCTCCCTTCCTCTGCATGTTCTGTAACACTACCTACCCACCTCCCACATGGTACTGAGGAAGTAACAGCAGGGTACCTTTCTTCTTTGTATGGACAGAATGCAGAGGAAAGTAAGCTCATCGTTCAGAGAATCTTATGCACTGTTACCAAGGCCAAGCTTAAAAGCCATAAATTTATGACAGACATAAATCAATAAATAGCCAAGTTTCTAAGAACATTAACTTGTCCACTTAGCAACAATACAGCACTTTCTTTTGGATGACTTGAATGTTATCTGAAGAAACTCTGTCTCATGACTGAGTATTTTCTGTGGTTTTTTATTTTCAGGGTCAAAAACTGCACATCACCACCTCAGGAGAAAGCAAAGCAGCCTCCCAGGCATGGGGAGCCCCAGAACGCAAGCCCAAGCTCCCAGTCCCGGTTTCTCTGGGGAAAGTGGGGAAGTCAGGCTACACAGGACTACATAATATACAGGCAAATCGTGACACTGTAAGTCTCATTTCTCCTCAAAATTAACTGCAGTTGTGCCAACTTCCCAACTTTTTAAATCCATTCTAGCATACTTGCTGACCCTAACATTCATACCGAACAAAACAAAATTCCTTTTAAACACATGCCCTATGCTAGCAGATGTTCCCTCCCTGCAAGTCTGATTGAAGAATATATCTCCAAGTAACTGCACTCAGTTACCAATAAGCAAATGAAGATTTCCATGAGAGCTATAGTTTTTAGACATACAAAGGAGTTTTATGTGTGCATTTACGTGTGTGTGTGTGTGTGTGTATAAGTGTGTGTCTTCCTTCCTAAATGAAAACCAGACATGGGAGATAATGGAACTATAAAACATAAAGAAGATGCTTTCATTGCTGTTGATATTTTTCATTATCTAATGTCAATAACACATGACTATATGCTTATATTTAAAAAAATAAACTAAAAACAGATATATTCAGAAATAAATCCAGAGGTCCCTTGCATATCTGCAAGTACAAGTTCTGTCCCTGTCCACTGTTCATGACATGGTGTTCAGCCCCTTGTTCTATTCCTAATCTATACATTTGCATACATAGGTGTGTACTTGTGTGTATGTATCTTTGGATTTTTTCATAAATAAATCACTTTTATAAGTTTCTATGCAAATTGTGCTTTTTTTATTTTAAATGTTTTGAAAATTTTACTTTGTCAGGACATACAGAGCAACTTTATTCTTCTGTAAGGACTACTTGTTATTCCAAAGTATTGTTTACTTACTGTGGGGAAAATGGAAGTTTTTGAACAGAATTCCCACCTGGCCTTGATAGTGCCCATTGTGTGTGTGTGTATATATGTGTGTATGTGTATATATATATATATATATATATATATATATATATATATATATATATATATATATATATATATATAAAAGTCCATTCGCACATCAATGGGATGTTTACCAGCTGCAGAGCTGCTAGTCAGTCATGGAAGTTCTGGCCCTGTGAGGAGGGTGGAGAGGCTGTCCTCTCCAAAGTTCCTGTATATAACTTGACAGGCACTGGACAGTCACTAGGGACCCGTCCACGAGTTCCTCCCTGGGAAAAGGGCAGGTACCGAGTGGAGCATGGCACAGCTGGAGAGAGAGAGAGCTTGGAAGCCCAGTGAGAGGGGGCAGAAGGCGTCAGGATAGAGAGAGCAGAGCAGCCAGGATTTGGAGTGGGAAGAAACGGAGCTATGAGAATAAACCTTTAAACCCTTTCATATCCAACCCCTCACCCTGTCTTCCTTTAGTCTCATCAAATTCATATATAGAACTTGCCCCAGGTAGGTAACCCCTTCCTCCTGGAGCTACACTTATTTTCTGTGTCTACTTTGTAGTGCCACTACAGTTCTTCTACAGAAAATCTTGCCATCTCTAGTGGACTTCATTGCAGCTGTCTCTCAATTGGTTTTTAAATATATTAAACACCAATGCTTGACATTAGAAAAGCATCCTAGTTAAACAGGATGGAAGTTCCTATTTATTATTTTCATTTTAGTATAGAGCCACACATTTATAAAGGCTGTGACACCTGAAAAATAAAGCAAATATAAATCCATGTGTTTAATACAATTGATTCTTAATTTTCAATTAGTTGCACATATAGAGAAAAAACAGTATAATGATCTGTTCTCCTTGAAATAGCATTCATAAATTGCCATTGATTGAAAGAGTTTCATTGCAAAAAAGATTCCGAGTATGTTATTTTAACCATCATAAAAAATGAATTTTCCTTAGTGTTTAAATTTTCACATTTTATAAAGTTCTTAAGCATTTTCTCATAACCCAAAACAGTCTTATTTTGGATTTCTTTGAGAAATTATTTCAGGACCATATTTGCTTTTAGGCATCTGCCCTCAGAGAGAGATGGTTCTCCGCCCTACAAGTTGTTGTCATTTGAATTTAATTTATATTAAAATAACTTAATCATTTGAAGTTAAAACTCAACAAATAGGGATAAATTAATGATTAACAAGCAAACCCTATATTACTTTGTTTCCAGTCCACAGTTTACTTTCAACTTGCATCCAAACTAAAGAAAGATAGTACAATTCTGCATTGGAGAAATTATCAATATCTATAATCAGAGTCGCACATTGAAGGTGAGAGAGAGGGTTGATTGACCATGAACTTTTCACTTTCTAAAACCACACATAAGGGGGAAAAAAACAGCCCACAAGATCAGATGAACTGATTGTTTTATTAGGCAACCATTGGCCAGGAATAAAGGCACCCAGGGTTATGACTCTACAAGGAGTAAAAACATATTTTGAGATAGGCTTGTCTCACTGCTCCAACTCTAATTTTGCTAAGTATTATACTGAAATAGTAAATATGTACTTAAACTTTTGTTGTGTTATATTATGTGTCATAATGCTGTTATGTTATCTTTCCAAGAAAGGCACAACCAGGACTAGAAAATTGAATATATATGTTTTTTTTTCCTTCCTTCTTGTCTCTTACTTTCCCTCCCTCTTTTTTTGCCTTGCATCTCTCCATCCCTCTTGTCATTCTTTCTTTTTTTCATTTCTGTTGCACAGGATTTCTCAATCTCAACACTATGACATTTGGGGCCAGATCAGGCTGTCATAGGGGAGGCTGTGCATCATAGGAAGTTTAACAGCATCTCTGGCCTCTCTGCCCACTAGGTGCCATTCATTTTGACAAGAAATATGTCTCCAGATATTGTCAAATAAGCCTGGCAGATCACCCCCAGTTGGAAACCAATGTTGGTTTATTAATTTGTTGATTATGACATTTACCACAGCAAATTCTTAATCCAAACTACCCTATCCACAACCCTTCCCCGATCAAGAACTGATGTTACCTCCCACCATGCCAGGTAGGGCCTCTCAGCCACTATTCTCAACATCCTGCTCAGTACCAGGAATGGGAGTACAATAGAACTATTAACTTTATCACCAGCTCCTGTTCTAAGCACTAACACATTTTAACATAATCTCTTTATGATTTAGTTTCCTCATCTGTAAAGAGGAGATAATAACAGCAACTACCTAAGGATCTCATGGGAGCTAAGTGAATTGACGTAACTAAAGCGTTTAATTGGGTCTGGCACTTAGTAAATTCTGCTTTATGTGTTAATGATCCTTGCCTTTATTGTTATTGTCATCATCTTCTCATTCAATCCTCTCAACTGTCCTAGCAAGAAAGCAGGGATGCAAACACAGATCTAATACTGGAGCCTAGGCTCATCAACATTAATGTTCCTTTAAAAGGAAGGCATAACAAATGATACATTAAGAGTTATGTCTGTAATTTTAAATCTTATAAGATTCAGATTTTAAGAAATAAAATGAAACAGGAGAAAGTAACTTTATATTTTATTCTAACCCAATATATAAAAATATAATTTCAACATGTAATGAGATAATTTATCTTTTTTTTTCTTTTTTTGAACTAAGTCCTCAAAATGTGGTGCTTATAGCTCATCTCAATTTGAACTAGCCACATTTCAAATGCTCAGTAAGCATATGTGGCTGGGCTATTATATTGGACAGTACAGGGCTAGACTAAGGACAGATTAAGGATACAATATATGTGAAAAACCCTCCTCCCCATAATGTATCTGTCATGTGGTCCAAAGTCTTGCTTTACTCATCAGATCAGATCTTCTTTAATGAAGAGCCTATAGCTTGCTAGTTGTTCTATAACACACACAAGTGGAAGTGCTCCATAATTATTGAACAGAAGCATGAATGAAAAAGTGAACAAATGCATGAATGAGTGAAATAAAATGAAAAACAAATAGCAGGCTACATATTTTTATTAACCTTAGAGAAGCAGACAAGTTTGAAAATCCAAAACGTCTATAGTAAGATTCATTTGGCTATTAAGAGAAAAATGTCAGAATTATAACAGATTTACGATTCAAGTCTCCTGCTGTCAATCTGAAAAAAATCTAAGATATTTCACAAGGGAGACAGACACCATGGATGTAGTCAGAGTAGGGTGAGGGCCTCTGAAAAAAAGCAAGGCAGGATATTTACAGTCAGAGCAATGTAACTACATGCAAGGAAACTCACCCTACCAAAACTTTGTGTTAAATATTAAGCTCTAGAGTCATTCTTCAGTGAGATCAGTTAATATTCCCCAAATAAAGAAGAATAGCACATGTTTTTATTATGCTAATCATTTTTAATCATGTATAAGATTCACTTTAGCATCAGATCTTTCCTCCTTCAGATGTGATGAAGTGATCTGCAAACTGGGCAACTAATTTAGCATGCAGACCCAGCTGTAAACAACATAGTAAAAGGCAAGAAGGATTCCACCGTAAAGATAAGATTGCATTTTAACACTCAGGAAGTTTAAGAAGTAATATTCTTAACTTACTCCTTAGCAAACAGACAGTAACTCAGCCCACCTTGGAGACTGGGCAAGCGGCCTTGTTTGATATGCTCCCTGACCAAGATCCCAGTATCCCAGGGAGAAATCAAAGCAGGAAATTCCTTATGTTAAGTTAATTCTAAATATTCTTGGACCACTTAACAAGTCCACACACCTAAGCCTTTTTTCACATTCCCAAAAATCCTCAACTGCCCATAAAACCCCTAGATAATGCACCACCACGGGCTCTCTTGTCCCCTCCTGGTGTAAGCCAAGAGCTCTGTTCTCTCACTGTTATCTCTAAATAAAAGCTTCTCCCTGTCTCTCCTACTTTGGGTGTTTGCTAAGTTCATTCTTCAACTCCGCAAACAAGAACTCTGGCATCAAAAGTACACATTAATTTTTTTTATGTATTCACATCCTGACTGTAGAATTACATGATTGTATAAAACTCTTTTTAAATTCTCTTGAGAATGGAATTTAAGTAAACTCTTTTTAGCAAATTTTACAGAAATATCACAAAAGAATGGACAATTGATATGAATGCTAAATTCTGGATTGTGGATAACATATCAGAAGTTTGAACTTCAGGTAACATTTCATTAAAGGTAACCACATAGTCTCAGTTTGAGCTATTTTGAGCACTACTCCTTAGACAGTGGCTTTTCTTAAAATGTGGAGCCTAAAATAGCCTAAAATTCCAGATAATCTTACAAGTGCCGATACAGTGAAATTATTAACTCTGTTAATTGACTTTGCAGTTATAAATCTGTTTCTTATACCTAATTTTAAAAGCTCTGTCAACTCACTTTTATAGGCCATTTTCATATAAGGTCCATTAATAATTGCCCAGCTCTGCATATACATATGTACACAGATTCACATACATAAAACTAAATTAAAGTTTAGCACTGTGTCACATGACCTCTTATTAGACCTTATCTTAAATTTAGCCCATATTTCCAGATTTTTAGATCAAAATTCATTTTGATTCTGATGTGTGCTATATTAGCTAACTTTCCTACCTTTGTGACAAACACATCTGGTCAGCACATCCATATCTTCATCCAAAAGCTTATAGAAATATATTAAACAAAGCAAAATTTAGGAGGAAGTTCTGTGGAGTACCACTAGGTGCAATAGTTCTCAAATTTCATATGCAAAAAAATTATCCTTAGGAGAGTCTTTAAAATGCAGATATCTGGGCCTCTTTCAGTAATTCTGATTCACTGGGTCAGGAGTAGGAATATAAATTTTTAAAAAGCACCTATGGAAATAAATTAAGAACATCAAATAAGAACAAGCAAAGACTATTTATTCAGAGCTTGCTATAGCAAGGGAGTCAGCCCGAGTTCTTCTTGCATTTGAAAGAAACAGGCAGAGGAGCAAGAGGCTTTATAGTGGGGGAGAAGGGAAGACTTCATGGGTTATAGACTAAAAGGTTTGTATCCACCCCAAAATTCATATGTTGGAATCTCAACCCCCAACATCATGGTATTAGGAGGTGAGGTTTTTGAGAGGGGATGAAGCTCTTGTGAAAGAGATCCCAGAAAGCCTCCACCAGAGAGCAGGCTTTCACCAGACACTGAATGTGCCAGAGCATTGATCCCAGCCTTCAGAACTGTGAGAAAAAAATGTTCACAGCTTTAGTTACCCAGTCTTAAGATATCAGCTATGACTTGATTGGAGGCTATTGTCATGGAAAAGCTGCAGGCAGGCTAAGTAGAAGTGGGGTATCCTATGTGACTGGTTAGAGGTACATGTTTGGCTTTCACCCATTGATCCTCAATTGGAAGCAGAGGCAAAAATTAGGGATGCTGTCCATTATTAATCAAGTCCTAGCCATTTGGGACAAATTATTACAGGGGTTATTATTTGGCTTCCTGGGCTGTTTGATACTGATGTATGACTTCCTGGATTAGTTACTCTGGGTAGTAGGTTGGCTTACTAGGCTGGTTGCTATATGTTATGGATTGGAGTTATATTTTTATATACAGACTAACCACTGTCCATTTGTATATTATCTTTCATGCTCCAGGAAATTCTGATACAGGAGGTTCTGAAATATACCATGATAAATGTGGTATCCTTATCCTCCTGGTTGACTCTGAATAAACCAGGTTCTCTGTCAGTTTACATTTCCCCATAAGGCCTCAGTCCATAAAGATATTAAGATATAATGACTAGCTTGAAAAATAATCACTTATTTGTGTAACCCTTCACAATTTAATGTTTTCACATTCCTTTTCACATTTAATCTGCATAACACCTTCATTTAAGAGGGGCATGATTCTATGTTCTCCAGCTAGTGGATTCTATTTACCTGTGACAACTTGCCATAGGTTAGACAGGTTACACCTATAAATGGGTAAAAAAATAAGCATAGGCAATTTTTCTAAATATATTTCACCATCAGAAAGATGATTCATATATTGGGGAAGAATTTATCCTGATCTTATAACAGAAAAACAAATAGATATAATTTAGTAAAATATTTGGCCACTACATACCTATTCAAATGACAAATAATTAAAAACAACAACACAAGCCTGACAAAACTAAGGGCTAGAGAGTATGTGTATTGCTAGTAGCAATGGAAAATTACACAGCTACTTCTGCTGGTTTCCACTTTGGAAAAATAATAGTTTTTTATAAAGTATTCACCTACCATATGACTAAGCAACACCACTACTAAGTACTTACCCTAGAAAAATGAAAACTTATATTCTTATAAAAATATGTATGTGAACACTTATAACAGCTTTATTCATAAATGCCCCAAACCAAAACAGCTCAGATGTCCTTTAAAATAGCTGAATGGATAAATAAACTGTGGTACATCCATGCAATGGAATACTACTTGGCATTAAAAAGGAATAAACTATTGATTCAAGAAACACATAGGTAATTTTAAATGCATTTTGCTAAGTGGAAGGCTACATAGTGAATATTTCCATTTATATAACATTCTAGGAAAAGCAATACTATAAAGACGGAAAACATCAGTAGTCGTTAGGGGTTTGGGGAATGGAAAGGAGAAGTAAACTACAAAGGGGCAGCATAAGGGAGTATGATGGCATAAAGGAGTATGAGGATGATACAACTGCTCTTTAAGGAATTGTCATGGTGGATATATGACTCCACACATTTGTCAGTCTTCCTGGAACTGTATTCTACACAGAGTATGTAGATTTAAAAAAAAAATAACCCAGATATAGAGGGAATCCAAGGTAGAATGCAATCTATGACAAATGAATTTAATTGTGTTTATAAGTGAATAATATAAGCACACAGGAAGGAGTGAAGAAGACAGAAGCTAACCTAACTTTGTAAAACAGTGATTTGACTGGATACTGTAAAACTAAAGACAAAAAGAACTGTACATAAACACAGTACTCTAATTGGTAAATTTGTTTCTCATGGGTATAGTTTATCAAATCTGCAAATACTTCATGTATACTAGGGTCAAACAAATATGCAAATAAATTGTAAATAAAAAAAAATACTTGGAGGCCCTTCTCTTGAAAAACAAAGGCAAGATTTGCGAAGCAGATAATATATAAATTTTGTCCAAGAAATGACAGAACAATGTTCGTAGCATGAAATTTGGGCCCTAGAGAATAACATGTTAATACAGGGAACTGAGCATGACACAGACAATATATTGTATATTTCTTTCTGCTTTTTTTTTAAGAGCTTATTTCTAGCAAGACTGGCCAATGATAAGATAAAAAATGTAATAAACTCTTACAAGTATTTCAAAATAGTAGCAATAAGTAAAATCATCAATCAAAAAATTATAAAGCTTTAAACCACCATATAACAAAATCCTATTACTATCTGTTATTAAAGTCAGCATACTGATCACAACAGAAGATAGTAAGGTATGTACGTGCCAGATGACCAATGATCAATGGTGATATCTGTCCTTGAGATTGCTCATTGTGAAAAGACAATAACGAACTTCTAACTTATGAAAATAAGTTTGCTTCTGTTCTTTCCAATGATATTGGAGTAGATAAAATGAAGACAGCTGTATATTAGAATCATTTTCAGCCTTGCATAGATGAGGAATATCCCTCCCTTCATTTAACTTCATGTTTCAGAGGTGGGATCTGCTTTGCAGAGTTCCCTTACCACTTCTCACATTGATGATTTACACTCTCAGGCATATTGAGTACTTTCACTGAATTTTGTAAGCCATGTATTCTGAGTCACTCTGGCTCTCATTTAATTATACAATTAGTGAGTGTTTTGTAATTCCATGCAAATATTGATGTGTAAAACCCAATGATGGTTTTCATCAGAAATGCAAAAAGGTAAGTAAACCATAGCACCTTCCTTGAAATCAGAATTTTGATTATCAGTCTTGCTACTTTCTTGCTGAGGACAAAGAATTTGTACTCTGGTCCTATTTCTTTGCTACCAAATGCTGATAATAATCCCTTCCCTGTTCATTCCACAGGTCGACAGGAAGACTAAATGAGGTTGTAGATCCATTAATGCATTATAATCTCATCACTAAAAACTATAAATAAGAGTGGCTATGATGACTATTAACTATTAACAAGAAAATTCTTGACATGAATGAAAATCAAAGAAAAACTTATATTGATAGAAACATTACATAATGACAGTTTTGCTACATTAATCAAATGACAAGTCTGAAAATCATCAATAACTATTAAAATGTCTTCTAATTATAAAATATTCAATGAGAAAGAAAAATGCAACTAAATTATAGTATAGTAACTCAATTAAAGTACCAAAAATTATAATTAGGAAAGAAAATGGAAGTCATGATAACCCCCTTTCCTAACTTTACTTAACTAAGAAATAAATAAAGCATACATACTCATTCACACAAAGACATTGGGAATTATTCTCTAAGGTGTATCTCTGGGATGTTGGAAGGATATTAAAGCTGATATTAAAAAAAAGCATGAGTTATTGACAGTAGAATTCTGTCATGAGGGTAAGAATGACCTCTTTTCAATCACACTAGGTGAGCAATTATACATTCTTACCTAAAGCTAGATCTGCTTTTGTCAAGTCAATGAAAGCAAATAAAATAAGAATTTTGTTAATCCTAGAGACCATATGAAATAAAGAGAAAACACTAGAAAGAGGATTCTTTCTACTCTATTATTAGTTACTTTGAACCTCAAATTTCTTCACAAATAACACTGCCCAACCCAGTCCAAAGGATGTGGGTATGGAAAGGGGCAGAGAGGTATCTTTATAGTCAAATGAATAAATGTGGAAGTGCTTAAGTGGTTTCTCAAGAGTGAATTTATAGTTTTACATTCTGGAACTATTATCTCACACATTAAACCTAGTGATTAAAATTAAAATCTGCTCATAATCTAAAGATCAAGTCTTTAAGACTGTCATTTCTTGGAAGTGGTCAAGAATTTAACTTATATTGTTTCTTAAAAACATCAGTTCCTTTCTCTGGAGGAACACTGTCCCTGAACAGAGAGGCATTATTTTCCAAGGGATCTAACTCTGGTTTTCATCTCAGTACAATTGTGAAGTAGTTGAAGTACAGTTTTGGAACTTTTTCTTTACTACCAGCACCCTCTCGAGAATTTGGTGTCATTTCTATTGTTCTAGGACACTGTGGCAACTGCCTGTCCACTGCTTCACAGGCCAGCTGCCAAAACAGGACACAGAGACTTAATAAATCATGTTAACTCTCAACCTCAGTTTCCTCACCTAAAAAAATGAGATTATGTTAGATTATGTCTTTGGTCTCTTTCTACCCCAAAATTCCATGCTCATGTTTAGAGCCAACAAGAAAGAAACATGCTTACTTGGCTCAAGGTAGGAAACGTTCTTGCAGCCTCTACAGAATATGAAGCCTCACCAGGCAGAGAGGCTTCAGAGTCTCCCAGGGATGGCCCCAGATCTTATGGGGCCTGAAAAGGTCACACCACTGGGATGGGAGATACTTTAAGGAAAAGGATACAATATTTTGAATATTAAATTAAGTACAGAGGAAATGTTTATTTAGAATGAGAAAAGAAATCACAAAAAAATTACAAATTTTAAAGTGCTGACAAATACAACATCATAAAATCAAAAAAGCATGATGTTTTTATTAATTAACTGCTGACACACCTCTTTATAGTACTCTTCTACTTTTTGGCTGCATGCTTTCTTTTTTAATTGAAGTATCATTGGTATACAATCTTACATTGGTATCAAGTATACAACACAGTGGTTCAACAGTTACCAATATTATTAAATCCACACCCCTACTAGTGCAGTTACTATCTCTCAACATAGAAACATGTTACAGAATCATTGACTATATTCTTCACGCTGTACTATGATCTTCATGACCAACTTATATTATGATTGAGCATTGTTGTGCCCGTTTATTCTCCTCACCCTCCCCACCCTCCCACCCAGACCCCTCCTCCTTGGCAACCGCCAGTTACTTTTCAGTGTCTCTGAGTATATTGTTTTGTTGATTTTGTTTTGTTTTGTTTTTAGATTCCATGAATAAGTAAAATCACAGGTATTTTTCTTTCTCCACCTGCCTTATTCCACTTAGCACAATACCCTCTAGGTCCACCCAAGTTGTTGCAAATGGCAGGATTTCTTTTTCTTATGGCTGAATAGTATTCCATTGTATATATTACTACATCCTCTTTATCCATTCATTTTTTGATGGACACTTAGGTTACTTCCAAAACTTGGCTATTGTAAATAATGCAGCGATAAACATAGGGGTGCATATGTCTTTTTGAATCAGGGATTTTGTTTTCTTTGGGTAAATTCCTAGAAGCGGAATTACTGGAGATGGTATGTTATTTCTATTTTTAGTTTTTGGAGGAACCTCCATACTGCTTTCCCTAGTGCTGCACCAATTTATATTCCCATCAACAGTGTAGGAGTGTTCCCTTTTCTCCACATCCTCACCAACATTTTTTATTTCTTTTCTTTTGAATGGTGGCTATTCTAACTGGTATGAGGGTGGTATCTCATTGTGGTTTTGAATTGCATTTCCCTGATGATTAGCGATATGGAGAATCTTTTCATGTGCTTGTTGACCATCTGTATTTCTTCTTTGGAGAATATCTGTGCAGGTCCTCTGCCCAGTTTTAAATTGGGTTATTTGGTTTTTTAGTGTTAAAGTGTATAAGTTCTTTATGTATTTTGGGTGTTAACGCCTTATCAGAAAAGTAGTTTACGAATATATTCTCCCATACTGTATGTAGTGTTTTTATTCTCTTGATGATGCTCTTTGCTGTCCAGATTTTTAGTTTGATATAGTCCCATTTGTTCATTTTTCATTTTGTTTTCCTTGCCTGGGGAATGTGTCCAGAGAAAAATTGTTCATGCTTATATTCAAGAGATTTTTTGCCTATGTTTTCTAATATGAGTTTTATGGTTTCATGTCTTAAATTTAGGTATTTGACCCATCTTGAATTTATTTTTGTGTATGGGATTAGACAGTAATCCAGTTTCATTCTCTTGCATGTATCTGTCCAGTTTTCTCAACACCAGTTATCAAAGAGGCTGTCTTTTCCCCATTGTATATTCATGGCTCCTTTATCATATATTAACTGACCATATATTCGCGGTTGCATGCTTTTTCCTTCTTCATGTGATAATGGTATTAAAATTTTACATGAAGAGAATAGAATGATAATTCAATCTTTTCTTTAAAATGGTTAATAAAAAGTTGTTTTTTATTATTGATGCTCAGGATACATAAAACTTTTGTCTTCACATACATGCATACTGTGTAGCATTGCTACCAGTGTGTACCCTAGAAATGCAAGAATTCTGAGGACTTCTACTATATATCTTATTACAGTAAATACATTACTGAAATATTTCTTTTGTGGTAAGGCACTGATAAGAACCAAATCCTCCACTTACAGCTTTGTCCACTTAATGAAATGACTAAGTTTCAGGAAGCTATTCTTGTATTAGCATAGCTGTAAATAACTTCACCATACATGAAAGTGGCTTTAAATCACATAAGTATATCCCACTGAGTTCAAATTATATGTATCCCAATTCAACTTTCCATTAATGAATTTCAATAATGCCTATGGTCACTCCAGTGCCACCTGACAGGAGAAGGAGTACTTTGTACGGAAAGTAGAATTGGGAAGATAGAGACGACTTAACAAATTATCTTAACATAACAAAATGTCTTAATTTTGAAATTTTACACACACACAGAAAAAGCCCAGACTCCTCTCAGGGAAGATACCAGACAAAAACTCTAAAGGTTACACTTCATTAGCTTCATGGTACATCTTCCTCCATCTCTTCAGTTGGCCCCAGTCCGCCCCTGTCACCAGAGGCCTGATGAGGAGAGAGACCTACACCATGATCCGAAAGATGACGTGTGAGAATTGATGCTGCAAGGTCATAGTGAGGAGCACATTCTAGATTGTCTGGAAGAGCTCCTGAATGTAGTATGAATGCAGCTACTACCTCCATCTGTGTCAAGGACAGTACGAAAATGGACAGCTGCTTTACTACATAGAAGAAGAGAAAATGAATGAAACTACACTAAAACTGGATTCTGCCAAAGGGTCCAGCACCCAGTTTCGAAGTGGAGTGATAGTGTTGGGAGCCATGATTGATTAGCAATGTCTGTAAGGGCACAGAATTTTAAGATGGTGCCACGTGATTCACCTCCCCTGGTTTGATTTGTCAATCCAAACCCTAGATCATAGGTAAGTGAGTTGGAAATAGAGTATAGAAATTCAAACCACATTCTAAATAAAAATAGTGGTCAAGAGGCCCATACATACATACATACATAAATACATACACACATACATACAACTTTAGGTATGTAAGAACAAGTAGAGAATATAGCTCGCATGGAAAATATGTTTCCCAAGTCAAATATATGCTGGGAAAAATTAGAAAGGAACATAATCAAAAACAGGAGGGACTTTCCTCCTTCACTTATCTTCTGATTTTCAGCAACTCAATGGCATAGGCATGTAAGAGTGGTCAATTATGTTCTGCTCCTTAGGTCTAAGGAGGGTTTACCAAACTCTTGCAATTCATAACCACAGCACCGCTGGAAGAATCTGGCAAATACCCTAGTTCTAACAGATAAAAAAGACAAAACACAATCTCTGCCCTCATGGAGTATGTATTTACGTGGAAAATCATATTAGGTCATAGACCCTAACATGGAGATTTGCTGGCCATAATCCTATGGGGAGTGGTCTCGGGAACAGCACTGGTAATGAAACAAAGGCAGCAGAATTGGGCAGAGAAAAATTGAACTGCAATGCAGTTGCAGCAGAGCCCTCAGGCAATTGCACAGAGTACTCTGGAGCACCGACAGTCTCCAGAGTTGTCTTTAACTGAGGAGATGAGGTCTTTGAACCTCCACAATGGACCAGTCATTGAATGGAGGTTGTCCCTGGGGAGTGTGTATCACCTTGGGAAGAAGCTCCCTTCAGATCAAGGGCAGTCCCCAGAGAGAGACTCAGTTGTGAGTCCTCTGCAGCCAGCACTCTCCATGACCAATATGAATATCATCATCCTGAGGAGGCAATCTGGGCAGCACATTAAGCATCCACTACAGACAAAGCATGAAAAAATCAAAATAAAATCTAAAACAGTAGTTCATCTAGGATGTGTAAGCCCCAGCTGATGGTCAATTGCAAAATGAGTGGCACAGACAGCAGTAAGGGAGCATCTTTCTGATCATCTCCCCTGTTTGAAACCCTTCCCTGAACTGGGATAACATGTGTCTTAGAACTCCTTGTTAAAATGTAAATGGGTCCCTTGAAGACTGTGAGGCATGGATCTAAAGACACCGATGATCACTCTGAGAATAGAATGAAGATAGGTATGTTTAGATGGGCCATGCTGCAAGTGAGTATTTTCACTGGAAAATCGCAGTGGAGAACTGGGGCTCACCAAGGGGTCTAGTGATGGCAACTGCCACCCAGAAGGTGGCAGACCTAAGGGAGGGAGAGAGCATTGAAGTAAAATCTGAAATTTGCTATTCCTTTCTGTTCCATTAGGCCAGCCCTGCTGCTCATGTCCTGTTTTGAATATTCTATTTCTGTTTGACTACATTCTGTGATTCTGTCCCCCGATAGCAGCTGCTCCACACTTGGCAAACTCTGTGGGCAATTCAAGGATTTGTTTACCTTTGCTCCGAAGCTATGTGACACTTGTTCTTACATACTGACAGAGGCAACAGAAGGAGAATAAATACATAACATACAGAACCAAGTACCGTTACCTCATAAATAGACTGGTTTGATATGTGTTTTCCCTTAACTGCAATTAAATATTTTTTATAATAGTGAATGCCAAATAAGTGCAATGGTCCAAGAGAAAATAGAGGAAACAAATGCTAACAGCCACCATGTGGCAATCCCAGTTGTATTTAGATATGATCATTAACTTTGATTCTTGAGAATTTACAGAGAAAATAGTGTTATTCTCTAATATTATTCAGGACCTTTGCAAATGAAGTCTGTGTCAAGTGATTTCAAGATTAGCACTAGAAAGAACTTCTGGGAAGATGGCGGCATGAGCAGGGCAGCAGAAATCTCCTCCCAAAACTATATATATATCTATGAAAATACAGCAAATGCAACTATTCCTAAAAGAGAGACCAGAATACACAGGAAAGCGCACAGCGTGCAACTACACCAGAGAGGACACGGCACCCCGCAAGGCGGGAAAGATACGGAGCCGGGACCTGGCGGGACCTGAGCACTCCCCCACACCAGCGCACCGGCAGGAGGCAAGGATTCAGAGCAGGGAGGGAGTGGAAGTACACCCAATGAAATAACCAGCCCCGGTGATCTGCGCCGGGAGCGCTGACACATCGCATGGTGTAACGGAGACTGGAGAGACAGAGGGTGAAGGATCTGAGTGCGGAAAGCACCCGGGTCCTTGCAGCCAGCTCCCGGGAAGGAAAAAAAAAAAAGAAAAGCGCACACTTTTTTCAGCAGTCTTAAAGAGACAGGAGCCCAGCGGAGGAGCCGGACCGCCCCGGCACACTCAGTCCAGCAGGCTGGGAGTCCTGGGGAGTTCAAGACCCCTTAGCTGGTGACTGGGAAAGGGTGGTCACACTTCGACTTCCCAGAAATCAACAGCCCCCCATTCGTTCCCACCCTGGCCAGAGTTATAAAGGGCCAATGCGGAGCCGTGCAGCCAGGGCTTGGAAACAGTGGAACAACAGCGCCACCTACAGCATCCCCACAGAATCTACTCCCGGAGGGAGGGTTTTTTTTTTTTGGTTTTTTTGGTTTGTTTTGTTCTTTCTTCTCTTTTTTCTTTTGTTTTCTTACTTTTTCTTTCTTTCTTTCTTTCTTTATTTCTTTCTTTCTTTTTCTTTCTTTTTAAAGTCTTAAAGACCCCAGCTGACATATGTGGCAACTACCAGCGACCACTTCTACACCCATGAAAAGACAGAGGAATATGGTCCAGACTAAGATCAACCAGACAACCCCAGAGAGGGAGCATGAAGGGATGGAAATACACAATCTTCCTGAAAAAGAATTCAGAATAAAAGTCATAACCATGCTGATGGATCTACAGAGAAATGTGCAAGAGCTGAGGGAGGAAGTGAGGGAAGTCAGGAAAGACAATACAGAAATCAGACAAGCAATCGACGGGCTTAACAGCAGACTAGATGAGATGCAAGAGACTGTTAATGGATTGAAATAAGAGAAGAGGAATACAGAGAAGCTGAGGCAGAGAGAGATAAAAGGATCTCTAGGAATGAAAGAATATTAAGAGGACTGTGTGACCAATCCAAATAGAACAAAATTCACATTATAGGAGTATCAGAAGAAGAAGAGAGAGAAAAAGGGATAGAAAGTGTCTTTGAAGAAATAATTGCTGAAAACTTCCCCATGCTGGGGAAGGAAATAGTCTCGCAGTCCACAGAAGCCCACAGATCTCCCAATACAAGGGACCCAAGGAAGACAACACCAAGACACATAATAATTAAAATGGCAAAGGTCAAAGATAAATACAGAGTATTAAAGGCAGCTAGAGAGAGAAAAAAATTAACCTACAAAGGAAAACGCATCAGACTATCATCAGACTTCTCAACAGAAACCTTACAGGCCAGAAGAGAATGGCATGATATATTTAACGTAATGAAACAGAAGGGCCTTGAACCAAGAATATTGTATCCAGCATGATTATCATTTAAATATGATGGAGGGATTAAACAATTTCCAGACAAACGAATGTTGAGAGAGTTTACCTCTCATAAACCACCACTACAGGATATCTTAAACGGACTGCTCTAGAGGGAAGCACCCCTAAGGCTAAAAACATGTCACCAGAGAAAATAAAATCATAGCAAAGAAAGCAGACCATCCAAATACTAACTAAAGGCAAAGAAAAAACACCTAATATATAAAGAATAGAGGAGGAAGAATAGGAACGGAGAGATAAAGAAACATCAGGCGGTGTTCGCAATAACTTAACAAGAAAGTTAACTTAGATTCTTAGATAGTAAAGAAGCAACCCTTGAACCTTTGGTAACCATGAATCTAAAGCCAGCAATGGCAATAAGTACATAAATATCAATAATCACCCTAAATGTAAATGGACTGAATGCACCAATCAAAAGACACAGAGTAGTAGAGTGGATAAGAAAGCAAGACCCACTTATATGCTGCTTACAAAAGACTCACCTCAAACCCAAAGATATACACAGACTAAAAGTGAATGGATGGGAAAAGATATTTCATGCAAACAACAAAGAGAAAAAAGCAGGTGTTGCAGTACTTGTATCAGACAAAATAGTCTTCAAAACGAAGAAAGTAGAAGAGATAAAGAAGGACATTACATAATGATAAAGGGGTCAGTCCAACAAGAAGATATAACCATTATAAATATATATGCACCCAACACAGGAGCGCCAACATATGTGAAACAAATACTAACAGAATTGAAGGAGGAAATAGACAGCAATGCATTTATTTTAGGAGACTTCAACACACCACTCACTCCAAAGGACAGATCAACCAGACAGAGAATAAGCAAAGACACAGAGGCACTGAACAACACACTAGAACAGATGGACCTAACAGATATCTACAGAACTCTGCACCCAAAAGCAGCAGGATACACATTCTTCTCAAGTGCACATGGAACTTTATCCAGAATAGACCACATACTAGGCCACAAAAAGAACCTCAGTAAATTCAAAAACATTGAAATCCTACCAAACAACTTCTCAGATCACAAAGGCATAAAACTAGAAATAAATTTTAGAAAGAAATCAAAAAGGGTCACGAATACATGGAGATTTAACAACATTATCCTAATTAATCAATGGGTTAATGACCAAATCAAAACAGAAATCAAGGAATATATGGAGACTAATGACAACAACAACACAAAGCCACAACTTCTATGGGACGCAACAAAGGCAGTTCAAAGAGGAAAGTATATGGCAATCCAGGCCTACTTAAAGAAGGAAGAACATTCCCAAATGAACAGTCTAAAGACACAATTATTGAAATTGGAAAAAGAAGAACAAATGAGGCCCAAAGTCACCAGAAGGAGGGACATAATAAAGATCAGAGAAGAAATAAATAAAATTGAGAATAAAACAATACAAAAAAATCAATAAAACCAAGAGTTGGTTCTTTGAAAAAATAAACAAAATAGATAAACCCCTAGCCAGACTCATTAAGAGAAACAGAAAATCTACACACATAAACAGAATCAGAAATGAGAAAGGAAAAATAACGACGGATCCAAAAAATACTAAGAATTATAAGAGAATATTATGAGAGTCTATATGCTAACAACCTGGAAAACATAGAAGAAATGGACAACTTCTTAGAAAAATACAACCTTCCCAGACTGACCAAGCAAGAGACAGAAAAACTAAACAGACCAATCACCAGCAACGAAATTGAAGTGGTAATCAAAAAACTACCCAGAACAAAACCCCCGGACCAGATGGATTCGCCTCCGAATTCTAATAGACATATAGAGAATAAATAACACCCATTCTCCTTAAAGTTTTTCAAAAAATAGAAGAGGAGGGAATACTTCCAAACTCATTCTATGAAGCCAGCATCACTCTAATACCAAAACCAGGCACAGACCTCACCAAAGAAGAAAATTACAGACCAATATCCCTGATGAACGTAGATGCAAAAATACTCAACAAAATATTAGCAAACCGAATTCAAAAATACATCAAGAGGATCATACACCATGATCAAGAGGGATTCATCCCAGGGATGCAAGGATGGTACAACATTCGAAAATCCATCAACATCATACACCACATCAACAAAAAGAACAAAAACCACACGATCATCTCCATAGATGCTGAAAGACCATTTCCCAAAATTCAGCATCCATTTATGATTAAAACTCTCAACAAAATGGGTATAGACGGCAAGTACCTCAACATCATAAAGGCCATATATGACAAACCCACACCTAGCATCATACTTAACAGCGAGAAGCTGACAGCTTTCCATCTAAGATTGGGAACAAGACAGGGATGCCCACTCTCTCCACTGTTATTCAACATAGTACTGGAGGTCCTGGCCATGGCAATCAGACAAAACAAAGAAATACAAGGCATCCAGATTGGTAAAGAAGAAGTCAAATTGTCACTATTTGCAGATGACATGATACGGTACATAAAAACCCTAAAGACTCCACTCTAGAAGTACTAGAACTAATATCTGAATTCAGCAAAGTTGCAGGATACAAAATTAACACACAGAAATCTGTTGCTTGCCTATACACTAACGATGAGCTAACAGAAAGAGGAATCAGAAAAACAATTCCATTCACAATTGCATCAAAAAGAATAAAATACCTAGGAATAAACCTAACGAAGGAAGTAAAAGACCTGTACTCTGAAAACTACAAGACACTCCTAAGAGAAATTAAAGAGGACACTAACAAATGGAAATGCATCCCATGCTCTTGGCTAGGAAGAATAAATATTGTCAAAATGGCTATACCACCTAAAGCAATCTACAGATTCAATGCAATCCCTATCAAACTACCAACAACTTTCTTCAATGAACTGGAACAAATAATTCTAAAATTCATATGGAACCACAAAAGACCCTGAATAGCCAAAGCAATCCTGAGAAGGAGGAATCAAACAGGGGGAATTATGCTCCCTGACTTCAAGCTCTACTACAAAGTCACAGTAATCAAGATTATTTGGTATTGGCACAAAAACTGACCCACAGACCAGTGGAACAGAATAGAAAATCCAAACATTAACCCAAACATATACAGTCAATTAATATTTGATAAAGGAGCCTTGGATATACAATGGGGAGATGACAGCCTCTTCAGCAGCTGGTGTTGGAAAAACTGGACAGCTACATGTAAGAGAATGAAACTGGACTACTGTCTAGCTCCATACACGAAGGTAAACTCAAGGTGCATCAAAGACCTAAATGTAAGTCATGAAACCCTCTCAAGAAAACATAGGCAAAAATCTCTTAGACATAAACATGAGCGACTTCTTCATGAACATATATCCCTGGGCAAGGGAAACAAAAGCAAAAATGAAAAAGTGGCAGTATATCAAGCTGAAAAGCTTCTGTACAGCAAAGGACACTATCAGTAGAACAAAAAGACATCCTACAGTATGGGAGAATATATTCATAAATGACGTATCTGATAAGGGGTTGACATCCAAAATATATAAAGAACTCACACACCTTAACAAACAAAAAGCAAATAATCCAATTAAGAAATGCACAAAGGACAGGAATAGACACTTCTCTAAAGAAGAAATTCAGATGGCCAATAGGCACATGAAAAGATGCTCCACATTGCTAATCATCAGAGTAATGCAGATTAAAACCACAATGAGATATCACCTCACACCAGTGAGGATGGCCAACATCCAAAATACAAACAATAACAAATTTTGGTGAGGATGAGGAGAAAAGGGAACCCTCCTACACTGCTGGTGGGAATGCAAATTAGTTCAACCATTGTGGAAAGCAATATAGAGGTTCCTCAAAAAACTCAAAATAGAAATACCATTTGACCCAGGAATTCCACTCCTTGGAATTTACCCTAAGAATGCAGCAGCCCAGTTTGAAAAAGACAGATGCACCCGTATGTTTATCACAGCACTATTTACAATAGCCAAGAAATGGAAGCAACCTAAGTGTCCATCAGTAGATGAATGGATAAAGTAGAGGTGGTACATATACACAATGGAATATTATTCAGCCATAAGAAGAAAACAAATCCTACCATTTGCAACAACATGGATGGAGCTAGAGGGTATTATGCTCAGTGAAATAAGCCAAGCCAAAAAAGACAAGTATCAAATGATTTCACTTATATGTGGAGTATAAGGAACAAAACAGCAGCAGACTCACAGAACCCAAGAACGGACTAATAGTTACCAAAGGGAAAGGGACTGGGGAAAATGGGTGGGAAGGGAGGGATAAGAGGGGAAAAAGGGCATTACGAATAGCAGATGTAATGTTGGGGGGGCATGGGGAGGGCTGTACAACTCAGAGAAGACAAGTAGTGATTCTATAGCATCTCGCTACGCTGATGGACAGTGCCTCTAATGGGGTTGGTGGGGAGGACCTGATGAAGGGGGTAGTTTAATAACCATAATATTGCACATGTAATTGTAGATAAATGATACCAAAATAAATTATTTAAAAAAAAAGATTAGCACTAGAAAACTGTGAATAAGGATTAGACAGCAGAGTGGAATTGAGGAGTAACCTCTGGTTTTCAAAATGCTGTCTTATCTTTTAAAGAAAACTGTGACTCGAAGAGGGTAGAATACTTTCAGTTAATAATGCATGGTTTTATAAAGATCATTTTTCCTTGGAGACCTTGATTTGAACTACATTAACTGTAGTTAATTCTATTATAACACAATACATTCTATTTTATGTATGTTAACTGAATTATTGAACCAGTTTTCAATTTCCAGACACAGAAAACCACTTATCAGAGTACTAAAACTTTTTTTCTCTTCTTCCTATCATTGTAACTTTTTATTTTTACAGACCAAACTACAACTGATAAAGTCCTAAATTCAAATATACCTGTGAGTTACTGGTCAAAATAATCCTAAAAAGATTTGTTTGACTTTATTTACATGAAATAAGGATTACTTTACGTACTGTTTGCTTTGTTTTTTTAATTATTGCTAGTAAAAAAAAATCTGTCATGCAGTGCCTTAGTTATTTATTTCAATTTACTTTTAGTATTCTGTTAATGATTTCCTTCCCAGAGAACCATAAGATATTTTTAAATGGTTGCCATTTTATACACCGGACCCAGAATGAGGTGATTTTGTGCATCCCGTGGGATCTTGATTAAACTCTGGGTCATTTTATGTTTCACTTCAGGTGACTATTTGTTACCTTTTCCTCAGAGTAGATGAGAATGGCTACTCTAGTCCCATTAGGACTTTAAAAAGAGAATACATACATAACAGTTACCCTAAGATTAAATAGGCCCTTAGAATATAATATAAAATTCCTCTGTCATTTATAACTTCCCCTTTGTGGTGTGTGAATTATTTTATATGTATGAAGTACATCCTCACACCAAAGTCAGGCCTTAAAGCTCTTCCCACCTTCTCTTAAGTGTGGAAATTAATCATTTGGGACTATAATTAAAATAAGATTCTCAAGAAAAGAAATCTAGCACAGTTTCCTATAGACATGTTAGGTAACACTTAATGCAGCATTTTATGTCCTAGTAAGATTTTATGCAAAGCAGTCTGTGTGTGAAATGGTTATTGAGATGCTTTTAATATTTTAGAAATTATATAATTCCTCATCTAAATAACAAAGTTGGGACTGACACTATAAAACAGGCCACAGGCAACTAATGTATGATATGTGTTACTCTAAGTCATTGCATTAATATTAATAATACCCATAGGGAATTAATCTATTAACTTTTCATAAGACCTAAAAAGTCATATTACTGAAATAATTCAATCACAGAAAACACAAAAGATGCAGGAATCTAGATGAATGCAAATAGAATTTAAATATGTATATTTCAGTTCAGTTCAACCATACTGGTATATGCTCTAGATGTGACTTAGCTTTATTCTAGCTATATAAAATAACTCAACCAACTTTCTTCTTTGCAAACAACCAACTCTCTTCTTTGCAATATTATTTTCTGTTCATCTGAGCTGAAGAAACTCCTTCTCCATCTTTAATCCATCTTTTCAGTCATAATTTAGCCCAGCCTAGAGTGAATATCATTCCTATAGAACCAAGAGGTTTTCTAAATCCAAGAAGACGACTTTCTTGTCCTTACTCTTATACAGTCTGGAGAACTTTTAATTACAGAGAGCTTCTAGCCTTACCAAAGACAAACTAACCACACCCTCTTGTAGGAATTATAACCCAAGTACAGTTATATTCTGCCCAGAAGCAAATATAACTGAGTCATGATACCCCTAATTGTGAAAGGGAAGGTTGAAACATACAGCAACATCAGAAGTCAGTTGATTTCAAGGCAATACTTTCCACTTACCTCTTTTAACACTGGGTAAATATAGATATCTGTTAGTGATCAACTGTATAATTTAAAACTTCAGTTATACATAAAATATTACTTATAGATAATGTTTTAAATGCTTAAGGTTTTAAACTTATTTTTTAATTTTATTTAGATATATAAAGACTGATATTAATGCAGGGACAGTGTTGCAATACATCTCTGAAATTTTTCTCTTTCCTAGAGCTCTGGCTTTCCATCCTTGTATTGCTACTAGTAGATACCAAAATGACTGTTTATCTTTATTGGTAATTAGTTCATTAGTCATTAATTAATTATTAATGTCTATACTCTACATAGTCAAACTATAGTTCAAGAAGTCCTCCTGCTCCTTTGTCTCATCCTTCAAATATAAGCAATCATCAAATTCTATCAGTTCTCTTAAATATCCCTCACATCTGTTCATTTCCTGGCTTCTCCATTGTCACATCTTATTTCACATTCCTGCCATCTCTCACCTGCATAACTGTGAAAATCTCATAACCGGCTTCCCTGAATTTCATACTGCACACCTCCAGACACTTTCTGCTCTTCATCTAGAATTCTATAAATACAGCATGAGTGTGTTTGTGTATTTATGAATTCAAATGTAGTTGTATCATTGTTATCACCCACTAGATTAAGTCAAACTCCTAGCTGAACAGAGCAAGGTATAACAGACCTGTTGACCTCTCTGGCTTCATCAACCAACCCCACCCACTGCAGCTATTCAGATCTACTCATTTTTCCCAGGGTTACACTTTTCTCACTATTGAAGTGATCCACATGCATTTCCTTATGCCTGAAATACTTTGACCTCATGGCTCCCATGTCTGACTTATCTCTATTTATCCTTCAGGCCTTGCTTTAGCAGTTATCTCTAAACATGGGTGAGTTCCTCTTCCTTCAAAATTTCACACCTCATGCTGGCCTTGTCGTAGCTCTTGTCTCACAAGTTGGTAATACTTCCCTTGCTATGAGTCTCTCCAGCTATTTTAGTGTTGTCCAAATTAGGCCCCAAAGAATACTTTCCTCTGAATAATTTAAGGAGCTTTTTAAATTTTAGATACTAAGATGCCACTCTAGATCTAGTGAATCAGAATACCTAGGAGTGAGGTCCAGGATTCCATCTTTAAACACATGCAGATGGTTCTGAGGCCTACTGAAGTCGGAGAACCATTACTGCAGACTGTAGATCCTTTTGAAGACAGACTGACTCAGCGATTTTGTTCACATGCATTTCTTTAAGTCCAGCCCACTGCCTGGCATGGTTAGCTGGCAAGAGAAAGTTATGAAAGTTTTATTTATTTGCATTTTATTGTTAAATACAAAAATGATGGTCTTCATAACTTGGCCAAGACTCAGCCTAGGTAACTAAACTGAAAGCATTACAACAACCTGAAGTTTCTAAACTATTTTGCCAAGTATTTCTGATTTACTCATTGTTTTCTTTTAGTTATGTCTCTACTTATACTTTAATTATTACTTAACATGTATGAAATTTTTAAACAAATTAATTTTTCTTTCTAGAATTATTGTGTATTTTCCTTACCATGAAAAGGTGACTTCTTAAAATAGAATTTTCTTTAGAACTACAAAGTTTCACTATGTAGTTTTCATAGGTAACCTGTCTAGAGATATTCCAGATAGTTTAGCTTTTACCATATTTATAAGATTCATTTATTCATTCAGTGGACAAATATTTAGGCATCTCTTACTATGTGTCAAACACAATGTTAGGTATTGAATACACATTGGTAAACTAGAGCCATAGATCCTTTACAGATCTTGAATTATTGTTGGTACACAGGCATTAGACAAGCAAAAAATATACATGCATTGGTGACAGAAGTGTATATGTGTATGTGCAATACAAAATGTCAAGTTCTGGGGAAAAAATAAGTAGGGATAATGTAGAAATAATGAGATAATGAGCATGGGGACTTATTTAATGTCCAGCCCAAGCTTCCCTGGTAAAACAACACTTGCAATGAAACTGAAGAGTGACTGGAGTCATCAGTAAGAGACTCTGGAAGGAGAATGCTTCAACGCAGAGAGAATAAACACAAAAGCTATAGGTCAGAACTTGGGTGGTCAGGACCCTGGAGGAAACCTGAGATGTCTAAAGGATAGTGAACAAGGGCAACAGTTGCCCGAGATGAGGTTGGAGCCACAGGTATGGGTCAGGTTCAAGGTACCATACCTTGCCAGCCATGGTAAAAGAGTCTGAATTTTCTTCTAATTGCAAGGGTAAGTTACAACAGGGTTAAGCAGGTGAGGCATGTGATCAGATTTATATTTGGTAAGAGATCATTCTATCTGAAGTGTAGAAAATGGAACTGAGAGAATGAAGAGAGGCACTGAAGAGAAGAACCAGACGGAATACCGCAGCTGATCTGATCTGCGAGAATGGTCTTGGTGTTGGCCATGGAAAGGAGACCCGCGAGCAGGCTGAGGTATATTTTGAAGGTTAAATCAACAGTAATTGCCGATGGGTTACATGGAAGAAAGGAGGCAAAGTGGAATTGGGGAGAAAAGAAGCCAGGTTCTGACTTTAAAACTGAATGGCATCATTTACTATAAGTGGGAAGGCTGAAAGAGAAACAAGTTGGGAAGTGGAGGCATTCACACGGGTTCAGTCTAAGCCATACTAAGTTGGAGATGCCTCTGAGACATTTAAGTGGAGATCTGAAGTAGGTACTGATTAATTCATATAATATTTAAACCACAGATGAGGCTCTAAATGTTCCCACCACCTCAGCTGTGTTCTAAGATTAATTTTAGGAGCATTTACATTTTTTATTACTATTTTCCTAGGTATCAGTGACCCCCATTTTTACAATTCATGTAAGGATAACCTCTAAATTTACCTTTTACCCTCCTGTGTCTTTCTGCTTTGAAAAAAACGAAGACAGAGAAAATTTATTAGATTCTATTCACATTTGAACTGGAGTAAAATTGTCATATATATTTTACCCCCAGACATGTCTGTGAGCAAAGTATGAATAAAAGAAACTGGCGTTAGAATTCAAGACAATATATGCATTTATTCTCATTTTACGTAATGTCTTTCCTTAGTGTTTTACAGACTCTAAATTGGCTGCAAATTTGCAATGACAGCTGTTTTACATAGGAGAGGATAAATCAGTAAGTGAGCTCAAAAAGTATTCATTGAGCATAATCTTGATGGTTAAAAATAATAGTAAGTAATAGCAATAGGTATTTTTTATTAAAGGGTTACTAAGGTAGAGCCACCAGTGCTGTTTCATGTAATTTTAGTTAGTCTATAAGGTAAGTACTGTTATAGTCCCCATTTTGCAAGTGAAGAAACTCTGGAGCAATTAAATAACTTCCCTTAAAGCACAAAGAGAGAAGACTCAAACAAGGTTCACCTGACATCAAAATTTCTTCTATTAACCACTGAGTTAGGTTACCTTAAAAATATGGAGGATATAAAAGGATGAAGTACATTTAAGTTGTTTATAATCCAGTCAAAGGAGGAGAATGTGAGGGAAGTGACAAAGATTTGCTGAGTGCTTACATCTTTGTCATATCTCAGGCATGGAAGTCTTTCCTCCTTTGGAAACCACTCTCTTTCTCACCTTTACTCCACATCTAAGCATTTGAACAGAGAGCAGGATTGGGTGGCCTCTAGACTATGGAGGCCATGTTTTACAGTGATGAGACTAGAACCCCAGGATAGTGGTTGGTTTCCAGTTGCAGGCTGGACAATGATGGAAGAACCACAGGAGATATTCCAGACTGCTCAGATGTCAAGGAATTGATGCCTTGGGGGTCAATAGGGCTCACAATGGGGCTCCTTGGGGGTCAGTTGGGCTCACAATGGGGCTCCCTATGTGCTCAAGCCTCACTCACTGGAAGTCTTCTCCGGAATTTAGGACTTAATCCTACTTAATATGTGTTATTTTTGCCTGGCTCCATTCCTTTTTTAATGTATATTCTTTAGAGACTTTATTGGAAAAAGAAGTAGCTGGATTCAGTGATTCCTAGGCTTGGTCTAGTAATGTTAGTAGCATCCTTAATAGAACCCCATCTCATTATCCCTAACACCCTTAATGTGCTAGGACTTTGCTTCACACATTTGATTTGGTAGTATTATTTTGTCTGCTGTACTGGGAGGATCATAATTGGGGACTTTAGGAAGTCTGAATTTAAATTTCCCAACCCTGTAAGATTCTTATATACTCAAAAACTACCTTCTCCTACATGAACACTGTGTACATGGGGTGGCTGTAGGATTACTGTAGAGCAAGAAAAGAGCTTCTGGTTTGAATCCTGGTATTAGTGTATACTAGGTGAATGATCTTGAACAAGTCACTCAATTTTTCTGTGCCTCAGATATAAAAGCAATAAAATGGAAATGATTATAAGATAGGATCATGGTAAGGATTAGGTGAAGTATATACTGGAATGCTTACACCAGGGCCTGTCACAATGAAAATACTCCACATGCCAGAGAATATACCCTGTCTTAACTTGGCACAAAGCTTTTTACATATAATTACTAACCTGCTAGAAATTCTCTTAATTAATTCCTTATCTATATCTCCTCAATGTTTCTTATGTCCATGAAATATTCAACATGTTCTATAAAAAGATCTATTGCACTGTGTTGTCATTGCAGCTCTCATTTTGATCTCCTCTCTACCCATTTTTGTATACACTTATATGTATAAAGATAATCCACCTATATTCCCCATGATTTCTAGGTAACTCCAACTCTGCATGGCCAACTTTTTCAATATTCACTTTTTTCATTTTATCCTCACAAAAACCCTTCAAGATATGATATATAATAACCCTGTGATAGAATAAGTTATAATAAAAACACTTATTTATTCATATGGCCAAATATATACTTCCCAGGTATATTTGGTCTTTATCTACAGTTCCTAAAAACACTGCCGAGTCTTAAAGATGAAATGGGTGTCTTGTCATGTTAATGAGAGACTTTTGGACCCCACCCAAGCCCTGAAGGCTGAATCAGTCAATGGCCAATAATTTAGTCAGTCATGACCATGCAATGAAACCCACACAAAAACCCCTGGGAAGACCTTTGCTCAGCTCTGCTCTGCTGTTTCTGCTCTGCTCTGCTCAGTTAGATCCTGCTTCTTTGTTGGGGAGTGCTTCTATACTTGGAGAACCGGAATGCCTGCACATGCCACTGAGCCAGTCCCCAAGCTCCAAGAGGATAGAAACGCCTTTATTTGGGACCTTGCCCTATGTCTCTCTTCATCTGGCTATTAACTTGTATCCTTTATGGTACCCTTTATTAAACTGGTAAGCATAAGGGCTTTTCTGAATTTTGTGAGCTGCTCTAGCAAATTAATCTAATCAATCAGTACTTTTTTTCTAATGAAGCCCATATATATATGATTCAACAGGAGGACTTAGAAAACGATTATTAAACTGTTCGCATCTTTTGGATTTTTGGGGGGTAGGCATACTCTAGAGCGATAATTATAATTCACCATGGAAAAGTCCATTGTATTTGAGATATACAAATAAAAACTTGTTATAGCATTAAAAGATTACAGTTTCCCATTCCATTCCTTTTATTCTTTCTTGCTTACCATATAACGAACCATAAGAATATATCATTCTTTGGGGAGGAAAAAGGAAAAAGAATGAATTTCCATCATCTTATTTCTAACTGGCCTAAAGCAATGGGAGATTTTGAATGTGCCAATTAAAATTCTCCATTGCACCAAATAAACTGGCCTAAGTGAAATTTTATCTGTCATACCTGGTGGAATCATGGCATCTCCCTTTCTGAAGAATGAGCCAGTTATTAAGAATAAATTCAATGTGGATTCAAGTTAAATTATGCATTAATATTAAAATATATTTCCTTTAAAATTTTGTACATTTATGAAGTTATCCATTTTTATAGGGAAAAATAAGATAATTTAATTGATTTCCATCATCGCTCAATGAATACCACAAGCTGCAGGCAAAATCCATTAGAAGAACATCTCTACCAGAATGAAACACAAATCCAATGAACACTTACATGCAACATTTGGAAATTCAGACTTCAGGCTGATGAAAGAGGTTCAAATGACTGCCTCTCATTAAATGTTGAAAGCAAAATAGAGCTGATATGCCACACTCTAAATGAGCAACTCTTTGAACTGTTATAAAGTGTAGTATAGTGAGCATCTTACACATTTCTTTTTTTTATAAATAAACTAAGCTAATAGTCAAAGGCATACCTCAACCATTATATAAGGCAATGAAGACAGGCTTAAGCAGTACATTAATATATATATATAACATACTCTAAAATAGAATACAAATAAGGCGTAGCCACATTGCTAAAAATAGAGCTAATTTCCTAATGAGATATTTTTGTTCACAGCATTATTACCAAATAAGTAAATCTAAATTTATTTTTGCTGTACTAAAATGGTATGATATTTAAGAAAAAGAGTGCCAGAACTGGTTTTTAAAATGTGTGTTTATTGTATTGGTAAAAGTTATTCAACACATTTCAGAGAATAAAAATTTTAAATCATTTTCCATTTTGAACATTTAACCGAAAATCCTCTTTTACCTTCCAGGTCACTTCACTAATACTGAACTCAGTCTGAAGAAGAAAGGATAAAGTTGATGAGTTCATATATGAAAAGTGGCCAAAGTATGATTTAATGAAAGGGATAGGTTTTTACTGCATAGGTTTTTAAAAATAATATATTTTCATGTCAGTCAATAAAGAGAATTAGGGAAGATAGTTCTCCCTAAAAGAACAAAGGGAAGTAAAGGAAGAGAAAAGCATAGAAGTGACTTGACAGGTGTGACCAGTAAAGGGAGCGGTAAGATGAGCAATGAGAATGAAGAGAGGAAAGAAGTAAAGATATAAGTAAATATCACTCAACAAAGAAGGATCTAAGCAGAGTCCTTTGGAGGTTTGCCCTTCACCTCCTGGTAATCTACCAACCTGTCTATAGGATACGACCTATATCCTATATTGGTCACTCTGGAAGGATGTAGCTGGAAATGACTCTCTATAAGTATCACCCCACCTTCCTCCACTGACCAGGATCCTTTTATCTGAGAAATTTGTCAGAAATGATTGCAAATACCCACAACTCCCATCTTATGTGTCACTAACAAAGAAAAGGATACTGCTAATAACTTCAATGTGGTATCAGTGTATATTTAAAATAAGCATATACAAATATTACCCATAATCTTCACCCTTTCCCAAAAAATGTTAAAGAAATATTTCATCTATGATCATTATATGACAGTTCCCTGTTTCTTTCTTGCAATATTACAAACTGTAGAAGTTTCCTTGTTTGTTTTTGTTTGTGTCTGTCTCCCTCACTGCACAGAAGGTATGTGAGGGCCTATGTCTGCATTCTTTATTATGTATACCAGTGTCAGAACAGAGGGCCTGGCACAGAGTAGTAACTCAATAAATAATATTTATAAATGAATTATTGAAAACAGGTCTTAGGTACCTATTGCACACCAAGCACTGTAATGAGAGCTCTCATGGAGTTCAGAGCCAAAGGGGGAAAAAAATTTTTTTTAACTGCAATAGGTGTGATAAATGCTATGTACCAGACAATAAATTAAGAATTTTACATTCATTATCCCATGTCATTGTCCCCACCCACCAATGAGTCATGTATTTCTATTACTGCCCCTTACAGATGAGGAAACATTTTTGGAGAAGATAAGCAACTTGCCTAATTTCACACAGTTAGTAAGTAGTAAAGTTAAAACTTGTGCCTATATTTGTCTTACACCTCCCTATTCTAGGTTTCATGCAAGTTCTGAATAGTCATTCATTCCTTGATTCAATTAATATTTATGTAAATGCTTATTTTATACCATATGTTATTCTAGGCACTAGGCATATTACAGTAAACAAAAGAGAAAATGAAGTGTCTTCTGTTAACTGAGTTGGCATTCAAAGTTGCAAAGACAAACAACAAAAACAAATCAATAAGATATATAACAAAATATCTGAGTCATATTTTTGAAGAAAATTAATGCAGAGTAAGGGGACAGACACAGTGAATGGGTTATTATTTTAAGTTGGGTGGTCAAGGAAGACCACTCCGAGAGCTGGGCAATTGCTAGCCCACTTAATACCTTTTGGGCACATGAGAAAAAGGCACCTTCCTTCAGGCATATGCAGCCCTTCCTGGGCACCAACATAGCCTTCTGTTTCCATGGCAATCACCCCAGTCCTCATTTTCTCATATTTGGCTTACTGAAAGAGTTTTCTGATTTGTCTGAAATCAAGAGATTTCTGATTTGACCTCTCCTGTTTCTGCTTAATCTTAATTCATCTAGCCTAGCAAACTAAGCAGAGGCTGTATTTTAGCCTCTATTTCAATCTCATCCAGGCAGCTTTGAAATTGAGTCAACTCAATGCTGTGACCTATTTGAAAAGGAGATATATGATCAAAGGCTTGAATAAAATGAAGGATCAAGCCTTGAGGGCAGGTGATGGGAAGAGCAAACTTTTTTAAAGATCCCTAAAACAAGACCAAGGTAGAGCAAGACTAGTTTGGGAGTGAACAAAAGAAAGTGGCAAGAAAAGGGCTTGGAGATGTAGCCCTTGTAAGCCTGGCAAGCACTTTGCATTTTATCCTAACAGTATGGGAAAGTCATTAGAGTAGGAAGTGTTGTTTTTTTAATTGAAGTATAGTTGATATACAGTATTATATTGGTTTCAGGCACACAATATAGTGATTTGACAATTACATACATTATGAAATGCTTACTATGTTAAGTACAGTTAGCATCTGTCACCATACAAAGATACTACAATATTATTGATTATATTCCATACACTGCTTTTCATCCCCATGATTTATTTTATAATTGCAAGTTTGTACCTCTTTTTCTCTTTCAACTATTTCACCCATCTCCCCCACCCTCTCTACCCTATGCCAACCAGTTTGTTCTCTGTATTTATATGTCTGTTTCTGTTTTGTTTGTTCATTTATTTTTCATTTATTTTTCATACTAGAGTAGAAAGTTATTGATTCTCTCCTAACAGGAAAAAAATCATTCACCTAAGGAGGTAAGATTTCACCTAAAGCTGTGAGAATGACTTGGGGTTATCCATGTAGAAGGAATCTGCAAGGTTGGAGGGCATGGTCAGAAACAAAAATAGTTAAGACTACCTAATCCTTGCTATTGAAAATATCTAACACAGACAGTAGCACAAGAGAGGTTATTCACAATGCAGAATTGCTGGCTTTTTTCCAGATCTAATGTATCATAATCTGCATTTTAAACAAGATTAGCAGGTGAACTGTAAGAATGACATGGGATGGTGGGTGAGAGGGAATAATCAGTGGTCCAGTGTTGCTAGAATCCAGGGATTAGACGAGAATAGGTATAGAGGCTCAAGCGGGTGGACAGTTAGGTTAGACTCATTGGGAAGGGCTTTAAGTACCATAATTAATAGCCTGGAACATTCTGACAAGAGAAAACATTCCAAGATAACCACAGCATAATAACTGCCTCACAGTGGCTGAGTACCACCATCTGTGAAATTCAATATTAAAAAAGAATATAGGAAAATCTCTTGTATTATTTTAAGCAAAATCAAGTGAGTTAAAAATACTGATAGAAATGTGTGTTGTTTTTTCTTTAAAGGCCACATTATTGTCTATTTGAAATATAAACTGTTATCTGAGTATATATGGTTACTAACCCTATGTTAGTTTATATCCGTTCCTCGGAAGCCCTGAAACATGCCGAACAAAATGAGAAACAAAATAGCCTTTGTAGATGTACATCAGTGAGTTGTTTATTCTTTTCATTTCTCATGTTCCAGAGGCCAGGTTAAATTGCAAGTGTGTTCTTTCTAGGAATGTAAATGTGATCAATTGCAGGGCTTCTCCCATCTTTGTTTTGGCACACAGGCTGTTCCACTTTCTCTTGCTTCTTATTAAACATGATAAATAGGGATATTCAGAATTCACCACAAGGAGAAAGGGTCAGAATAACAGAGAAATCGACAAATCAAAAAACTGACTTGAATATTAATTTTACTAGAATGTCTCATAATACGATTTTTAGTTCCCTTGTTTCTTTCATCTTTTTCTTATAATTTCAGCAAGCTTGGGCCTTAAGAAGCATCAGGTTGGACAGACAGGGATAGCAGGTCCCCAAGAGCTTATCAGATACACCGAAGGAAGGTATGAAATGCAGGGCACCAGTTGCAATAGAAGAAAACAAGAAGGTTCTGTCAGATCCTGTTGGCTATAGAGAGAGCTAACATTGAGAACTTGACTGAAAGTTGGCATGCAGGGACAAAGTTCACTGGTGGAAGAGTTGACAGTGAAAGGTAGGTAATAAGAAGCCAGACCAGGAAAAGTCTTATACACATGATGAGGAATCTGCTTTATCTTGACCTCTTCTACCACCTCCATCCAAGTCATCATCAATTCTCATCTGCAACAGCCTCCTAAATGACTATGTCATTCATTCTTGCCCTGTCCTAAAGCCCCAAATCTAATCCATTCCTCACAGGAATGGCTAAAGGGTAAATCTTGTCACTCTGCTGCTAAGAAGCCTTCAAAGACTTCTTAGGGCACTATAAATAAAGCCCAAATTCCTTAGCACTTGGCCCAAAAACCTACACATTGGGGCCACTACTCTCTCTCTTGCTAACACAGTGGCCAGCTTTCAATCCTCCAATGAGTGTAGTTGTTTCCTACTCAAGGGTATTTGCATCAAATACTCCCCCTGCTCAAATGTCTTTATGCTCTCTATTACACCCCAAGATTGCTAGGTCTTACATCTTTGGGTTCTGCCAACATAACATGTCCTCAAGATAGACCTTTCCCTATTGTCCCTTCTGAAGGAGCCACTTCAGAATAAATTTCTGTAATTTCTCAACTTTCTGCAATTGTATTTCTTTCAGATATCTTAACCCAATTCAAAACTGTTTATCTGTTTACTGGATGATTATCTACCTCCCTGTAGTAGTTTTCTGTTGCTGTAGAACAAAATTAGCAGCTTAAAACAACACATATTTGTTATCTCACAGTTTCTGTGGGTTAGGCCTCAGGCAGACTTAGCTCCATTCTCTGCTAGGCTGCAAATAAGGATGTCAACGAGGGCTGGGGTCAAACTGGAGGACTGGCTGGGTTTCATTTCTCAGGTCATGTTGGTAAAATTGCAATATTTCCAGAATCTCTCACCTGGCCTTAGAGCATCTCCATATCAGTAGGTGTTTCCAAGGGGTGGAGAGAAGTAGTCCATCTCCACATCAATAGGTAATTATAAGGGAGAGTGAGGATATATCTCGATGAGAGATGTTGGTTGGGGTCCCTTCTTCTGCATCTGGGTCACAAGAGGCATGGGAGAGCAGAAGTGGACCTCTGCTTCTGCACAATAAATGGGTTTCTCCACTTTATGTCTCCCTTTGACTGATTTTGGTTTCAAAGGTATTTTGACCCAGGATTTTCCTACCAGAGTTACATCTGGTGGGAGTTGGCAGGACCTCTGAACCCAAAATCTCTCTACATGGGTGCAACCCTGGGGCAGGCTGCCCCTAGAAATGGTGGGGAGATGCCCAGAACACCCTCTATAGATGGTGGGAGGCCCCAGTGGCTGCAGCAGTAGAGGGTTCAGCTTTATCCAGGAGCCCCCTACCTGTGGGGTTTCCAATTGAGGAGCACTTAGTGGGGAATTGGACTAGGTTAAAGCACCTCCTGGGAGGGGGTGCTTCCCCAGAACTGACGAAGGGTGGAGACACTAGAAGCTGTGGAACTAGCCCTCCATGAGATAGAAGACAGTTTAGAGGTCCTGATTGGCCACGTAGCAGTCAGGATTGTGCGATATATTTTTCTTGAGATAGTGGAAAGAGTTATTGAGGAGAAAGAGAGACTTTGACAGGAGAGAGACACGCTTCAGCATTGCTTGGAGGACCTGGGTGATGACCTACAGGATACCATTAAGAAAGAGAGACCATTATTGAGAATACAGGTCACGCTTCTGGAAGATACATTAGCACCGTGGGAGGAGGCAGCTTGAGAGTCCATGTTGCAGGAGGTCATGTGAGAGGGGGAGGAAAGAATGGTGCCCACAGCCCCAGAGATGGTAGAGGAGATGTCAGGAGAGGATGAGGGGGTGGGGCTGAGGGTCTATCTGTTGCCAAGGCCACCGCACAGGGCACCAGCCTCTCCCGGGCCTACCCAGTTGTAATTAAGAAAATAAAAATGCAGCAACTGCAGACTCCTCTGGGTGAGGAGATGCCCACTCCCCAGGTTGTGGAACACTCCATGCTCCATGCCTATATCCAGGATGAGCTGATGGACATGAGCATCTAGTTTTGAGAGAAGCCATCAGGACCTCTGCCTATGTGGCTTTTGCATCTCTGGGATATGGGGATGGAAAATATTGTTATCTCGGGTATTGAAATGGGTAGACTGGCTTCCCTGATAGCTCACCCTTCCCTATAGCAGCGGTTGCAAAGTGGTCATCACACATCAGGGAATCAGGCACTCTGGATTGGCTGACAGCAGGTAACAGGGAAGTCTGGCCTAATCAGGGTGATTTACATCCTTACCCACTAGCTGAAGCTCCAGCAGGGGTTAGGAAGCTGGGCATGAAAAATATCATCTATAATATGGACCCCCAGGGCCCTGATGAGGAGTGGTTCACTGTAGGATTGATAAATTGCTCCATACAGCTCCCCCATCTCTTTGGGTCCCTAGTGACTATTCTTGCCCCCCACATAGGGCAATACATAAGTGAGGCTACTCGTACTTCAGCATATCTGGGGGAGGTTGAAACAATAAGAACAAGGAGGGAAGTATGGGCTACGACTGAAAGGAGAGGTGCAAAGGGCCCTGTGAAGGTCTCAAAGACCCAGATGTGGGTTGATTAAATAAAGACGAGGGCAGTGAAAGAAAAAGTTGATGGGCAGCTCAATAGGATCTTGTTAGAACTATGGCCTCAATTAACGTCAGAGCAGCATTTCCAGCCACTGAGGTCCAGGACATGGAAGCTGGAGTCAAAGCCCCATGTCCGGCCTATGTCCCTGCAAGACTTCCTGGGAGACAGTACTCAGGTTCTGCCTGGACCTCTCCCCCTTGGTGGATGACAACTGGGCATCACAGTTCAATTGAGGGGTGGTCAAGGTCCCTGCCTTGGGGGATGTGGGTGGGACCAGAGGCCACATGTAGAATTAGCAATTCATTGGTTCCCTGTGAATGTACAACATGTCCTGGCACTGGTGGACACAGGAGGTGAATATTCTCTGATTTATGACAACCCTAAGCATTTTCCCAGACCCCCTGCTGTGATAGATGGCTATGGGGATAAGGCAATTAGACTGAACAAAGCCCAAATCCCACTGGGGATAGGGCGTTTACCCCCAAAGGAGTATACTGTGTACATTTCTCCCAACCTTGAATATATTTTGGGGGTAGAAATCCTGCAGGGCCTGTGTTTCAGACCACTACAGGTGAGTTCAGACTAAAGGTACATGTGGAAAAAGCAGTTCTGAGGGGACATGCTCAGCACCCACCAGTAGCTCTTCCTTTACCTTGGTGGATGACAAATAATAAGCAGTATAAATTGCCTGGGGCACAAGGAACTAGGAGAAACTACAGAAGATGGAGAAGGTGGGCATCATAAAGTCCACTCATAATCCTTTTAATTCCCCAGTGTGACTAGTGAAAAAGCCAGACAGTGCCTGGCATATGACCATGGATTACAGGGAACTGCATAAAGTCACACCCCATTTGCATGCTGCTGTCCCCTCTAAAGCAGCCATTATGGACACCCTCAGTCATGAACTAGAAACATATTATTATGTTGTGGACCTTATTAATGCTTTCTTCTCTATTGACATAGCACAGGAAAGTCAGAAGCAGTTTGCCTTCACATGGGAAGGCTGGCAGTGGACATTCACTGTCCTTCCACAGGGATGCCTCCACAGTCCCACCATTTGTCACAGACTTGTAGCCCAGGACTTGGCCACATGGAAGAAACCAGAAACGGTGCACTTGTATCACTATATTTGATGATATTATGCTCATGAGTGATTTTATAGCAGATTTAGAAGGGGCAGTTGCTAGACTGCTGCGACATTTACAGGAGAAAGGATGGCCTATGAACAGCACCAAGGTTCAGAGACCTGGTTTGTCAATAAAGTTCTTGGGGATTGTCTGGTTGGGTAAAAATAAACTTATCCCAGAAGGAGCACAAGGTCCAGGCTTTCCCTACCCCTACCACTATGACAGTATTATAAGAGTTTTGGGGTCTTTTGGGCTACTACAGAGTGTTTATCCTGCACTTGTCACAAATTCTGAACTGGCTGGTATGAAAGGGCAACAGGTGGGACCGGGATGAAACATGTGCAGCTGATTTTACTGCTGCTAAGCAAGCAGTCAAGGCAGTACAGGTCTTGAGTGTAATGGCCTCAACAAGGCCCTGTGAGCTAGATGTTCATGTAACTGAAAATGTTATGGATGGGGCCTTTGGCAGAGACTTGAACAGACATGCCAACCTATTGGATTCTGGTCACAACTATGGAAAAGAGCAGAGGTCCAGTACACCTTGATAGAGGAGCAACTGGCTGCTGTGTACCATGCCTTGCTGGTTATGGAACCCATCACCAGAGCAGCTCTGACCAAGGTAATAACCACCTATCCCAAAGTGCAGTAGGTGCAAGACTGGACCCAAAGGATACAGAGTGGCATAGCACAGATGCCTACAATGGCCAATGGAGTGCATATATACAGCAGTGTAGTGTCCTCTCTACTAGCCCCTTCAGTGGAGAAACACAACGTTTATTGAGGCCAGTGACCTATACCAGTAGAAAACAGGAAGAATTTGCTTTTGAGCCATTAGTAGCTGGGAGTGCTTACCAGGAGGGAAAAGACCCTATATCTGAAGATGCTTGGTATACAGATGGCTCCAGTCATGGGCAGCCCTCAAAGTGGAGGGCTGTGGCTTTCCATCCTAAGACTGAGACAATATGGATGGAGGATGGAGAGGGGAAGAGTAGCAAATGGGCTGAGTTGTAGACAGTATAGCTCATGATCACCCAGGAGCCCTTCCCTATAGTTGTCTGCACTGACAGTTGGGCCATCTATCAGGACTTGACCGTGTGGCTGCCTTCATGGTACCATGCCAACTGGATGGTTGGTCACTTGCCCCTTTGGGGGCAAGAGTTATGGGATTACCTATGGGCCTCTGGTCAGACTAAGACACTCACCATATATCATGTGACTGGCCATTTGCCTTTGGCATCCTCAGGGAATGATGAAGCAGACACGTGGGACCTGGTGCATTGGCTAGAAGGAAAGCCTGCCCCTAATGTAACCCAATCGTTACATCAGCATTTGTTGCACGTGGGGCAAAAGACAATGTGGGCTGTAGCCTGTCAGTGGACCTTGCCATTGACCTTTGAAGAAGTCAGCAGAGCCTAGAAGGAGTGCCTTGTGTGCTCTAAGAGGGACTTACACTGACACCCTCAGCAACATGGGACAATAATAAAGGGGCCAATACCCCTTGTCCGGTGGCAGATAGACTCTATTGGGCTTCTGCCCATATCAGAAGGATATCAGTATGCCATGACTTGTGTGGATACAGCTACTGGAATGTTGGTTGCTTTTCATGCATGTCATGCAGAACAGCAAAGAACCAAAAGGGGCCTAGAGCATCTCTTTGCAGCCTATGGCCTGCCTCAGGTGATTGAGAGTGATCAATGCACCCACTTTACTGGACATCATTACAAGAATGGGTGTAGCAATCAGGAATAAAGTGGAATTTTCACATACCATATACCTACCAGGGAAGGCATGATAGAGAGGTACAATGGTTTGTTGAAATCTGGCCTGAAGTCGGACACCAATAGTATACAGGGCTGGTCAGTTCATTTATGGACAGTGCTACAGCATTTGAATGAGAAGCCAAAAAAGGGGCCTTGAGCCCTGTGGATATGCTAATGCACATTGCTGCCTCTCCTATACAGCTGTATTTGCAAACCAAAGAGGAGTTATTGAAACCAGGATATGGCCAGCATAGCAATATCCTGCTGCCAGCCCCTACTGCATTAAACCCTGGAGACTCTGTTGAGTGGACGTGGCCCTGGACATTTTGATACATGGACCAGCAATGGCTGGCCCTTCTGGCATCTTGGGGGAAAGGCCCGCAAGCTGGCCTCCTTTGTGTTTCTGGAGTAACAGCACAGCGGCCCCCAAAGATCATGGTAGTGTACCCAAAACATCCAGTAGGTAAGAGCATCTTACAGGGAAGTTTTGTTTTATCTTTATGACCAGTACATGTACCTCCCATAGCCCTATATATTGACCCATCTGTAACTCCCACAGGGAAAAGGGTGAAAGTCTGGTACACTAGACCAGGATGAGATCCATTCCTGCCACTGTCCTATCACAGGACCACTCTCTTGCATGCAACATACCTGATGGACAAGATTTGCCTATACTGGTGTTGTTAAAACATGTATCTTATCACCCTTAAGGTTACTGTCTTCTGCAGTCCCTGTGGCTTGATGTGCCCCCTGGGTGCAGCTGCTGTGTGATGATTGCTCTCAACCCCCTCCCTTTTGGCTACTACCTGCCTGTGGAATGGGCAAGCTATGGACTTAATCTGCATAGGACTTTGAACCTGGCTGAATCCTCCAGTTTGAGGATTATCATGATTTTATTGCTGTTGTTATCATATGTTATTAGTCTGGTTACAATGCTCCAGTTTTCTCACATAGGGACCATTGCAGAAGATGGGGAATGAGTAGATTGTGAGGTGATATTTCTGGAGGGGTGGGGTGTGAATAAAATTGCAATATTTCCAGAATCTCTCACCTGGCCTTAGTGCATCTCCATATCAATAGCTCTTTCAAAGGGGTGGAGAGAAGTAACTATCTCCATATCAATAGGTAATTATAAGGGTGAGTGATGGCATATCTGGACCAGAGTGGTTGAGTGGGGCCTCTTCTTCTGCAGCTGAGTTGCACAAGACATGAGACAGCAAAAGTGGATGACTGCTTATAAGCAATAAAAGGTTTCTCCCACTTTACCTCTTCCTTTGACTGATTTCAGTTTCAAAGTGAGACAGGGACCATGGTTGTAGTCAGAGTAGGGTGAGGGCCTCCGGAAAAAGCAGGGTGGGATATTTACAGTCAGCAATATAACAGTGGGCAAAGAAGTCCCTTTTGAAACTCTGTGTTAAGCATTATGCAAAGTCAAGGTCACACTAATCCTCTAGGAACAAGATACCAGACTAAGAATATAGACATCTTCAGTAAGGTCAGTTAAAAGTCAAAAGGCCAAGAGCAACTTGGCCTAGAATGATTGAGTGGTTTTACAAGTAGGGAAAGGTATCACAGCATAATCCGTGACCTTACTGTAAACAATCCTAGCAAGCAGAGAACAACCCAGCCCTCCTTGAGGGCAGGGCAAGTGGTACAAGTCCACACTCCTAAGCCTTTTTTTTCATGTTCTCAAAAAAACCCAATCTGCCTACAAAACCCCCTAGACAACGCAGCACACCGGACTCTCTTGTCCCCTCCTGGCGTGAGCTGGGAGCTCTGTCCTATCACTTTATTTCTAAATAAAAGCCTGTACCTTGCTCTCCTACCTTGCCTGTTTGCTAAGCTCATTCTTCAGTATCGTGAACAAGAACCCCGGCATCAAAAGTATTTTGCACCAGGATTTTCCCTGCAGTTACAGGTCACTTTGGCTGATTTGGCAGAATTAATTTCCTTGTGACTGTAAAACTTCAGGCCTCAGCTTCATTCTCTCAGCTAGAGACTATTCTCTGCCACATGAGTCCTAACACAGCCCCTTACTTCTTTAAAGCCAGCAAGGGAGAAAGTCTACAGGGTAAGCCTGCTAGCAAGATGGAGTTTTATATAATATAACTTGATCACGGAAGTACTCCCCCCTCATCTTTGCCATATACCCTTGGCTAGAAACTAGTCACAACTCCTACTCACACAGAAGTGGAAGGGATTATGCAAGGGTGTGAACACCAGGAGTTGGAAACATGGGGATCATCTTAAAGTCTGTCCTCCAAAATATGCCCTTTGGCCCCAAGTGACTTACATCCCTTTCTCATGCAAAATACATTTGTTCCCCTCCCAAAGTTCCTATTATAGCATTCTTTTATGGCCTAACAACATCATTGCAAAAGCCAAACTCTCCTCATCTAAATCAGGTCGAAATGATGATAACGGTCTTGCATATAATTCATTACGGACAGGTCCTGGGATACATTCCTTTCCATCTGTGGACCTGTGAAATTAAAGACTAAGTTATCTGCCATCTATATGGTCCAATTAGAATCTCTGTTCTGTTAATGTAGAGATTAAGCCAATCTTGTTCACTGCTTTATCTTCAAATGAGCACTATACCTAATTCAGTAGATGCTTAATAAATATTGCTGAACAATGAATATACAATTGAAATCTCAGCAAGCAGACAGACTTGTCCTGAAAAACCCAGACCAAGAAAATGAGGCTTGAATCTGAGAGCAAACAATTAGAATTAGAAAACAGTATGTTGAACATGACACAAAGGAAGGTAGGAAGGGAGGAAGCAAGGAAAAGTGAGAGGGAGGGATGAAGACAAAGAAAGAGAGACAGATAGTAGGACAAGCATTTATGATCAGAAGAAGACCAGTGTAAAAGAGGATTCCACTGAATCAGCACTTATGTCATTTCATTAATCCACTCAATAAGCATTTATATGGACCTCTTACAATGCTAAAAGTTGTGATACCAGAGATGCAATCAATGGTGAATAAGCTAGAGTCCCTGCCTTCATAGAACTTACAGTCCAGTGGGAGAGACACAATACAAGATAAAAAATAGTAAAATGAATAAATGGAGGGTTAATGAAAACACACAGGAAAAATAACTACTCTTGCATGAGGAGATATCTGAGGAATTGTGTCAGGGGATATGACCTCTATGCATAATCTTAAAGATCACATAATAGTTAATTTAACAACAGCTCCATGGATTAGGCTGGAAAGGAGAAGGACAGATGAGGTCCCAGGAAGTGAAGAAAAACGCATACTAAAATCCCAGTAGTAGAAAAAAGAATGGCACATTCAGGAAACTTAAAGCAGGGCTGAAGTGTAAAGTTAGTTGAAGAAAAGTTCCAAGAGAGGCTGGATATTTGATAAAAGGGGACTAGATCATGACATGGAATTTGGACTTTGTTTTGAGAACAGTGGAGAGCCATTAAAGAATATCAAATAAGAAAATAAATCAAATCTATGCTTTAGAAAGACCACTCTAACTTCAGTGTGCAAAATCAGCTAGAGTGGGAAAAATCTAAAGATGGAGTGACTAGCTAGGAAGAAGCTATTGCTGGAGAGTAAGACATGGAGGAGACGAGAAAGGTAGAGTCAAAGAGCACAGAGGAAAGATTTGAGCAGTGCTGGGGGAGTAAATGGACAGCAGGACTTAGGGATTGGTTGCATGTTGGGGAGAGGGATGAGAGAGGAGATAGAGATTGGTCCCTGTTTCTGTTCTTTAAAACTGGGTGAGTACTGGTACCATTTGCTGAGCTAGCAAATAAAGCAAGGGAAGAGAATAAGTCCTGAGAATAAAGGAAAAATAAATTGGGAATGAGAGTAAGTGAAAAATGTTAACAAACGTTAACATGTGCCTAAAGCAATCTACATATTCAATGCAATCCCTATCAAAATACCAACAGCATTCTTCAATGAACTAGAGAAAACCCAGGAATTCCACTCCTAGGAATTTACCCTAAGAATGCAGGAGCCCAGTTTGAAAAAGACATATGTACCCCTATGTTTATCACAGCACTATTTACAATAACCAAGAAATGGAAGCAACCAAAATGTCCATCAGTAGATGAACAGATAAAGAAGATGTGGTACAAATACACAATGGAATATTATTCAGCCATAAGAAGAAAAAAATCCTACCATTTGCAACAAAATGGATGGAGCTAGAGGGTATTATGCTCAGTGAAATAAGCCAGGCAGAGATAGACAAGTACCAAATGATTTCACTCATCTGTGGAATACAAGGACAAAGAAAAAGCTGAAGGAGCAAAACAGCAGCAGACTCACAGAAACCAAGAATGAATTAAAGGGAAAGGGACTGGGGACGGTGAGTGGGAAGGGAGGGATAAGGGGAATAAGGTGCATTATGATTAGCACACATAATGTGGGGGCCAGGCCCGGGGAAGGCAGTATAGCACAGAGAAGACAAGTAGTGATTCTATAGTATCTTACTACACTGATGGATAGTGACTGTAATGAGGTATGTGGTGGGGACTTGATAATGGGGCGAATATAGTAACCACAATGTTGCTCACGTAATTGTATACTAATAATACCAAAATAAAATTTAAAAATTAACTAGAGCAAATAGTTCTAAAATTCATATGGAACCACAAAAGACCCTGAATAGCCAAAGCAATCCTGAGAAGGAAGAAAAAGGTGAGGGGATTATGCTCCCTGACTTCAAGCTCTACTATAAAGCCACAGTAAACAAGACAATTTGGTACTGGTACAAAAACAGAACGATAGACCAATGGGACAGACTAGAAAGTTCAGATATAAACCCAAGCATATATGGTTAATTAATATAAGATAAAAAAGCCATGGACATACAATGGGGAAATGACAGCCTCTTCAACAGCTGGTGTTGGCAAAACTGGCCAGCTACATGTAAGAGAATGAAACTGGATTATTGTCTAACCCCATACACAAAAGTAAACTCGAAATGGATCAAAGACCTGAATGTAAGTCATGAAACCATAAAACTCTTAGAAGACAACATAGGCAAAAATCTCCTGAATATAAACATGAGCAACTTTTTCCTGAACGCATCTCCTCGGGCAAGAGAAACAAAAGCAAAAATGAACAAATGGGACTACATCAAACTAAAAACCTTCTGTACAGCAAAGGACACCATTACCAGAACAAAAAGGCATCCTACAGTATGGGACAATATATTTGTAAACAACATATTTGACAACGGGTTAGCATCCAAAATATATAAAGAACTCACATGCCTCAACACCCAAAAAGCAAATAACTTGATTTAAAAATGGGCGGAGAATATGAACAAACAATTCACCAAAGAAGAAATTCAGATGGCCAATAGACACATGAAAAGATGCTCCACATCACTAATCATCAGGGAAATGTAAATTAAAACCACAATGAGATATCACCTCACACCAGTTAGGATGGCTAACATCAAAAAGACTAGGAACAACAAATGCTGGAGAAGAGGTGGAGAAAGGGGAACCCTCCTACACTGCTGGTGGGAATGTAAACTAGTTCAACCATTGTGGAAAACAATATGGAGGTTCCTCAAAAAACTAAAATACAAATACCATTTGACCCAGGAATTCCACTCTTAGGAATTTACCCAAAGAATACAAGTTCTCAGATTCAAAAAGACATATTGTCTTTTTGACAATAATAACATGTTTATTGCAGTATTATTTAAAATAGCCAAGATATAGAATAAACCTAAGTGTCCATCAGTAGATGAATGGATAAAGAAAGTATGATACATATACACAGTGGAATACTATTCAGCCATAAGAAAGAAACAAATCCTACCATTTGCAACAACATGGATGGATCTGGAGGGTATTATGCTCAGTGAAATTAGTCAGGCGAGAAAGACAAATACCAAATTATTTCCCTTATTTGTGGAGTATAAGAACAAAGCAAAATTGAAGGAACAGAACAGCAGCTGACTCACAGACTCCAAGAAGGGACTTGTGGTTACCAAAGGGGAGGGGTGGGTGAGGGTGGGTGGGGAAGGAAGGAGAAGGATATGAGGGGTATTATGATTAGTACTCATGGTGTGGGGTAATCATGGGGAAGACAGCATAGCACAGAGAAGACAAGTAGTGACTGTGGCATCTTACTACACTGATGGACAGTGACTGCAATGGGGTATGGGGGGCACTCAATAATATGGTAAATGTAGTAACTACATTGTTTTTCATGTGAAACCTTCATAAGAGTGTATATCAATAATACCTTAATAAAAAAATTGTACAAAAAATGTTAACGTGTGGAAAGCAAACAGTGGGGTGGCAACAAACTTAGTAGGTAGAAGGAGGTTAAAATCCAGGCTCTTACATTGGAAACAATATTGAGAAGCACTCTTTTCTCTGTAGATCACTGGGGACATGGAACTTGAGACATTAGGTATATTGATTGGCCATAGTGAGGTATGGAGCTGTGAATTAGCTGAAAAATCTGTATATGGAGTAATCAGGTGTCCTTCTTCCTTCCTTCTCATCCTAGTCAGCCAAGTTAATAACTCTAACTTCCCCAGAATACCAGATGTTTAGTCTCTGAGAAACTAATCCTTACGGACTCTGGACTGGAGATACCACAAACAATTGAATATCAAGGTGCTGAAATAAAAAGAGGAGGATTAGGAGTAAACACATTTCTGAAGAGTAATTTGTTACAAACTTTCCAACAGTATTTTAAGTAATATAGAATACAATTAGATAAAAATCTAAATTTGTCTAATAAAAGACTATTGTATAATTCAGGAAATTGCTCTCATGTAATATTTTTCTGTTGTTTATAAGAAGGAAGAAATATGTAAAACTATCTAGGTTTTGCAACACTAACATACCTTAGGGCAATGTTCTTCACTTTGCTAGTGATGTGAGGGAAAGAAAATAAGGCATTAAGATTGGAAACAGCATCTCTACAAGGCCTCCTGACAAATTGTTTTAGGATCTTCAACAGTAAAAAAAAGAAAAGATAAGCATGGACTTGAGTCTTCAGAAAATTTGGATCTCCTTCTTGAATTCCTTCTCTCTCCAGTGGAAGATTCTCCCAATGAAAGGACCTGGGCAGTTCTTGAATCTGAAGGCATTAGCTGGGAAGATGGGTCCCGAACTGGAGCCGCATCCTGCTTTTCCATAAGAGTTGCGTTGTCCTCTCAACTGTTAGAGTCCTTGCCCATGACTTCTCCTGGACACTCCACGGCAAGATGGGGAGATTTCAAAACCTGCCACACCCCCATTTTCCCAACACAACCTCAGAGACTCGAAGTATGAAAAATGCCTCTGTGTTTATCCTACTACCTGGAATCTGGATGGCCCAACTAACCTGTCCAATCTAATTGCTTCACCCTCTGCTTCTCCTCTTCTGATCCAAATCAGCAACACCATGAAATTCTTCTCTAATATCACAGGACAGACTTGAACCTCTGCTGTTAGCTCTGTGATTGTGAGCGATTCAACCACCATTCTTGTCTCTTGCTGCTTCACCTCACTGACTGGAAATAGAAGCCTCATTTTTCATAATGGAGAATTCTAACTCCTATCCTTGGATGAAGTCCACTTTTCTTTAATACAGTTTAAATACCTGTTTTCTTGGCTACCTCCCAGTTTTTTCTTCATCATTCCTCTTAGACTTTTCCTTTGTTCCATTGTTTTCCTTTACCTCAATTGATCCTATAGGGAGCTCTTCTCAGTTACTTTCTTATTCCTAATCATGTGCTTCTGAAATTACATGCTCATGAAAAGCCACACATACAAAAGTGTTCATTCCCGGATGTCAGTTGCACTGTTACCATAGAGACATATCAGTTTCCTATAAAGTGGGGGAGATGAATCATGCTCATGAATATTTATTCTATTTTATATTTGATTATTCCAATTTTAACATCTGCAGCAAAAAAATGGATGTTTTCTTTTCAATATCTTTTCAGTTGAAATTTTTCCTTTCAAAGATAGCCCCTTATTCCCATTCAAAAAGAAAATGAAATGAAATTATCTAATGTTATTTGGACCATTGTCTTAATGAGTTAGTTTCTAAATAAGTTGATAAAGAGTTAATACATATGAAATTTTGGTATACCGTTGAGTATTGTTCTACATTGTATATTTTTTAAACAATATGAGAATTATACATTATTATAAAGGTCTCCTCTAATTAATCACAAGCTGTACTTGCCTGTTACTTACTTAACATAATTCCTGTGATTCATGTGGATGAAAAAATATCACTAAATTAGAGTACTTTAATAATATTCACCAATTCTTGAGGAGATCTTATTCCTTCACATTTCTGGATCACTTTTCAGTTTTGTAGCAATTTCACATATGTGACAGGGTAGGAGCATTCAACCTGCTTTATTACAGAAACAAATGTTTTGCTCATCTTTCTTTTCTGTACTGCATTAGAAAGACAGATTATGTATTCATTTCCCAAAACTTCCTAACAGTGTTTGAAATTTGAGCTTTTCTTGAATTCAAAGAAATGAAACAAGTTTTTTGTTTGATACTAATTCTAACTCTGAGTTTAATGGAGCATCAAAGCCTTTATGAAAGCAAATGAAAATAGTGTTTTGGTGGGGAAGAGAGTTCATGTGATAAATGGAGAGTCTAGTGAGGCAATCAGAGAGAAGCAAGTTTCTTTAATGATTAGACGGGGTCCTGGGAATCTGAGGATGAAATGCCTTGACCCATAAAAAGCAGATGGATGGACTCAGCTAAGAACCACAATAAGTGTATTGTTTAGGTATGGGAATGGATTTGCCTATTGACTGACCAGCAGAAGGGGTGGCTTTAGTGGTCCCTAGAACATATTCAAACTCAGTATCCCAGAACACTCGTAAACCCAAAGAGGAGTGCCAAGGACCAGTAAATGGGAGTGAGGAAATCCTTACCAGTATTTTGAAGGCCAAACTAAATAAGCTTTGGGCTTTTGTGTTAAGATAGACAGCCTAAGTCTGGGACACTGTGTTGACCATTTATTAGCTCACTGAGCCTCAGAAGAGCACAGCTAACTGTGACCTCCTTCAACCAAATTCCATGAGTTGTTTGTAAGTCAACTCAATTCTACTGCTCCATGGACTTTTACTATGTTTTTTTTTTTGGTATCTTTAATGTACAACTATTTGAACAACATTATGGTTACTAGACTCCCCCTATTATCAAGTGCACACCACATACCCCATTACAGTTCTTGAATATTTTTCTGTACCTCCATAAGCATGTTTAAGATTTTTATTTTGAACTCTCTTTCAGGAAGATTGGTGAGTTCAGTTTCATTTGGCCCTTTTTCTGGGGTTTGTGAGATTTTTGGTCTGAACCATGTTCTTTTGACGTTTCATATTTCTATGTGGTGCCCTCTAGTGCCCAGAAACTCCAGTCTCTGGAGCTGGTCAGCCCCTAGAGTGAGGTTGGGGGTCATAGGGGAGCGGCGCTGGTGCCTGGGGGTAGGAAAGAGCTGTTTCCTGATTCCCAGCTGCAATGCCTGTCTCCAGAATCAGAGCCAATGGACCAAGCACACAGGTGTAAGCCTCTGTGCTTGGCATCTCTAGCTGTTGCAGGCAGCCTGATGCCAGTGCAGTGACTGCCGGTTGCAAGCTGGTGCTGTCAGGCCAGGAGGAAGGCTCGGCAGACTGCGTGTCACAGTGGGGGGCCTTGGAGCTGAGTAGCCAGCCAGGGGATGGAGCGCCTAAAGCTCCTCAAAGTTCCCAACCTGCTTGACAGAGCATGCACAGACAACCTTGTCCAGCTCTCCCTTCTCCTGGGCAGCAAGCTCTGTGCAAACCCTGCTCCTTCAGCAGCCCTCTAGCTGCTAGGAAGGTTCTCAGACTGCCTGCCTTTCCTTTGAACTAGAGCAGCCAGTTGTGGATCCCATCCTCCACAACAGCCAGAATCTTAGTCCCCCAAGTACTCTGCCTGTCCCAGCTCCCCAACCTCCAGAGCACCATACAATGTAGGTTCTGCTGGCAAAGCAGATCTCCAGGGCTGGGTGTTCAGCAGCCCCAGGCTTCCACCCCCTCCCCGCTCCATTTCTCTTCCTCCCACCATTGAGCTGGGGTGGGGGAAGGGCTTGGGTCCTGCCAGATCACGGCTTTGGTACGTTACCCTGTTTCATGAGGTCTGCTCTGTTTGTGAGGTCTGTATGAAGTCTGGTTCAGCCTTCTTTCCTGTTACTGTGTTAGAGTTAGTTGTATTAACTATATTTTCGTACTATTTGTGGTTTTGGGAGGAGTTATCTGTCTCACCTCTCACACCGCCATCTTGAGTCTCCTATGTTTTATATATGACCTTTCACACTTAAATTTACTTTTAGAGGATATATATTGGCTGTGATAACTGAAAAATCTAGGAAGTATAATTTCTTTAGGCACAGGCTGATCAAGAGATCCCAAGGATGTTGTTAGGACTTGGTCTCTTTGTCTCCTGGTTTAGCACTACTCTGAGTTGTCATCATTCTTGGGCTCTACATGTCTACCAATTAATTAAAATTTTGTCAAAAATAGAATATATGTTATTTTCAATAGTTCAAACAAAAGTCCTAGGCCTTTTGGGATCACCTGCTTTTCACTGAACAGATCACTATTATGTGATTTTTTTTTTATTATTCATCAGGCTTGACATACATACTTAGCCCTGGAGCATGGGGATGGAGGCAACACCTTCAGAGGCACATGGACTGAGAGCAAGGAAGAGTTTGGTCCCCTGCAATAGTAATGAGGTACTTATATCAAAAGATAAGCCAGTACAGAATTCTGGATTGCTGGTAACAATGAAAGCATCATAATTGGGCATCTTCTGGGATTACTAAGCCACTAGATAGCAAAACCACAAACTTCTGGACAATTGTTACAAGAAAACCAAGTGACAAGGTATCACTTGTCAAAATAAAAGTAGATGGGTACAATCATCAATAGCTGTAAGACCTGCATGATATTGGTCTTACAGAAGGACATAGAAGAAGCAAAAGGATGTCTGATGGATCTGAGAACAAGAAAACTCCAAAATACCCAAGAGTTCTGGAAAGCAACACAGGATAATTTGAGAACAACACAAACTGGAATAGGTTTGCCCACTCCAATAATGGCTCAGTGCAAGTCAAGTCTGAAGAAGCTGCAGTAGTATAGCATATGTGAACTTTCAAAACGGACTTTCCAGGGCTTTCTCCCTGGAGGGGAGGACTAGTGGGAAAACTACTAGGTTTAAAATCAAAATTAAGTAGCATAGAGGAATCTCCCTGGGGTTCAGGATAGTATCATATGGCTTAAAGCTTCAACCTTCAATCACATGGTTGGTCTTTCTGGTATGACCGGCCCCCATCCTGAGGCATCTCATTAGGTTAAAATATCTAGGGTCCCACAGTAAGTCATTCTGTTAGCATAAAATCTCAGGGCCTACAATGAATATCACAGGAAATACCAAAGATTACAAGGTTACCTCCCAGGAACCAGGGATACCAAATTCAATATTACACAGGAGGGATTTTCATGTATTATCTAATATAATTCCTCTAATTCATATATCCACCTGTTGAAGTGAGTTGTGTTATTTTAGACATAAACAAATACAATTTGGGAAGGTTAAATAGCTTTTTCAAAGCCATATAGCTAATGAGTAGCAAAACTAGGATTTGAAGCTGTGTTTTCTTTTTTCCTCTTCTTATCCCCAGATTGGACTAATCTTCCTCCTGATTCAGCCTCAAGCTCAATATTTATTAAGAGCATTAAAATAATTTTCCATCTTCTATATTACAGTGACATGATCATGATTTCAAAGAAAGAAAAAACATTTCATATGAAAGATATATAACATGCTCAGTAATTATCTTCAAAGTCAGAGGAGGCAATGAAATGTTCAGGACAGAAATAGACTTGAGTTCTAATTCCTGCCAATTCATAATTAGAGCCTATATTTGTGACTTCAGTCAAAGCATTTTTAATCTCTGAGCATCATTTTATGTCTATGAATGCTCTCCTACATTCCAGGATTATTATAGGATTCAAATAACAGTTGAGTTTTAACTTATTCAAACCAATCATCCAACTGGGGAAAACTAGAAATATTGGAGAAAAAATTTTAATATGTGCACTGCCGTAGGGAAGATAACAAAGTACTGCAAAATTACTAGATCTAGAACCAAGGGAGAATGGAGGTCAAAGAGGCCCTGTTTTTAGGTTCTGTACCCTCGAGGGCATTTGCTGATTATAGAAGGTACTGTTGAATGGAAGAGAGGCTAAATACTATTTTTAAAATATTTGCTGTGCTGGTAGAATAAGAATTAAAGCCCAAGAACCTCTGGCAGGCAGCAGGGAGAGGGATGATGGATCTCCCTAACTTTGGAGGAGAACCTGCAGACAAGTCCTTGAAAGAACTGAAGCTCTATTTGATTCATGTCAATTCTGGAGTTTTTCAAGTTGATTCACAATTGCTAGTATCCCCAACATACCTAGTAGATACAAACATAAATCCTCTGAATGAAAATAGCACAACTTTGCAAATACAATATCTATTATATAATAAAACAACCAAATAACCAAGGAAATAAAACTGCATGGGTGAAAACCAGCAGAAATAGGTGGTAGAAATAAACCATCAAAGACTATGGCTATTGGAGTTATCAAGCACATAAAAAAAAAAAAGAAAAGAAAATAGAGAATAGAATGCAAGAGACAGAAACACAATGATATAGCCTATCATACATGTAACTGGAGTCCCAGAAAGGGGAAAAAAGCATAAGTAATATTTCAAATAGAACATTCCAAAACTGAAAAATACATTAATCTAGAGATCAAAAAAGCCCTACAAATCCCAAGCAGGACAAATGAAAAGAAAACTGTACCTAATCACATAAAAGTTTAAGTGCTGACAATGTTGCTCATGTGAAACCTTTGTAAGATTATATATCAATGATACCTGAATAAAAAAAAATATTTACAAAAAAAGAGTGTAAATGCTGAAAAATACAAGCAGAAAATCTTAAAAGGAGCCAGGCTTGGGGAAGGAGGATGAAAAGGATATTACCCAAAAGGAGTAAGAGCTAATTTTTCAATAAAAACAATAGAATCCAGAAGACATCTGAATGATATTTTCAAGTGAAAGTAACTGAAAATAACCTGCCAACCTAGAAATATATTTTCAACCTAGTGAAAATATTCTTCAGAATCAAATAAAGACATGTGAAGAAAAAATTGAGAAAATGTTTTTCTAGTAAACCCATATCAATAGAAATATATTATACTTAAGGGTGAAATGTTCCAAACTTCTTCTTTGAGGTTAGGAATATACAGAGATGTCTGATATTGTTGGAGGAGTGTTGTGTATTTTCCTGGGTTCTTGTCCTTGTCATAATAAAGAATTGAAGGGCAGAGACACAGTAGTGAATCAGAGTTAAAGTTTTATTTAAAGTTACGTACTTAAAGAGGGAGAAAATGCTAGCCATCTCAGGGAGGAGATGTTGGAGGGGAGTTGGTTAGTAAAGAATTTATTAAAGCAAGAGTGTCGAAGAATGACGGATCAGAATAATAAAGGAAGTTCATTGAACTGCTAATCAGTATGGAACACATCCCCTGCTAACTCCTTAAGCCAGTGTCACCTGGCATCCAGTGTTCATTTGGATCTGCACAGCATGGGAACTGAGTCCCTACCACCGCAGGCACTGGATGGAGTGAGATTATGTTCTGAGAACTTGCTATAGGCAAAGAAAGAAGACTTTCAGGCAGACTACTAAAGAGCATGATCGTAAGCGGCAGTTCCATCCGGGCATCCAGGTGACAGTAATTTGCAAGCCCAGATCTGAGCTCTCAGCAGCCCCTCCTTACTTATCTGAAATAGGACAGAAGGAGTGAAGGTTTGAGCTTAAATTTGGAGAATTAGAATGACAAGGAAAAGTAACAAAGACACTTACCACTGGAAAAGCACAGAGACAAAACTTTATAAGTTGAGCAGTGAGAAGTTTAAAGCAAAAAGGTGCATACTCAGAAAAAGGGGAGGGTGTGCTACCTCACAGAAGAGGCCCTGAAAGATTGGGAAATTTTTATTAAAGTTATGCACTTAGAAAGTGCAGATGACCTCAGAGAGAGGAGTGCCTAAGGTTTAGGGTCTGGGGTTTTATAGGCAGTTGAAGATTTTCAGTAATGCAACAAAGTGCCAGGTGTGGACTGGCCAAATTATCCCAGAATGTTCATCTTTGTTAAGACATTAAGTTTCTTCTTTTTTATTTTAACTTAACACTAGAAATATACTGCTTTGATTCCTTTCCAGGATATCAGCTTCTGTCTGGAAGCATATCAATCAAGACTGTCTGCCTTGCCTCCAAGGTAGGCTGAGTCATTTGATTAAAATGCTATTTTAGCTTTAAGATAGAATTCTTCCTGAATAAGCTAGGCCTTTGAGCAAGCTAAAGTAAAGTAAATCTTACAAGGTTATGTGCTAATTGACACAATGAAAGCATAGGCTATGCTGGGATACTTTTCTTTATCTAGGGAGTATTCAAACTTCTAGGCCAAGTTGCTCCCAGCCTTCTGAGCTTTAATAGGCTAACTGGTTAACTCTTTGAGTCCCTTCTAGTGGGTTCTACTGGCCTTATTCTCTTTCCACTCTACTCATATCTATTTCAATATGACCACCTTCAGTCAAAGATTAAAAATAAAGAAAATACATCAATATAATTTACCAATCATATGATTATATACAAAGAAAATCCAAAAGTTTCTATAAAACTTATTAGAATTAATAAGCAAGAGTGCCAAGATTTCTAGATACAAGGTCAACATCAGTTGTATTTCTATGTACTAATAACAAAGAGAAAATGAGCTCTTTCTGTAAAAAGAAATCACTTACAGTTACATCAAAATTATCAAATACCTAGAAAGAGATCTAACAAAAGATGCAAAAGACTTCTATGTGGAAAATCCTAAAATAACAGTGGGATATTTAGGTACCCTTTAACTTTAAAGAAGACCTATGTAAAACAAAGAATATACTTTGTGAATTTAAAATATCATTATTATAAATATGTCAAATACCCCAGATATGTCTATAGCTTTTGAGCAATCCCAGTCAAAATCCCAGTGTATGTGTGCATGTGTGTGTGTGTGTATAAACTAGTAACTATCATGACAATCTTAGAAAAGTACAACAAGAAGAGAGGATCTGCCTTACCAAATATAAAAACTTACTATAAAGCTATAATAAGGTGTGATGTCAGCATAAGAATAGACAAATAGACCAATGGGGTAGAATAAAAAGCATACAAATTGACACATCTATCAGGACTTGAGTTACAATAAAAGTGATACTGCAGAGCAATGGAAGGAAAAAGTCCTTTTACTATATGATGCTAGGACAATGGGCTGTCAATATAGACAAAATGAAACTTTACATATACCTCACACTGATCACAAAAAATTTTTAAATAAATTCTGGGTGGGTTGCAGATTTATATGTGAAAGGTAGAACAAAAGAGATTAAATAAGATAATATAAGAAAATAGCTTCACAATTTTGAGTAAGAAAATTTCCTAGACAGAACATAAAAGCATTAACTGTAAAGGGAATGATTAATAATATGGACTAAATCAAGAGACATCATTAAGAAAGCAAAAAGACAAACTATTGAGTAAAAAAAATAGTTTCAATACATATTTAACCTATAAAAGATTTGTATCTAGAATATGTGAAGAATCTTACATATCAATAAGAAAAAAAAAGACAACCTAATTTAAAAATAGGGTGAAAAATCAGGTACTTCATAAAAGAGGATAACCAGATGGTCAATAAGCATATGATAATGAATTTACCGTCATTAGTTACAAGAGACTATGCACCCACCAGAATGGCTAAAATGGAAAGAACTGAAATACAAAGTGTGGGTGAAGACACTGAAAAGTGGAAAGACACTGCTAGTGTAAATTAGTACAAACACTGAAAAACAGTTCAGAATTTTCTACTAACATTCAGGATAGATACATGTATCCTATAAGCCAACAATACCACTCCTAGATATACATCCAATAGGACAATACATATGCATCAGTAGATATGTACAAGAGTATTTATAGCAGCACTCTAGGTGACTGTCAAATAGCTGAAAACAAACCAAATGTCCATCAACATTAGAATGGTAAGTGATGTTATTTGCATTAAAAAATTATTTACAGCAATGAAAATAAACTGCAATGGCATGTAACATGAATGAACCTCATATAAATATGTTGAGGGGAAAGAAGTCAGACACAAACTCTACATATTATATTATTCCATTTACATAAAACCAGGCAAAGGGGGACTATGGATGAGAAGATTATAAAGAGCAGCTTAGAAGCAATTGTTATGAAAGTGAGGATAGCATGTACTATAGGAGGAAAGGGGAGAGTAATGATCAGCATGGGTACAGTAGGTACTTCTTGGTATTGTTCTTTCCTTGATATTTTGTGATAAATTGTTGATCCATATATTTCTGGGCTTTGCTCTTTTCTCTATATATGCATTTTGCCACAATGAAAGGTTTATAAAAATATTAAGGCATGAGTAAATTCCAACTTCTCAATGGTAATTACCTCTTAGAAGGGAAGGGAATAGTACAAGCAAGCGTATGTAAAGAAGTTCAAGTATATCTGTAATATTTTACTTCCTAAAGGAATGTGAAGAAATAATGTCAAAATGTGAGCAGGTTAAGTCTCTTAAATCTGGTGGACATTAATTATATATCATTCTCTGCCCATTTCTATCAGTTTGAGATACTGGAAAATAATGATTTTAAAAAGAATTTTGCTATTGTCTATTTCAAAAACCCTAAAAGACATTTTTAAACCTTGCTATCTCCCTAGGCATCAGTCCAATGCAGAGTGAGCTTAAAATAAACAATTACTCATTCATTGAGTAACTGGTTTGTGATTTGTTGCAACTGCATTTCATTTGGAAGATAAAATATTCGCAATTAGCTCTGTGCCTACCCAACACCACTGGCCTTATTTCTCCTCCCAGATAGGATCCAGCCAAACTTGCATTGGAACTTAATTGTTTTTTCTGCCCAGATAGTTTCTCCTCAAGTTTTTGCAGGGCTGGCTGTATTTTATCAGTTGGGTTTCACTTAAAACATCTTCTTTAGAGAAAGGTCTCCTGTGTGTAGTATCCACTATTCTCTGCTCAAATAGTCAATCACTATTACATCTTTTATAATTTATTATGTCCTTTATACTTCCTTTGGACAATTGTCACTATTTGAAATTACATTTCCATTTTTTTCACCAGTTTACGGTCTCACTCTGTTCACTAATACACAAAATGTTAAGAGGGCAGAATATCTGCTATATTGTTCATCACTACAAACAGCATTTAGAACAAAGCCTGACAAATAGTAGATGTTTAATAAATAGCTATTGTTAAAAACAGTCATTCAGTATCTAGCTAATACATACTTTGTACCTCAGAAGGTAATGCCATCCATTAAAAACCAGACTCCAGAACATTACAGAGGAAAATAGAATCTTAAATGATAAGAGAAAGATAAAAACACATTCCCTGTTGGAATATAGTACTCACAATGTACAAAAAATAAATCTGACTTTAATTTCTTACAATATAGTCCTCAGTAATGAAGACTTCATTTGTAAGAATCAGAAAGTTTCTGGGAAGGGAAATATCATTCATGTGGGGAACTACCTATAAATCTCAGCTGTGCCACAAAGATGGCCACTGAGAACCTTTTGAATTTCAGCTACACCACAGCTTCCCGCCGAGTGTTCTCACTCAGTTCCACTGCTTACGTCAAAGAGAACTGCACATGCGCACAACTCTGTGCGTGATTGGAAATTTGAAAGTCGCCTTGTTAGCATAAGGTGTAACCAATCAGAAGAGACCACACCCTATATATTCCATGTTCTGAGCTGCAATAAACAAGTTCCTGCTTCAACTGAGCTCCCTGTCACGTCTGATTGTCTCTGCGGACGGCGGAGGCTGCGGAACAGGCGGACAGTCGACTCTTACCTCCCTTGCTTTGCCTTGTTGGGGTGTGCCTCTCCCTCCCTTCCTTTCCCTCCACTGGCTCGGAGGGTCACAAAAAGAGCTAGTCACAGAAAGAGCTGGTAATCCTGACGGTGAGCAGGATCGGCAGGAGAGAGGCCAGAAAAACCCCGACACATTCACATCTATATAAAGATATATCTTTCTTTGTGTATTACAAAGACTGTATTTCATTCTAAGAAGACACAGAAATGGCTTTTTAAATAAGGAAGCTACGAGGCCATTACAGCATTTAACTGAAACAATCATAGTGATAAAGTTTTTAAATTAATTGTAAGTTGATGGGATAAATTAAATTGAAAATAGCAACCAGGAGTAACCAGGACAAATATATCTTACTTAAACCACAAAACAACCTTTAAATACAGTGAGGCAGACACTAAACAAAAAAAAATACTATGAAATTATAAAAAGGGTATGTAATATCTTAGAATGTTGACAAAAATACCAAAACTATGGTTAAAGAGAGAGAAAAACATTGAGGAAGATACGTAACTGAAATAAACCACAAAGATACTCTGAAAGAAAGAAATAAACATTTTATAAAATGATTCTGATAGAAATTCAAGATGGTGACATGAGAGGTGAGACAGAGAACTCCTCCCAAAACCACAAATAGTATGAAAATATAATTAATTAATACAACTCACTCACCCTAAAACAGCAACAGGAAAGAAGACTGTACCAGACTGCACACAGACATCACGAACAGAGCAGACCTCACAAAACAGGATGACGTATCGGAGCCTTGATAGGGCAGGACCCACGCTCTTTCCCCACTCTAGCTCACCTGCAGGAGGAAGAGAAATGGAGCGGGGAGGGGGTGAAAGCCTAGGACTAATGAACACCTAGCCCTGGAGATCTGCTTTGCAAGCAGAAACCTACACTGGGTGGTGCTCTGAAGGTTGGGGAGCTGGGAACAGGTGGAGTGCCTGAGAGACAGACATTCCGGCTGTTTGTGGAGAACAGGATCCATATCCGGCTGCTCTGTGACAGAGGAAAGGCAGGCAGTCTGAGAGGCTTCCTAGCAGAAAGAGAGCTGCTGAAGGGGCGGGGTTTGCATGGAGCTTGCTGCACGGGAGAAGGGAGAGCTGGACAAGGTTTTCTGAATGTGCTCTGCCCAGCAGGTTGGGAACGTGGAGGAGCTTCAGGCGCTCCATCCCCCTGGATGATTACTCAGCTCCAAGGCACCCCACTGTGACACGCAGCTTGCCAAGCCTTCTTCCTGACCTGACAGCACCAGCTTGCAAACCAGCAGTCACTGTGCTGGCATCAGGCCAGCCAGAGGGAGGCCCCACCTACAACAGCTAGAGACGCCAGAAGACACAGGCTTACACCTGCATGCTCAATCCACTGGCTGTGATACCGGAGACAGGCACTGCAGACAAAAATGAGGAAACAGATCTTTCCTCCTCCCAGGCACCAGCTCCACTAACCAGGAACCCCCAACCTCACTATGGGGGCTGAGCAGCTCCAGAGACTAGAGCTTCTGGGTACAGGGACCCACATAGAAATATGAAACATCAGAAGAACCTGGATCAGACCAAAATCTCACAAACCCCAGGAAAAGGACCAAATGACACTGAACTCACCAATCTTCCTGAAAGAGACTTCAAAATAAAAATCATAAACATGCTTATGGAGGTACAGAAAAATATTCAAGAACTCAGTAACGAATTTAACACAGAGATTCAATCATTAAGAAATTCCATATCTGAAATGAAACATACAATGGAGGGACTTAAAAGCAGACTAGATGTAGTAGAAGAGATGGTAAATGGAATAGAAATTAGAGAAAAGGAATACAAAGAAGCTGAGGCACACAGAGAAAAAAGGATCTCTAAGAATGAAACAATATTGAGAAAACTGTGTGACCAATCCAAACAGAACAATATTCACATTATAGGGGTACCAGAAGGAGAAGAGAGAGAAAAAGGGTTAGAAAGTGTCCTTGAGGAAGTAATTGCTGAAAACATCCCCAATCTGGGGAAGGAGATATCTCTCAAGCCATGGAGGTGCACAGATCTCCCAACACAAGGGACCCAAGGAAGACAACATCAAGACATATAATAATTAAAATGTCAAAGATCAAGCATAAAGACAGCCTTTTAATAGCAGCTAGAGAGACAGAAAAGATCACATACAAAGGAAGACCCATCATGCTATCATCAGATTTCTCAGCACAAACCTTACAGGCAAGAAGGGAGTGGCATGATATATTTAATGCAATGAAACAGAAAGGCCTTGAACCAAGAATATTCTACCCAGAAAGGTTATCATTTACATTTGAAGGAGGGATTAAACAATTTTCAGATAAGCAAAAGCTGAGAGAATTCACGTCCCACAAACCACCTCTGCAGTGCATTTTGGAGGGACTCCTACAGATGGAAGTATTCCAAGGGCTAAACAGATATCACCCAAGGAATAGACAAAGAGTACAGATTATGATTCATAACATACAATGAATGGAGGAGGTGGAAAAAGGAGGGAAAAAAAAAGAACCTTTAGGTTGTGTTTGTCATAGCATACAAAGTAGGTTAAGTTAGACTGTTAGATAGTAAGGGAATTACCCTTGAACCTTTGGTAAGCATGAATCTAAGGCCTGCAATGGCAATAAGTACATACCTATCGATAATCACCCTAAATGTAAATGGTCAGAATGCACCAATCAAAAGATATAGAGTCACGGAACGGATAAATCTATATGCTGCCTACAAGAGACTCACTTCAAAGCCACATACATACATACACAGACTGTAAGTAAAGGGATGGAAAAAGATATTTCATGCAACTAATAGGGAGAAAACAGCTGGAGTTGCAGTACTTGCATCAGACAAAATAGACTTCAAAACAAAGAAAGTAACAAGAGACAAAGAAGGACATTACATAATGATAAAAGGGTCAGTCCAACAAGAGGATATAACTATTATAAACATCTATGCACCCAACACAGGATCACCTACATATGTGAAACAAATACTAACAGAATTAAAGGGGGAACTTGAATGCAATGCATTCATTTTAGGAGACTTCAACACATCACTCACTCCAAAGGACAGGCCAACCAGACAGAAAATAAGTAGAGAGACAGAGGCACTGAACAACATATTAGAACAGATGGACCTAACGGACAACTACAGAACACTCCATCAAAAACAACAGAATATACATTCTTCTCAAGTGCACATGGAACATTTTCAAGAATAGATCATATCCTGGGCCACAAAAAGAACCTCAGTGAATTCAAAAAGATTGAAATTGTACCAACCAGCTTCTCACATCACAAAGGTATGAAACTAGAAATAAATTACACACAAAAAAAGAAAAAGCCCACAAAAACATGGAGGCTTAATAACATGCTCCTAAATAATCAATGGATCAATAAAAACAGAGATCAAGCAAAATATATGGAGACAAATGACAACAATAATTCAATGCCACAAAATCTGTGGAATTCAGTGAAAGCTGTGCTAAGAGGGAAATATATTGCAATACAGGCCTACCTCAGGAAAGAAGAACAATCCCAAATGAACAGTCTAAACTCACAATTAATGAAACTAGAAAAGGAAGAACAAATGAGGCCCAAAGTCAGTAGAAGGAGGGACATACTAAAGATTAAAGCAGAAATAAATAAAATTGAGAGGAATAAAACAATAGAAAGAATCAATGAAAGCAGAAGCTGGTTCTTTGAGAAAAATAAACAAAATAGATAAACCCCTAGCCAGACTTATTAAGAAAAAAAGAGAGTCTACACACATAGACAGAATCAGAACTGAGAAAGGAAAAGTCACTATGGGCACCACAGAAATACAAAGAATTATGAGAGAATACTATGAAAAATTATATGCTAACAAACTGGATAACGTAGAAGAAATGGACACCTTTCTAGAAAAATAAAACCTTCCAAGGCTGACCCAGGAAGAAAAAAAAATCTGAACAGACCAATTACCAGCAAAGAAATTGAATTGGTAATCAAAAAACTACCTAGGAACAAAACTCCTGGACCAGATGGTTTCACTGCTGAATTTTATCAAACATTTACTGAAGACCTAATACCCATCCTCCTTAAAGTTTTCCAAAAAGTAGAAGAGGAGGGAATACTCCCAAACTCATTCTACGAGGCCAACATCACTCTAATACCAAAACCAGGCACAGACACCACAGAAAAGAAAATTACAGACCAATATCTATGATGAACATAGATGCAAAAATACTCAACAAAATATTAGCAAACCAAATTTAAAAATACATCAAGAGGATCATACACCATGATCAAGTGGGATTCATCCCAGGGATGCAAGGATGGTACAACATTCGAAAATCCATCAACATCATCCACTACTCAATAAAAAGAAGAACAAAAACCACATGATCATCTCCATAGATGCTGAAAAAGCATTCGACAAAATTCAACATCCATTCATGATAAAAATGCTCAACAAAATGGGTATAGAGGGCAAGTACCTCAACATAATAAAAGCCATATATGACAGATTCACAGCCAACATTATACTTAACAGCGAGAGCTGAAAACTTTTCCTTTAAGATTGGGAACAAGACAAGGATGCCCTCTCTCCCCACTTTTATTCAACAGAGTCCTGGAGTTCCTAGCCACAGCAATCAGACAACACAAAGAAATAAAAGGCATCCAGATTGGAAAGGAAGAAGTCAAACTGTCCCTGTTTGCAGATAACATGATATTGCACATAAAAAACCCTAAAGAATCCACTCCAAAACTACTAGATCTAATATCTGAATTCAGTAAAGTTGCAGGATACAAAATTAATACACAGAAATCTGTTGCATTCCTATACACTAACGATGAACTAGCAGAAAGAGAAATCAGGAAAACAATCCCATTCACAACAGCATCCAAAAGAATAAAATACCTCAGAATAAACCTAACCAAGGAAGTGAAAGACTTCTACTCTGAAAACTACAAGACACTCATGAGAGAAATTAAAGAAGAAACCAATAAATGGAAACACATCCTGTGCTTATGGATAGGAAAAATTAATATTGTCAAAATGGCCATACTGCCTAAAGCAATCTACAGATTCAATACAATCCCTACCAAAATACCAACAGCATTTTTCAATGAACGAGAGCAAATAGTTGTAAAATTCATATGGCACCGCAAAAGACCCCGAATAGACAAGCAATCCTGAAAAGGAAGACTAATGCAGAGGAATTATGCTCCTTGACTACAAGCTTTACTACAAAGTCACAGTAATCAAGACAATTTGGTACTGGCACAAGAACAGACCCATAGACCAATGGAACAGACTAGAGAGCCGAGATGTAAACCCAAGTGTATATGGTCAACTAATATACGATAAAGGAGCCATGGATATACAATGGGGAGATAACATCCTCTTCAACAGCTGGTGTTGGCAAAACTGGACAGCTACATGTTAGAGAATGAAACTGGATTATTGTCTAACTGCATACACAAAAGTAAATTCAAAATGGATCAAAGACCTGAATGTAAGTTATGAAACCATAAAACTCATAGAAAAAAACATGGGCAAAAATCTCTTGGATATAAACATGAACAACTTCTTCATGAACTTATTTCCCTGGGCAAGGGAAACAAAAGCAAAAATGAACAAGTGGGACTATATCAACCTAAAAACTTTCTGTACAGCAAAGGACACCATCAGTAGAATAAAAAGACATTCTACAGTATGGGAGAATATATTCATAAATGACATATCCGATAGGGGGTTGACATCCAAATTATATAAAGAGTTCATGCACCTCAACAAACAAAAAACAAATAATCCGATTAAGAAATGGGCAGAAGACATGAATAGACACTTCTCCAAAGAAGAAAGTCAGATGGCCAACAGGCACATGAAAAGATGCTCCACATCTTCATCATCAGAGAAATGCAAATTAAAACCTCAATGAGATATCACCTCACACCAGTGAGGATGGCCAATATCCAAAAGACAAACAACAACAAATATTGGCAAGGATGTGGAGAAAGGGGAACCCTCCTACACTGCTGGCGGGAATGTAAAATAGTTCAACCATTGTGGAAAGCAGTATGGAGGTTCCTCAAAAACTCAAAATAAAATACCATTTGACCCAGGAATTCCACTCCTAGGAATCTACCCTAAGAATGCAGCAGCCCAGTTTGTAAAGACATATGCACCCCTGTGTTTATCACAGCACTATTTACAATAGCCAAGAAATGGAAGCAACCTAAGTGTCCATCAGTAGATGAATGGATAAAGAAGAGGTGGTACATATACACAATGGAATATTATTCAGCCATAAGAAGAAAACAAATCCTACCATTTACAACAACAACAACATGGATGGAGCTAGAGGGTATTATGCTCAGTGAAATAAGCCAGGCGGAGAAAGACAAGTATCAAATGACTTCACTCATCTGTGGAGTATAAGAACAAAGAAAAAAGTGAAGGAATAAAACAGCAGCAGCCTCACAGAACCCAAGAATAGACTAACAGTTACCAAAGGGAAAGAGATTGGGGAGGATGGGTGGGAAGGGAGGGATAACTGTGAAAAAGAGTCATTATGATTAGCATGTATAATGAAGGGTTGGGGGGGACACAGGGAAGGCAGTATAACACAGAGAAGACAACTAGTGATTCTATAGCATCTTACTATGCTGATGGACAGTGACTATAATGGGGTATGTGGTAGGGACTTGATAATAGGGGGAGTCTACTAACCATAATGTTGTTCATGTAACTGTACATTAATGATAGCAAAATAAAATATTTAAAAAATGACTCTGATAAATAATTGCCTTTTTAAAATTTTCCTGATGGACATTTTTAAAGAAGCCCTTTCTAGTGACAGAGATACATGCTTTCACTTTTTCCCTATTCTTTGTTTTAATTCTTGCTTGCTTTTTTCTTATTTTTTTCCTCCCAACTAACAGTTCCTATTGTTAGATTATTTTAAAAGTTTTTTGTTTTCAAGGAGTGAAAGGAGGGACTCCATTGGTACTATTCAGTGAAGTCCTTTCATATTTGGAGGAAACTAGTGCCTTATGAAAAACATTCTTTGTTTTAAACTAACAAACTGACATAGCTAATTTAATGTAATAATAGTCAACATGTCCACTTATTTGCATTCAAATTAGAAACTTGTTGCCAAAGTGATTAGCTGTTCACTAACTGGATTTGGTTAGAAGTCAATTCTCATTTTATTCATTATTATTTATTGACTGCATGTATAGTGGGCCTGCTAAGCAATAAGAATAATAAAATAGTAAGACACAGGCTCTCCTTTCGTGGGAACCAAAATCTACAGGCAGAATGACATATAAGTAGATAATTACCATACAATGCAGAATCACAGAAACATCTTCAGAAAAGAAAACAAAATAAAAATTTCCTCAGATTCCTAATTACTGTCATATGTCTTTAGACCTTCCCTTATCCAAATATCTGAGAAATGTTGTCTAAACTTGCTGCCATCAAATCTTCACCTCCCACTTAGTTCTGAAACTCAGAATCCACCCATGTGACTCACATGCCTCAGATACAGTGGGCTTGGTTTTGGCACTCATCCAGCTTTGCTTCAGCAAAATTAGATGCCCCTGCTTGTACTCACAGACCTGAAGCAGTGCTTCACCAGTTTTATCTGGTGATGCATTTTTTCCAACCCCTCTGTCTTCTCATTCTCTGTCTGTTCTGTGGATGCCTTCTCTACCAACCATTAAACGTGGGTGTTCTTCAGGACTCCACCCTAGCCTCTTCCTGGGTAGTCTCATCCACCCACCATGGCATCAGTAGCATCAATATTCTAACCACTTTCAAATTTGTATCAGTAGCCCAAACCTCAGTTCTAAGAACTGGAACTATTTATGTAAAACTTATTTCTAAATATCTCTGATGATTATATACCAAAATTCCTTCAGTATAAGATATCCATAACTATGTCAAAGTCTTTCCCCAAAGAGAAGAAAATAATTTTTCCATCCTTTCTCTTCAGAAAATTGCACAACCACCACCCAATTACTGATGACACAAACCTGCGACCCATGCTTCACAGCTCTCCCTACCCTCCCAACTGCTCGTATCAAGTCCATCACCAAGGTCTGTCTATTTCAGCACCAAAATATCTATGAAAGTAACTCATTTCCCTTCATCCCCACTGCCCCTACCTTAGTCCAAGCATCCAAAATCTCTCTCTTAGATCTCATCAGTAACTCTCAACTTGTCTCCATATTAGCAGTTCTTCAAAAATTCCTCTCACTGCATTCAGAGTAATCATTTTTAAAGCAGTTCTACGTATATTACTTTGGTGTTTACACCCCTTCAGTATCTTTCTGTTACTGTGGAGATACAAAGAGAAGCTGAGTTTAGATATACATCTAAAGTACAATAAATAGGATTTGACAAAGAATGAGGAACAGAGGAATCTAAAATGTTTCCCAAATTAGATAGAGATACTGAGGTCAGAGTAATATTTAAAAAGATCAAGTTTACAGGACGAAGAAGGGGAGATGATTTTAATATCATATTTGTTTAGCTTAGAGAACCTATGGCAAAGTCAGGTGGGAATCAATACACCTGGGAAGGCTATAGACATTAATCAAATTCTCAGCAAGTGTTTGTAGAGCACGAACTAAGGGCTAAGAATGAAACCCTGAGGAATACTAACACTTAAGGGGAAAGAATGAAAGAAGATGGAAAGGAAAGTGAGAACAAGGAGGAAAAGGCAAACCAGTAGTTATTTGAACACTGGACTAAGGAAATAATGTATGTTGCTTATTATACACTGAGCTCAGTTCTAAATTTTATCTTTTGGAAAAAAGAACCATAGCAGAAAAACACCTAGTAATTTGGTGTGATCATTTCTTTACCAATTGAACTTGTGTTTTTAGACCTTGAGTGAACAGGGTTAATCTTGCTTCTTATTTTATTATATGTTACCATTGATCAATATAAGGCCCTAACTTACTGTATTTACTTGTTTGTTTTATTCTCCTTTTTAGCACCCCATACCCAACACTCTAATGGGTGACCAGTCTATTGTGTTTAATGCACATTCTCTCTTTGTATGTGTTCTTGTAAGGTATGCTCTGATTAGTGAGAAAATATTTTTAATTAAATGGTATTGTGTGATATATTTCATTCTGATCCCTATTTTTTTCACAAGAATAGTTTTAAGATCCATTAATTGCTATGTGTACTTCTAATTCATTCCTTCTAATTGCTGCATGATAACCCATGATGTACAACTACCATATTTTTCCATGACAGACACCCAGGTTGCTTCCAATTCTCAATAACAACAATAATGTTGCAACAACATTCCCATTTACATATGTCTTCTATGGGTTTATGAAAGAATGTGTTTGGGTTATATATCCAAGAGCAGAGTTGATAGGTCAAAATGCATACATATACCTAATTTGGGTAACTATTGCTATATTGTTCTCTGAATGGCTACCCCAGTTCACAGTCCTCCCCGCAGGGCATAAGGGCTCTTGTGTCTTCACAAATGTGATCATGAGTTGGCACATTTATCTTTGCTAATTATTATCAGGCTAATAGGTGAAAAGGGATATCTTATTTGAATTTGCATTTCTGACTGTTAATGATTTGGGGTATCCCCTCAGGTATTAGATTCTGTAAATTGCTTGTTCTTATCTTGTATCCACTTTTTCTATTTTTTTTTTTTCTTGCTGATTTGATGGAAGTCCTTGGGCATCCTGGATATTAGTGCCTTGTCAGTTTTAGGCTTCTAGGACACCATCTGTCTGATATAACTGTCCATGTGGTCTGTACTAGTTTCCAAGAGCTATCATAACAAAGCACCACAAACTGGATAACTTAAAACAACAGAAATATATTCTTTCATAATTTTTAAGTTTAGAAGTCTGAAATCAAGATGTTGTCTCCCTTTGAAGACTGTAAGGGAAGAGTCTTCCTTGCCTTCTGGGTTCTGGTAGCTTCTGATATTCCTTGGCTTGTGCAACATGACTCCAACCTCTACTTCAATCTTCACATGGCTTTCTTGCCTCTGGGTATCTCTGTGATCTGTTTATTCACATAATGTCTACTCCATTCAGGCTACAATAAGAAAATGCCAGAGACTGGGTGGCTTATAAACAATAGGCATATATTTCTCACAGTTCTGGAAGCTGGAAGGCCAAGATCGGGCAGCATAGCCAGGTGAGGGCCCTCTTCCAGGTTTCAAACTTCTCATTGTTGCCTCACATGGTAAAAAGGGCCAACTAGCTTACTGGAGCCTCTTTTATAAGGACACTAATTCCTCTCATGAGGGCTCCACCCTGATGACCTAAGCACCTTCTAAAGGTCTCACTTTGTAATACCATCACATCGGGCTTTAGGATTTCAACATATGAATTTTGCAAGAACACAAACATTCAGACCATAGCACATAGTAGCAGATATTGGATTAAGGGCCCACTGTAATTCAGTATAACCTCATATTAACTTAACAAATTATGTCTGCCAAGACTGTATTTCCACATAAGGTCACATTCTGTGGTTACAGGTGGTCATGAATTTTGGAGGGACATTATCCAATCCCACATAATGTCCTTCTTTAAATAAATGAAATTTTTATCTAATGTGCAGCATAGTGATTATGGTTCACAATAATGTATTATGTACTTGAACATAGCTAAAAGAGTAGATTTTTAATGGTCTCACCACAAAAGGAAATGGTAAGTATTGAGGTGATGGAGACATAAACTAAGGCTACTGAGGTAATCCTATCATAATATATGAGTGTATCAAATCAACATATACACCTTAAATTTAACCGTTATGTGTCAGTTATATCCACATAAAGCTGGGGAAAAAATAAAATATAAATGTGTTTAAAGGCAAATAAATAAGTAAAATTTTTCCTAAAATCACATTGTTCTACTAAGGGGGGTCTTCACTCTAAATATTCATTAAATAAAATAGTTAAAGCAAGATTTTATATCTCTAAGCATGCTGTAAATAATTATTGATTATATACCAGCCTTTATCTGGGATTCATGTAGCTTGAGAGAAGCTAACTGTACCTCTAGCTTCACCTTGATTGAGTTTATTCCCATGCTCACAGTAATGGATTCAGGACTGGACTCATGATTCAGCTGGACACAAACAAACATTTACTGAGAATTTCTGGCATAGAAACTGTGTTATTATGCTGAAAGAACTCCCAGAAGAGATTCTCTCTTCTGTAGTCAGAAGTGACCAAGACATACCACCCTGTGAAGCTGCGGACAACCACTTTACCACCATGATGGAAGCTAACCTGAGGGTGAAACTCACCTCAGGAAAAAGCCGTGACAAACTAGGTAAACTGAAGCTGAGTCCTAAGCTTTGGGCTTTTAGTTACGGTGATATAATTTTTTCTTTATTCAGTAAGCAGGTTCAGAGTTTCACCATTCTCTAGCAATATGGAATTATGCAAGTTTCTTAAGCTTCTCTTTCCTCTTCTGTAAAATGGGATATCCATAATATCTAACTCATAGAGTTTTGTGAGAATTAAATAAGACAATGTATATAGGCACTGAGTCCAGAATTAGATGTGAAGTAATAACATTATTATTATTACCATCACCATTATTTGGGTAACAGACATTATTATGATTAGACTAAAAAGCAAACCCAGGATGAACCCTGAAATCTTCTATTCTGGTTTTGTGCTTCTACTTAAGTTATCTGATAGCCCTCCAGGCCCTGAATTAAAGTCTCCAGTACATTTGTTAACATTTTATTTATTTATTTATTTTGCAAACAGAGAATCCTATTGTGCCAGGGCACTAAGCCAAGCACCAAGAAACACAGCTGTGAACAAGACAGAGATGATTCCTAATTGTCAAAGACTTTATGGGGAGCTGGGAAGCCAGCCTGGAATACAATACACTGCTGATAAGTCAGCTTCCCATGAACAAAGCATTACTGACTAGATGATTGGTGAATCAGGATTCCCGTGTTTGGAAACCATTGTTGTAAAGCAATTAGTTTGGTAACTATAAGAACAAAAGAAACCAGAGAAGGACAATTATAGAAATTCTAGCCACCCAAAGGTATTGTGCCTTGAGAAGACAACAAAAGATACCTAACAGAGAAGTATGGACCAGGGTCAAAATATGCCCTTCCCATCTGAATTCATTCCAGTCCTCCTTAAGTAATAAGTCTCTTTATGATTATTACTAAACTGCTGTTGCCTAAGGCCTCGGTAACCTTAACTTATTAATATTCCTCACATAAAGCAAAGAATTGCATCTAAAATTTAAAATTTAAAAAAATACCATTTTCTTACCAACCTAGGTAAATGAGTTATATACCAGCAGAATTCTAAAATAGGTTGATTATCTTCATGACTTAAAAATGATGACCATTGTTTACTTTACATGTATGCATTTTCCCATGCAGGCAAGTGTAAGCATTTTATCACAGAGGCTAAACATATCAGAGGTATAATGCTGGGGAAAAAGTTGCTCAAAAATGTTTGGAGGAAAGGAAGTAAGCTAGAAACATATTTTTTTTACTTTATGAGAAAATAACAAGGAATAAAACAAGCAAGCAAAGGAAGAAAAAATGGAAAATAAACCACAACTACACACCCTGAGGAGCAAGAGACACAAAATCTTTGTAGCCAATAAATAACTCCTTTGTCGGAGAATATATATCCTGTCCAAAGAGGCCAATTTGGGAAGTGGCAGCAAAAATAGGGAAGGCTTGATAACACCAGTTATTGAAAAGAAAAAAAGCAAAAAAAAAAAAAAACTATAAAAGAGACAGGAAGCCTGCACCTGATTCTCTGTGAAAATGATTACAAATTGAGTCTACTGGTGTCCATGTTTCAGGGTTTTTTTATTTTCTGGGCTTGAGATGAAGTGAAGGAAGGAAGGGCCTTTTCTTTTTCTCCTAGAACTCTATTTATTTTTCAGAATGACCAGAAATCACCCCCAAATACCCCTCGGAGTTACCACTCAGCTGCCTTCATTTTCTGTCCAATCTCATATTTTTCCTTTCCAGACCTAGTCTTCCCTACTACTGTATTGGGACCTATACTGTTCAGATTAGAAAGAAAAGACAGAAGGAAAGAAGTGCTGGAATGAGAAACAGAGAAGACTGTATCAAAAGGGAAAGGTGTGGAGGTTATGGGTGGGGTTCATGTCTTTTATGTGGTACCCCACCAACCCTCTCTCCCCATCACAGCAATTATCAAACTTTTTATTTATTGATACCCTTCTAAAAAGCAGAAATCATTTTGTATAGTTGTCCACTTTATCCTATGTCATTAATAGGGGAATATCATATTTTCTGACAGGATTTTTAAGAATATGTACCTTTTAAATCCTATACAATAGCCAAGTATCCCAAAGGATCTATGCTAACTGGTATTGTACCAGAGCTAAGACCAGTGGGAAGAGTATCAAGTCAAGGAAAACCTTTTCCTCTCATATAATGATCCAGTGCTTCAGAGTCTAAAAGCTAAATAATCACTACATTAACAAGTGATTGTATAGGGCCTATTGAGTTACATTAAAGCCCTGGGTGGCATGAAATACATATCATATAAAACAGGCCCTTTGTCAATCATTCAACACAAAATCAACCAGGCAGTATTGTATATTCAAATTACATAATGGCTCAATTTAAGGCCTAAATTATACAGAATAATTAATGAATATAAATGCATATGATAAATTAAGTATATTGTACACAGAAAAGTACTAAGAGAGGAAGGCAGAAGTTCTTAGATATGATTTGGATTCAAAAGATAATTACAGTGTAGGGAGATGTTTAAGATAAGACTTTTGGATGTTGTCTTAATAGCAAATGATTAAATAAGGAACCAAGAATAATTTTTAATTAGGTAAATTCCATTCATATATCTTATAGAATATTAATCTTCTTAAGGTATTTTTAGAAATTATGAATCTGAATATATGTAAATATTTTAAATCAGTAGGAGATAAGGTAATATTCATAGATTATTTAATTCTCTCTTCAAAATCTAACCTCTATAAAATTAAAAATTTTAAATCTAATCTCTTTAACATTTTCTCTATTCTTAAAATACTCTAATTAAAGAACTTATTATTACCCAAAGTATATTTATTCACTCCTGGATAAAAATTGAATTTATATTAAAAAATTTTTATTATACCAGAAACTCATATTCATAAAAGAAATTTAAGAGAAGGAAGATAATGAAAAGAAATTTTAATCACCCATAATCCTACCACTTAGAAACAGACATCATTAACACTTTGAAATACGTCCATTAGTCTATTTTCTCTACAATACACATTTCATTAAAAAAGAAATCATATTACATATCTGCTTTTTGCCTGTTTTCTTCATTTAGCAATTTACCATATCAAAAGACATAACTTTAGACCAGTAAAATTTTAAGATTTTTATCTTAGAATTTATCTATACAAAGTTTACTTTCAAATTTAATATATTACTTACTGGATTTTTAAAGTGGTTCTATTTTTCTCTTCTTCACTTTACTCCATAGTGCACGAAATATGTACAGTCAAATAATTTTTAACAGTTATGAAATGAAAAGCAGTATGAGAATATCCTCTCATAGTGGAATCAGATGTGGCGCAGAGTATATACCAACAAGTACCAAATCAGAGGATTGCCCCAGACGACAGAGGTCACATACATGAGTTTATATTCCAGATCTGTGACTGAGCATCTGTGTCCCCTTGGGCAAGCTACTCACCATTCCAAGATGTACAGATGAAGCATTAAAGAAAATGACCTCTGAAGCTCCCATGAGTCTACTTAGAGTGCAGATATAAAATATTCCAGCAATGGGAATACAGATAATAAGTTTAAATATGTAGGGATGGTGCTGGCATCCTTAAATTCCACTGGCCTAAGTTTGAAGACTGCCTCCATTCTACAGGTTTCTAGAAGGTTTGAGTCTATAATGAAATCTAGGCACAAAATTGCAAATAAATTTTGACCAGTGTTCCAGAATCTATTCTTTGTGAAAAAAAAAAATGGCCCCTTTGGTGAATTCATTTTGGCAACTAAAATAAGCTAATTATACCTATTCCCCAATTTCCACATAAATGATAAATCACCTTGTCACACTGTAAATAGAAGTCATTTTGTAAATATAAGTAAACACCAGTGATATCTACCCATGTTTTCAGCTTTTAACAGGACACATAAATACAGGTTCCTCAAAAATGACACGTAAATAATCATCAAAGTGAACTCCAGAAAAATTATAAAGACACACTCTCACTGCCAGGGATATGATTAAACAGATTTCTGCCACTTGTAAATACATTATAGTGTATCAATAGATGCTAAAAAAAAAACAAAAATTATTTTATTATGCATTCAACTATATAATTATCTCAGCTAACTGATCATCAGCATTGTCCAATAAAACTTTCAGTAATGATGGAAATGTAAAACATCTGTGGTATCCGGAATGGTGGTCCCTATTGAAATGTGGCTAGAACAAGTGTGGAAATGATTTTTTTTTATTGAGTTTAGTTAACTTAAATTTAAATGCCACATGTGGCTAGTGGCTACCATATTGGACAGCAAGATACAGACCATATTTGGGGCAGAAAATCTTAATTAAGTTCTATCCCTCTATAGTTAAATATTTCTAAAACATTTAATGAATATTAATATTTTTTCCTTCTGCAAGACAACATAAAATTATTTGATGACCTTTACAATTTAAATTACTGAAAAAATCTCCAGGACAATTATTAAAACACTAATTAGCTTTAGCTCTAGCAAGCAGATCTTCTAAATCATACTTTTCAAAAAGATATATAACTACTTTCATTCTAAATCATTATTAAAAAGAGTGAAATTATGGCTCCTCTGAAAAAATGTTAGCAATTTAAACTACAGTCATTCTTTATAGCCTCAGAGCATTTAATTACAAGTCACATTTTCCCAAAAAATATTAATGTCTAAGTATTAACACAAATTATGAGAAGTGTGCAGGCAACGTATTAAGGATTTTTAACTTTTTAAGTACATTGATACTTATTTAATTTTTTAAGCAAGTTAACTTTATTAACTTTAACTTTGTAACTATATTGATAATTAAATGGAAGTAAGCATACAACTTGAGTTAAAATAAAATTTAAAGAACATAATTAGAATTTAACTTTTTTTATAAGTTATGATTTTATGACTAAAACAATTATAAACTATACTTTTCATAGATCTTTTAAAAGTAAGGTTAATTAAAATATGTATTGGCTACCACTCAGTACTCTTACATAGTTTTTAAATTACATAAAAATGTGCTTAAGGAAGCATAAAATATAGGCTTGTATACAATATACAATGTACCTTATAACATAGAATAAGCTAGAAAGCAAGTGTCAGAATCTCTAAGAAAATAAGCCATGAAACCATATATATATTTAACAGTGAATTAATTGGAAGAAAGTTAATTGAAGGATTTTTGCTCTCATTCTCCCAGCACATATGACATCTCAGGAGGGGGAAGCCAGCATTCAAAAGGCTCTCTGAAAAGAGAGAAGGGGGTTGGTCCTGGTCCTGGTGGGAGAAGGATGGGAGATGGGGCCTGCCGCAGGTCATAGGAGCTGGAAACAGAGCAGAGGTAGCTTCTCCCCTTGGTACTAGGGACCCTGGTACTGAAGACATTTGGAAATTTTAAATGCTGAAAAGATTCAAATGTCCTTACCCACTCATCCACATTATTCAAAATAAAACAACATAGTAAAACATCAACTTTACAGGTCTACTGAGATTATATTTCTTAACTGGAAAATCCTGAATAAGCTCACCAAGATCAGATTTGTCTCATATTTTTGTGCCCCTGTTTTGCTAGATCTTAAAGAGAAGATTCTAATGACTCACACCCGATGGCTTATGAAGAACTGGACACAGATAAAGAGACCAACTTCCAGACAAAGATGCCAGAAACACAATTACACCCCTAATAAAGTGATCTACAAAAGCCTGGTATTAACCACAAAACACTCTGCTGATAGAAGATAAAAGAAAATTCCTAGAGTCCACACTTGGCAAAGAACACTACCCATTTTCAAGATTTCAAGGAGGTTTGAACAGAAAGTCTATCAAAGGTAAGCTGGATACCACATTCCAACCCCAGATGTTTCTAAGATCCAAGGAATCTTAATTTGATCTAAAGAGAAGAGGAAGAGAGTCCCAACAATGATTATAATTTAATCTCCTACTACACAAGTAAGGAGAGAGAAGCTCAAAAGAAAGTATACTTGATTTAGTGAAATAAAGGAATATAATACTTTTTACTCCCAGAACTTGGAGGATCCTTCCTCTGATCTGATCTTGAGGTTTGCCCCATCTCCCACAAGAATATCATCACATTAGTCTTCTCAGAGCAAGTCTTTCAAGGAAGAGGTCGGCCAGTACACTTGGAACAGGGCTATTCATTAGTTGTACAGCTCTTATGCTTGCGTGGTAATAAACGTCCATATAGGTGGCAGAAGTTGGTCTAAGATTTACTTCCATTGTGACAGATCATCTAGTGTGAAGTTTTCAGGATGAAAATGCACATTCTATTGAGGCATATAAACGCTAGATGCCAAGATAGTCACCAAAACATGCCTGGTATTCTCCAAATGAAGAAATTGGTTTATGTGTCTTGTAACATGGTTATCTATCTATAATTTTAATTTTAGTTAGTATATTGCACTTACCTATGCTTTAAACAGAAAAAGAAAAGTCCACTTTTTGTAGATTGAAAGACATAGAAGTCAGTAAAGTAGTAGAGCCTTGTCACCCTGTCTCTTTCTAAATGTTTATTGAATGAGGAAAAAAGAAAGCCCTAAATCTATTTAAAGACATATCCATGGCCACAATTACAGAAAACATAGGACAGTGGAGCAATCAAAATCCACCATGTAGAAGGGCAACTCTCACTCTACAGTGACATTATTGGCTAGGCTTAAATATTTAAGAGAAAGGACAGAGAGCACTTTCATGTTTAATGCCTATGTGCTTGTCAAATACAGTAAGAGAAAGCAAGAAGTGAAGATAATCATGCTAAAAATTCCAAAGATAAGTAGTTGGAAAAATGGTAATTCTTTTTTTGGTCCCTCATCAGCTGACTCATTGCCTGGGGTGGTTTTATAATGTTGATCCCCTAAGACAGAGCCACCCACTGAGAATATATAAATTAGTAGTGAGTGAAGAATCAGCAGATGGAAGAAATCGCAGAGAAAGAAGTAAGGATTTTCACTTTGTACAAGTTACAAAACATAAGGGAAGATATTTTCCCAAGAGAAAGTAAAGGTTGGATTGCCTTGGCTAATCAGAATTTCCATTATAAGAGCAGATATTATTATACTAACAAAAATAAAATTAGGATACTGAGCATCATTTCTCATGATACAAGTATTGAATCATTCTCAAGCCATCATAGAAGTCTGGTTAAATTAGAGAAAGCCTTATGACTTTGCTATGTTTTTGCAGCCTGGCAATAGTCTGCTGATAGCCAAAACACCCACCATAATGGCAAAGAAATAAAAAACATTCTGAAAGCAGAAGACATGATTTAACTGGTTGACCATGATTGAATGAGTTTACCAAAAGGGGCAAAACTCCATCAGAATTAGTAAGAGCACCACATCCTTGGAAAGAACCTGGCTAATTAATTCATTAATATATTAGAGAATAAATATATAACATCACAGTCACTAGACACACACATTTGGTAGAAACATGTTGATAAGTAACTAGCTTCATTTTAGCCATTCAAGGTTCACTTTAGCCATTAGCAATAAACTAACTAGGAGAAAGCTATGGGGAATTATGAGAGTCAAAGGTCCAAAAGTATAAAACTGATAAACAGTAAAATGAAGCATTTTCAGGATATTACCAAGAAATCAACTCTAAACTCCAAAATTACTCCACAAGGAGAAAATAAGTAGGGAGCAAGATTTTGAAATACAGTCACCCAGAACAAAAGAAGTAAGGCTGATTGGTTTGAAATACCCCAACTGGAGAATGCCACAGCCTCCTTCACATGTAGAGTTAGTAAAGTAATCTGAGACATATATCCCAGATAAAAATATCTTAAGACACACAGGAACTAAAGTAATTACTTTAGCAAATTAAATTAATATCTAAAATATGTTCTTGTCAAACAGATAACTTTAAATATCATTAAACATACAAATTCTGATTCTAGCCATGACATAACAATTGGCATCAGGCTTACTAGTCCGCCTTAAACAATTATAAATATGTGAATCAACCACTTAAGATAACTGGACAACAGACATTCCAGGTCTGTGATCCTCAAAAGAAAAGACACACATGAGATGATCTCCAAACTGTAGCACAGAAAAGTAGCCTGAACAAAAAAGTAGCATTCTTGCTGGGAAGGGAAAATAGATCAGAGTTGAGGGCTGCTGAGGCAAAGAAAATTTGGGGATAAAATACTGGAGAAAAGTAATCTATGCAGAGAGGAATCTCTAGACAACTGCAGAGATGTCCATTTCAGTCTTTGGACCAATACTAACCTGCATATATTCAGGGAAAAATTCCATGAGGCTTGGTGGAGAACAGTTATTACAGACTCTGAGCTGAATAAAGAACCTAGAAATCACATAATGCTGAGACACTAAAGTTCTAATTATCTAGATAAGTGGCTTTTCTGAATTCTGCATACATTCATTTCAGAACACAGAAAAAACATATATTAAAACAAAATAATACATGTATTATTATTTTGGCCCTAGATTAAGGAGTACTCTAGACCTACCCAAACATAATACTTAACATGATAAAACTTAGCCAGGAAATTGCTGCCAGAAAAAACTCAGCACTCTAAAGATCAAAAAATAGGCTTTCAACAATGTAGCATTTGCAACGTTGAGCATAAAATCAAAATTACCAGGCATGCAAAGAAATAGGAACATGCAACACATAATCAGAGAAAAATTCACATAGAGAAACAACCAGGAAAGGGCATAAAGATGGCAGAGTAGGAAGATCCTGAGCTCACCTCTTCCATAGAAACATCAAAATCTATGACCCACAAGTGAAAAGAATACCATAACAGTAGGGCCCTCTCTGAGGAACAAGGGGTTCAACCCCCATGTGTCAGACTCCACAGCCCAGAGGACCTGCATGGGGAAGAAAAATACCTATAACATTTGAAAAACAGCAGGGCTTATGTCTGAGACAGCTGGAGTGCAGTAAGAAACTAAGACTCTGCTCTTAAAGGGTGCACACACAGTCACACTTGCTCTAACTCCCAGCATAGAAACAGCAGTTTGAAAAGCACCAAGGTTACACCTGAAGGAGATTCATCTACTAATTTTAGCATGTGTTGGAGGAAGAAGAATCTATTGAAATGTTCTCCAGGAACACTGATGAGCACCATTTTCTTTTCAGTTGCCTTCTACCCAGCTAGCCTGGCACTGGCAGGTGCCATTTCTGACATTCGCCATCTCCTATGCTAGCACTGCTTGCCCAGCACGTGATCGTCTGTGAACGTGCTTCATTCAAACCATCCATCCTGGCCCAGGGCCTTCCCAAATGCCCCTCCCCACCCCACCATAGCCAGCACTGACAACCCCCAGGCATCCCTGCCTCAGAGAGCCAGCCCCACACATCAGCAAGCCTACAGCAGTCACAGCTGAGCCTCTCAAGACAAATGGGCTGAGGGCCACTGAGGGTCAGCCCTACCCATGAGAGTGCCTACAGCAGATGCAGCAGGGCTTTGAAGATAGCCGCCCTAGTGCCGACCCTACACATAGCAAGTCTAACCCAAACTCTGACCCAGCCACAATAGAAGAGTACATGCAGCCCACACAGGGAACATACTTGAGGCACTTGGCTTAGGTGACCAAGTGGGTTAGTGCTACTGGGTCCAAAAGAACACCTTCCATTTAAAGCCACTTCTTCAAGATCAGGAGACATAACTGATCTAACTAATACAGAGAAACAAACACAGAGATTTAGGCAAAATGAGGAGACGGAGGAATATGTTCCAAACAGAAGACAAGACAAAGTATCATAAAGAGAAAAAAAAATCCTAAACAAAGTGGAAATAAGCAATCTACCACAAAAAAGTTCAAAGTAATGCCCATAAAAATGCTCAACAAATTCAGAAGAATAGATGAACACAGTGAGAACTTCTGCAAAGAGCTAGGACATATATATAAATAAAATCAGAACTAAAGAATACAATAACTGAAAAGAAAAATACACAGAAGGAATCAACAAAAGATTAGATAATTCAAAAGAATGGATCAGCAATCTGGAAAACACGGTAGTAGAAATTCCCAATCAGACAGCAAAAGGAAAAAAGAATCTAAAAAATGAGTATAGTTTAAGGAATCTATGAATAATGTCAAGCTAACTAATATCACATTCTAAGGATCCCAAAAGAAGAAAGGGACAGAAAAACTATTTGAAGAAATAATGGCTGAAAACTTCCATAACCTGGAAAGGAAATAGATATCCAAGTCCAGAAAGCACACAGTCCCAAATAAGACACATGAACCCAAAGAGACCTACACTAAGATACATTATATCATATCCAAGTGTCAGCAGTTAAAGATAAAGACTTTTAAAAATGGCAAGAGAAATACAACTAGTTACATATAAGGGAACCTCCACAAGACTATGGGCTAATTTCTAAGAAGCAACTTTACAGATAGAAGGAAGTGGCATGATATATTCCAAGTGCTGAAAGGAAAAAAATTACAACTAAAAATACTCTACCTGGAAAAGTTACAACACAGACAAGAAACATTAAAGGGGTTCTTTAAATGGAAAAGAAAGCCATAACTAGAAAGAAAATTATGGGAAAAAAATCTCACTGGTAAAGGTAAACATATATTAAAGGTAGTGGACCAACTACCTACATAGCTAGTATGAAGGGTAAAAGACAAAAGTAGTAAAATCATCTAAATCTACAATAATTAGTCAAGGGGTACAAGATATTTGCAAATAACATAAATGATAAGGGATTAATATATAAAATATACAAAGAACTCACAAAATTTAACATCCAAAAAAATCCCATTTAAAAATGGGCAGAGGATCTGAATAGATATTTCTCCAAAGAAGACACACAGATGGCCAACAGACACATGAAAAGATGCTCAACATCACTAATTATCAAGAAAATGAAAATCAAAACCACATTGAGATATCATCTTGCACCTGTCATATTGGCTAGTATCAAAAAGACAAAAAAAAAAAAAGTGCTGGAGAGGATGCAGAGAAAAGGGAGACCTTATGCTCTGTTGTTGGAAATGCAAATGGTGCAACTATATAGAAAACAGTATGGCGTTTCCTCAAAAACTTAAAAATAGAACTACCATACAATTCAGAAATTCTACTTCTTAAGTATTTATCTGAAGAAAACAAAAGACCAGTTCAAAGAGACATATCACCCTTATTTCACTGCAGCATTATGTACAATAGCCAAGATATGGAAACAACCTAAGTGCCCATCAATAGATGAATGGATGAAGAAGTGGTGTATATATATATATATATATATATATACAATGCAATATTCCTCAGCCATAAAAAGAGAAAAAATTTTTGACAATATGAATCAATGTAGAGGATATTATGTTAAGTGAAATAAGTCAGAAAAAGACAAATACTGTATGATTTTACTTATATGTACAATCTAAAAAACAAAACAAATAAAACAGAAACAGATTTATAGATACAGAGAACAATCCAGTGGTTGCCAAAGGGGAGGGATTGGGGAGATGGACAAATTAGGGGAAGGGAATTAAAAGGTACAAGCTCCCAGTTACAAAATAATAAAACATGAGGATTCAGTGGAAAGCATAGAGAATATAGTTAATATTGTATGTAACAGCTTTCTATGATGATATGGTGATCACTTCATAATGTTAATAAATGTTGAATGACTATGTTGTACACCATACACCTGAAGCTAATACATTAGTTAATAAATGAACTACATTTCAATTATACACACACACATAAACACACAAATTCCCCCCAAAAAAGAAAAACAACCAAAGATGACATAAATACTGGAATTAAAATATACTTTAAGGTATTATAAATGCATTCAAGGATTTAAAGGTAAATAGATACCTAATAAAAAAATGGATCAAACCTCAGGGAAGAAATGAGAATTTATGAAGAACCAAATGGCAATTTTATATTTGAAAATTTCAATACCTTAAATGAAAAAATATTACTAGATCTAGTAAGAGCAGTTTAGATACTACAGAAGAAAGAGTAATAGAACCTATACATACAGAAAAACATAGAGATTGAGAGAAAAAGAAAAAAAAAACTACTGGAAAGTGAAAAAGAGTCTCAATGACATCTGGGATCAGAAGGCCTATCATACATATAATTGGAGCCACAGAAAAAGAAGTGAGAAAACGGAGCTGAAAAGACATTTGAAGAATTAATCTTTGAAAGTTTTCCAAATTTGGTGAAAACTATATGCATGAATGCAAGAAGTTTAATGAAACCTAAGCAAAATAAACACAAGTCAAACACCAAGACCTACCACAATGAAATTGCTGAAAATCAGCGATGAGGTTGAGAATCTTAAAAATAGCTAAAGTAAGGAAAATGACATTACATGGAGAGGGAACATGATGAGCTACCTTTTCCTTCTTATCTGAAACAATAAACAAAAAAAGTCAATAGAATGACAAATTTAAATTGCAGAGAAAAAATAAATGTCAACATGTATGTCTATATCCAGCAAAAAACATTTTCAAAAATAAAGGCAAAATACTTTTTCAGACAAACAGAATAGAGTGAATCTGTTGCCAGCAGACCTGCATATTATGAAACATTAAAGGAAATTCTTTATGTAGAGGGAAAATAACAGTAGATGAAAACACATCCATACAAAAGAATGAAAAGCACCATAAATTTTATGTGGGTAAATATAAAAGTATTTTTATTCATTTTTAAATTTCCTTAAATAATAATCCATTATTTAGATCAACACTAATAACAGTGTATTTGGAGAGTTAAGATATATGTAGAAATAAATAGCACAATAAATAGTAAAAAAATTGTAAATCGTGATAGGATGAATTATAAAAATGTAGGTTCTCTAATCTCCAGCATAGGATTGTGAAAATGATGAGATATCAAACCCATGACTATCTTATATTACATGGCAAAAGGTATTTGGTAGGTGTGATTAAGGCTATTAAATCCACTGACTTTAAAATAAAGAGATTGTCTGGGTGGGCCTACTCTAATCACATCAACCATTTAAAGGGGAAGTCAAAGACATCTGAAACATGAGAAGTATTAGGTTCACCATTTCTGGTTACAAAAGGGAGGCAGTCATAGGACAAGGAATGTGGGAGGTCTTAGTAACTGATAGTGACCCTCAGATGACAGCTAGTAAGGAAACAGGGACCTCAGTGCAAAAGCAGAGAACTGAATTTTGCCAACAACTTGAATGAGCTTGAAAGCTGATTCTTTCCCGAAGTTTCCAGATAATAGCTCAACCAGAACATCTTGATTTCAGCTACATGATAACTGAGCATAGATCATATTCAAAAGCCCCCTTGGACTTCTGATCTACAGAATTCTGTGCTGATAAATGAGTGTTGTATTAAGCCACTAAATCCATGATACTTTGTTAAGCAGCAATTGAAAACTAACACAGAGTATGCTTTGCAAAATTCTATTATACATGTAATGATATAGGATTATATAAAGGTAACTTAAGTAGTATTTGTGGTAAGTGTACATGCTATAAACCATATAAAAAATAGAATGATATAGTTAGCATCCAAGAGTTGATATAAAATGGAATATTAAATATCCTCAATGAATTTAAAAGAATTCTTTAAGACTTCTTAGATGGGAGCAGGCACTTCATATCACTTGTGTTAGGACAAAGAGCAAGTAAACATCTATGGAATGAATACACAAATGATCAAATCCATGAGTTAAGGAATAGGAATCCATTAGTTGTTCTAGAGCCAGAAATGCCTAGTTGAAGGCACTTTTTAACCCATAAACAATATGAAAAATAATCAGAGGGGAAATCACCACTCAAGCAGAGAAACCAGCAAAGATTTGAGCTTTTACTATTTATACCCAGTCTGGTTCTAAAATGGATTTAAGGTACCTGAGAACAATTAAAAGACTACTACATTAATCTGCAATGGCTCTGGAATATGGCTCATAGAAAATCAAGTATATTATATGTAAATGTGGAAATATCCATTTTAGATGAAAAGAAAACACATACAAACATTCCCTGTTTTTAGACACAGGAAATACGGGTTCTGGGCTAAACACTTCCCACTGGTTTTTTTGTCATCATGCTACACACATGGGGAAGAATGTCTATATACTTTCAAAAGTTGCAAATCTAATTTTAATATGCAAGGTCAAGTATCAAACCAGAAATACAAACTGAGATTTCAAAAAAGTGCTTATATCTTCAACTAGGGCATAGTCCACAAGATGAAGCAGCTTTTTAGCAGAATGAGCTAGAGTTTTATAAACTGCACATTGCTCATATTCGACCATATGTAACACAAACTTTCCACACTTCATAATCCCTAATAAATGGTAGGATGAAGGGTGAGGTATAAGGAACAAATATATCTTAAGTGCCTGTTTTGGATAGGAGAGGACATCTCTGCAGACCTTATTGAAGTACAGTATGTATATTCTGTCCCCTTTGGTAGAATTCCTGGCACAGGGATATGTAGACTAATGTACTTGGGGTCTTGGCAGTGTTCTAGTTTATTCTGGATGCTACTGCCTGAGATGTTTTAATTATTCTGTAATCTAAATACTAGACTGATACATAATTGTAAAAAATGTTGTGGTAGTTCACATGTCCATATATTTCAGATAAAAATCAAAAATGCCTCAAGTTAACATTATTAAAACATGGAGTCTTCCCTTTCTAACACACATAACCATAACTTGACACAGAACTATAGGAAAATGAAAGGTATGTGTGGCTCTCTACATTTATGAGAGCTTGGTCTTTCTCTGAACCAGTGAATCTGAATCACTAATTAACCAGGTGCAGAGGGTTTTACAAAAATAGTGACTTGATTAAGTGCAAGCTTTTGAACCAACTACGAGAGGTGCATATTCTTTTAAATTAGTTGTTCTGAAGCACACTTTCTCAGAGGATATCCTACTGCGAAAATGAGCACAATCCTTAACCAGTTCCAACATGATTCACACTAATTAAACAAGTACTTTATAGGTTTGAACCCATGACATCAAGTTATAAATCATGTAGCTTAAAAGCTGCATTCAATTTTTCTAGTAACTAGAAACAAAGGAGAGGCTACTTAGCAGTTGTTTAATCCAGCAGACACAAACCAAAATTTGTGGTCACTTTAATATTTAGCTGTGGCTTCACTATTTAATAAGAGGCTATTTACCTAACATAAAAAAAAGGAAATCTAGAGACAACACCACCAAGCTTCATTTGGTTTGAAACATAAAAATCATACAGTAAATAATATACATGGTAATTTAATCCTCATCTATGTGCCAAGTATTGTATAATATACCAGGGATACAAAGGTGAAAAAAGACATGATTCCTCTTCCCCAATTACTTCCAGTCTAAAGAGAGAGAGAACAATATACATATCAGTAAGTTCAGGAAGTATGCTACGTGCTCTGGGATGGCAGTGAGCAATGACTTCATAAAGAATAAAAAATATGTGCCATGGCCTGCAATATAACTTAGATTACCTGCTTTACAGGCAAAGGAAACTCAATGAGCAAAGGCAGAATTATGCAAAACAGTGAGGCCTGCCGAGAGAAGCATAGAGGATTGGGTAAGCGAGGAGACAAGACTGAGGAGAGATGGCCCTTTTGGAGGTAAATCAGTAAATAGATAAGGGTTAGAGTATAGACTGAGACTTTTTCCTGAGAGCAAATGGGAAATCACTGAAGAGTTTAAACAGGTAAGCTAACATGATCAAATTATCTCTTCAAGAGAATTTCATCACAGCAGTGTGAAGGCAAGACTGGGAATGAGAATGTACAGAATCAAAAAATGAATAAAAGGCCAACTAAAAAGTTTATTGCTACAGCCCAGATAAGAGTTGATAAGGGCATGAAAAAATGTAATTGTTTTGAGGATTAAAGGGGAGGGCAAGTTTTAATTAGATTCAATAAGTAACATTTCTAAGGGTTTTTTTAAATTTAATGTGCTTAAATTCCTATAAATTCCTAAATGTATAGTTTTTATTGCATAATCATTAAAAATAGATTTTATCAACACAAATGGGCTTAATATTATAAATATTTATATTTATGTATAATTTTTTGGGACAAGATTATTGAATATTAAATATTAAATTTGATAACTTTCTTACAAAATTTACTTTTATCAGCTAATTTCAACTCTAATCCTATGCAAACCTTAGTAAAATTCTATCTCACTCTACCCATCCTTTAATCAAGTAACCATTTGCTACTACACTAAAGAGCAAAGAAAACAGTAAAGTATTATCTACACACCCTGCCTTCAGTAGACAAGCTGGTAGCTCACTAGGACATGTTTTACACTTACAAAGCATTTCCCATACATCATTTAATTTAATCATCATAACAGCCCTCAGAAGTGGACATTACAGTTTTTTTTTGTAATGGAAACTCAGAAATTATGTAGCAGCAAAGATAGCCAACATTCACTGAGTGTTAGACATTGTATTAAGTGCTTTAGTCATATTATTTTAAGTCCTCACAAACCCCCATCTGAGGTGTACTACTATGCTTATTGTCACTTGATGTAAAAAGAAAAAGAGGAACAAAGGGTTCAAATAAATTGCTTTCGGTCACTCAACCAGTAACTTAGCAACAACAGGATTCAGACCCAGGCCCTTGAACCCAGAGGCCACACCCTTTCCAACCACTTGCACTAGCTCTAAACTATATCAGAAGAAAACTGACTACTCAGTAAACTAAACCGAGACATAATGTTGAATTATCCTCCCAAACCTTTAGCTAAACTGTAGGTTCTTGTATTCCTTTACGAAAACCCACAAGCTAACACATTCCAAGCATTATCTGTAACTTTTCTGGTATGATACCATAACTTAACTTCTTTCCATAAGAGAATTTGTCTGACAGTCATTTTCATGAACTACTTCAAGCCTCTCTTGCTCCTACCTAGTTAATAAATAAAGTAACTTATGGTCTATATATAGTTGCACAACAATCATTTTACTCAGTTAACTGTGACCTTATACTACTTTCTGCAAAGAGTTTCACCTACAAAATACAAGTTTTTCAGAACCAAACACTTAAAAATACACTGAAGTAGAATAATCTTAAAATATAGATAGTAATAGCTTTTCCTTTTTTTATTTATAATTTATTTTGGTATCATTAATCTACAATTACATGTGCAATACCATGGTGATTAAACTACCGCCTTTATCAGGTCCCCCTCACCAACCCCATTACGGTCACTGTACATCAGCGTAGTGAGATGCTATAGAATCACTTGTCTTCTCTCAGTTGTATAGCCCTCCCCATGCCCCACAACATTACTTCTGCTAATCATAATGCCCCTTTTACCCTCTTATCCTTCCCTTCCCACCCATCTTCCCCAGTCCCTTTCCCTTTGGTAACTATTAGTCTGTTCTTGGGTTCTGTGAGTCTGCTGCTGTTTTGTTCCTTCAGTTTTTTTTTTCTTTGTTCTTACACTCCACATATGAGTGAAATCATTTGATACTTGTCTTTTTCGGCTTGGCTGATTTCATTGAGCATAATACCCTCTAGCTCCATCCATGTTGTTGCAAATGGTAGGATTTGTTTTCTTCTTATGGCTGAATAATATTCCATTGTGTATATGTACCACCTCTTCTTTATCCATTCATCTACTGATGGACACTTAGGTTGCTTCCATTTCTTGGCTATTGTAAATAGTGCTGTGATAAACATAGGGGTGCATATGTCTTTTTGAAACTAGGCTGCTGCATTCTTAGGGTAAATTCCTAGGAGTGGAATTCCTGGGTCAAATGATATTCCTATGTTGAGTTTTTTGAGGAACCTCTATACTGCTTTCCACAGTGGTTGAACTAATTTGCATTCCCACCAGCAGTGTAAGAGGGTTCCCCTTTCTCCACATCCTCGCCAACATTTGTTGTTGTTTGTGTTTTGGATGTTGGCCATCCTCACTAGAGTGAGGTGAGATCTCATTGTGGTTTTAATCTGCATTTCTCTGATGACTAGCGATGTGGAGCATCTTTTCATGTGCCTGTTGGCCATCTGAATTTCTTCTTTAAAGAAGTGTCTATTCATGTCCTCTGCCCATTTCTTAATTGGATTATTTGCTTTTTGTTTGTTAATGTGCGTGAGTTCTTTATATATTTTGGATGTCAACCCTTTATCAGATATGTCATTTATGAATACATTTTCCCATACAGTAGAATGTCTTTTTGTTCTACTGATGGTGTCCTTTGCTGTAAAGAAGCTTTTCAGCTTGATATAGTCCCACTCGTTCATTTTTGCTTTTGCTTCCCTTGCCCGGGGAGATATGTTCATGAAGAAGTCGCTCATGTTTATATCCAAGAGATTTTGCCTATGTTTTTTTCTAAGAGTTTTATGGTTGCATGACTTACATTCAGCTCTTGGATCCACCTTGAGTTTACCTTTGTGTATGGGGCTAGACAGTAGTCCAATTTCATTCTCTCACAGGTAGCTGTCCAGTTTTGCCAACACCAGCTGCGGAAGAGGCTGTCATCTCCCCATTGTATATCCAAGGCTCCTTTATCAAATATTAATTGGCTGTAAATGTTTGGGTTAATGTTTGGATTTTCTATTCTGTTCCACTGGTCTATGGGTCTGTTTTTGTGCCAATACCAAACAATCTTGATTACTGTGACTTTGTAGTAGAGCTTGAAGTCAGGGAGCATAATTCCCCCTGTTTGATTCCTCCTTCTCAGGATTGCTTTGGCTATTCGGGGTCTTTTGTGGTTCCATATGAATTTTAGAATTATTTGTTCCAGTTCACTGAAGAAAGCTGCTGGTAGTTTGATAGGGATTGCATTGAATCTGTAGATCGCTTTAGGTAGTATAGCCATTTTGACAATATTTATTCTTCCTAGCCAAGAGCATGGGATGCATTTCCATTTGTTAGTGTCCTCTTTAATTACTCCTAGGAGTGTCTTGTAGTTTTCAGAGTACAGGTCTTTCACTTCCTTCATTAGGTTTATTCCTAGGTATTTTATTCTTTTTGATGCAATTGTGAATGGAATTGTTTTTCTGATTCCTCTTTTTGTTAGCTCATCGTTAGTGTATAGGAAAGCAACAGATTTCTGTGTGTTAATTTTGTATCCTGCAACTTTGCTGAATTCAGATATTAGTTCTAGTAGTTTTAGAGTGGAGTCTTTAGGGTTTTTTATGTACAGTATCATGTCATCTGCAAATAGTGACAATTTGACTTCTTCTTTACCAATCTGGATGCCTTATATGTCTTTGTTTTGTCTGATTGCCATGGCTAGGACCTCCAGTACTATGTTGAATAACAGTGGAGAGACTGGGCATCCCTGTCTTGTTCCCGATCTTAGATGAAAAGCTTTCAGCTTCTCGCTGTTAAGTATGATGTTAGCTGAGGGTTTGTCATATATAGCCTTTATGATGTTGAGGTACTTGCCGTCTATACCCATTTTGTTGAGAGTCTTAATCATGAATGGATGCTGAATTTTGTTGAACACTTTTTCAGCATCTATGGAGATGATCATTTGGTTTTTGTTCTTCTTTTTGTTGATGTGGTGGATGATGTTGATGGATTTTCGAATGTTGTACCATCCTTGCATCCCTGGGATGAATCCCACTTGATCATGGTGTATGATCCTCTTGATGTATTTTTGAATTCGGTTTGCTAATGTTTTGTTGAGTATTTTTGCATCTACGTTCATCAGGGATATTGGTCTGTAGTTTTCTCTTTTGGTGAGGTCTTTGCCCGATTTGGGTATTAGAGTGATGCTGGCTTCATAGAAAGAGTTTGGAAGTATTCCCTCCTCTTTTATTTTATGGAAAATTTTAAGGAGAATGGGTGTTATTTCTTCTCTATATGTCTGGTAGAATTCAGAGGTGAATCCATCAGGTCCGGGGGTTTTGTTCTTTGGTAGTTTTTTGATTACTGATTCAATTTTGTTGCTGGTGATTGGTCTGTTTCGTTTTTCTACTTCTTGCTTGCTCAGTCTTGGAAGGTTGTATTTTTCTAAGAAGTTGTCCATTTCTTCTATGTTTTGCAGCTTGTTAGCATATAGATGCTCATAATATTCTCTTATAATTCTTTGTATTTCTGTGGGGTCCGTCATTATTTTTCCTTTCTCATTTCTGATTCTGTTTATGTGTGTAGATTTTCTGTTTCTCTTTATGAGTCTGGCTAGGGGTTTATCTATTTTTTTTTTTTTTTCATAGAGCCAGCTCTTGGTTTCATTGATTTTTTCTATTGTTTTATTCTTCTCAATTTTATTTATTTATTCTCTGATCTTTATTATGTCCCTCCTTCTGGTGACTTTGGGCCTCATTTGTTCTTCTTTTTCCAATTTCAGTAACTGTGTCTTTAAACTGTTCATTTGGGAATGTTCTTCCTTCTTTAAATAGGCCTGGATTGCAATATACTTTCCTCTTAGAACTGCCTTTGCTGCATCCCACAGAAGTAGTGGCTTTGTGTTGTTGTTGTCATTAGTCTCCACGTATTCTTTGATTTCAGTTTTGATTTGGTCGTTAACCCATTGATTAATTAGGAGAATGATCTTAAGTCTCCATGTACTTGTGAGCCTTTTGATTTCTTCCTAAAACTTATTTCTAGTTTTATACCTTTGTGATCTGAGAAGATGGTTGGTAGGATTTCAATATTTTTGAATTTACTGAGGTTCTTTTTGTGGCCTAGTATGTGGTCTATTCTGGAAAATGTTCCATGTGCACTTGAGAAGAATGTGTATCCTGTTGCTTTTGGGTGCAGAGTTCTGTAGATATCTATTAGGTCCATCTGTTTTAGTGTGTTGTTCAGTGCCTCTGTGTCTTTACTTATTCTCTGTCTGGTTGATCTGTCCTTTGGAGTGAGTGGTGTGTTGAAGTCTCCTAAAATGAATACATTGCTGTCTATTTCCTCCTTCAATTCTGTTAGTATTCGTTTCACATATGCTGGTGCTCCTGTGTTGGGTGCATATATATTTATAATGGTTATATCTTCTTGTTGGACTGAACCCTTTATCCTAGTGTCCTACTTTATATCTTGCTACTTTCTTCGTTTTGATGTCTATTTTTTCTGATACAAGTACTGCAACACCTGCTTTTTTCTCTTTGTTGTTTGCATGAAATATCGTTTTCCATCCCTTCACTTTTAGTCTGTGTATATCTTTGGGTTTGAGGTGAGTCTCTTGTAAGCCACATATAGATGGGTCTTGCTTTTTTATCCACTGTGTTTCTCTGTGTCTTTTAATTGGTGCATCCAGTCCATTTACATTTAGGGTGATTATTGATAGGTATGTACTTATTGTCATTGCTGGCTTTAGATTCATGGTTACCAAACGTTCAAGGGTTGCTTCTTTACTATCTAAGAATCTAACTTAACCTTCTTGTTAAGTTATTGTGAACACCGTCTGATGTTTCTTTATCTCTCCCTTCTTATTCTTCCTCCTCCATTCTTTATATATTAGGTGTTTTATTCTTTGCCTTTAGTTAGTATTTGGATGGTCTGCTTTCTTTACCAAGATTTTATTTTCTCTGGTGACATCTTTTTAGCCTTAGGGGTTCTTCCCTCTAGAGCAGTCCATTTAAGATATCCTGTAGCGGTGGTTTATGAGAGGCAAACTCTCTCAACTTTTGTTTGTCTGGAAATTGTTTAATCCCTCCGTCATATTTAAATGATAATCATGCTGAATACAATATTCTTGGTTCGAGGCCCTTCTGTTTCATTACGTTAAATATATCATGCCATTCTCTTCTGGCCTGTAAGGTTTCTGTTGAGAAGTCTGATGATAGTCTGATGGGTTTTCCTTTGTAGGTGATCTTTTTTCTCTCTCTAGCTGCCTTTAATACTCTGTCTTTATCTTTGACCTTTGCCATCTTAATAATTATGTGTCTTGGTGTTGTCTTCCTTGGGTCCCTTGTGTTGCGAGATCTGTGGGCTTCCGTGGACTGCGAGAACATTAACTTCCCCAGCATGGGAAAGTTTTCAGCAATTATTTCTTCAAAGACACTTTCTATCCCTTTTTCTCTCTCTTTTTCCTCTGGTACTCCTATAATGCGAATATTGTTCCATTTGGATTGGTCACACAGTTCTCTTAATATTCTTTCATTCCTATAGATTGTTTTATCAGTCTCTGCCTCAGCTTCTCTGTATTCCTGTTCTCTGTTTTCTATTCCATTAACAGTCTCTTGCATCTCATCCAGTCTGCTGTTAAGCCCATCAATGGCTTGTCTGATTTCTGCATAGTCTTTCCTCACTTCCCTCACTTCCTCCCTCAGCTCTTGCACATTTCTCTGTTGATCCATCAGCATGGTTATGACTTTTTTCTGAATTCTTTTTCAGGAAGACTGTGCATGTCCTTCCCTGCAGGCTTCCTCTCTGGGGTTGTCTGGGTCTGGAGCTTTGTCTGTACCACATTCCTCTGTCTTTTCATGGCTATAGAAGTGGTTACTGGTAGTTGCCACGTATGTCAGCTGGGCTTTTTATGACTTTAAAAAGGAAAAGAAAAAGAAGAAAGAAAGAAAGAAAGGAAGAAGGAAAGAAAGAAAGAGAGAAAGAAAGAAAGAAAGAAAGAAGAAAGAAAGAAAGAGAGAAAGAAAGAAAAAGAAAGAAAGAAAGAAAGAAGGAAAGAAAGAAAGAGAAGAAAAGAAGGAAAGAGAGAAAAAGAAAAAAGAAAAAGAAGAAAAACAACAACAACAAAAAAAAACGCCCACCAGGAGTGGAATCTGTGGGGATGCTGTAGGTGGTGCTGTTGCTCCACTATTCCAGAGCCATGGCCGGGCCGCTCCGCAGGGCCCTTTATAGCTCTGCCCGGGGTGGGAACGAATTGGAGGCTGTTGAGCTCTGTGGGAAGTCTAAGTGCGGCCACCCTTTCCCAGTCACCAGCTAAGGGGTCCGAAGCTCCCCAGGATTCCCAGCCTGCTGGGCTGAGTGTGCCAGGGCGATCCGGTCCTCCGCTGCGTTCCTGTCTCTTTAAGACCGCTGAAAAAAGCGTGCGCTTTTCTTCTTTTTTTTTCCTTCCCAGAGCCGGCTGCAAGCAACCGCTATACCTTTAGATAAGAATATTAGATATGCACATAAAGACCTAATACATAGTAAATTCTCAGTGCAGGTCAGGAAGAGGAAGAAAAAGAAGCTAGAACTATTGTTGTTATACTTACTTTTAGAGTCTAGGTAGGAAAAGGATGAAAGTATCTTGGGTACCCAATTCTGATTTAGGATGCTAGAGGACAACAAAAAATGCTTTCCAATTAAAAAACAAAAAGATTAAAGTTTGGTCACTTTTTAAGATGGAAAAGATATGGAAGAAATACACATTGACATAAAGAAAATTTATTTTGAGTCATATGAACTGTACGTTTTTCAAATCATAATTATTAAATAATTAGAAAAGAAAAATCAAGAGCAATGAGATAAACTTTTAATACTAAAATTTTAAACTTAAACACACTAGAAAAGGCAGATTTTTTAAGAATGCCAAAGTTGTATATAAAGAGGGAAATTTAAATCTGACTAGTAGAATGAAAAAAGAAAATATCTGAAAGTGAAAAATTATCAGTTACAAAATAGGATGAGAAACTCAAAAGCTGTATGGAAAATTTGGCAGAATTTTGGAAGAAAATGTTTTTTCTTCCAAAAGAGAAAGTAGTCAGCTCTCTATGATTTAGTAAAATGTCCTCAAAATCCAAGGTTATAGGAAGGATGGTAGACTAATCAAAAAGGATTATTGTGAAAAACAATGGTAAGTATGTTAAAGATTACTTTCAGAAGATGCTTCACCCTGGAAATTTACCATCCTATTGAAGCCCCTCTTCCTGACTCACTGGTTGTAGTTTTAATAAAGTCTGAGAGAAAGGGTAGATGAGTAATGCCATGAGTCACAGGTTATTTTTAAGAAAGGTAATACTAGATTTTAAAATCTTGGTGACCTTTAACATTTTATAATGCCTGCTATTTTAAATTATTCTGAGAAAGTTACCAAGGCTTACAGAAAAGTTGGCTGCTTCATATTCTCTGTGCCCTATTAAGAAGCAAAATTTGGCAAAAGGCATAGTTGTCTTAAGAGCAGTGGCAAAGCATTAAAAAACGTAATGCTACTCAGGTATTATTTTACTAAGTTTAGGTCATAAGATTAATTTTCTCAGTCAAAGAGCTGCTTCTAAAAAGTGCGGCAGACATTTGGCACATGTTATCAACCATATTACACAGCAATCTCTAGCCCTCTAAGATTTAGGCCACCTGCCTTGCTTTATATAAATTCAAAATCTTGCTTCATTGCAGCTTTTGACAATTGTGATAAGTATATACAAGCAAATGAGATACCAGTCCAAGCTTAACAGTAAATTCTTTTTCACTAATGGTAGATACCATTTATGCCCCGGGAGAGAGTTCAGCTGTTAGGATTCTTTAACTCTTTTCTGTCAAAGATCATAGTATCTAATGGATGTTTAAACGTTTGTAATGATAGCCTAATAGAATAGGCTAAACCTGAGACTATCCCGTGTAGATTTTAGTTGGTTGAGATTGTAGATTTATGCCTTATAGAATCTAGTTAATAAAGGCCCATTTAGCTAATGCTAAATTTTCTGCTTGTCCCTGACTGAACAGTAGTCATTTCCAACCTTTATCCTTCATTTTATGATTCCTGACAAGATGTAACTTTAAAAACAGGTTTGTAATTTATATCTTTATATGCATCCACAGAGCTGCCCACAAATAAATCAACATACAGACCACATCCATTGGCAAAAGAACCTGTTGATTCGAAAAATGGCAGAGGGATGCTGCCCAACACCAAAAAAAAACTGTCAGAATTTCATATCAATCTAGGTCTTAAAAATGATAATGTTAATTCCAAAATAAAATGTATTGAATTGCAAAGCAAACTGTATTACACTATATTTTTAATTCCATGAAAGCCTTAAGAAATAATTTCTTTGTTTTATAACACACCATCTGTTAACTCAATGAAAGTAGGGTTTTAGAAAGATTGTGAAATTGCTTTAGAATTAGTTCATTTTTTAAACAAATGTTTTCCACTCTGAATCTAACTTTCTTATGCCCGTGTGCAATTTTTACCTGAACTTTTGTAAATGGGGCATATAAAAACAAGCCAGTTTCTTGATATGAGTTCTTTCACATGTGTAGGTTTATATATCAGGTTTATACTGAGTGTAAAGTTCTGAGTACAGAACCTGCATCTGTTTAATGCATATACATTGTGATAAGAAGTAGAAAATAAACTTCTTCAGATTAAAGACCACTTGCACTATGCATGGAAAAGCATTGAAGACTGCAAATTGAGAAGAAAGCCTCTCTGCCTTAGAAAACTTGGCAAGGTTAGAAATGCAAGTGGATAAAGAAGTGGCAATCAATGCAATATACCTCAAAGAGGCATAAGGGGTTTTCCGAAAATACAAATGCCGGTGTCTGACATGCATTCATTTTAATGTAATTCCTTAAGAACAGGAAGGCTCTTCATATTTGCAAGAATATCCATTAAAATTAAAATACATTTGAAAGGAAAAGAACTGATGATTGCTGGCTTACTATATGCACTATTACATATGCTTTACGTAAGTTAATTTAGTTGTTATACATTTAAGCTTATGCCTTAATTATCAGCTAATTTATGCATGAAGTTTAACAGAAAAGCCCTTCATAAACTAGTTCTCAAAAAGTATTCTCAATTAGGCAGAAAAAACCCATGGAGGACAAAAAGGCCTGAACTCCAGCACTTAGACTAATCTCATACCTGTAATTTTTATCACAGAGGAGAATATTGGTGTCTTTATGGTAAATATACCATTTATTCATTTATTGGTTCATTATTTTATGACACAATACTCTGATATGTGCTGTGAGAGATACACAAGTATATCAAAGAATCAGTCAGAGTAATACAGAGTAAAATGAAAAATCATATTTGAAAGATACAAAATTTGATAAATGCCTTTCCATAAGCAATAAGCTTTCACTTAGGAGGATTATCTAGAGAGAGAGGCTACAGAATAGAAATGTTATTTTGAAATAAGCAAATTAAAACTAACAAAAATGTATTTCTCTAAGCTTTCAAATATATGGGATCTTTAGTTAGCCTAAATGCTTCCTAGTAAATATTCTCCCTTAATAAGCCTTAGAAATTAATACTAGCTCAGATCACATGGCAATTATTCTACTTGTACATGAAAAAGATATTTCTCAAGTTCTTAAAACTGTGGCTTCTCTTCCATTAGGTAGTTTCTTCTAAATGCTGTTCACATTGTTAAATTGCTTGGCTTTGCTTTTGTAAAAATCTCAGGTGAACTTTCATGCTGTCAAAAATATAAGACCTCTGATTCTAAATCCTAATTAATATATAATATACCAATCCAGTTATGAATGTTTATCCTGCATTTTATATAATTTAGTTCTGCATTTATAAGATATTATCTATTACATCATTCAGTGTCCTGGATATTCAGAAATTTATTTCAGAATTTTTTAAACTGGGAGCAAAATCTCTCTAAAAGGACTGAAATACCTCCTCATTTCCAATAATGAGGGTCATTTCTCTTTTCACTCTGATTGCCAAGAACCTCAGAACCAAACCTGAAGTACAATCACAAAAATATGCTAACCTGATGGTTACTCTAATATTATCCTCCATTTTTTTATCAACTTGATTTTCTATATTAATCCCTGTTTTGTGTGAAACAAAGGAAGCATAAATATGTCTGATAAATTAAAATATACTATACATACCACTAAGTCATACAACTTCAAATTACATATATATGAAATTGTCTACTGCTTTGAAATAATGATTAATACCTAAAGTTATTTGTCAAGGCATGTCAAGTGAACAGGAACACCTCATTTTTTAATTAAAATATAATTGGCATACAGCATTCAATTAGTTTCAGGTGCACAACATAGTGATTCAATATTTTTATACATCATGAAATGATCCCCATGATAAATCTAGTTACTATCTGCCACCATACAAAGTTATTAAATTATTGACTATATCCCCTATGTATAGTCCCCATTATTTTATAATTGTAAGCTTATACCTCTTAATCCCCTTCACCTATTTCTACTACTTCCCTACTGCTCCCCACTCTGGCAACCAACAGTTTGTTTCCTGTATCTATGAGTATGTTTCTGTTTTGTTTTACTTATTTCTTTTGCTCTTTAGATTCTACATATAAGCGAAAGCATATGGTATTTGTCTTTCTCTGTCTGATTTACTTCATTTAACATGATACCCTCTAGGTCCATCCATGTTGTTGCAGATGGTAAGATTTCATTTTTTATGGCTAATATTCCATTGTATATATGCACCACATCATCTTTACCCTGTTGTGTACTGATGTACACTTAGGTTGCTTCCATATCTGGGTTTCTGTTTACTTTGGATAAATACCTAGAGGTGGAATTGTTGTATTGTTTGGTAGTTCAGTTTTTAGTTTTTTCAAGAAAGTCAATATGTTGTCCACAGTGGCTGCACCGATTAACAGTGTATGAGGGTTCCCTTTTCTCTACATCCTTGCCAACACTTATTTCTTGTCTTTTTAATAATAGCAATCTGACAAGTGTAAAGTGACATCTCATTGTAGTTTTGACTTTCATTTCCCTGATGATTACTGATGTTGAGACATTTTCATATGTCCGTTGGCCATCTGCATGTCTTTTCTGAAAAAATGTCTATTCAATCCTCTGCCCATTTACACACCTCATTTTATTTATATGTAATGTTATTTAAGCAAAGACCTGAGGATTTTAAAGTGGGTTTCATTTGCTCTTAATTTCACTGTTAATATTTTACTATTATTTTAGACTTTAGGAAATATCCAGTCTGCTACACCAGTAGTGTAGAAAGTGAACACCACCATTATAAATCACTACATCAGCTGATCATGCATTAGGGGAAAAGAAAAAACTTAAATATAAAAAAAGAACAATTCTATTAACAAACAAAAAATGGAATGCTTTGCACAAAAGTGAAAAAGCTGACCAATGTACCTTTCTGAAATAACTGGAAGAACTAGACACAATGTCATATTTCTTAATTAAAAAAATCCATTGGTTAGGCCTAATAGGACCTTTTTAACAGAAATAAACAATAAATGTACAAGTAAACAGGATAGTGTTTATATTCATGTAAGAGATTTTTGTTGGCCTTTCATCATTCTTATGAATTACAAATATATTATAATAACATAAGTAATAATAAATGTAAATGGACTGACTCAGCTATTCTAATAACATCATACTTGCTTTTTTAGGGAAAATATGTATATTTGCAATTTTTGCTATGAAAATGGTGAAGAGAAAATAGATTTGCAGAAACTAAATAAATAGCTTACATATTTACTTTAACTTCCCCCTACCAGCACCCTTCAAATAATACTTTGTGGAAAGAAGAGATTAAAGAAAAGGAGTGGAGGAAGTAATGTGAGAAAATACAGGCTCTTTTCCTTTCCTGTCCTTTCTACCCTGCTGTAACAATCTTTTAAAGATTTGGCTTTTTCCTTAGGGCTACATATTTATGAACACAGCCTCTGCCTCATTGTTTGTCATCCCAGACAAATGCATTCCCTCAAGTTCCACCATTTATCCACTATCCCTTTAAGAATATCAAAGACAAGCTCTTCAAGAGATCAAGAGAACCCTAACCAGATGATCACTTTGTTGTTCAGCTTCATTGTCAAGTCCAAGTTATCCTTTGGGGCTTCCTGCCATCCTTTACTTATACCCACTGGACTCTGACTCTCTGCCATGATGAGTCTACCACTTCCCTGCTTGGCTTTCTGCTTCAGGGTTCCAGTCGGCCTCTAGGCAAATGAGAATTTCTCACACCATATGTCTTCTCAATAAGATCAGTAACAATAATGGTTGATATTTATGGACCATAAGTGCTTTACATATACATTCATTCAAAAAAATTACTTGCTATCTATATACCAAACTGTATTATCAGCTAAGCACTGAAAAAAATAATGATTCACTTCCGGCAAAAATATCAGTTCTTATTGAGCCTACCAGGAGTCAGACATGAATCACATAAGCAGAGTTAGGAATACATTAAGAAAAAGAAAGGAACAGTTTATTGTTTCTCTTTTTTTTAATTTTTTTTTTGGAATCATTAATAAACAATTACATGAGCAACACTGTGGTTACTAGAATCCCCCCATTATCAAGTCCCCACCACACACCCCATTACAGTCACTGTCCATCAGCATAGTAAGATGCTGTAGAGTCATCACTTCTCTTTTCTGTGCTATACTGCCTTCCCTGTGCCCCCACCCCCTACATTATGTGTGTTAATCATAATGCCCATTAATCCCCTTATCCCTCCCTTCCCACCCAACCTCCCCAGTCCATTTCCCTTAGGTAACCATGGGCCCATTCTTGGGTTCTGTGAGTCTGCTTCTGTTTTGTTCCTTCAGTTTTTTATTTGTTCTTATACTATACAGATGAGTGAAATCATTCGATACTTGTCTTTTTCTGCCTGGTATATTTCACTGAGCATAATACCCTCTGGCTCCATACATGTTGTTGCAAATGGCAGGATTTGTTTTCTTCTTATGGCTGAATAATATTCCATTGTGTATATGTACATCTTCTTTATCCATTCATCTACTGATGGACACTTAGGTTGCTTCCATTTCTTGGCTACTGTAAATAGTGCTGCAAAAAACATAGAGGTACATATGTCTTTTTCATACTGGGCTGCTGAATTCTTAGGGTAAATTCCTAGGAGTGGAATTCCTGGGTCAAATGGTATTTCTATTTTGAGTTTTTTGAGGAACCTCCATACTGCTTTCCACAATGGTTGAACTAATTTGCATTCCCACCAGCAGTGTAGGAGGGTTCCCCTTTCTCCACATCCTTGCCAACATTTGTTGTTTGTCTTTTGGACGGTGGCCATCCTAACTGGTGTGCGGTGATATCTCATTGTGGTTTTAATTTGAATTTCTCTGATGATTAGCAATGTGGAGCATCTTTTCATGTGCCTGTTGGCCATCTGAATTTCTTCTTTGGAGAAGTGTCTGTTCAGATTCTCTGTTCATTTTTTCATTGGATTATTTGCTTTTTGTTTGATGAAGTACATGAGCTCTTTATATATTTTGGATGTCAACTCTTTATCAGATATGTTATTTATGAATATATTCTCCCATACTGTATGATGCCTTTTTGTTCTATTGATGGTGTCCTTTGCTGTACAGAAGATTTTCAGCTTGATATACTCCCACTTATTCATTTTTGCTTTTGTTTCCCTTGTCCGGGAGATATGTTCATGAAGAAGTTGCTCATGTTTATGTCCAAGAGATTTTTGCCTATGTTTTTTTCTAAGAGTTTTATGGTTTCATGATTTATATTCCTGTATTTCATCCATTTCGAGTTTACTTTTGTGTATGGAGTTAGACAGTAATCCAGTAATCCAGCAACAGATTTCTGTATATTAATTTTGTATCCTGTAACTTTGCTGAATTCAGATATTAATTCTAGTAGTTTTGGGGTGGATTCTTTAGGGTTTATATGTACAATATCATGTCAACTACAAACAGTAATGGTTTGTCTTATTCCTTACCAATCTGGATGCCTTTTATTTCTTTGTGTTGTCTGATTGCCGTGGCTAGGAACTCCACTACCATGTTGAATAAAAGTGGAGAGAGTGGGCATCCTTGTCTTGTTCCCGATCTTAGAGGAAAAGCTTTCAGCTTCTCACTGTTAAGTATGATGTTGGCTGTGGATTTGTGATATATGATCTTTATTATGCTAAGGTACTTGCCCTCTATACTCATTTTGTTGAGAGTTTTTATCATGAATGGATGGTGAATTTTGTCGAATGCTTTTTCAGCATCTCTGGAGATGATCATGTGGTTTTTGTCCTTTTTGTTGATGTGGTGGATGATGTTGATGGATTTTCAAATGTTGTATCATCCTTGCATCCCTGGGATAAATCCCACTTGATCATGGTGTACGATCCTCTTGATGTATTTTTTAATTTGGGTAGCTAATATTTTGTTGAGTATTTTTGCATCTGTGTTCCTCAGGGATATTGGTCTGTGGTTTCCTTTTTTTTTTTTTTTTGTGGTATCTTTGCCTGGTTTTGGTATTAGAGTGACATTGGCCTCGTAGAATGAGTTTGGAAGTATTCCCTCCTCTTCTATTTTTTGGAAAACTTTAAGGAGAATGGGTATTATGTCTTCTCTAAATGTCTGATAAAATTCAGTGGTGAATCCATCTTGTCAGCGATTTTGTTCTTGGGTAGATTTTTGATTGTTCAATATCATTGCTGGTAATTGTCTGTTTAGATTTACTCTTTCTTCCTTGGGCAGTACTGGAAGGTTGTATTTTTCTAGAAAGTTGTCCATTTCTTCTAAGTTACCCAGTTTGTTAGCTTATAGTTTTTCATAGTATTCTCTAATAATTCTTTGTATTTCTGTGGTGTCTGTAGTGATTTTTCCTTTCTCATTTCTGATTCTGTTTATGTGTGTAGATTCTTCATTTTTCTTAATAAGTCTGGCTAGAGGTTTATCTATTTTGTTTATTTTCTCAAAGAACCAGCTCTTGGTTTCATTAATTTTTTCTATTGTTTTATTCTTCTCAATTTTTTTTATTTCTTCTCTGATCTTTATTATGTCCCTCCTTCTGCTGACTTTGGGCTTCATTTGTTCTTTTTCCAATTTTAATAATTGTGACTTTAGACTATTCATTTGGGATTGTTCTTCCTTCTTCAAATAAGCCTGGATTGCTATATACTTTTCTCTTAGAACTGCCTTCGCTGCATCCTACAGAAGTTGGGGTGCTGTGCTGTTGTTTTCAATTGTCTCCATATATTGCTTGATCTCTGTTTTAATTTGGTCATTGATCCATTGATTATTTAGGAGCATGTTGTTAAGCCTCCGTGTGTTTTGGGGCCTTTTTGTTATCTTTGTAAAATTTATTTCCAGTTTTATACCTTTGTGATCTAAGAAGTTGGTTGGTAGAATTTCAATCTTTATTAATTTACTGCAGCTCTTTTTGTGGCCTAGTATGTGGTCTATTCTGGAAAATGTTCCATGTCCACTTGAGAAGAATGTGTATCCTGCTGCTTTTGATTGGAATGTTCTATAGATGTCTGTTAGATCCATCTGTTCTAGTGTGTTGTTCAGTGCCTCTGTGTCCTTACTTATTTTCTGTCTGGTTGATCTGTCCTTTGGAGTGAGTTCTGTGTTGACGTCTCCCAAAATGAATGCATTGCATTCTATTTCCTCCTTTAATTCTGTTAGTATTTGTTTCACATATGTAGGTGCTCCTGTGTTTGGTGCATAGATATTTATAATAGTTATATCCTCTTGTTGGATTAACCCCTTTATCATTATGTAATGTCCTTCTTTATCTCTTGTAACTTTCTTTGTTTTGAAGTCTATTTTGTCTGATACAAGTACTGCAACTCCTGCTTTTTTCTCCCTATTAGTTGCCTGAAATATCCTTATCCCATCCCTTCGCTTTTAGTCTGTGTATGTCTTTGGGTTTGAAGTGAGTCTCTTGTAGACAGCATATATATGGGTCTTGCATTTTTATCCATTCTATTACTCTGTGTCTTTTGATTGGTGCATTCAGTCCATTTACATTTAGGGTGATTATCGATAGATATACTTATTGACATTGCAGGCTTTGGATATGGATTACCAAAGGTTCAAGGGCAGCTTCTTTACTATCTAATAGTCTAACTTAACCCACTTATTATGCTCTTATAAACACAATCTGATGATTCTTTATTTCTCTCCCTTCTTTTCTTCCTCCTACACTCTTTATATGTTAGGTGTTTTATTCTGTACTCCTTGTGTTTCCCTTGACTGATTGTGGATAGCTGATATTATTTGGCATTTAGTTAGTATTTTGTTGGTCTACTTTCTTTGCTGCGGCTTTATTTTCTCTAGTGACAGCTATTTAGCCTTAGGAGTACTTCCATCTAGAGCAGTCCCTTTAAAATACATTGTAGAGATAGTTTTGGGGAGGTAAATTCCGTCAACTTTTGCTTATCTGGGAATTGTTTAATCCCTCCTTCAAATTTAAATGATAATCTTGCTGTGTAGAGTATTCTTGGTTCAAGGTCCTGTTTCATTGCATTGAATATCTCATGCTAGTCCCTTATGGCCTGTAAGGTTTCTGCTGAGATATATGATGATAGCCTGATAGGTTTTCCTTTGTAGGTGATCTTTTATCTCTCTCTGGCTGCTTTTAATACTCTGTCCTTGTCTTTGATCTTTGTCATTTTAATTATTATATGTCTTGGTGTTGTCATCTTTGGGTCCCTTGTGTTGGGAGATCTGCAGACTTCCATGGTCTGCGAGACTATTTCCTTCCCCAATGTGGGAAAGTTTTCAGCAATTATTTCTTCAAAGACACTTTCTATCCCTTTTTCTCTCTCTTCTTCCTCTGGTACTCCTATAATGCGAATATTGTTCCGATTGGATTGGTCACACAGTTCTCTTAATATTCTTTCATTCCCTGAGATCCTTTTATCTCTCTCTGCCTCAGCTTCTCTGTATTCCTGCTCTCTGATTTCTATTCCATTAAGTCTCTTCCACCTCATCCAGTCTGCTCTTAAATCCTTCCATTGTTTGTTTCATTTCTGTTATCTCTCTCCTGAATTCATCCCTTAGCTTTTGAATATTTCTCTGTAGCTCCATTGGAATGCTTATGACTTTTATTTTGAATTCTTTTTCATGAAGATTGGTGATTTCAGTGCCACCAAGCCCTCTCTCTGGTGTTTGAGGGATTTTGGACTGAACAAGTTTCTTCTACCTTTACATGGCGGTGGGAAAAGTTGCCGGCAAGTGGTGTGTGTGTCAGCTGGGAGAACAAAATCCCTTCCTGCTTACCGGTCACCTTGCCTGTCTCTGCTGTTTGTGCAAGTTAACCGCACACAGGGAGCATGCTCTGGGTTAATCCCCTAAGCTGCTTTGGGTGAGGTGGCCCTCGGGATGGCCTGGAGTGCTGGCAGGGGTCGCAGTTGAGCAGCGTGTGTTCTGCCACAAGAACAAAGCCCCTTTGTGCCTTCCTGACTCTGTGCCCGTGTCCACTGTCTGTGCCAGTCAACAGTGTGCAGGGAACACCCTCTGGGTTAATCCTCTAAGGTCCCATGGGCGGAGCAGCCCTTAGGATGGCCTAGGGCACTGGCTGGGGTAGAAAGGAAGTTTTTTAAGAGTCTATCCAAGGATTTCACCCTGCCAGAGGAGTAAAAAAAGCTTACTCCAGAAAATGATACCCAAGCTATGAAAAATTAGGGGAATTAATTAGGCACAGAGCACAGAAGGCATTGCAGACAGGGAAAACAGTGTATTAAGGGAGCCTATAATAACAGAGACTCAGGGAAAGTAGTAGAGACCAAATGGCATTGACCATTTGAAAACCTAAGGAAGGTGAGCACAGCAGGAGTGCAGAAAGCAGAATCTAGGAAGGGAATCTAGGAAAAGTGTAACAAATGAAGGAAGGCCAGTAGGATATGTTAAGAATTTGTTAGGTCTCTATCCTTAGAGCAGTTAAAGCCATTGAAAGTTGTTAACTAAACGAAAACAGTTACATTTGGACTTAAAATGATAACCCTCCCTGGCTTAGAGCTGCAAACTAGGGCTGGATTGGAGGTAGAATGGATTCAAAGAGACCTGTTAGGATATTGAAATAGTCCAGGCAGGAGATAATAGTATCTTAAACTAATAATAGCTCACTTTTAACAGATTTCATGTGCCAGGCATATTATATCTCATTTAATCCCCACATTAATCCTATGTAATAGAATCTATAATGATCTTTAAAGATACAGAAAATGAGTTTTAGAGCTGCTGAGTGGCTTGCCAAGGTCACATATATAATATACAATAAGAGCAGGATTCAAGCCCAAGCAGTGGGCAATCTAGCAATAAAACTCTTGCTCATATCTGGCGTTCTTCATAGCTGCTGAGAAAGTGGTAGCAGTAGCATTGAAAAGAACTGAAAGAAATATCTGGAAGCTGAGCCCACAGCTCCCAATGATGGGTTAGTTATAGAGAATGATGAGGTGATACCAATTAAACAGAGGAGATATCAAGGATGATGTTAAGGGTCTGACACAAGTGGATAGATGATGGTGCCATTCACTGAAATTGAGAGCACTGAAAGTGGATCAGATTTTGGTGAGGGCCAGGATGTCAAAGGTAAATAAAGCAGTATACTAAAGTGGTAAGGGCAGATTTGAATCTACAATAATTATTGCAATTAGAAAAAGAAGCAGTATGAGCTGAACTCTGATTTTCACAGAGGTAATGGGAGTTTTCATGGGAGAATGAGGGGACAGGGAAGGAGGTGAGTGAGAGCACAGCAAAGTTAGTAAGTAAGTAAGTGTAAAAAGTGGGAAGTGGGTTATGAATTAATAAGAAATATATATATTCGTCTCCTGGGTCCTGGGACAGAGCTCCTAAAACCCTTGTAAGTTCCTTAGTGACAAGAGCATTAGAAGCATTTTTTGTTGCAATCTGGTGGCTCTGGGTGGGCTCCTGGATGGAAGCTGGTCATCCAGAAGACCAAGCCATAATTAGAAAATTAGAATTTTAAGCCCCACCCTTTATTCTCTAGAGAGGGGAGAGGAGCTGGAAATAGAGTTCATAATTAATCATGCCTAAATGAGGCCTCCATAAGATCCCAGTAGTTTAGGGTTGAGAACATCCAGGTTGCTGAACACATCCATATACTGGAAAAGTGATGCACCCCAACTCTATGCGACAGAGGCTCCTGTGCTCAGGACCCTCTCAGACCTTACCCACTGTGTCTCTTCATCTGGCTCTTCATCTATATCTTTTATCATATCCTTTAATAAAATGGTAAAGGTAAGTAAGGGCTTACTGTGAGCAACTCTTAACTGTGAGCAAATATTTGAATCTGAGGTTGGGGGAAGTGATGGGAACCTTCGATTATTTATAGCCAAACCAGACAGAAGTTGTGGGTAACCTGGGGACCTATGACTTGCAATTAGCATCTGAAGCAGTGGCAATCTCGTGGGACTGAGCTCTTATTCTGTGGAATTTGATATTATCTTCAGGTAGATATCTTCAGAAAGACAGTGTCTGAATTAAGTTAAGTTGTAGGACATCCAGCTGGTGTCACAGAGAATTGCTTGATGTGGGAAAGAAACCCACATATTTGGTAACCAGAAGTATAAGAAATGCTGTGGGTTTGGTAGTAATGTGAGAGTTAACACGAGAGGACGATTAAGGATTTTTCATAAAACTGGATTGGTCTGTATATAACCCATCTGGATTTTTAGCTGGCCTTTGTTGAAGACAGCCCCTACCCTCCCACAGAGTCTGAGAAAAGGGGCCCTATCTTCAGGTATTCTCTGGAATAAACAGTAAATGCTTTTGGTAGCCTTGAGTTTTCTCAGGAAGGCACTTTAAGGGAGGGATAGGGTCATTCTAGAGATGAGGCCTTGAGCTGTTAGAAACTATGTTAGTGTTTTGTTCCTGTCTATAATTATAGGGCAAAGTTGAAGTACAGTTGAAAAGAAGGCTCAGAGAAGCCTGCCAAGAGATTGGTCGAGTAGAGAATCTTTGTAAGGGGTTGAAAGACCTATGAGTCTGATATCAACACGTTGAATTCGAGGACCTTTTGAGACACCCAAATAAAAATATCAAGTAGGCAGTTCAGTATATGGGTCTATTGATCAAAAGAAAGCGCTTGTTTGGAGACATCTGTAAGCCATCAGCATATGAAAAATAATAAAAATCACCCATAGCTGTACTTACTAGGACGCATTATTTTTCCCATGGCCGATGAAACTCACTCTGTGGGCACATGTCCCTATGATGAAAACACAGGCAGATCCCACAGGTCTTCTGTGAGATATAAATAATAAAATGTAATTACAAGCTTTAATAAACAAATCCAGTATAATCAAAACTCCAAACTTTCTAACTCATGTTTACATGTAATTCTCTTACATGTAGTTGTCCAGTTTTGCCAACGCCAGCTGTTGAAGAGGCTGTCATTTCCCAGTTGTATATCCATGGCTCCTTTGTCATATGTTAATTGACCATATATGCTTGGGTTTATAACTGGGCTTTCCATTCTGTTCCACTGGTCTGTAGCTCTGTTCTTGTGCCAGTTCTTTGCCTTGATTACTGTATCTTTGTAGTAGAGCTTGAAGTCAGGGAGCGTAATTTCCTCTGCTTTATTCTTCCTTCTCAGGATAGCTTTGGCTATTTAGAGTCTTTTGTCGTTCCATATGAATTTTAGAACTATATGATCTGGTTCATTGAAGAATGCTGTTGGTATTTTGATAGGGATTGCACTGAATCTGTAGATTGCTTTAGGCAGGATGGCCATTTTGACAATATTAATTCTTCCTAGCCAAGAGCATGGGATGAATTTCCATTTATTAGTGTCCTCTTTAATTTCTCTTAAGAGTGTCTTGTAGTTTTCAGGGTATAGGTCTTTCACTTCCTTAGTTAAGTTTATTCCTAGGTATTTTATTCTTTTTGATACAATTGTGAATGGAATTGTTATCCTGATTTCTCTTTCTGCTAGTTCATTGTTAGTGTATAAGAATGCAACAGATTTCTGTGTATTAATTTTATATCCCGCAACTTTGCTGAATTCAGATATTAGATCTAGTAGTTTTGGAGTGAATTCTTTAGGGTTTTTTATGTACAATATCATGTCATCTGCAAGTGGATAGTTTGACTTCTTCCTTGCCAGTCTAGCTGCCTTTCATTTCTTTGTTTTGTCTGACTGCCATGGCTAGGACCTCCAAAACTATGTTGAATAGAAGAGGGGAAAGTGGGCATCCTTGTCTTGTTCACGATCTTGAAGGAAAGGCTTTCAGCTTCTCGCTTTTAAGTATAATGTGGGCTATGGGTTTGTCTTATATGGTCTTTATTGTGTTGAGGTGCTTGTCCTTTATACCTATTTTGTTGAGAGTTTTTATCATGAATGGATGTTGAATTTTGTCGAATGCTTTTTCAGCATCTATGGAGATGATCATGTGATTTTTGTCCTTCTTTTTGTTGATGTAATGGATGATGTTGATGGATTTTTTAATGTTGTACCATCCTTGTATCCTTGGAATTAATCCTACTTGATCATGATGGATGATCTTTTTGAAGTATTTTTCAATTTGGTTTGCTAATATTTTGTTGAGAATTTTTGCATCTATGTTCATCAGCGATATTGGTCTGTAATTTTCTTTTTTAGTGGTGTCTTTGCCTGGTTTCGGTATTAGAATGATGTTGGTCTTGTAGAATGAGTTTGGAAGTATTCCCTCCTCTTCTACTTTTTGGAAAACTTTAAGGAGGATGAGTATTAGATCTTCACTAAATGTTTGATAAAATTCATCAGTGAAACCATCTGGTCCAGGAGTTTTGTTCCTAGGTAGTTTTTTGATTACCAAATCAATTTCTTTGCTGGTAATTGGTCTATTCAGATTTTCTGTTTTTCCTGGGTCAGCCTTGGAAGGTTGTATTTTTATAAAATGCTGTCCATTTCCTGTAGGTTATCCAGTTTGTTAACATGTAATTTTTCATAGTAGTCTCTCATAATTCTTTGTATTTCTGTGGTTTCCATAGTGATTTTTCCTTCTCATTTCTGATTCTTTTATGTTTGTAGACTCTCTTTTTTTCATGATAAGTCTGGCTAGGGGTTTATATATTTTGTTTATTTTCTTGAAGAACCAGCTTCTGCTTTAATTGATTCTTTCTATTGTTTTATTCTTCTCAATTTTATTTATTTATGCTTTAATCTATATTATGTCCCTCCTTCTACTGACTTTGGGCCTCATTTGTTCTTCCTTTTCTAGTTTCATTAATTGTGAGTTTAGACTGTTCATTTGGGATTGTTCTTTTTTCCTGAGGTAGGCCTGTATTGCAACATATTTCCCTCTTAGCACGGCCTCACTGCATCCCACAGATTTTGTGGTGTTGAATTATTGTTGTCATTTGTCTCCATATTTTGTTTGATCTCTCTTTTTATTTGGTCTTTGATCGATTGATTATATAGGAGCTTGTTACCATATCTCTGTGGGCTTTTTCTTTTTTTGTGTGTAATTTATTTCTTGTTTCATACCTTTGTGATATGAGAAGCTGGTTGGTACCTTTTCAATCTTTTTGAATTTACTGCAGTTCTTTTTGTGGCCTAGTATATGATCTATTCTTGAAAATTTTTCGTGTGCACTTGAGAAGAATGTGTATCCTGTTGCTTTTGGATGGAGTGTTCTGTAGACGTCCGTTAGGTCCATCTGTTCTAATACATTGTTCAGTGCCTCTGTCTCTTTATTTATTTTCTGTCTGGTTGGCCTGTCCTTTGGAGTGAGTGGTGTGTTAAAGTCTCCTAAAATGAATGCATTGCATTCTATTTCCCCCTTTAATTCTGTTAGTGTTTGTTTCACATACATAGGTGATCTGTGTTGGGTGCATAGATATTTATAATAGTTATATCCTCTTGCTGAACTGACCCCTTTATCATTATGTAATGTCCTTCTTTGTCTCTTGTGACTTTCTTTGTTTTGAAGTCTATTTTGTCTGATACAACTACTGCAACTCCAGCTTTTTTCTCCCTATTAGTTGCATGAAATATCTTTTTCCATCCCTTTACTTTCAGTCTGTGTATGTCTTTGGCTTTGAAGTAAGTCTCTTGTAGGCAGCATATAGATGGGTCTTGTTTTTTTATCCATTCAGTGACTCTATGTCTTTTGATTAGTGCATTCAGACCACTTACATTTAGGGCGATTATCAATAGGTATGTACTTATTGCCATTGGAGGCTTTACATTCATGGTTACCAAAGGTTTAAGGGTAATACCTTACTATCAAACAGTCTAATTTAACTCACTTCATATGCAATTCAAACACAACGTAAAGGTTTTTTTTTTTCCTCCTTTCACTTTTTCCTCCATTCTTTGTATATTATGAATCATATTCTATAATCTTTGTCTATCCCTTGGGTGACATCTATTTAGCTTAGGAATACTTCCATCTATAGGAGTCCCTCCAAAATGCACTGTACAGGTGTATGCGGGAGGTAAATTCTCTCAGCTTTTGCTTATCTGAAAACTGTTTAATCCCCCTTCAAATTTAAATGATAACTTTGCCAGGTAGAGTATTCTTGGTTCAAGGCCCTTCTGCTTCATTGCATTAAATATATCATGCCACTCCCTTCTGCCCTGTTAGGTTTCTGTTGAGAAGTCTGAAGATATCCTGGTGGGTTTTCCTTTGTATGTGATCTTTTTTCTCTCTCTAGCTGCTTTTTAATGTCTTTCTTTATCCTTGATCTTTGCCATTTTAATTATTATATGTCTTGATGTTGTCTTCCTTGGGTCCCTTGTGTTGGGAGATCTGTGCACCTCCATGGCTTGAGAGACTTACTCCTTCCCCAGACTGGTGATTTTTCAGCAATTACCTCCTCAATGACACTTTTTATCCCTTTTTCCTCTCTCTCTTCTTCTCTGGTACCCCTATAGTGCGACTATTGTTCGGTTTGGATTGGTCATCCAGTTCTCTCAATATTCTTTCATTCTTAGAGATTCTTTTTTCTCTCTGTGCCTCAGCTTCTTTGTATTCCTCTTTTCTAATTTCTATTCCATTTACCATCTCTTCTACCACATCTAATCTGCTTTTAAATTCCTCCATTGTATGTTTAATTTCAGATATGGAATTTCTTAATGATTGAATCTCTGACTTAAATTCATTCCTGAGTTCTTGAATATTTTTCTGTACCTCCTCCATAAGCATGTTTATAACTTTTATTTTGAACTCTCTTTCAGGAAGATTGGTGAGTTCAGTTTCGTTTGGGCCTTTTCCTGGGGTTTGTGAGATTTTGGTCTGATCCAGGTTCTTTTGACGTTTCATATTTCTGTGTGGTACCCACTAGTGCACAGAAACTCCAATCTCTGAAGCTGCTCAGCCCCTAGAGTGAGGTTGGGGGTCATAGGGGAGCGGAGATGGTGTCTGGGGGGAGGAAAGATATGTTTTCTGATTCCCGTCTGCAGTGCTTGGCCCACTGGCTCTGACACTGGAGATGCTTTGCATCTCTAGCTGTTATAGGCAGGGCCTCCCTCTGGCTAGCCTGATGCCAGCACAGTGACTGCCAGTTTGCGAACCAGTTCCAGGAGGCTAGGAGGAAGGTGCAGCAGGCTGCATGTCACAGTGGGGGGTCTCGGAGCTTAGTAGGCAGCCAGGGGGATGGAGCACCTGAAGCTCCTCAAACTTCCCAACCAGCTGGGCAGAGGGCACCCAGACCTTGTCTAGCTCTCCCTTCTCCTTTGCAGCAAGCTCCATGCAAACCCTGCTGCTTCAGCAGCCCTCTCACTGCTAGGAAGCCTCTCAGACTGCACGCCCCTCCTTTGACACAGAGCAGCCAGATGCAATCACCCCCTGCACAAATGGCTGGAATGTCAGTCTCCCAAGCACTCCGCCCATTTGAGCTCCCCAGCGTCCAGAGCATCACACAGTATAGGCTTCTGCTTACAAAGCAGATCTCTAAGGCTAGCCACTCTGCAGTCCCAAGCTTCCACCCTTCCCCTGCTCCATTTCTCTTCCTCCCACCAGTAAGCTGGGGTGGGGAAAGACCTGGGTCCTGCTGGATTAAGGTTTTCTTACGTTACCCTGTTTCGTGAGGTCTGCTCTGTTCGTGAGGTCTGTATGCAGTCTGGATCAGCCTTCTTTCTTGTTTCTGTTTTAGAGTTAGTTATATTAACTATATTTTTGTACTATTTATGGTTTTGGGAGGAGTTCTCCATGTCACCTCTCATGCAGCCATCTTGAATCTCCTACACAACCTTGTTTTATGTGTGCTCCTGTTTAAACACTTATTTAATATATATCACTGATTCATTAACATTTAACTAATGACCAGAAGCACTATAATTCATGCCTAAACAAACTTTAAGATACGTATTTTCTCCATAAGGCGCATCACAGCCTCCTTGTGCTTAGGAGCACTAGACTGCACTGCGGCCCTACACGGGATCATTTTAAACAGCAAAATCACCAACAATAGGCACAAAAGTAAAAAGATATTGCACTAAATACACCATGAATTGCTTATAATATAAGCACTGAAATGAGAAGGCTGAGTGCCGTCTGGTTGTAACTCAGTAACATGCACAATGGGAAACTTGAATTTTTTGCCACTCTGTGCATGTTCATGTCTGTCAATGGCCATGAAGGAAAGTGCTGTGAGTATTGATTTGGGGGTTAAAAGTAAATTTTAGCAAGAAGGCAAAATTGCAGACACAGAACCTGTGAATAATGAGGACTGACTGTTTATCCAGAATCTGACCATTTCTCACCACCATCAGTACGACCACCCATCCAAACTTCCATCATTTCCTCATTTGCACTAGACTTCTAATCTGCCTCCCAGAACCTACCCTTTCCTCCAACAGTCTAACAACCACATGCATTTTTAAATTCAAGATCAGAGTATTCATTGCACTTGATTGTAATTAAATATTTAACACATGTCTTTCCAGCAAGAGAGCAAATCCTGTTAAGTGCCTGTATTCAACAAAAATGAAATTTTTTTAATAAACAGTCACTTTGGAGTTGAGGAAGTTGGAGTTCAGTAATCAAGTAACTAATTAATTTTAAATAATTTAAAAATTAAGTAATTTTCACACGTTAATAAAACCACCCAGGGGAAGGGGCAGGAAGGAAGGGAAAGTGATGTGAAGAGTAAAGAAACTTCTCTAAAACCCTGAAAGTCAGTGAAAATGAAGCCATTTGAGTATGAAATATACTGTCATTATGGGGCTCTGACTTTAACCTGTAATTTAAAATCCTACAAACTAGTGGAATAGAGCTGAAAGTGACAAAGAGGTTGAATTCTATCATCTCCTCCTCCCTTCCATCTTTGCTTCCTCATCATACACATACACATGTACCTGCTTCTATGCCAACACTTCCTCATGTCTTGAACTCACTCAAGTTGGAATGGCTGACTACTAGAATGGCTTAGAGATCATCCAGAAGATTTAAAATGACTTGCAAGCTATTAGGAACTTTCTTATAGAGAAGAAGCTTGTCAGGACCCCTGTATAGTTTTGTAAGATCCTAAAGGGAAAAAATAGCATTAAAGCAATTAAATTGCTTAATAACTAATGCATTCCTGTTTAATATTTTCCAGAAGTACTAGTTTGAAGTTTGGTGCAAAGGTTTATCAGTTGTATCCTCCATACCAAGGCCATTCTACTGTTACTTGCATATCAAATGTGATAATGGATAAAGCCACACAATGTATTATTATAAATACAGGAAGAGATTTTAAAACCTTTTTAATTTAAGCTATATATATACATAAGCTCGGTCACTGCTTGCTTTTATTTCTTTTCTGTTACCATTCTTATAATACCCAAAACAAAATGAAATCCTTTTCTTCTGTGTATAGTATGTCTTATATGATGGTTAATTGTGAGTAGCACAGCCTTCCTTATTATATTAAAACCTGTTTGTACTTAGATTATATTTTACCCATCGTTGGGTGTACTAGGCCCCATGCTTTCTGCCCACCACAGTATTCAATACAATGCCTTTTTTCAACCTTTTATAAAATATTTTTATTAAGGTATTATTGAAATACACTCTTATGAAGGTTTCACATGAAAAACAAATGTGGTTACTACATTCACTCATATTATCATACCCCCTCATACCCCATTGCAGTCACTGTGCATCAGTATAGTAAGATGCCACAGAGTCACTATTTGCATGCTACACTGTCTTCCCCATGATCCCCCACACACCATGTGGGCCAATCATAATACCCCTCAATCCCCTTCTCCCTCCCTCCCCACCTGCCCTCACCCACCCCTCCACTTTGGTAACCTCTAGTCGCTTCTTGGAGTCTGTGAGTCAGTTGCTGTATTGTTCCTTCAGTTTTGCTTCATTGTTATACTCCACAAATGAGGGAAATCATTTGGTACTTGTCTTTGTCTGCCTGGTTGATTTCACTGAGCATAATACCCTCTAGCTCCATCCATGTTGTTGCAAATGTAGGATTTTTTTCTTCCTTATGCTTGAATAGTATTCCATTGTGCATATGTACCACATCTTCTTTATCCATTCATCTATTGATGGACATATAGGTTGATTCCATACATTGGCTACTGTAAATAGTGCTGCAATTAACATAGAGGTGCATATGTCTTTTCCAATCAGAGAAATTATATACTTTGGGTAATTCCTAGGAGTGCAACTCCAGGGTCAAATGGTATTTCTATTTTTAGTTTTTTGAGGAACCTCCATATTGATTTCCACAATGGTTGAACTAGCTTACATTCTCACCAGCAGTGTGGGAGGGTTCCCCTTTCTCTGCATCCTCGCCAGCATTTGTTGTTCTTACTATTTTCAAATCTAGCCATCTTAACTGGTGTGAGGTGATATCTCATTGTAGTTTTTATTTGCATTTCCCTGATAATTAGTGATGTGGAGCATCTTTTCATGTGCCTATTGGCCATCTGAATTTCTTCTTTGGAGAACTGTCTGTTCATATCCTCCACCAATATTTTAATTGGGTTATTTGCTTTTTGGATGTTGAGGCATGTGAGTTCTTTATATATTTTGGATGTTAACTCCTTGTCAGACATGTCATTTACAAATATATTCTCCCATACTGTAGGATACCTTTTTGTTCTGTTGATGGTGTCCTTTGCCTTACAGAAGGTTTTTAGTTTGATGTAGTCCCATGTGTTCATTTTTGCTTTTGTTTCCCTAGCCTGAGAAGATACATTCAGGAAAAAGTTGCTCATGTTTATATTCAGGATATTTTTACCTATGTTGTTTTCTAAGAGTTTTATGGTTTCATGACTTACATTCAGGTCTTCGATCCATTTCAAGTTTACTTTTGTGTAATGGGATAGACAATAATCCATTTTCATTCTCTTACATGTAGCTGTCCAGTTTTGCCAACACCAGCTGTTGAAGAGGCTGTCATTTCCCCATTGTATGTCCATGGCTTCTTTATCATATATTAATTGACCATACATGTTTGGGTTTATATCTGGGCTCTCTAGTCTGTTTCTTTGGTCTATGGTTCTGTTCTTGTGAGAGTACCAAATTGTCTTGATTACTGTGGCTTTGTAGTAGAGCTTGAAGTCGGGGAGCATAATCCCCCAGCTTTATTCTTCCTTCTCAGGGTTGCTTTGCCTGTTCAGGGTCTTTTGTGGTTCCATATGAATTTTAGAACTATTTCCTCTAGTTCGTTGAAGAATGCTGTTGGTATTTTGATAGGGATTGCATTGAATCTGTAGATTGATTTAGGCAGGATGGCCATTTTGACAATATTAATTCTTCCTATCCTAGAGCACGGGATGTGTTTCCATTTATTGGTATCTTTTAAAATTTCTCTCATGAGTGTCTTCTAGTTTTCAGAGTATAAGTCTTTCACTTCCTCATTAGGTTGATTCCTGGGTATTTTGTTCTTTTTGATGCAGTTGTGAATGGAATTGTTTTCTTGATTCTCTTTCTGCTAGTTCATTGTTAGTGTATAGGAAAGCAACAGAATTTCTGTGTATTAATTTTGTATCCTGCAACGTTGCTGAATTCACATATTAATTTTAGTAGTTTTGGAGTGGATTCTTTAGGGTTTATTATGTACAATATCACGTCATCTGCGAACAGCAACAGTTGAATTTCTTCCTTACCAATCTGATACCTTTTATTTCTTTGTCTTGTCTGATTACTGTGGCAAGGACCTCCAAAACTATGTTGAATAAAAGTGGAGAGAGTGGGCATCCTTGTCTTGTTTCTGATCTTAGGTGAAACGTTTTCAGTTTCTCGCTGTTAAGTATGATGTTGGCTGTGGGTTTGTCATATATGGTCTTTATTATGTTGAGGTACTTGCCCTCTATACCCATTTTCTTGACAGTTTTTATCATGAATGCCTGTTGAATTTTGTCGAATTCTTTTTCAGCATCTATGGAGATGATCTTGTTTTGTCCTTCTTTTTGTTGATGTGATGGATGATGTTGATGGATTTTCAAATGTTGTACCATCCTTGCATCCCTGAGAAGAATCACACTTGATCATAGTGTATGATCATCTTGATGTATTTTTGAACTCAGTTTGCTAATATTTTATTGAGTATTTTTGCATATATGTTCATCAGGAATATTGGTCTGTAATTTTACTTTTTTGTGGTGTCTTTGCCTGGTTTTGGTATTAGGGGAATGCCGGCCTCATACAATGAGTATGGAAGTATTCCCTCGTCTTCTACTTTTTGAAAAACTTTAAGGACAATGGGTATTAGGTCCTCACTAAATATTTGATAAAATTAAGTGGTGAAGCCATCTGGTTCAGTGGTTTTGTTCTTATGTAGTTTTTTGATTACCAATTCAATTTTGTTGTTGGTAATTGGTCTGTTCAGATTTTCTATTTCTTTCTGGGTCAACCTAGGATGGTTGTCCATTTCTTCTAGGTTATCCAGTTTGTTGGCATATAATTTTTCATAGTATTCTCTCATAATTCTTTGTATTTCTGTGGTATCCATACTGATTTTTCCTTTCTCATTTCTGATTCTGTTTATGTGTGTAGACTCTTTTTTTCCTGATAAGTCTGGCTAGGGATGTATCTATTTTGTTTACTTTCCTAAAGAACCAGCTCCTGTTTTCCTTGATTCTTTCTGTTACTTTATTCTTCTCAATTTTATTTATTTATGCTCTAATATTTATTATGTCCCTCCTTCTACTGACTTTGGGCCTCATTTGTTCTTCTTTTACTAGTTTTGTTAATTATGAGTTTAGACTGTTCGTAGGGGATTGCTCTTCTTTCCTGATGTAGGCCTATATTGCTACATACTTCCCTCTTAGCATGGCCTTCACCGCATCCCACAGATTTTGCGGTGTTGAATTATTGTTCTTACTTGTCTCCATATATTGCTTGGTCTCTGTTTTTATTTGGTCATTGATCCATTGGTTATTTAGGAGCATGTTAAGCCTTTATGTGTTTGTGGGCTTTTTAATTTTCTTTGAGTAGTTTGTTTCTAGTGTCATACCTTTGTGGTCTGTGAAGATGGTTGGTACAATTTCAATCCTTTTGAATTTACTGAGGTTCTTTTTGTGGCCTAGTATATGATCTATTCTGGAAAATGTTCCATGTGTACTTGAGTAGAACATGTATCCTGTTGCTTTTAGGTGGAAAGTTCTGTAGATGTCTGTTAGGTCCATCTGTTCTAATATGTTGTTCAATGCCTTTCCTCCTTACTTATTTTCTGTCTGGTTGATCTGTCCTTTGGAGTGAGTGGTGTGTTGAAATCTCCTAGAATGAATGCATTGCATTCTATTTCCCCTTTTAATTCTGTTAGTATTTGTTTCACATTATGTAGGTGCTCCTGTGTTGAATGCATAGATATTTATAATGGTTATATCCTCTTGTTGGATTGATCCTTTTATCATTATGTAATGTCCTTCTTTGTCTTGTGACTTTCTTTGTATTAAAGTCTATTTTGTCTGATACAAGTACTGCAACACCTGCTTTTTTCTCCCTATTAGTTGCATGTCATATCTTTTTCCATCCCTTCACTTTTAGTCTGTGTATGTCTTTGTGTTTGAAGTGAGTCTCTTATAGGCAGCACATAGTCGAATCTTGTTTTTTTATCCATTCAGTGACTCTGTCTTCTGATTGGTGCATTCAGACCATTTACATTTAGAGTGATTATTGGTAGTTATGTACTTATTGCCATTGCAGGCTTTAAATTCATGATTATCAGAAATGTGCAATGGTAACTTCCTTACTATCTAACAGTCTGACTTAACTCACTTAGTATACTATTACAAACACAATTTAAAAGTTCTTTTTTTCTACTCCTTTTCTTTCGTCTCCATTCTTTGTATATTAGGTATCATATTCTGTACTCTTTGCCTATCCCTTTTTATTACTTCTGGTGACAGATATTAAACCCTTGGAACACTTCCATCTATAGCAGTCCCTCCAAAATACACTGTAGAGATCATTTGTGGGAGGTAAATTCTCTCAGCTTTTGCTTATATGGAAATTGTTTAATCCCTCCTTCAAATTTAAATGATAATCTTGCCAGATAAAGTATTTTGGTTTGAGGCCCTTCTGCTTCATTGCGTTAAATGTATCATGCCACTCCCTTCTGGCCTGTAAGGTTTCTGCTGAGAAACCTGATGATAGCCTGATGGGTTTTTCTTTGTAGGTGATCTTTTTTCTCTCTCTGGCTGCTTTTAATAGTCTGTCCTTATTCTTGATCTGTGCCATTTTAATTATTATATGTCTTGGTGTTGTCCCCCTTGGGTTACTTGTGCTGGGCGATCTGTGCACTTCCATGGCTTGAGAGACTCTCTCCTTCCCTAGATTGGGGAAGTTTTCAGCAATTACTTCCTCAAGAACACTTTCTATCCCTTTTTCTCTCTCTTCGTCTTCTGGTACCCCTATAATACGAATATTGTTCTGTTTGGATTGGTCACATAGTTCTCTCAGTACTCTTTCATTCCTAGAGATCCTTTTTTCTCTCTGTGCCTCAGCTTCTTTGTATTTCTCTTCTCTAATTCTGATTACATTTATCATCTCCTCCACCGTATCTAATCTGCTTTTAAAACCCTCCATTGTGTTCCTCAACAATTGGATCTCCATCCTAAATTCGCTCCTGAGTTTTTGAATATTTTTCTGTACCTCTATGAGCATGTTTATGATTTTTATTTTGAAATCTTTCAGGAAGATTGATTAGTTCAGTATCACTCAATCCTTTTTCTGGTAGTGTTGAGGTTTTGCTTTGAACCAGGTTCCTTTGAAATTTCATATTTGTATATAGCGCCCTCTAGTGCCCACAAGCTCTACTCTGTGGAGCTGCTCAGCTCCTGGAGCAAATGTCCTGGATTGCAGGGGAGTGGTGCTGGTGCCTGGGGGGAGGAAAGAGCTGTTCCCTGTTTCCCAGCTGCTATGCCTGTCTCTACTGCCTGAACCAGTGGTCTGAATACACATGTGTAAGCCTCCATACTTTGTGTTTGTAGCTGGTGTAGGCGGTGCTTCCTTCTGGTTGGCCTGATGCCAGGGCAGGGCTTGCCAGTTTGGAGCCAGGTGCAGGCTGGCCAGGAGGAAGGGCAGCAGGTTGTGTATCACGGTGGGGGGCCTTGGAGCTGCGTAGTCGGCCAGGGGGATGGAGCTCCTAAAGATCATGAAAGTTCCCAACCTTCTGGGCAGAGTGCACCCAGAAAATTTTGTTTACCTGTCCTTTCTCCTGAGCAGTAAGCTCTGTGCAATCCTTGCCCCTTTAGCAGCCCTCTCACTTTTAGGAAGTCTCTCAGACTGCCCACCCAGATCAGCCCAATATGAATCCCTGTTTTCCACAAGCAGCTGGAATCAGTCTCTCCAGGTATTCTGCCTGTCTTAGCTTTCCAACCCCACTAATCCCAGAGCACCATGCAATGTAGGTTCGTGTTCCCAGAGCAGATCTCCAGGGCTAGGTGTTCAGCAGTCCCAGGCCTCCACTCCCTCCCGGCTCCATTTCTCTCCCTTCCACCAGTGAGCTGTGGTAGGGGAAGGGCTTGGATCCCGCCAGGTCACAGCTTTGGTACTTTAGCCTGTTCCATGAGGTCTGTTCTTTTCTCCAGGTGTATGCAGTCTGGCGTAGCCTTCTTTCCTGTTGCTCTTTCAGGATTATTGTATTAATTATATTTCTGTATTGTATGTGGTTTTAGGAGGGGGTCTCTTTCTCACGTCTCATGCCATCATCTTTAATCCTCTCCACCCTTCTATCAAATTTTACTGACAGTATCAGGTTGCCTATTAGGTGACGGAACACAGGCTCAAACAAGGTAGATGCAGTCCCTGCCATCACTTTGCTGACCAAAGTGAGCCCTCAATAAAGTTTAACTGATTTGAGGCTGCAGAAGAACTGCTTCCCCTCCCCCACTGCTCACTAAAATTCTGTGTTGACACTAGGGAAAAAAAATGAGAGATGAGATTTGAGATCAATATTTTTTTACCAAATCTCTCAGGAATATAACCCACTACAATGTCACATGATAACAATTACAATAGTCCTGCTAGTAATAATGTCTAGTATTTATTGAGCACTTCATTTGTCATGAATTATTATATTTACCCTTCAGAATCATCCTGTGAGGAAACTGATGTGCAGGTTTTAAAATGCAAACAAACAATCACCCAAAAGCAGATTTCAGGTTAATTCTGAAATGGATATAAGATAGTACTTAAGGTTATATTATCTTCCATGTATGTGGCTCACAGATACATGAAAAAAAAAATGTTAAGCATTTGTTTACCTTTCAGAATATTAGACAGATTGGTTATTCATTTTAATCCTTCTAACATTGCTCTTCTCAAGTAGTCAATGTCTATTTCTATAGAATCATTCCCCTGTACTAATCAGTTTGGTCAGGAAAATACAAGCAACTCCAGCTATTTGGTGCAGAAATTAATGCAGAAACATTGGAGAGTGACAGCAGTAAAGGTGTGGAAAATCCTTTTCAGGAGATTCAAAAGAGCAGAGACCAGGAGCAGAGGAGAGCTCCCACCAATGGTCTCAGGTGACTGAAGTACCAGAATGAGAGATTCTCAGGATGATGCCCAAAGTCCCTGCCTAAAAGCTGATGCTGCTCATAGGCCTTCCCACAAATGCCATGGAGCACAATGGCATCTAGTTCTCCAGCTGGAGAATCACAGCACCTAGTGGCACACTGCTGGCAAGGGAAAATATATTTTCCAGGCTTTGTTCCGCTATGGTACAAGCAGAGTTTAGAATGTCAGGGCAACAGTTACAATGTCAGATAACTTCTAGTCTTTAGTTATTCAATGTTCATTCACAGGTTTCAGCCCAAAGTTAACCTTCTAAACAATAATAATGTCAAAGACAGACACACTTTGAACTAACATAAATACAACTATCTGTTATACTAATTAAAGACACTCTCAACCTTTCTCCCCCACCAAAAAAAAAGACAAAAAGTTCCATAAATTATTGTATCAATGTCTGGATAATGTTAATTTATTTTATAGCTCAGGAACAATCCTTCTTCGATAGGTGGCTTGTTATGTAAACAATGAATAATAATGTTAATCACAACCAGAACATACTATATGAAACAGTAGAGAATGGGAGAGAAACACTTAGTATATTCAAGTATATACAAAAAATGCAAGGATAAAATATATATGCATAGTTGCCACAGCCCTTGATTCTGAAACTATTCACAAGGTCATAATTGGTAAACTTCTTTCTACTATATTCCACTTTCCTTTTGCCCTTATTAATCATCTAAACTGGTCATTGGAAGACAGTTCTCCATGAATCCCTCAAGTTTCTGCACACCTTTCAAGCAAGACTGTCATTTCAAGGATAGCTGAATAGCAACTAGTCTTTGAAGGAAGAGATAATGTCTCCCTCTGAAGCAAAGGTTAAGTTTATTTATTGTCCAGTATAATATATACATATATATTTTTTCATCCAAAATTATATTTTTAGAGCATATTTAATACAAATGCTGACACTCTGTTTATTGCTGTTATGGTAATTAAAAGTCCCTTTTGCCTGACCTACGAGTCTCATGTCTCTTGCCAATATCCATGAAACTGTGACAGGCTAACTTGCCCTTGCAGTAAAGTCTCAGACTCTGCATAACTCTTCACATTCAAGATTCTATACCTGGTGACCCACACTTTTAATTTCCAAGAGCCTAAGCCATGGTAGTGCTACTGTTTTGGGGTTGCTGCAGTTGGTCTTCCATTAAATTTATCACTGAATATGGAAGCACTAAGAGGCACCCAGAAAAACTTCTGAGTCCCCAACATACTCCTCCCTGTCCCTATTAATAAGTAGCACCTATTTCTCCTTGGCAAACAAGATCAATCACACCAACCTCTTTATTGACCCCTTTATATTTTTCTTGGTTCAACAAAATAAGGAGACCAAAACAGCCAAGTGAGTTTCTCAACTTCCAATTCAATGGAAGCTTTTGAGTCCCTGGTAGAAGCATTATTCACTTCATAATTAAGACCTCTAAACCAGCAGAGCACAGAATAGGAAACAAAATTTTACAAGTGGTGACTAGGGGTAATAGATGGAAGAGCCACTCCTACTGCCACCACTTCGTTCCATGACCTGGCTTAAAGAAAAAAATCACCATGCATTGGTTGCTTCTTAGAGCATATATGACATCATGTGGGACATTACCCCAGCTTCAAAAGGAGCTTTGACCTAGCTAGCACTGTAACTGAGCCTTTAATAGATCATTTCATCATTATAGTCTTCAGTAGATCATCCCACCATTCTACCATACAAGCTGTTTCTGGATGATGGAGTACATGGAAACAACAATGAACTCCATAGGCATAGGTTTATTTATTGCTTATTTTCTGTTCTTTAGTTAATAGCAATATTGCATGGAAAAGCAGGGTGGTGAATAAAACATTAGATAGTGATGGCAGAAGTAGTCTGCATAGGAAAGACAAATCCATATCCAAAGTTAATGTCTATTTCAGGGAAGACTAGGTAACTTGCCGGTGCCACTGTGGAATAGTATCATAGTAGAGACTCACGATTGCTCTTTGTTATTGGCAGGCTTATCACTCAACATTGCTGTGAATCAGATCCCATGTGGTGTGGGAAAGTCTACACTGTTGAGCCCTTGCATAGCTTACGTCCCTGACATGGCTGTTTTGTACCCACAGTTATTGAGTGAGCACTGGGGTGGCTGGAGAGAAAAGCTAAATGATGTCTACAAACTGGTTCTTGTTGTCCATCTTATTATTGACAGTCTTCTATGCAATTGATCCCTATGGTCATGAGATACAAAAATCCACATTCTGTGACCATTCTGAGTGGTTCATCTTCATACACCTCTTCCCAAGACCTTCTAGTCAACAAGTCTTCAGCTTTATTCCTGCCAAGTTCCTAATCATTAGGCCAAAATTTCAACTACTTGGAATGACATAATACAGATCTTTTCTTCTAGACAAAGCAAAAACCCAGATGCATGCTTGAACTTCTGCCTCCTAGGAGGATTTCTTTTATGCACTGTCCTTCAGGCCGTCTCTGAGTGGGGTTAGTGCATTATTCATGCCCAAGATGTCGTAGGTTTGAAGGAGAGGCAGCAAAGCTACAAAAGAAAGTATTACTTGGGTATGAGCCACCTGATCAAGCAACTTACTTATATCTTAGCTTCTGTTGAAGTCCAGTGTCATTGATGACACAGTGCAGCTGTGTAGGCCTGAATTTATAGCTCAATAATTTAGATAATATTCACTTTGCAATTAGATAGTATCCAGGTGCTCCAAAAACCATGGTGTTCTTCACTAGAATTCTCCTGACTGAGTTTACTATCTGCATTCCTATCTAACATAGTTATTTCAAGTACTGTTGGATCTGCTAGATCATAAGCCCAAGGTAAATGCATGTACTACCTGCACTGGCTACAGAGCCTCCTTTTGTTCTGGGCACAGATCAAAGCTGGAAGCCTTACTGTTTACTCGGAAAAGAGATTGGAGCAGCACATTCCAATGTTCTATCTGTTATATGTTATGTATATCATGTGCTATATATTGAACTAGAATCTAAAGAACCTGTTAGTTATGTCACAATCAAAACACAAATGTGAGTGCTTGATTCTAATAATTTTTTTTACCTCTGATATGCCAGCAATAGTGTACACTCTTATCAGAGCAATCAAGAGAAATTTTTAGCTACAGGATATACTGCTGCTCTACCTCTTGTGAGAGTTCCAAAAGATCTTAAAATCCTGTGTTTTCAGGGTTTTTTTTTGAGAAATTACAAAATACTGTGAAACTTCAAGCAGAATAAACATGGAATAAAATGGTACAGTTTACTTCTCTCTTTAAGGTACTCTAATATAAGGTTAAGTTGTACTTAAGCACCCTGTAACTGAGACATTTGTATCCCGCACTTAAATTAGAAATGACTAGAATAGAAGCCTTAATGCAGAAACCATTTTGAAACAATCATGTCTTGATTATAAGTATTTAAGTTTTCATATGCATGCAAGATTCATCAGAGATTCCAGCGAATACTTCCTGAAATCTATTGTTCTGGCTCTAATATGATTCTGGGATAACTGGTTCAAAATGGCAGCATTCATGACACAATTAAATAACACCATTGCACTATAACTTTTCTTCCATTGTGCAGATTCACTGGAAGTCTCCATATAATGTCCTTATCTTGGAAATCCGAAGTTAACGTCCTTCCTCAAAAAAGCTAGAGACTGTCAATATTCTATGGTCTTAAGTTAAACAAATCATTTACTTTATCCCTTAGCCCTTGTTTTTGACTGGGTAAAATCTCCAAACACAAATTATCCTGTAATTATACCAGTGATGTGGAATGAGGCAATGGTGATGCACGAGTGGTTTCAGAAAAAAATGTCAACAATTAAAAGACGGCTTCTGAAAAGTGACAACAAAGTATGACATCTTCCTTTGTGCATCAGAGAACTGAGGTATTTTTTTTTCCTCAGTATTATCTGCAGGCAGTGGTTATTTTCATCCTAAACTATATTTCCTGCTGATTACATAGTAATGAATACTGAGCTGTAAGGTAAGCAGAGAAAGAATTTCCTAAATTAAATCACTCTGACTAGCTGAACCACATTTTGGGTGGGACATCAATCACAATATGACCTTCTCCAACAGTGCTGTTTATAGACTGTAGCCACCTTTCGAATAAGCATATAAAATAACTCATGTTTAAATTGTCTCATATCAGGGAAGCATGAGCAATGTATTTCTGCAAAAAAGGGTAAATTTTTAAAGAATTCATGATGGATTATTGAGTTATAGTATCTATCTTTACAAATGAGAAAGATAACTCACAAATGACCTGGCCATGAAGATAAATGCTGTCATAGTTCATTTCATATAGATTATTGAACCTAATATTCTACTGCACTCTTCATTCTTTAAAATTCACTTCCATTAAAAATTTTCCATTTTTGCATCAAGACATTAAAACAAATAACAGTCACAATACATAAGAAAGCATGCTAGTAAAGCAAATCCAAAATGAGAAGAAAAATGCTCTAAAGCCACTCCTAGTGCTTTTCTTTCCTACATATGAAACTTTCAAGGCTTATATTAGTAGTCAAAGAGGTCAGTCATTTTAGGGTTGATGTGCCTGCCTTGGCAAATTGAAACTAATGAAATTATATTATTAAAAACCTGCTTAGCTCATGAATTTCCATAGGTTTACTTGTAATAGATTGAGTGTTCTAAAACATAAAGCTCCTTTTTCAGCAACTGTATTAGTAAACCAGTAAGGAAGAAGAAATTTCTGAGTAGCTAGCTCAAACATAAAGATCTTGAAATCAGAATTATTTGCAATGTGTTTTAAAGTAGTTACTATTAAGTAAACATGAACTCAAAAGAAGTAATTTCCCAAACAATACACTCAGTTCAAGTTTCAAAAGGGTCTTATATTCATCATTATCTACTTTTTTGTGTGAATCCAGTGTCTAAGAGAGAAATCTTCCTCATTTTGAATGTCTAAGTTTTTAAGATGAAACCATACATCTAAACACAACATCCTAAGACTGCACTCAATTATTTATGACATGAGACCACCATATCTTAAGAAAAACCTCATCAAATGGTCCTTAAAACCTTAAGAATATTTAGTAACTCAGTCCTCCTGGAGAATATCTAAGACAGAGCCTCATGATACTTTAATACAGTCTCCATTCTACATCATTACAGCAAGATTCCAAACATGGCAACAACTGAGATAAGGCCTCACATTTATGTTTAGTCAGAAATCATGTTATAGTAGTGTAACTCCCAGGCGAAAATCCCAGGCAAAATACCTTTGAAACTGAAATCAAAGGTAGAAATAGAGTTAAGAAACTTGCTTATTTCTTACAAGCAATTGTCTAGTCTCTCTCCTCATCAGGCTTCAGCAGAACAGAGCTCTACCCAACCTCTCCGGTCCAGATAAACCCTCCCAAGCCCTTGTAATTACCTATTGATATGGAAATGGACCAATTCTCTACAACCCTTGAAAACACCTGTTGACATGCAGGTGCACTAAAGCCAGGCGGGAGAGTCTGAAAATATTGCAATTTACCCACAAGTAGGAAGCCAGTTTAAGCATTCCCTAAATGTATCAGTGAGATATGCTCCCATAAAGTCCACTCTGAAACACAAGAAATAGTTAAAGTTGGTTGAAGAGAAAGATTCCTTAATTATTGTTCCACTTTTAACTCTTAAAAGCTTTTAAGATCTTCCTAAAATACATTGGCTATCTTCACTTTCTCACCTCAAAAAGTTCATTTTCATTACATAATGGATAATTAAGTTCCCCATAACTCTGAAGAATACGATTGCATATATCAGTTCTTGCTGAAAAGAATTGCAGATGCAGATAGAGACAGAGTTAAAGACTGAATCAAATATATACTCCACAACAAATACTGAATGTCTTTCAAAAATAATTTCACTGATCTGAACCTATTTTTTTCTTCTACTTGTCTACCTCCAAAAATAAAATAGCTCTGTCCAAAAAATCCATTAGATTGAGGAATTGGTGAAGTAATTGTCTAAACAATTACTCTCATAGCCACAGTACCTATGTTGTTACATTACTTCACTTAATCTTCACAAGAACACTTGGTGATAGAAATCACCATTCCAGCTTTACAAAAATGGAAAGGGAGGTTCAGGAAGTTTAGTTAACTTGTCTAGGTCCACAGCAAATAAATGAAAGAAGCAATTCTGTCTGTTGTTTCCAAATTTGTTATTTCCACTACATCATGTTGCTTCATAGCTTAGTTAGCTGAATCCTAGTTACTGGAAAGTTTTTAGCATTACACAAATACTTTTTCAGATTATTTCAATAATCTCATTTATTTTTAACATCATTTATTTAGTGGTGCCTACTAATTTTGTACAGGTACCATGCTAGGCATAATAAATACAACAGTGGGCAAGACATTATTTCAATTCTCATGAAACATATTTTGGTTGTTAGAAAAACAGAAAAGCCAAAAGACAGAATAATCACAAATTAAAATCACAATTGAGAAGCAAACAGATAAAATAGAGAAAAACAATAGAACACCAACATTTTATAGAGTGGTCCCAACAATTGTGAGACATCAATAACACATGCTGATGGGAAAGGTATGGACAGAGCTGAGATTCAGTTGGGCAAAAATGCATATAAGTAACCCACTTAAAAGCCACACCAATGAAAAGAGAACTTGAGACAGTCCTTTTTATTTGGGATCAGGAAAATCTGTCTTAAGGGAGAATGAAAGGGATTGGGATCTAAAACCCCAAGAAAAGGCATGATAGAAACTAAGCAGGATCATTGACATAAGGCTGTTGTCAAGGCATAACTTTAGTCCTAAAGAGAAATTAAAGTTCAAGTGAAGCAATCACAAAAAAACTATACAGGTTGGCCAAGGTCGGGGGCCAAAGAAGGATGGAGGTCATGGTGCAATAGGCAAAAGATTCTAGGAGTGGTTGTCAGTGAAATAGCCGTAGGAGAGGAAGGGCATGTCAGAACTCTGTAATTAAAACCAATTATCTTTAAAATGTATCTCTGACTGAGAATATAAACAATTTCAGAATGGAGATAAAGCAACTGATATGACCAGGCTACACCTTCAGATTGTGTTTTGATTAGTCTAGATTGAGGCTCCCACAGTGGTATCGTTTTAATTAAATGTTTTATTTGTAGATAGTAGAAGGTTTACATGCAGTTTTAAGAAATAAGATCTCATGTACATTTTACCTATTTTCCCTCACTGATAATATCTTGCAAAATTAAAGCACAGTATCACCATCAGGATATTGATATAGTCAAAATAGAGAACATTTCTATCACCTCAAGATACACATTTCTCATGTCAACCTCTTAGAGCCACATCCACTTCCCTTTCACCTCACCCCTTCCTTAATGCCTAGCAACAACTAATCTACTCAAGGCTTTGATAATTTTTTTCATTTCAAAGTCTTATTTAAAAAGAATCATAAGTATGTCACTGTTTGGAGTTTCACTTTGCTCCCTCAGCACAATTCTCCAGTGATTCTTTTAAGTTGCTGCATGTTTCAACAATTTGTTCCTTTTCATTGCTGAGTAGTATTCTATGGTAGAGATGTACCACCGTTCATTAACTATTCACCCATTAAAGGACCCTGGATTGTTTCCTGATTTGGGGTATTGTTAATGGAGTTGCTATACATATTTATGTTTAAGGTTTTGTGTGAACTTGGGATAAATGCCCAAGAGTACAATTGCTGGGTCAGAAGGTAGTTGTGTGTCTAGTTTTTTTTAAACAACCACACTATTTTCCACAGTGATTGAACCATTTTATATTCCCACCGACAATGTGTGAATGATCCAGTGTCTTCATATCCTTTCCAGCATTTGGGGAGCAGGGAGCCAGTACCCAACTGACACTTGCTGGTCTGCACAGGTACATTTCAGGTGAGGGTTCCTTAACACTAATAAATCTATTTTGTGTATTTATTACCACTGAAATCTGAATATGCAGTCATGTGAATTACACTACTTCAATATACTCTAATAAAACTAGAATAATAACTAAGCCAAATGTAGTTTTTAATTTACTATCAGCAATTTGTCATTCTTTAATTATCCTGTCATTTTGTATAAATGAATAGTTAGAAAAAAATGTTGAACTTGTTTAACTCCAGAGGAAAAATGTTTTCCAAGCCCAGGGCAAAATACCTTTGAAACCAAAATCAGTCAAAGGGTGACATAAAGTGGGAGAAACCCATTTGTTGCTTACAAGCAGTCATCCATTTCTGCTTTCCTGTGTCTCTCAAGACCCAGCTGCAAAAAGGGACCCCACCCAACCTCTCAAGTCCAGATATGCCCTCGCTCCCCTCACCCTTGTAATCACCTATTGATATGGAGTTGCACTACTTTTCTCCACCTCTTGGAAACATCTATTGATATGGAGATGCACTATGGCCATTCGAGAGATTTTGGAAATATTGCAATCTTACCCACAGCTATAGAAATAAATAGTTAGAAAGAAATGTTGAACTTGTAATTTATTCCACCTAAGGTATTCTTGGGGGCCTAAAGCAACAGAAGAACCTCTTAAGTATATGATATATATCAGAGTGTCATGCCTGAAAGTTGACACCAAGATTTTGAGGTCATGATGGGTAAAGGCTACCATTTAAATGATGCAAACTTTTTATATCATAAGGTAAAATACTTTTATTTTCCTTTGAGGAAACCTTTCTTCATCTGAGAAAACCACGCAATAAGCCCCTAAATGACTCAAAGTAAAAATCAAGCATCTTCCCTTTCTTCCTGGGGCAAAACTTAAACAACCAATCTGAAAGCAGATGTTTAACACAAGAAAGCTTAGTATTCTGTTTGGTAATATAAATTATATTGAGTGGAAGTTCTAAGCCCACAACCTGAAGCTTTTATTGCTTTTAGTGGGGAGAGTGAGAATGTTTATGGATTGGGGTAAAGAAAAGGAATGCCTTTCTCTCTGGACCTTGGAATGGTTGAGTATTCCTAGGATGGCAAAGGCAAGCAGCGGATGGGGAGTGTGGAGGATTAAAGCATTGGTCTGAGGCCAGTGGCAGGCTGGGAATTTGTTTACGGAATGCCTTATCTTATAAATGAATGTAAGCCTATCAGTAAAATTTCAAAAGTTAGCTTATGGTCATGGCTTCTCAATGGAAAATTAAGAAAAAGTCCTGTTTCACAATTGTGAGTGATAAAGCTGAAGGGATATCACCCCTTGTTGCTTGATAGCAGTCATTAGCCAGAGACATTGCTTATGTGATGGGGCAGAGCAGCTTGATGAAGAAGCCAAACAGATCAGAAGGAATCGACTTTCCCCCATATAGAATGCAGAGTGTGGGAAACCTCTCAGAAATAAGTAAGGGACACCATAAGAGGAGTCAAATTCCTGGGGTCTGGGACTCCTGGAATCCACCCTGAGGTGGAACTAGGTTGCCTGCATTTGTGATCAGCTCCTGGATGACTAGTGCAGTCAGCACTGGGGCCCATTTTATTGGAGGCCGAAAAGCAGTGGTTCTCATGCTCAGGGTGGTTACTCTCCCAACTGCTTTCTAAAAGGCTGGTCCTAGGTTCCAATCCAGAGAGCAGCCTGATTTATGCCTCTTATTTTAATAAGCTCTCACATAATGCTGATGCAGGTGGTCCAAGACAACACTTTAAGAAACATTACCTAAAAAGTTAAGCGTTTTATCAGGCATTAATTTAAGACCTGTTTGGAAAAAAAGTCAAGCCATTTCTTAGATAAGAGAAGACGATATATTTTGGCTCATTAATTTACATCTTTGGCTAAGAGCTATTAGAGCAGTGAGGACCAGAACCTCATTTTGGAATAATTATATTCAGTGTGAGCACTAGAAGCAATTTTCTTAACAAATTCTTTGTAATTACCATAACACGTCTTGTTTTATACTTTTGAAATCAACAATTTTATTTTGTTCATCAAGAACATGTGTGTTGAATACCTACTATGCATGAGAAGCATTATACAGAATACAAAGTTAATTTACACAAACAAACTTGTTTCAGGTACTTTAAATCAATTTGTTTTTAGAATGAGCAAACTAAATATATCCACTGGATATTCTTATACATGAAAAAGGGTTTGTCTGATTCCTTGGGACTTAGAAATAAGTTTTTTCTTAAATAATGATTATGTACAAAATTTCTTCTTATCTGCTACTGTTGGATTTTAAGTCCTTCCTTTATGCATTTCTACAAATCTATCCTATTTGTTATTTTATTGATCTCCCTAGTTATTTTCAGATTTTGTAATTTTAGATTTTTATATTAGATTTTTTATTCAATATATCAATGCTCAAAAATTACACAGCTTATTTTGATTTTTATTTACTTAGCTAAGCCTAATTCTTTTTTAAGGAGAAAAAAAGTATATTTGTTAGATGGGAATATTTGTTTACTCTTTTCTAGAATATATGAATGTTCCAAATAGTAAGAGTTAGCTTTTAAAAATTCACTTCCAAAATGTCAACACAATTGGAGTATTGCTCTGAGTCCATTTCTCATTATAGCAGTACAAGTATTCCAAGGAACAATTAACTTTTCATCTTGAGTTCAAAATTACAATCAATATTACAAAAACATTTCTGAAATAATGTTTCTCTGTTTTGATTTCAAGTCAGATATTCATTTATGAGCTTTTATAAGTATGGTGAGTTCTCAGCTGTGAATACTACATCAGCATTAAAAGAAGTATTTAAACTTTTTAAATAAGTGGTTCACAAAATTGCTTAATACATGCTCTAAGGAATTATTTATTTTCACTTTAATTAATTGCACTACAAATTGCAAAATTCTATTACAAGCATGATAGTAATTGCTGATCAGATCATAGGAATCATGGGAAAAGGGAAGTCACTACAAGGGAAAAGGCAGTAGATTAAAACCACAATTTGGTACCTGATCGGTCATTATGGAACTAAATAAAAAGATAAGGTAGGTCCTTTAATCAAACTCGTTGAAAGAAAGAAAAGGTAATAAAAGAGCACAGCTAGTGGAAACCAGAGTTTAGGGCATGAGAAGTAACCCATTAGCAAAATGGTGATTCATATTGATAGCAACCTCCAAGAGGCTTTTCTAAGAACAATTTACCTTTCCAAAAATCTTTACCTTCAAAGTGTTATATTACTTAAAACTATTATCTGAAATTATTCTTAGTCTTTCCTTCTGGAGTTCATTGAATTTTGTGCCTGGCTTTAGTTCAACAGACACAATGGAATATAAAAGAAATGGGTACATGTCATTTATAAATAATTTCATTACCATTTATTCTATTTATTATTTAAAAAGCTGACAGATACTCTATATTCAATGCCCAAGGAATCATGGTTTCTAAAAGTTTAGTAGAAACCTAATAGTTTTACAAAATTTAAATTACAAGTCAGAGCATTAACTATGCAAGAGTGTTGTGTTTGGTTGTTTCATGACGTTTCTCTTGAGTATTCTTGCTGGATTTTGGTTGCACTCTGACAGTAAAAACACCATAGCCAAACACAGACAACATTACATGTTATTGTGGGGTAAACTGCAGAATTTCTAGAATCTCCTGCCTGGCCTTAATCTATTTACATACCAATAGGTGTTTACCACTGCAGCCTCCCACAGCCTCCTCGCAAGTGGTGGAGAGATAATGACCACTCTCTCCTCCCATCCATTCCTGACACGTAATTGGTCTGGCACCTGCCAGTCACCAAGGACCCACCAATAGGGGGTCCTCTCAGCAGGGGCAGGCAGGAAGTAGAGAGCACACCCTGGGGGCAGAGCAAGAGGGGTGGCTGGAGGAGACAGACGGGGCTGGGCCTAGATAGCAAATTTGAGCGGGCCTGTGAGTAATGAGATGCCTTTCTCCCAACTTACTTTTTCCCTTGACTTATTTCGGTTTCACCAGTTTCATAGTGTATTTGTACCAGCTGGGAACACTCTTCCACCCACAGCTAGAATTACATTATTGACAAAACCCACACCACACATGAAAATATAGTGTACCCTAGTGGGAAAAAAATTCATGTTCAAAAAATTTAAAAATCAAGGTCAATAATGATTCAAGTCAGTATGACAAAGTTCTTTGTATTTCTGTACTACCTTATTAAAAAACACTGTAAACTCATCCTCAATTGATAAATTATGAAATGAATAAATAAAATAAAACCAATTATTATGTGGTTAATATGTACTTGGTCGTAGATCAGTCACATAGGTCCCATCTTTGCTTCTACCTGAAAACAATTGTATCATCAGCAAATACTTCTCCATGCTTTTAACTTACCTCTTTTTTAATCCTTCCATAACATTTCTATCGCATCTTTGCTATTCATTCCAAAGTCTCCTGATCCCTGTATATTTCACTGCCTTCACCGTGAGGCAGCTGCTGCTAGGGAGCACTCACCATCTATTCTCCCTTTCTTTTCTAACACTGATTTTATGTAGGGATATATACGTGCTAGGTTAAAAATGTGTACTCCCCAATCTCCCACGTGGCTAAAGGTGAACATCAGAATCAGTTCTGGCCACTGAGCTATATAAGCCAAAGTCAATTGAGTGGGTCCTTGAACTGTTGTTTTGCTCAAAGTGCTGTAACCACTTTTGGCCATTCATTCTCCCCTTATCTTTTTACCTGGAACTTGGATGCATTGCCAAGCTCTTAAACGTCTGCAAGAGTTCTGGACTGCCTACCTCTGGACTTCTTGCCACATCAGAAAAATAAAACTGCTGTTTGCTTAAATCACTGGAAATGGATTACCTCTCTCTTTACAGTAACATGTGTATATGTACTCAAATTCTTTTTTACCATACTTCAATAAAAAATTTTTAAACAAAGGAAGAAACACGAAATTTTTTTAAGCATACACAAATTGTTCAGCGATTCTGTTTTGTTTTGTTGTTTGTTGGCTTTTCTTTTGGGGGGGTTCCTTTTTGTCCTTGATCAATCTTTAATATGATATGCAATAAGGACAAAAACCTGGTTGTGGTGTTTTTAAAACAGTAGTTGCTAATTCTTTGACACTTTTTCCTCAAAGTCTGTATTGCTTCAAACCTAAGCAACTTAACCAACAGAATTCAGTGAAAATGACTGTGTGATTTGCAAAGCCAGATCAGTGAGGGCAATGCAGCCTCAGGCTTATTTGCCTCAACACTTGGACTTGGAGCCCTGAGCTCTCAGACCACGATTCTGTGAGGATGGCATATGGAGAGGTACTCCTGTAGTGTCCTAGTCTTTAAATTCTTCTAGCCCCCAAGCCAACCACAGGAACAAGCCAGACTAGCCCCCAGCAACTGAGTCCCTCCTGGCCTTTGAGTCTTTTCAGCAGAGACCAGACATCACACAGCACAGACAAGCTGTCACCATATAGGCCAGCCAAGAGCTTCCTGACTTACAGAATTTGTTAGCAAAATAAAACAGTTGCTTTATACTGTTAAGTTTTGAGGCGATTTGTTTTGCAGAAACAATAGCCACAACACTGAAGAAAGCTGTTCCCCCACATTTAGGAAAATGTGAAAACAGAAAAGTTTTTCAAAATGAACACAATGACACATGGTAATGACACAAATGGTATCCAAGAGGACTGCAGCAATTATACTAACAATCCTGAATGTCCATGGCATTCAGGATTCATTACAAACTTGACTCCCTAACAACAAAATACATAAAAACCCTGTTGTCTATCCAGATGTACTCAAATTCACAAGACAGTACATTCAAACAATCAGAAATGAGAATTTTTAATCATCAGATAACTTTCAAAATACACTCAAATTTTTAGTTTGGCAAATAGTATTTTTTTCCAGAATACCAGATTCTTACAATCTTCCTACCTCCTCCCATTATAAAAACAACAGCATCATTAATATCACTATCATCTTTATCCCAACTCTTCACCTCAAATTATGAGAGCACAGACTGGAAAGTCATAGATTTGTATATCATGTTATGTGTTTCTTTTTTCAATATTTAATGATGTTTGATTAATCTTTCACCTTTTAATACTATAAACTTGGTGATGGAAGAGCCATTGCCATGAAAACTTGATCACTAAGATTCTTACACTCAGGTAGACTATAATGACTCATATTGAAAATAAAATTTCATTGTTTGAACCAGTGTTGTTCTTCCTATTAAAAGGTGAAGGCATATTGTCTAAATAGCTTATTCTTTGAAAGATTTCCCTATGCTTTTTTATTTTTATAACAACAGCAGCATTTCTACAAGATGCTTGAAAATTATTTTGTGTATTTTAGTCTATAATTATCTTTGCCTTCTGCATGGTTTTTCCAAAAAGGCATGCAGATATAGATGGGGTGGTAAAATAAAGTGTCATGGAAACCAGATGCTGACAACCAGCAAGAGTTTCTGTTTAAATCCTTCCTTTGAAACAAAATTGAAAACAATAAATTTTTTCTCAAGTCCTGACATTGTCTTCTTTAAAAGAATCTACTTACACCTTTCCAGGTGTTTTGTTTACTGTCATATACAGACAACCTATATTCTTTCTCAGGCCTGAATTGCTCAATCAGTATTACTGTCAACATTCACTCAATCCAGTATTTTGGACATACCTATCCTAAAATTGTGAAGCAAACTTCCACAAGCTTTGTATTGAAAAGCTGAAGTGGAGTTCTCTGCTTTGTGCCAACCATGAAAAGATACAAATTTCTAAAATGTGAGCAGAGTATAGATTTTAAAGTTACTAAATAATAGTAAAAAAGAAAAATTACAAAAAGATCCAGCAAGTTGATTTATGTTAATACAAGTATTACAAAAAAATTTTTTTTCAGTTTCCACCATAGCATTTTGTAGGTTTGTAAAGGCACCCAAATATTGCCAAGCTCACTGTGTTAGATCATTGTTTGAGGTTCATATTTCATATCATGACATAGTTTTAATCATACATGTTTATTTCTTAATATATTTTTAATAATTGGTTAGCCATTACCTATTTTGTTTTTTCTTACATGCTTTGAATCTCTCTGGTATCTTTAAAGGAGTTTGTCTTCTCCATATATCAAAAAGAACTTTTAAAATATTTCTTCAAAGAAATTAACTTTCCACAAACATAATTTATATGGAGTTGATTCTTTTTGAGTTAAATGGGATTTTAATCCCATGGTTTGCATCTAAATTGACTTTTAAAATATCCCATCTTGTGCTTTGTGATGTTATTGTCATGGGAAAATAATGTATTGTGATATTATTGACTTTCCATTGAGTGTTGACCTAAGACTTGAATTTAGAAAACATAACAAAGTATATTGTTATATTTCATGAGTTGATTTTCAAAAAATGAAATGCTAAGTAATTAGGACGTGGACAAGCATTTGGAAGATTATTCAACTTTCTGGCAGATTTGTCATAATGGTTATAGTAGTCAGTACTCTTGAGATCTGAGTAGTGTGTAATGGAAACATGTTTATTAAAGTTTCTGTTGGGTGTCTTCCAGTGCTTTATAAGGAAAGGTGTGCTGCTTTAACTGAGACAGTGCCTAAAACAACACAATAATATTCTTTTATAATAAATGCCCTGACTGCCAAATATAATTAAAGAATTTCCAGATTCTGCCAAAAACTCTAATCAGAAACCTAACACTAACAAGTCCATGCATAATAAGAAAACTAAAGTGGTAATCACTGCTACTGAAGCCTGGGCTTGTTTCAAGTCCTTAATCACCCACCCCCACTTATGAGGACCCCACATTTTTATCTATGCAACCTGTTCCCACATACTGTAAGACTAGTCACATTGAATCACAATCCACCTTATATACTGTTTGTTTCAGTAAGATTTGAAATTACCGAGGACAGGGACATCATTTTTTTCATCCTGCACTCATATCAACTAACAGAGTGTCTGAAATTGAGGAAGTATTAATATACAGAAATGGAAAGAAATGCGGTGGAGTAAAATTCTTACACTGAAAGGCATTATAAAATAATGTGTATGGAAGTATATAAAAGTATATAATTGTCATGACTACTGGTGTCCCCAAAACACATACTACAAAGGGTATCTTAATGCTTCAGTTTACCAAAAATTACAAGAATTGTAAGTTGAAGGATAAGTGAAAGCACAATTATTTCTAGCACCATTTTGCATTGTTTTGACATTTAAATTTAACAAATATAATTAGAAATATGAAAAGACAACATTTAGAGTAGCACTACTGGCTACCACAGTGCTTGCTATTCAGATGCTTTTTTAAAAGACATATTATCTTTATATATATACATATGTCTTTTGAGACATACCAACTTGATAACCATTCTGAGAATAATACATATATGGTGATAATCAGCTTAATAATTTTTTCTATTTTTTTTTTAGTAAAGTAAATTAGACATCAACAATTGTTACAGTAAAGACCTGGCCAGGGAGATTATGTCACCATACCTCAGAGCTTGAAGACATAACTTCAAACACAAATGCTGACCATGGTGTAAAGTCAATGGGATCTTACTACAGAGTCTAGAAAACACAGGTTTCAGGTGAACTCAGACCTACCTGTCTTTCTCAAAATGCAGGAAGAAATAAAAGTACTCTGCTGACACATTCAAGGATGTGGCTGAAATTTCACCAGTTATTATGTTATTCAATTCATTCCATTAAAATGAAGTCTAGGCAATGTCATAATAGTTTGTGTTACCCAATATTAATTTTTGACAAGAAAAAAGTTAATGGATGAGCGTTTGCAAGCTTTTTCCTTATTCAGTCAGCTAAAAAGATTTCTGGAATGGCTCATTCAAGCTCTATTGCTCCCCACCCCTCTTCTCCCAAGATCAATTCTTTCTGGTTTTGCATGTAAATCTGGATAGAAACATGAAGGGGCAGAAGGAAACTAGGTTTATAGAGTTAGAGGTGGGAGGACTTTCTCAGAGAATGTGGGATGGGAGGCATGGGAGCTTTTGCACATAAGGGAAATATAGAGGAAAGAATGGTTTTTCTTTTTAAGTGTTACTATCATCTACTTATTCTTCCCTACCCTGGTCCCCTTCACAATTTTTGAAAATCAAGTAAATAACTCTGTTGGAGGACTGTGAGGCCCACCTTTTAAGGATTACATGGCATAATAATAAATCCTAGAGGGTTTACATGTTCAGGATTCATCAGGATTCCTCAGAATTTCTCAGGAAACAGCAGATCCTGTATGCTGACTTCTGAAGAGGCAGATTTCTGAAGATGCAGCATTACTTTATGAAAAACAATCCATGAATATGGGGTCAAATAAACAATTTTGATACCTGGTTCTCTCACTTACTACTACATAACATTAAGCATGTTTCTCTCCTCCTCTTGGTAATGATATTGACAAGGCAGGATTGTAGAGAAAAACTTGGCACATGGTACACATTTAGGTGCTTGCTGTACATAATTGTAAAGTATCAATTGTCAATATACCCTTATCTATTTTCTCACTGAACCTTTTGTCAGTTACTGAAAATAACAGACATGTTCCTCATGAATATAATTAATAATACACCATACAGCATTTGCAGCTTATAAAGTACTTTTTAGAAATTTTTAAAAACGTAAGCTCTGTTAGGTATGCCTCACTATAAATGCCAAACATATGGATAAACTGAGGCCCCCAGAAGTACAAGCCAACAAGTGAGAGAGTTGAGTTTTTAATCCAAATCATCAGAACCTAATTTCCATGCTACTTCAGCTATCATTCTCTTGTTACCATAAGGCTAGCATCATGCAAACATGCTATAAGGTAGAGCACAAATTCCTTAAGAAGAAGATGATCCACAGTACGGTAATCTATACCCAAGATATTCATATCAATGGGAGAGTCCCACTTCAATAAATTTTTAATACAATCACTGTCATATTCCCTAAGCAGAAAGAGTGCCATTCCATATATGGCCGTTCCATGCATACAGGGGAAATATGCAACTTCACAGGAGAGGTGCTTTTGCCTTTATGAAGTACATAGCCGTGATCTCATCACTGCTTCTGTGACTAGCCCAAGCCCCTCTGCTTCTTCTCAGCCCAGCTAAATCATTTTAGTCAGGAAGCTTTCCCTCATTCTTAGCCCCACCCCAGTCTGAGTTAGAGGTCCATCCCTGTCTTCCACAACATCTTTTGAATACTTCCATCCCATCGCAGCCCTTACATGCACCAGAGCTAAGCTCAATGAGGGACTTTTATTTCATTCACTATTGTATTCTTACCATTAGAACAGTGTTGGGCATTAAAAAAAAACTGTTCAATGAATATGTGTAGAATAAATGGTGCATTTCACTGCTTTTGATTATTCAATGTCTAGGTCATCAGTGTGCACATTTCTTGAATATAGAGGTTCTCCCATATCTGAGGGCTCAGGCCCTGGTATAGAATCTGGCATATGTAAACATTTCATACAGATTTGTTAAATAATACATATTGCCCATGCCCTACATCTTTTACGGATATTCACTCATATATTCCTCATCATACTCAAGGAGGGAGATACTAATATCCTGCCCATTTCACAAATGAGGAAACTCAGGCACAAAACACATTAAATAATTACACAAAGTCACACAGCTGAGAAGTGGCAAAGACAGAACTACAATCCAAATGATCTGGCTCCAAAGCCCATATTATTAACTGCTATACTCTATTAAATAAATGCATGAATGAACAAACCAACAAAATAAGATACTACAGTGATACATTCAGTAGTAGAAGACTGTAGTACTGTTAAAAACATAGATAAATAAGTAGTTAATTTGGCCTGGGATGGGGAAGCCTTCATATTTCAGGTAATATTTGAGTTCATTATTGAAGGGTGAAGTACACCAGGCAGCAAATGTTAAGTGTTAAGTGCTACCTTACATATCATGTATGGCAAACAGCACTACTATCTATTTAAAACATGAAGTTTTAAGTGTTTTTGTAGCCACAATACCAAATTCACTCATCACTTTTTAGTTCCTTAGTCATTTCTTCTATGAAGCATAACTCATTTTTTCTATTTTCTTTGATAAAGACAATCTTTTGGAAAATGCAGACTTTTATCTTTGTGAAGTAGATTGTTTTTGCTGATGCTCATGAAATGAACTAGAACTGAGCTGGAAAATATGAAGTAATTTTTCTTCTTTATTTCATAAGATTTGCTTTGGCTTTCAACTCAACTGACACTGTAAGCTGATCACTCCAGGGACCACCAATCCATCTTACAAGATTCACATCTGGTTTTGCCAAACTTACATTTGAGACAATGTCCAGATCCCAAAGGAGTCATAAGAAGGGAAAGATAGGAAAAGAGTGGTAGGAAATGTGGCCTAACATGTCCCAAGAGTATGACTGAAAAATGGGAGTCACAGGGATGATGTGGGGATGAGCTAATGCCACCATGGCAACATTAGGTATCAAGTTCCCCAAAACTATCCTATCAGAGATCACACTGACTAAAGCTGATTCTGCCCCTGCACCCCTTTGGCATGTTCAGGCAAAGGAGGCTTAGCCTGAAGCACACAGCTGCTGAGCTTGCAAAGAAGCCAAGAAACAAATGTGAAAAACATCTGCAAGCATGTCACTCAAAAAAAACCTTGAGATAAGTTAACTCTAAATGTATGAAAGTCAGGACAAAGTGGGCAAATAATTTTATGTGATTTTGCCCAGTTTCTGAACTGTGTGAAGAGGAAAAGATATACTCAGCTTCATATCTCTGAAATGCTAGTTCCTTTCCACTCCAGAGATCACTGTGTTGAATATTTCTGATAAAGAAATTTCAAACCACATCTCCATGAAACAAAGCTACTACATTTCAGTTTCATATCCTAAAAGAGACATTTATCCCCTATCGTACAACACAGCATCAGTCTGTAATCTGTTAGAGTGATGTAAGATCACATATTTGTCCCCTAACTACCTGCAGAAAGAGTAAATAAAACACAAGCCCAGGTCAGGCTGGCCCACAGTTCTGCAAGCACAAGCACAGAGGAAGCATTACCAGAGGATCCGCAGCAGAACTCTGCATGACATCATCAGTACAGTTCACTCTGAAGCACAGAAAAGAGCCCTGGAGGACTTAATATGTCCAACTAGTTAAAGTGATGCAATGAATTGCTAAAACATTAAGTAAACATCAGCATTCTGTCTTCGTGCTGTTGGATATTATTGCATTTGACAAAATATGATTATTCTACAAAACAAAAAGTTCAATTACATAAGCAAAGAAAACTGTTCTCCAACTATCAAGACTCAAAACAAGCCCTGACCAGAGCAAGAAATTGTATCATTTCTCTTGGATTCATGTATACAGTGTCTGATATTGCAGTTTTCATCTTTAAATCTTCCAGTCCCAAATAGAACTCCTAAAAAACTCACAATTAACATTTTAAAAGATCAGACACATGTGAACTTTATTTTCTATTCCACAAAGAATATAAATGACCTTAAATAACCCCACACAAACCAGTGGCAATTATTAATTACTAAGATACCTCAATGGGAAATAAAACAAAACTCTATCACTCAAAGAACGTAAAACATTCTAATTTGTAAAACAGATATCATAGCAGGACTCTCGATGAGGTTTTCAGTTTTAAAGTTTTTGTTTTATTGTTCTATATAAGACACTTACTGTTTGGATACTGTTACTTATCAAGTGTAGTCTAGATGGTATAGAACCCGAGAGAGAAAATAATAAACCAAGAACAAATTATCAAATTGCTGAGTTCAGAAATGACAAGGTTAATTATCCTAATGGGGAAAAAAGAGATTTTACCTCCGTAAAAACCTAAAGTTCAAAACTGTTTTTTTTCAAGCAGATATCAACCCATATTTCTTTGTTAATGTAATAACAATAATTTTCAATGCTTTATTGTCTTCAAACATATTTTCACAAGTCTATAAGAAAGATATAAATATTCTGTATTACAGTTAAGAAAGTGATTTACTATTCATTTGTTGTTTTGGGGCAAATATTAAGGTAGTACCTACTATGTTCCAAGTGCTGTTTAGCACATGTGATTAATAGGTTAGGTCCTTGAGCTCACAGAGCTTACCTTCTAGGGGAGGGCACAAACAATAAAAAGCAAACAATATTGAAGCAAGATCATTTTACCCAATGATTAGTACAATAGAGACAATAAAACAGGGTGATGTCAGAAAGTAACTGAAGCAGTGGTGCAACTTTATAGAGGATAAGAGTGGGTATCCAATGATCTCTCTAAAGAGGAAACATTTGAGCTGAGACCTAAGCAATGTAAAGGACCCAGAGATGTGAAGCCCTGGGAAGAAGATTTCAAGTAGAAGGAAGTGCAAACTCACATAACTAATAAATAATAGAAAATTAAACTCAGTTTTCTGCTCTTTCCGTGATACCATACTGTTTCTTTTTACTTGGCAAATGACAAACTGTGACCAATGTGTAAATAAGCTCTTACAAGGTCACATTTAAGACATTGTAATAAAATACTTATTCACAGACTTATTTTTTAAATCACTATTAAACTGTTCATGTGTTTCAGGCAGGATCTAAAGATCTTTCATTTTAATCAATATGAAATAATTATAATAGAAAACAACATCAGCTTTTTCAGTAAGGCCCATATATGATATTTAAAAACAATGTTTTTGTCCCTCAAAGCATTTTTATCAGCTTATCTTTATTTATACTTCAGTAACCCAAGAATGCAAATACACACCTTGAGTAAAAAGAGAGTTTCCTTGCTGTGAACCTAAAACTGCTGTAAAAAATAAAATTTATTTTAGAAATTAAGTGATATGTGTAGCATTATCAATAAAATAATTAATGCCTCAAAAAAATCTTAATATGAGATTTAAGAAAGTCTAGGATTTTATAATCTAAAACCTTCATCCAACCGCTAAAATTAAAGGGTCTGACAAACAGAGAAGAAATCCCAAAAATCAACATTATTTTCATTCTTCTTACTTTTCTATAAGTTCATTAGCATTTAAAAAAGAATATATAATTTTAGTAAAAGTAATCTGGTACTTTATTCCCCAGTCTTTATCCTTTGGGTTCAGATCAGAAGTTGTCCTCAAAGAGAAAAGAAAATTCAATACATATGATCAGACAAAACAGAAAGTGTCAAAATTACATAGTAGGAATATCAAAACCAGAAGTTGCAGCAGGATACCATTTTTAAGAAGACAGCATTGTGCAAGATAAAGGTCTATACAGGGAGTAAGATTTGCTTCACTTTAGACTTTGTGATAGCCATACACACAAAAAATCTTGGAAAATTATTTAACCTCTTAAATCTCGGTTATCCTATCTATAAAATGGTTGTAAAAACGTCTTATCTGTCTACCTACTAGGACTGTTGGGTGGAACAAGTGAAATAATGTCAATGAAAGGATTTTCAAAATACAGTATTACCTGATTTAAATAAAGAAAAAAACAATACTTCCCCCCACCCACATATACATCCTCCTCCTAAAAACATTACCTGAAATCTTCAGTGTTAGGCCCATTATCAGGTGAAAAGAAAAATATATTGACATATTTTCTCCAAGTTCACCTACAAAAATCTGGAGTTGCATGCTAAATTATAAAGTTTATGCATTTATATTTTGTGTTTAAAGCTTTTCACTAATTAGAACAGAATGATTAGAGAATTAAATTCATTTGCAATTCTAGACTTGGCTTTTTAAAAACTAAAAGAGTTTTAATTCTCTATGCTCATTTTTAGTATGGAATTTTGCTTATTTACCATATGTAATCAAGACTAAGAGTGAACTGCTTGTTTTATTATGTTGTTCTCCTCCACAAGCTATGGGCTTATCAGTCATTCTCACACCTCATTACCTGGGAAGACGTGCCTCAGAATACACAATAAAGCATCTCTCAGAGGTGCCTGACTTCAGCAAGCAGCAACTCCATTTTCTCGGTTGCAAATGGAGATCAGTGTTATGTCAAGAAGGCTGGACAATACTGTCAGTTGTCATCAGTCTTTCATGGACTACATTCAAGACAAAATTAGAATTTGTCCTTGCCTGGATAGCTTCCCTTTTATTTTAGAAAAAAAAATTGTTTAAGGAAATAATGCTGAAGTTTGGAACTTATTTTTCACAGAATTTCTTTTATTTTGAAACATTAGATAGCAGTAGGTGATGTTTTGCAGAAGTGGTTACTTAGTAAACTAATTATCATAGCTTTAACTGCAGAAAGCTTTTATTCCTTGAATCCTTAGAATCTTTTAATCTTAAATATAATTTGGATAGACAGTGATCCTTAAAGGAAAAAAGAAAGTATTTTATTCAATTTTGTATCCCCAATACCTAACCCAGCACTTGTCATATCAGCAGTCATCCTTGTTCAATCAGAGATTTTAAGAAGTTCCTGATATTAATTACTGAAGTGACCTACTTGTAAACAGTCAGAGCTTCTGGAATATTTTGCCTTCTCCAATTTGGACTAACATATTTCAAGAACTAGATTCCCCACTGTCAATCAGCTCTCACTAAAAGTAAACAGTTACCATGTACATAATCCCAATGTGTCTTAAAAGTTGATTGGAAAGAGGCTGAAGTTTCCAGTTAATAAGTATACTGGGGATAAATATATAAATTCATTGTATCATACCATTTGCCTTTGAGAAATTTTGAGGAAATGTGGCCCCCACCTTTAAAATATGTGAATTTCCTGAAGAAGATATCTATATAATTTTCAAGAACGAATCCTTTTTTCTAGGGAGGAAAACTTCTATTCATCTGTTGATGAATAGTTGATGTTTAGGTGGTGATTTTTTACTAAAGTCAGTTACTGATTTTTTTTCTTCCTTTACATACTTACAAGGGTTTTCTGGTGTCTACCTTGATTTTTTAAATATATATTTTTTAATTTAAAAAATGATTGTTTCATTAATAGAAAATAATGCAGAGATGGAAAGTGCCACCCTGTTGGCCCAGGTAACATGGAATTAAGGGAATCTGAGACCATGCCCAGTGTATGAGATTTCCTACTAACCCAGCATCACCACCCCCTGTACATATTCCCCAGATCCTGTTCCCCACATGGTTCCAGGATAGTGTTGTAATAACAAATCTAACTCTATTTTTGATGTTTGACTGCTGACAGCTGTCAAGTGGCACCACTCCTCTTTTCCCTTCCTCCCCACATCTGGGCAAGCTGATAAGGAAGAGCAAGCACAACTCCTTTGGCACCAGTGGTAGTGCAAACCATGCAAGGTCCAGCCTGGTATGTGCCAGCATAATTCCAACCCTACCTCCTACTGCAATAAAAACCAGCCTCCTTTCCCTGCTCTCTCAAGCCATTTTTGGATCTACTTGGTAGCCTCCCCAAAAAGCGTCATTTTGGGAGTAACAATCCTTTTCATATTTTTCTTATACATGCATGGATATCAACAGTCTTGATATCTGAGCCAAATTTTGGGTAGAGAATCTATCATATTTTTATAAGTTGAACCCAACAACTATGCCGAGGAAAGTACATAATTCCCCAGAGAAATATATGGCCATAGGCATGACCAGGCATGAGGTGCATAGCAGCTTCTGAGCAAGCCTTTGCAAACTTCTCAATTTAATGCAGCTTTCCGGAGAATCTTAAGATTTGCAATGGTTTCAAGGTGAGCCTGAAGAACTACCCATGTCAGTGATATTACTAGTGGTGACTTTCCTGCACTTTTTCCCTAGCCTTTCCTATGATTATGTAAACCTCAAAACCCCTACAAACCCCTCCTTTCTTGAAATACATGGGAGACCCCTGTTTTCTAAACTGAAGCCTTACAGACATGCTCAGTTGATAACAAGAACAATTCAATTTCATTTTCAGTCCAGAGTTTGGTACTCAATAAATATCCATCATATCATGGCAGACTTACCCCTTTACCTATTAGAGTCAGACTCAGGAAAATGAGGCAGTGTGAGAAAATTTTAGCAAGAAATGTGTCACAATAACTCCAGGGAGTAGCTCTGATCAGGAATCTAAAAGGAGAATGTAGGCAATATGTGATGGGAGAGATCAAACCCAGAGCCAGCGATGAAGCAGAAAGGCAATGAGATATCACATGAAATTAGATAAAGGGAAGATGTAGTTTTTCAAACACAATGCATCTTTGACAAATTTTTTGAATAATTTGTTGCTGGTTAGGCCAACTTTTACCTGCCTACATTCAAATTTTGCAGGTCTCTCCCACATCTCTTCAAGGAATCACAAGGTTCCAAATTTGCCTGAGCTATCATACCCTGCATGATAAGAATGAGCAAGAATGGAGTCCATGGACTTATCTAGGAGAAAAGCCAGCTCTGGGTGCCTAAGGTAGTAAGCAACAGCAGCTCCAAAGTTTAAAAGTGAAATAAGCTTTCATTGAAGAGTCTCCAGAACTGATTGTCAGAAAATAAAACCAAGCTGAGAACCAAAGTATCTATATAGTTTTGGCTGCAGGCCCCTTGCTCTTGTTTATATGTCTTTTGAACACTGTGTTGCTGCTCAAATTGGCTTTAATGTCCATGACCCACACACAGGGAGGCAGTTTCTAAGATTCTTTAAAGCTGCTAAATAATTCTTGACTTTTTTTAAAGTTTTATGACATTTTGGCTAACAGATCTGCAGAAATCAGTAACTCCCCTATGAAGGTATCCATGAAACCATTTGCTGCTGCTGTGAACAGTTGTGCTGCTAAATATACAAGTATTACAAACCAATGACTCATTTGATGTCTTCATGTAAACATTGCCAGAATTTTTCTGCTTATTATCTTTTCCTGATTCCTCTTTTGACCCTTAACTACATCTGCTTCATCTTCCAATCCAAGATTAGTGGATCCTTTTCTCTGAGTTAAGACTATATTTAACTCACTCTGGTTGTCTTCTCATTTACCATCATGATAAAGAGCAGACACTAGATTAAGTGGCACCATACTTTGCAATCACAACATAAGTAGGTCACCAGGATGGTTGTACAGCACAGAGAACACAATTAATGACTCTATAACATCTTACTACATTAATAGACAGTGACTGCAATGGAGGGGGTGGGGCCTTTATAATATGGGTGAATGTTGAACCCTGTTTTATGTATGTGGAACCATCATAAGATTTTTTATCAATGATACTTTTATAAAAAAAAAAGGCACTAGAAATCGCAAGGTATTTTTATCAGTTTCAAACCTACCGAAAGAGAAGGTATGTCAGAACTGTGCAGAGGGGAAATATTTTGTTTGCTATAGGCTTAAGTCAACTTGCAAAGTACTGGGTAAAAATATAAAGTAGTCAGCAGTGACCTCACAACTAAGTTTCCTGATGAGGCATTAGATACCTCTCTAATTTTGTCCTTTGCTCTTGAGGATGAGGTTATCATCAGTATTACCTTTTGATACCTAACTGAGCCCTAGGATCCTCACTCTGGGGTTTGTAGAGCAGCAAAGACATGAGTGATATTATTTAAATTCCATCTTGGTGAAGGTGAGTGGCCAAGATGCCAGAAAGCTAAGCAGGACACTGGAAGTCAGTATTGGTAATCAAATGTTTTAGAAACAGTAATATACCACAAATAAATAAGAATATGGGCTCAATCACATGCAAATTACTCACTTCTGAATTCTATGATGTAGATACATAATACAAAGTCATACTCACTTGTAATCTTTTCACTCATGCTTGTTGACATGTGACACATGATAGACCAAGACAGACCAAGACAGCTTCAGAAGCAGAGCTCCCCACAACTGCATCGACTGAGGTTTAAAAATCCCCTGGACAGGGACAAACACATGTGCATAGTTAGGCACACACTACCCCAGCATATACTCATCTGCACATACTACAGCTGAGCCACTGCTAGTATACAGAATCCCTCAGCCACATGCAAAGTCCACTTTCTGTCATATGCACTTATCTGCAATGTAATTGTGTAATAGAATTAATTTGTTCCTTAAGTATTTTTTCTCTTTTCACTGATTAACAGTTACGTTCTCATAAAAAGTTATTTTAACAATCTTATTGATGAAAGAGTCACAAGAAAAATCAAAATAAAAATGGAAGCACACTTCAAGTTGCTAAGTGCAAAATACTGAATCATCTTTTACTACCATGAAATGTCTAAGTTACTGTTTAGTCCTCTACTAGTACTCTTCTGAAAGCTGAATTTTCTGGAGCACTTTTAGCACAAAGTAGTCATTTGAATAGTATTTTCACCTTTGCCTTGGATTATGGTCTGCATAAAAGTGCTTTGAAAGCTAGGAAAGACTTTTACACTAATTACAGTATATAAACACTTCAGGCTAAGTGTAGGGATATGAAGTTGCTATTTGATTTTAGGAAGTGAGTACCTTGGAGAAATAAACACTTGTGGCATTGAATAGTATATGATTGAAAGAGTTAAGAAAAAAAGTCGACATCCAATAAAATACATATTGGAAATTTTGGAAAAGCCCATAAACATGCAGAAATAAAGATCTTCAAGTATAATAACAAAGATTATTGATATTGTTAGCTGTGACATAACAGAGTGTTTATCCAAAGGTCCTTTGTAGGGTTCATTCTAGGTTTTGCTTCACATTAAAAAATGGAATTTCATATATGTTAATTATATTATTCCCCCTGCTGTTTCTAGTTCTAATGCAAATTCATAAGGCTTGATGTCCCTTCAAAGCAATCGTGATTTCAACCTTCGGTTCACCTACTGATGTCACTATGTCTCTTGAAGGAGGACAAAATTAACCTCAAAATCCAAGGCACAAATATTAATTTCATATGCTATTCAACACCCACATGAGAGTTTATTTGATTACAAATTATATTCACAAAGGCGTCTCTTGCATATTTTCAGATTAAGTCCTGTTATAAACATGTCAAAGTTCATGGTTGGTAAAGCACTACATTCCAGTACAGTCAGTGGACCATAAAACTGCCATTAGACACAAATTGCTTTACACATTGATGAAAAGCACAAGAGCTGTGTCTAAAGCAAAAGTCCTACTCAGTCAGCAGTGTCCTACAGACATCAAGAGTAGCAAAGAAACTAAAAGGTCAGGTAACCATCACAAAGTAAGTGAGCATTCCATTTTGTGATCTACCAAGTTAGAAGATCCAGAAGGTAATAATTATTATATTTTTAACAAATAATGTTACTTTTTCTGGAATGGCCTTATCATCCTCTTTCTAGTTGAAAACCTAAAGACTAAAATGTGTATTTCACAGACTCCCTTGCAAACCTCTGTTTCTCCTGTTTTTCTTCATATTGCTTACATTTGTTTTCACAACATTTACTAGAGCTACCAGGTACTGTATTTTGTTATCCCAAATCAAGGTTTCCTAAACTTATCCTAGCTTCCCCCAGATCAGCACAGACTCTACTACTTTGAACCTGATAATTTCATTTTTATTAGGGCAAATGTTACTTAAAGAAAAAGCATGCTGGGGTCAACATGGAATGATCTGGGAGTTACCAGGATGATGCAAAGTGCACAAAAATATGTTTCCCGTCCAGACATTACAGTATTTGACAATGCACTATTAGAGATGCATTCCTTTGAACCGGTTTCTTTTTTTTTTTTTTTTTGGTATCATTAATCTACAATTACATCTGCAACACTATGGTTGCTAGACTCCCCCAATCATCAAGTCCCCACCACATACCCCATTACAGTCACTGTCCATCAGCGTACTGAGATGCTGTAGGATCACTACTTGTCTCCTCTGTGTTGTAAAGCCCGCCCATGCCCCCAACCTTATGTCTGGTAATCGTAAGGCCCCTATTTCCCCCATGTCCCTCCCTTCCCACCTATCCTCCCCAGTCCCTTTCCTTTGGTAACTGTTAGTCCATTCTTGGGTTCTGTGAGTCTGCTGCTGTTTTGTTCCTTCAGTTTTTTTCTTTGTTCTGATACTCCACATATAAGTGAAATCATTTGATACTTCTCTTTCTCCACCTGGCTTATTTCACTGAGAATAATATCCTCTAGCTCCATCCATGTTGTTGCAAATGGTAGGATTTGTTTTCTTATGGCTGAATAATATTCCATTGTGTATATGTAGCACCTCTTCTTTATCCATTCATCTACTGATGGACACTTTGGTTGCTTCCATTTCTTGGCTATTGTAAATAGTGCTGCGATAAACATACAGGTGCATATGTCTTTTTCAAACTAAGCTCATGCATTATTAAGGTAAATTCCTAGGAGTGGAATTACTGGGTGAAATGGTATTTCTATTTTGAGTTTTCAGAGGAACCTCCATACTGCTTTACACAATGGTTGAACTAATTTACATTCCCGCCAACAGTGTAGGAAGGTTCCCTTTCTCCACATCCTCTCCAACATTTGTGGCTGTTTGTCTTTTGGATGGTGGCCATCCTTACTAGTGTGAGGTGATATCTCATTGTGGTTTTAATTTGCATTTCTCTGATGATTAGCGATGTGGAGCATCTTTTCATGTGCCTGTTGGCCATCTGAATTTCTTCTTTGGAGAAGTTTCTGTTCAGCTCCTCTGCCCATTTTTTAATTGGATTATTTGCTTTTTGTTTGTGGAGGTGAGTGAGCTCTTTATATATTTTGAATGTCAACACTTTATCAGATGTGTCATTTATGAATATGTTCTCCCACACTGTGGGATGCCTTTTTGTTCTATTGATGGTGTCCTTTGCTCTACAGAAGCTTCTCATCTTGATATAGTCCCACTTGTTCATTTTTGCTTTTGTTTCCCTTGCCCGGGGAGATATGTTCATGAAGAAGTTGCTCATGTTTACGACCAAGATATTTTAGCCTATGTTTTTTTCTAAGAGTTTTATGGTTTCATGACTTACATTCAGGCCTTTGATCCATTTTGAATTTACTTTTGTGTATGGGGTTAGACAATGATCCAGTTTCATTCTCTTACATGTAGCTGTCCAGTTTTGCCAACACCAGCTGTTGAAGAGGTTGTCATTTCCCCACTGTATATCCAAGGCTCCTTTGTCATATATAAATTGACCGTATATGTTTGGGTTAATATCTGGACTCTCTCTTCTGTTCCATTGATCTGTTGGTCTGTTCTTGTGCCAGTACCAAATTGTCTTGATTACTGAGGCTTTGTAGTGGAGATTGATGTTGGGAAGTGAGAACCCCCTGCTTTATTCTTCCTTTTCAGGATTGCTTTGGCTCTTCGGGGTCTTTTGTGATTCCAAATGAATTTTAGAACGATTTGTTCCAGTTCGTTAAAGAATGCTGTAAGTATTTTGATAAGGATTACACTGAATCTGTAGATTGCTTTAGGTAGGATGGCCATTTTGACTATAATTATTCTTCCTAGCCAACAGCATGGGATGCATTTCCATTTGTTAGTGTCCTCTTTAATTTCTCTTATGAGTGTCTTGCAGTTTGCATGGTATAGGTCTCTCACTTCCTTGGTTAGGTTTATTCCTAGATATTTTATTCTTTTTGATGCAATTGTGAATGGAATTGTTTTCCTGATTTCTCTTTCTATTAGCTCATCGTTAGTGTATAGGAAAGTGACAGATTTCTGTGTACTAATTTTTTATCCTGCAACTTTGCTGAATTCAGATATTAGTTTTAGTAGTTTTGGAGTAGAGTCTTTAGAGTTTTTTATGTACAATATCATATCATCTGCAAATAGTGAGTTTGATTTCTTCTTTACCAATCTGGATGCTTTATATTTCTTTGTGTTTTGTCTAATTACCATGGCTAGGACCTCCAGTACTATGTTGAATAACAGTGGGGAGAGTGGGCATCCCTGTCTTGTTCCCAATCTTAGGTGAAAAGCTTTCAGCTTCTGGCTGTTAAGTATGATATTGGCTGTGGGTTTGTCATATATGGCCTTTATGATGTTGAGGTACTTGCCCTATATACCCATTTTGTTAAGAGTTTTTATCATGAATGAATGTTGAACTTTGTTGAACGCTTTTTCAGCATCTATGGAGATGATCATTGGTTTTTGTTCTTCTTTTTGTTGATGTGGTGGATGATGTTGATAGATTTTTGAATGTTGTTCCATCCTTGCATCCCTGAGATGAATCCCACTTGATCATGGTGTATGATCCTCTTGATGTATTTTTGAATTCGGTTTGCTAAGATTTTCTTGAGTATTTTTGCATCTACGTTCATCAGGGATATTGGTCTGTAATTTTCTTTTTTAGTGGGGTCTTTGCCTGGTTTTGGTATTAGAGTGATGCTGGCTTCAAAGAATGAGGTTGAAAGTATTCCCTCCTCTTCTATTTTTTGGAAAACTTTAAGGAGAATGGGTATTATGTCTTCTCTATATGTCTGATAAAATTCAGCGGTGAATCCATCTGGCCCGGGGGTTTTGTTATTGGGTAGTTTTTTGATTACCGATTCAATTTCATTGCTGGTAATTGGTCTGTTTAGATTTTCTGTTTCTTCCTTGGTCAGTCTTCGAAGGTTGTATTTTTCTAGGAAGTTGTCCATTTCTTCTAGGTTTTCCAGCTTGTTAGCATATAGATTTTCATAGCATTCTCTAATAATTCTTTGTATTTCTGTGGTGTCCATCGTGATTTTTCCTTTCTCATTTCTGATTCTGCTTATGTGTGTAGATTCTCTTTTTCTCTTAATAAGTCTGGCTAGAGGTTTTTCTATTTTGTTTATTTTCTCAAAGAACCATCCCTTGGTTTCATTGATTTTTTTCTATTGTTTTATTCTTCTCAATTTTATTTATTTCCTCTCTGATCGTTATTATATCCCTCCTTCTGCTGTCTTTGGGCCTCATTTGTTCTTCTTTTTCCAATTTCAATAATTATGACTTTAGACTATTCATTTGGAATTGTTCTTCCTTCTTTAAGTAGGCCAGGATTGCAATATACTTTCCTCTTAGAAGCTGGGGCTTTGTGCTGTTGTTGTCATTTGTCTCCATATTGCTTGATCTCTGTTTTAATTTGGTCATTGATCCATTGATTATTTAGGAGCATGTTTTAAGCTTCCAGGTGTTTGTGAGCCTTTTTTTATCTTTGTACACTGTATTTCTGAGAAGTTGGTTGGTAGGATTTCAATATTTTTGAATTTACTGAGGTTCTTTTTGTGGCCTAGAATGTGGTCTATTCTGGAAAATGTCCATGTGCACTTGAGAAGAATGTGTGCCTGCTGCTTTTGGATGTAGAGTTCTGTAGATGTCTCTTAGATCCATCTGTTGTAGTGTGTCGTTTAGTGCCTCTTTCTCTTTACATATCTTCTGTCTGGTTGATCTGTCCTTTGGAGTGAGTGATGTGTTGAAGTCTCCTAAAATGAATGCATTGTTTTCTATTTCCTCCTTCAATTCTGTTAGTATTTGTTTCACATATGTCAGCGCTCCTGTGTTGGATGCATATATATTTATAATGGTTATATCTTCTTGTTGGACTGACCCCTTTATCATTATGTAATGTCCTTCTTTATCTCTTCTAACTTTCTTTGTTTTGAAGTCTATTTTGTCTGATACAAGTACTGCAACACCTGCTTTTTTCTCCCTATTGTTTGCTGAAATATCTTTTTCCATCCCTTCACCTTTAGTCTGTGTATATCTTTGGGTTTGAGGTGAGTCTCTTGTAAGCAGCATATAGATGGGTCTTGCTTTTTTATCCATTCTATTACTCTGTGAATTTTGATTGGTCCATTCAGTCCATTTACATTTAGGGTGATTATTGATAGATATATACTTATTGCCATTGCTGGCTTTAGATTCGTGGTTACCAAAGGTTCAAGGGTTGCTTCTTTACTATCTAACAGTCTAACTTAGCTCTCTTGTTAAGCTATTATAAACACAGTCCGATGATTCTTTATTTCTCTCCCTTATTATTCTTCCTCCTCCATTCTTTGTATCTTAGGTGTTTTATTCTGTAATCTTTTGTGTTGCCTTTGACTGTTTTTGTGAATAGTTGATTTTATTTTTTGCCTTTAGTTAGTATTTGGATGGTCTGCTTTCTTTGCTGTGATTTTATTTTCTCTGGTGACATCTTTTTAGCCTTAGGAGTGCTTCCATCTAGAGCAGTCCCTTCAAAATACCCTGTAGAGGTGGTTTGTGGGAGGCAAATTCCCTAACTTTTGCTTGTCTGGAAATTGTTTAATCCCTCCTTCAAATTTAAATGATAATCATGCTGGATACAGTATTCTTGGTTCAAGGCCCTTCTGTTTCATTGCACTAAATATATCATGCCATTCTCTTCTGCCCTATAAGGTTTCTGTTTTGAAGTCTGATGATAGCCTGATGGGTTTTCCTTTGTAGGTGATCTTTTTTCTCTCTCTGGCTGCCTTTAATACTCTGTCCTTGTCTTTGATCTTTTCCAATTTAATTATTATATGTCTTGGTATTGTCCTCCTTGGGTCCCTTGTGTTGGGAGATCTGTGGGCTTCCATGATCTGAGAAACTATTTCCTTCCCCAGCTTGGGGAAGTTTCTAGCAATTATTTCTTCAAAGACACTTTCTATCCCTTTTTCTCTCTCTTCTTCCTCTGGTACTCCTATAAGGTGAATATTGTTCCATTTGGATTGGTCACACAGTTCTCTTAATATTCTTTCATTCCTAGAGATCCTTTTATCTCTCTCTGCCTCAGCTTCTCTGTATTCCTGTTCTCTGATTTCTACTCCATTAACAGTCTCTTGCACCTCGTCCAGTCTGCTCTTAAGCCCTTCAATCGGTTGTTTCATTTCTGTTATCTCCCTCCAGGCTTCATCCCTTAGCTCTTGCATATTTCTCTGTAGGTCCATCAGCATGGTTATGACTTTTATTTTGAATTCTTTTTAAGGAAGATTGGTTATATCTATCCCACCAGGCCCTCTCTCTGGAGTTGTCTGAGTGATTTTTGACTGGACCAGATTCTTCTGTCTTTTCATGGTGATAGAAGTGGTCACAGGCAGGTGGCATGTGTGTCATCTGGGAGAACAAAGTCCCTTCCTGCTTGTTGTTCACCTTGCCCTTCTCTGCTGCAGGTTACCCACACAACCGGGAGGCAGTCTCTGGGATTATCTCCTGAGCTCCCATGGGCGGGGCCTCCCTCAGGCTAGCCTAGAGCACTGAGGGGGTCGCAGCTGTGCCAGGTGTGGTCTCCAGTGAGAACGGCGCCCGTTCTTGCCTTCCAGACCTTGCTCTGGCTTCCGCTGCCTGTGCCAGTTACCCACACAGTGGGAGGCAGTGTCTGGAATAATCTCCTGAGCTGCTGTGGGTGGGGCCACCCTCAGGCTAACCTAGAGCACTGAGGGGGGTCACAGCCATGCCAGGTGTGTTCTCCTGTGAGAACGGCACCCATTCGTGCCTTCTGGACCTTGCTCTGGCTTCCACTGCCTGTCCTGGTTAGCTGTGCGCTGGGAGGAGACTCTGCGGTTGCTGTGGGTGGGGCTGATCTCCTGCTGCTCTGGAGCTGTGGTGAGTCAGCCAGTTCATTTGCAGCACTGGCTGGGGGGAACAAATGGCAGGCTGCTTATCACCATGAGGGGCTTCGGGGCTGCTTTACCCTGCAGGAGGTTAGGGGGCCTGAAGTTCCTCAAAATTCTCAGCCTGCTGGGCTGAGTGTGCTGGGACGATTTTGTTCAGCTGTTGAGCCCTTGTCCCTTTAAGACTTTTAAAAAACGCCCACTTTTCTTTTGTCCCAGGGGAGCCGGCTGTGGGCACCCACTCGCAGTCTCCGTCTCAGATCCTGCCCTTCCATTTCTCTAATATCCAGTACACCATGCAATGTGTGTCTGTGCTCCCAGTGCAGATTACTGGGGCTGGTTATTTAGTAGTCCTGTGCTTCCACTCCCTCCCCACTCTGACTCTTTTCTTCCTGCCGGTGAGCCTGGGTGGGTCTCAGCTTTGTATCTTACCCCCTTTGTGAGATGCTGAGTTCTCACAGATGTAGATGTAGCCTGGCTGTTGTACTGTATATTCTGGTCTCTCTTTTAGGAATAGTTGTATTTGTTGTATTTTCAAAAATATGTATGGTTTTGGGAGGAGATTTCTGCCACCCCACTCACACTGCCATCTTGAGACTCATTCTGAACTGGTTTCTTACCATCTGCTTTCAGTACTGGTAACATCACACTAATTCACCCTGAAGAGTTGAAGGGTTATGTTCCAACAAGGACTCGCTGCTACAAATGCTTTAGTGAAGATTTTTCTTCATTACTTTTAGAAATACTATCAAGCATTTATTGATTACCTAATGTTACTAAAGTACTAGATATTTCAGAGCTCTATTATTTAATCTGTACAACAAGCCTATAAGACAGGTGTTATTATCACCCATATTTTACAAATGAGAGGAACTTTAGGAGAGCAGTTAAAGAGCACTGGCTTTGAAGAGAGAGAGACAAAGTGAGAATTTCAAATTCATTACTTACTATCAATGTGTCCTTGGAAAATGTACAGTTCCTTCACCTGTGAAAACTATGGCAATGTATTTTTCTCCTGAGTTTGCTATAAAGAGCAAATAAGTGCCTGATACAGAATGAGTCTGAAATGCAGAGGCTATGTAAGGGTAGATAAGAAAACAATGATCAGATGTCAAGCAAGCTTCCTATAATCAGCTAACAAGCTCCCCATTGTGTGGACCACCTCCACTACAGTATGGTGGTTTTTGCAAAGATTATGCATGTCTCCATGCCTCTAAGTCCTTCTTCCAAAACAATTTGGATAAATAAATATAAAGCAGGAAGGCAACTGTCATTACCATAATACCAGCAAGAAAAACACTGCAAAATTAACTGCTCTCCCTCAGAACAGGCTGTCCTCTCCTTAACCCAGATCATTAAGGTCAGCTGTGGATTCAATAACCCCGGCCTCATTCTCTTCCCTTGCTTTACGTGGATTGGTCAGCTTGTGATACTAACCCCCATCTATCAGAAGCTCTGGCTTCTGAGTCATGTTGGTTAAACAGTGATGCAGTCCTGAGACACCGGAGAGAGCAATTAAAAATGACCTCTGGTGGTGAATTAGGTATCTCCACTCCCCTGGCTCCATATCTTCAAATTAGTATTAGCAAAAAGGTACTGACTGATTCATGAGAAGAAAATGTAACTGTTGAGAAAGATATGATTATGGAAGTGAGGAGGAGAAATGGAAAAGGCTCTTAACTCACACTGTAGTTGGAACTGGACACAAACCTTCCATTTTGCTTTTCAGTTTGCCCAACTTAGCACTGCAGACAGCTGTTAATTTCAAATTTGAACCTTTTAAGTACTCATAAAAGGAGTTCCTTTCTCTCTTATTGACAATTTTTTCTCCTTTAGCCATTTATATTGCCCCCAAACCTAGTCTTTTGTGTCTGATATTTTGCTAGAACTATCAAAATAAACAAACATAAATTCTAAGAAAAATCTTGCTCTCTCCTTTTATTTCTTTCAGGGACACAAGAGACAGTCTATCTTCATTACCAATTGTAGATTATTTTAACAAGATGTTTTTCCTTATAACACTAAGGCTGTGTTATAAGATTCCTTAATATCATTCCTTAGGCCTAAACAAGTCTGATAATTCAGCTTCCAAAGTAAGAAAAGGAAGTAGAAATCATCAACCAGCTTTCTCTTTACTGAACGTTCTGTTTTTTGAAGATGAAAACCTTTTCCTTTGGTAGAAAATGCCAGTTGGTTCTGACAAACACTTGTGAAACTTCTGTCTTCTTGAAAATAGCAAATATCTAAAAATTCACAAAATTTTTCACAGATTATAAGAAATTAGTTGGAATAGGTGTGCTCTTAAAGGCCAAACTCCTGAGCTCTAGCCCTGCTTTTCCAGCTGTCTTTCCTGCATTATCATGTGGAAGTCCTGCCAAAACCTTACGCTCAACTTGTTCAAAACTGAAATCTCCACCCTATTCTCCAACTTTACTCTCACAGAAAAGGGCATCCCCAACTTGCCTTGCACATGTTCTTCAGTTTCTCCCTCCCTCTTACCACTTATATCCAGTTCATCACCAAGTGCTGTCAGCTCTTCATGTCAACAGCTCTTCCCTGTCTCCTCCTTTCCATTCTTACTGCATGGCCTTTGCCATGTTTCAAATGAGTTATTGTAGGAACCTCATCAGTGGTCTTCTTGTCTCCTCTAATATCCTTCATAAAGTCACAGTATGATCTTTCTAAAATACAGAATAGTTTTCAGCTGCCAGCAAACTGTAATCAGGATATAGCCTGACATCCATCTTCAGCTCTGGTCCCTTCTCATTCCAATTGGCCATACATCGGATGCTCTAATTACACTGGAAAATGCACTGTGGCCCAAACATGCTTCCCACTTCCTAAACTCTCTTCCTTTGATGACGGTACTCCCTTTTCCTGGAATACCTAAGCCACCCACCTCATTAATCAGAGCATTCCTTCATTCTAGATGCCCTCCCTGACTTTTAAAGGAGAAAGTATCAAGGTGAATATTATATTTCTTCACAGCAGCCAGTGGGATCTTTTTTACAAAACAAATCAAATAATATCACTTCCCTGCTTAAATCTTTAGGGGCTTCCACTAAATTCAAAATAATAAATTAGACATTTCTAACCATGATGTTAAAGTCTCTGCAACTTTTTTGGCTCCTATCTACATCTCCATATCTCATGCTCCCCTGCTGTGCCCTCCCCACTCTCTATGTTCCTGCCATGCAGTGTCATTTTTACTCTTCAAAACTCCCAAGTTCATCCCCACCTCATCAGCTTTGCACTTTGCCCTCTGCCTAGAATACTTTTCTCACACATCTTAACATGACTGACTTCTTCAGGACCTCAGAGACACTATTTATTTAAAGTAGCCCACACTAACTCAGAATCACAAAACTCTCTGCATTTTCTTTCTAGCAAGCATTGCTATCAATAGCTAAAATTATCTTATGTGTATATATTTGCTTTGTAATTTTTGTTTCCTGCTTCCTTCCAACAAAATGTAATCCCCTTGAGGTTGCTTATTCTTTTGTTTACCACTAAATCTTCAGCATCTAATACAGAGCCAGAACTAAATGAAAAACACAGCATTGATCACATTTTATCTCGCATTTTAGTAAGTTGTGTACATGTCCATCTTTCTCTCTAGATTATAAACTTTTCAAGACCAGGGATGATATATTATATTTATATTCCCCCACAGCACCTAGCATATCAGACTGTCACCCTAGGTATTCAGTAAAAATTTCTGAATGGAATTGAATTGAGTGATTCTGTCCTTCACTGAGCTACTTACCTCCTCAAATGTAAACAGCACTGGCTCCAGGAAACCTTGGTCACAGCCTTAGCTCTGTCACTTATGAGCTGTGTGACCACTGTCAAGTTGCTTAATGTCTCTGAATCTCTGCTCATATGAAAAACAAGGATGGCAAAAATGTCTCTGCCAAATTCACAAGGTAATTGTGATGATTAAATTAAATCACAAGTGCGTTTTTCTCACTAATTAAACTACAAACTGTTCAAGGGCAGAGAGAATAATTGTTACTTCATTGCTTCATCTATATAGAATAATATTGTGTGCACATAGATTAATCAGTAATAATCATTGAACACCTTCTATTTGACACTGTAATAGGCACCTTTCATATAACATTTTTTTTAGTTTAATCCTTAAAACCACCATGTAAACTGAATCTTGGTATCCCTATTTTATACAGGAGAAAAATTGACACCTAAAGCGATGAAGAAATTCATAGAAAGCCATACAGCGAGTCACTGTCAATGCTGGGATTTGATATCAAGCTAACGCTCACATCATTTTTTAACTACTCAAGAATTTCTTTAACTACTACTAAATTTCAACTACTACTAAATTTCTTTAGAATTTCCCCAACTACCTTGGTTAATCCTGGTATCTGCTAGAAGCTCGAGGAATCACTAGAGGATTTTTCCTTCAATTGCTCCCACTCATGATTCCAGGACAACTGAAGAGCAAGTCCATAGCTGAATCTGGCCATGTTCTTCCAGGGCACTGAATCTGGGTGAGGGTGAAGATGAGTGAAGGAGAGGAGACATCATTCTTACCAGTGGTGGTCCTGTGCAACTCCATTCTACAGGCCCTGTATTGACAGCTGGGGCCACTTCTCCTCTGTTCCAAGCCTGGTTTTCCAGTCCTCCCCTAAATACAGTGAGTTCCATGACAGCATTCCAATAAGTTGTTTTTGTCCTTAAATTCACCAGTTTCTCTTGCTTACATAACCAGAACCCCAAATCATACACTGTGCAGAAAGAAAAATGATGATGTGAATTATAATGCATTCTCAGAAAAAATCATAAAGAATAAATAATAAATGTGCTAATGAATGAATATCCCTATTCATATGTAAGCATGTAAAATATTAAATAATAAACTAAGTACTACATAAAAATACATCACAAAAAAGAAATGCCACAGATAGTATATTATTAATTGGTAAGTTAATAGTCCAGGTTATAAATGCTGGAGGAGATCATGGTGGGGGAAAAAAACACAGCAAGTTTGCATGATCCAGGGAGCCTTCATAGCTCAATAAATACTGTATAATGAAGTCTGGATATCATTTCCTGAGGCAAACCTGAGGAAACTAATGAATGTAATTCTCTTGCCAGAGACAGAAAGGGTGGGGTGATGGAATAACTCAGTGCATTTTCATTTGAACTACTCTTCTCCAGAACCATGAAATTCAACAAAGGCCTATTACAGGAAGACAGGCTTCTACCACAGTGGTCTTACTGTTTTTCAGTCAACAAACCTATTATCAAGCAATAAGGGTCCCAGACACTGGATGAGGTGCTAGGAATACATAGAGAAATCAAATTCAGACATCCAGAAGTGCACCCTCAAAGTGGAGAATAGACAACAGATCGAATATTATGAAAACAATGCATCATTACACATAGAGAACTGCCCAAAGACTGAGGAAGCTCTCAAAAGTGACAATTACCCAACTGGGCAGGGGAGTGGGGGGTGGCAGGAAAGCCTTGTAGAGGAGAACCCCCTAGCTATGTCTTAAAGGATAGATAAAACTGACAAAGGAAGAGGCAAAATGAAGGGCATTCTAGGAAGACAGACAAATATAAGCAAAAACACAGAAAAGAGAAACATCAAGATATGTACAGATGTAGTGTGAGGCAGGTAGGGAGTGACAAGAGATTAGGTCCAAGTGGAAGCAGGGGACAGATCATGGAGGGGCTGGTACATGATAACACTACAGACATGAGAATATAAAACCCTAGCTGACCAGACTTGAGTTTCATGACTACCTTTGGAAGCTGGAGAGGAATCAATGTCTCTCAAATTACACGAACTGAAAGTGAAATGGAGTGATATTCTAGAGTATTATCAAGGACCTATTACCAGAAGAGTAAATATATGCTGATAATACCTATTGTTATATTCTGCTAAATGAAAGACTGAAAGGTCTTCACTGTAATCTTTTAAGCCAAAGAACTCAATAATAATTACACTTTTACTCATAAATCGTTATTTAAGCTTCACAATGTGTAAAATCTATATAAATATGCTAGACTGTAACCACCATCTAAGCAAAGACATTGCCTGTCTTTTAACTACCATGCCTAGTGCATATAGGTGCTCAACTAAATGTAACCAATACATAAATGGAGGAATGCATATAATGCCTTATTTTATGCTCACCCTCAATTTTATAAGGTGAGTATCTTTATTTCTATTTCATAAATAGTTAAATTATTTAGGAAATTAATAAGATTATTGGTGAAGAAATATGTATTCAGAGAATTTATTTTTCTGGACATTGAATAAGAATAAATTATTAAAAATCTAGAAGATGGACTTCTGGGAAGATGGCGGTGTGAGCAGGGCAGCAGAAATCTCCTCCCAAAACTATATATATCTATGAAAATACAGCAAATACAACTATACCTAAAAGAGAGACCAGAATACACAGGAAAGCGCACAGCATGCATCTGCACCTGAGAGGACACGGCACCTCACGAGGCGGGTAAGATAAGGAGCCATGACCTGGCGGGACCCGAGCACTCACCCACCCCAGCGCACCAGCGGGAGGAGAGGATTCAGAGCCAGGAGGGAGTGGAAGTATACCCCATGAAATAACCAGACCCAGTGATCTGCGCTGGGAGCGCTGGCACACATTGCACAGTGTAGCGGAGATTGGAGAGACAGAGGGTGCAGGATCTGAGTGGGGAAAATGCCAGGGTGCTTCCAGCCGGCTCACGGGAAGGAAAAAAAAAAAAAGTGCGCGCTGTTTTCAGCGGTCTTAAAGACACAGGAGCCCAGTGGAGGAGCTGGATCATCCCGGCACACTCAGCCCAGCAGGCTGGGAGTCCTGGAGAGTTGAGGACCCCTTAGCTAGTGACTGTGAAAGGGTGGCAGGACTTAGACTTCCCACAGAGAGCAACAGCCTCCCATTCATTCCTACCCTGGCCAGAGCTATAAAAGACCCTGCGGAGCTAGCGGCCACCGCTGTGAAATAGTGGAACAACAGCATCACCTACAGCATCCCCACAGAATCCACTGCTGGTGTGTGTATTTTTTTTGTTTTCTTTTTCTTGTTCTTGTTTTGTTTTGTTTTGTTTTGTTTTTTCTTTTTTCTTCTCTTTTTTCTTTTCTTTTCGTTCTTTTTTCTTTCTACCTTTCTTTGTTTTTTTTTTCTTTTTAAAGTTTTAAAGAGTGCAGCTGACATATGTGGCAAATACCAGCGACCACTTCTATAGCCATGAAAAGACAGAGGAATATGGTCCAGACTAAGATCAACCAGACAACCCCAAAGAGAGAGCCCGAACGGATGGAAATACACAATCTTCCTGAAAAAGAATTCAGAATAAAAGTAATAACCATGCTGACGGGTCTACAGAGAAATGTGTAAGAGCTGAGGGAGGAAATGAGGGAAGTGAGGAAACACAATGCAGAAATCAGACAAGTGATCGACGGGCTTAACAGCAGACTGGATGAGATGCAAGAGACTGTTAATGGAATAGAAATCAAAGAACAGGAATACAGAGAAGCTGAGGCAGAGAGAGATAAAAGTATCTCTAGGAATGAAAGAATGTTAAGAGAACTGTGTGACCAATCCAAATGGAACAATATTCACATTATAGGAGTACCAGAGGAAGAAGAGAGAGAAAAATGGATAGAAAGTGTCTTTGAAGAAATAATTGCTGAAAATTTTCCCATGCTGGTGAAGGAAACAGTCTCGCAGTCCACGAAAGCCCACAGATCTCCCAACACAAGGCACCCAAGAAAGACAACACCAAGACACATAATAATTAAAATGGCAAAGATCAAAGATAAGGACAGAGTATTAAAGGCAGCTAGAGAGAGAAAAAAGATCACTTATAAAGGAAAACCTATCAGACTATCATTAGACTTCTCTCACCAGAAACCTTACACGCCAGAAGAAAATGGCATGATATATTTAACATCATGAAACAGAAGGGCCTCGAACCAAGAACATTGTATCCAACATGATTATCATTTAACTATGAAGGAGGGATTAAACAATTTCCAGACAAACGAAAATTGAGAGAGTTTGCCTCTCATAAACCACCACTACAGGATATCTCAAACAGACTGCTCTAGAGAGAAGCACCCCTAAGGCTAAAAACATGTCACCAGAGAAAATAAAATCATAGCAAAGAAAGCAGACCATCCAAATACTAACTAAAGGCAAAGAATAAAACACCTAGTATATAAAGAATGGAGGAGGAAGAATAAGACAGGAGAGAAACAAAGAAACATCAGAGGGTGTTTACAATAACTTAACAAGAAAGTTAAGTGAGATTCTTAGATAGTAAAGAAGCAACCCTTGAACCTTTGGTAACCACGATTCTAAAGCCAGCAATGGCAATAAGTACATAACTATCGATAATCACACTAAATGTAAATGGACTGAATGGACCAATCAAAAGACACAGAGTAACAGAGTGGATAAAAAAGCAAGACCCATCTATGTGCGGCTTACAAGAGACTCACCTCAAACACAAAGATATACACTGACTAAAGTGAAGGGATGGAAAACAATATTTCATGCAAACAACAAAGAGAAAAAAGCAGGTGTTGCAGTACTTGTATCAGACAAAACAGACTACAAAACGAAGAAAGTAGCAAGAGATAAAGAAGGACATTACATAATGATAAAGGGGTCAGTCCAACAAGACGATATAACCGTTATGAATATATATGCACCCAACACAGGAGCGCCAGCATACGTGAAACAAATACTAACAGAATTAAAGGAGAAAACAGACAGCAATGCATTCATTTTAGGAGACTTCAACACACCACTCACCCCAAAGGACAGATCAACAAGACAGAGAATAAGTAAAGATACAGAGGCACTGAACAACACACTAGAACAGATGGACCTAACAGATATCTACAGAACTCTGCACCCAAAAGCAGCAGGGTACACATTCTTCTCAAGTGCACATGGAACATTTTCCAGAGTAGACCACATACAAGGCCACAAAAAGAACCTCAGTAAATTCAAAAATATTGAAATCCTACCAACCAACTTCTCAGATCACAAAGGTATAAAACTAGAAATAAATTTTAGAAAGAAATCAAAAAGGCTCACAAATACATGGAGACTTAACAACATTCTCCTAATTAATCAATGGGATAATGACCAAGTCAAAACAGAAATCAAAGAATATATGGAGACTAATGACAACAACAACACAAAGTCCCACAATTTCTGTGGGATGCAGCAAAGGCAGTTCTAAGAGGAAAGTATATTGCAATCCAGGCCTATTTAAAGAAGGAATAGCATTCCCAAATGAACAGTCTAAAGACACAATTACTGAAATTGGAAAAAGAAGAACAAATGAGGCCCAAAGTCACCAGAAAGAGGTACATAATAAAGATCAGAGAAGAAATAAATAAAATTGAGAAGAATAAAACAATAGAAAAAATCAATGAAACCAAGAGCTGGTTCTTTGAAAAAATAAACAAAATAGATAAACCCCTAGCCAGACTCATTAAGAGAAAAAGAGAATCTACACACATAAACAGAATCAGAAATGAAAACGGAAAAATCATGTCGGACCCCACAGAAATACAAAGAATTATAAGAGAATATTATGAGAATCTATATGCTAACAAGCTGCAAAACATAGAAGAAATGGACAACTTCTTGAAAAATACAACCTTCCAAGACTGACCAAGCAAGAAACAGAAAAACTAAACAAACCAATCACGAGCAACGAAATTGAATCGGTAATCAAAAAACTACCCAATAACAAAACTCCCGGACCAGATGGATTCACCTCTGAATTCTACCAGACATATAGAGAAGAAATAACACCCATTCTCCTTAAAGTTTTCCAAAAAATAGAAGAGTAGGGAATACTTCCAAACTCTTTCTATGAAGCCAGCATCACTCTAATACCAAAACTGGGCAAAGACCTCACCAAAAGAGAAAATTACAGACCAATATCCCTGATGAACATAGATGCAAAAATACTCAACAAAACATTATCAAACCGAATTCAAAAATACATCAAGAGGATCATACACCATGATCAAGTGGGATTCATCCCAGGGATGCAAGGAGGGTACAACATTCGAAAATCTATCAACATCATCCACCACATCAACAAAAAGAAGAACAAAAACCAATGATCATCTCCATAGATGCTGAAAAAGCGTTCAACAAAGTTCAACGTTCATTCATGATAAAAACTCTTAACAAAATGGGTATATAGGGCAAGTACCTCAACATCATAAAGGCCATATATGACAAACCCACAGCCAATATCATACTTAACAGCCAGAAGCTGAAAGCTTTTCACCTAAGATTGGGAGCAAGACAGGGATGCCCACTCTCTCCACTGTTATTCAACATAGTACTGGAGATCCTAGCCACGGCAATCAGAAAAAACAAAGACATAAAGGCATCCAGATTGGTAAAGAAGAAGTCAAATTGTCACTATTGGCAGATTACATGATACTATACATAAAAAACCCTAAAGACTCCACTCCAAAACTACTAAAACTAATATCTGAATTCAGCAAAGTTGCAGGATACAAAATTAACACACAGAAATCTTTTGCTTTCCTATACACTGACAATGAACTAACAGAAAGAGAAATCAGAAAAACAATTCCATTCGCAATTGCATCAAAAAGAATAAAATACCTAGGAATAAACCTAACGAAGGAAGTGAAAGACCTGTACTCTGAAAACTACAAGACACTCCTACGAGAAATTAAAGAGGACACTAACAAATGGAAATGCATCCCATGCTCTTGGCTAGGAAGAATAAATATTGTCAAAATGGCTATACTACCTAAAGCAATCTACAGATTCAATGCAATCCCTATCAAACTACCAACAGCTTTCTTCAATGAACTGGAACAAATAATTCTAAAATTCATATGGAACCACAAAAGACCCCGAATAGCCAAAGCAATCCTGAGAAGGAGGAATCAAACAGGGGGAATTACACTCCCTGACTTCAAGCTCTACTACAAAGCCACAGTAATCAAGACAATTTGGTATTGGCACAAAAACAGACCCACAGACCAGTGGAACACAATAGAAAATCCAAACATTAACCCCAACATATACAGTCAATTAATATTTGATAAAGGAGCCTTGGATATACAATGGGGAGATGGCAGCCTCTTCAGCAGCTGGTGTTGGAAAAACTGGACAGCTACATGTAAGAGAATGAAACTGGACTACTGTCTAGCCCCATACACAAAGGTAAACTCAAGGTGTATCCAAGAGCTTAATGTAAGTCATGAAACCATAAAACTCTTAGAAAAAAACATAGGCAAAAATCTCTTGGATATAAACATGAGCGACTTCTTCATGAACATATCTCCGCGGGCAAGGGAAACAAAGGCAAAAATGAGCAAGTGGGAATATATCAAGCGAAAAGCTTCTGCACAGCAAAGGACACCATCGGTAGAACAAAATGACATCCTACAGTATGGGAGAATATATTTATAAATGACGTATCCAATAAGGGGTTGACATCCAAAATATATAAAGAACTCACGCACATTAACAAACAAAAAGCAAATAATCCAATTAAGAAATGGGCAGAGGACATGAATAGACACTTCTCTAAAGAAGAAATTCAGATGGCCAACAGGCACATGAAAAGATGCTCCACATCGCTAATCATCAGAGAAATGCAGATTAAAACCACAATGAGATCTCACCTCACACCAGTGAGGATGGCCAACATCCAAAACACAAACAACAACAAATGTTGGCGAGGATGTGGAGAAAAGGGAACCCTCCTACACTGCTGGTGGGAATGCAAATTAGTTCAACTATTGTGGAAAGCAGTATGGAGGTTCCTCAAAAAACTCAAAATAGAAATACCATTTGACCCATGAATCCCACTCCTAGGAATTTACCCTAAGAATGCAGCAGCCTAGTTTCAAAAAGACATATGCACCCCTATGTTTACTGCAGCACTATTTACAGTAGCCAAGAAATGGAAGCAACCTAAGTGTCCATCAGTAGATGAATGGATAAAGAAGAGGTGGTACATATACACAATGGAATATTATTCAGCCATAAGAAGAAAACAAATCCTACCATTTGCAACAACATGGATGGAGCTAGAGGGTATTATGCTCAGTGAAATAAGCCAAGCCGTAAAAGACAAGTATCAAATGATTTCACTCATATGTGGAGTATAAGAACAAAGAAAAAAACTGAAGGAACAAAACAGCAGCAGACTCACAGAACCCAAGAACGGACTAATAGTTACCAAAGGGAAAGGGACTGGGGAAGATGGGTGGGAAGGGAGGGATAAGAGGGGAAATGGGGCATTACAATTAGCAGATGTTATGTTGGGGTGGCATCGGGAGGACTGTACAACTCAGAGAAGACAAGTAGTGATTCTATAGCATCTTATTATGCTGATGGACAATGAATGTAATGGAGTTGGTGGGGGGGACCTGATGAAGGGGGTAGTTTAATAACCATAATATTGCACATGTAATTGTAGATTAATGATACCAAAATAAATTATTTAAAAAATCTAGAAGATGAAATTTTTATTGTATTTACTAAGGAATTTCTTAACTTTTAGGTTTATAAAAATTAGAACTACTTTCCCTAAAAGACCACAAATCTCCTACTCCAAAGATGTTTTAGGCAGAGTAAGATGTTGATTTAAATAAAGACTGCTTTCTTCAGAGAGGGAGATGGACACATTGAGCTTCTACAAATTATTCTATAAATTCTCTTGTAATGTAATGTTTCCTTCTTGGGGAAAAAAAGTATCATTCTGAATGGCTGGTTTCTTTTGCTACAGTGACACCTACTGTTATTGCCAATATTTTGTTTTTAAGGAAGAAATATTTGGGAATACCATGACTAAGCTTCAATAAAATATTTCAATAAAAAGGTATTGATATGAAATCCTTATTTTACTGTTTTACCTTATGAATTATAATATTTATGAAGGTTAAAAAATTACATAATTTATACACCTGTGAAATGTGTATGGATGAAATATTATCCAGTACATTAAGTTACTAGCTTAACAAAATGGTTATTACCAGATCTGTATACAAATGACATATATGCATATATATAAAGTATTTTATAAAATAAGTCCAAGAGTTTTAATATTAAGCCTAGAAAACTTCAGACATTTTATCCACTTAGTAAGCCTTTTACTTTTCAAATGCAGTATTAAAATAGTACAGTGTTTACTCTAAGGTGTTCAAAACAATCTTAAAATGCTCATTTTGAATAGTATTAAAGATAGCTTATGTACTCATTTATGTTTACCTTATATTTAACATCTAATTCTAAATTGTTTTCTCTTTTTTTTATAGACTAGGAAGGGCCCCACGAAGACACTGGGCCCATTTCTCAGAGTCCAAGAAACTTAAAATTAAATTCACACCAGGAATGTAAGTAGCTCTTCTTTTTCCATAGATCCTGAAAGTGGAAAATTGACATCTCCCTTACATTGTAAATATCATCATTTTAGACATCTTTGTGTTTTCATTTTGGTGGAATAAATACAAATCTACCTAAAGCTATCTAGTTTAGGACTGAGCTAACAGTAGCTAAAGTTTACTGACAACTTAGTATACGACCAGGCCATGCTAACTGCTTTACAGGTGTTACCTTGCTTAATGCTCACAAGAGTGCTACACCTGCATATTGTAAACAAGGAAACTGAGACACCAAGATATCAAGTAACTTGTTCAAGATGGGACATCTAGTAACTGGCAGATGGAACTACTAAACCCAGGGCAGTCAGAGTCCAGAGTCCAGAGCCCAACCTAGGACTACCTACACATATTTTGATACATAAAAAACAGCATGCAATTTAAAGAGGAGAAGGGCAAGTTTCAGGAAATGCAAAGTCATGTGTAAGGGAAAAGTCCTCAGCATACATATACTCTCCCTCCAAAAACATATCTACGCTCTCCCTCTGTATTCCTTGCTCAAATACTCCCAACAGGATACAACCAAGCAATGAAAACTCAGCATAAATGATAAATGCCATATGACTGATCAACCCCATAGCACAATTTTTACTTGAAGAATGACATGCTTTTTAGAAATTTTATACATATACAAAAACCAAACAGTACAGAAATAAACCATTTTATAGAAACCACGAAGCAAAAAACAAGTTTGTCATGATTATCATCACAGCATGCCACCAACTGTAAATAACATAACATAATTAAGAGTGGGCTGTAAAGATCAACAAATCCAAGCATTATTGAAATTAAAATGGAAAAGGAACCTAAGAATTAGGAATCTTTCCTAGTATGTCAGGAATGAAATATCAGAAGAGTCAAGGAAACTTCCTGAGAAGACAGACTTCATAGCTGTTGGCATTCTTATTCATTTGAAGGAATTTCGATGATACATACATATTTATAGAGATATCAATAAATACATATGATGAGATTTATATAGATATGGATATCTGAATCTGAGCTCAGTCTTCCTGCCTGGTCTCCCATATTATCACAAACCTACAATAATAAAAAAAAAATTCAACCAGTATGTACATTTTGAAGAGAACAATAAGCAGGCACTAAAAAGGGAAGAAAGAAATACAATAACAGGGAGAAATGCAAATAAGTTGCCAGGATATTCTCATATACGAAAAAGTAATTAAGAATATCAGAGGAGTTTTATATAGTAAAAAATGGAACTTGGGAAGGACTGAGAACTTCCAACTTGGATCATTTTAGAGGACTCCAAAATATATAATAAATATGAACTGGATTTTTTGTATTATTAGTAGCATTTATAGAGGCAAAGAAGAATAGGGAAAACATTCTGGACAAGCGGAAGAGTCAAGTATGGAAACCAAAGTGTGAAGTCAAGACAGTTCAACGTGCATTCAGAAACAGTGTGTTCATTAGTTTGCCTAAAGAACAGGGATCTGAGAGAGGCTAGATTCAGTGTCAGAAATGGTAGATTCATAACTTAGCATGAAGTGTGCTGACTGCCATACTAAAGAGTTGGGAAAGAGTGTGATCATAGGATGACATTATGAAACCAGTAGTTTAGGAATACTGTTGCTAGAAATGTAAAAGATGGACCAGGAAGGATAGAGACAGACGTGACCAGCGGAAGACTGCTGCATCAGCCCAGGTATGAGATTGTAAGAGTCTGATTTACACTGGCCGTGCTAGAGATAATGACAAAGAAACATGGATGTGAGACATGTTGCCAAGATAAATTTAAAGAATTTCACAAATAATAAGGATCCTGGTGTTTGGCTTTAGTGTGGATGGAGTCTACCACAAAGAGCAAGAAGAAAACAAAACAACAATGACTTTGATGTAACAGTGTCCCACAGCCTCAAGCTTTCAGAATGGCACCCATCAGAGAGTGGATAAGTACCTCTAGAAGAGGAAAAGAGACTAATAGCAAAATTGTTAAGAACAGAAGAGCTAAAAATTAGTCAGAATGTGCAATGATGGCTAATTTGTTACACAGAATGAAGAGACATTCTCTAAATAGTTAGTAATGACTATAAGAGCCAAGCCACTTTGTGCAAAATCCAAGCTGTCTGGACCAAGCAACAAAAAAAGATATAGGAAAGAGAACTAAGAAAACTAAGCGAATGGCAAGCATCCAAGCAGACAAGTAAAAGAAGTGGCAGGGGAGAAGAGAGGCATTAGAAGTGACAAGCAGCTGCCACCTTGACAAAAGGGAAGAATTGAGTTACCAATGGAGACAGAGGTGCCAGTACAGCTCTGGAGTCTAAAATGACTACAAAATTAAATGTTCATCATTTGATCGCCATTACAGTGACTGTTCGCAGAACAAAATATAAGAACCCATGCAGTCACCAGTCCAGATTTACTTATGAAGGCAACAGATAAAATGCTAGGTTTTGACATTTAGGAAAGGGGAAAGGGGAGAAATTCAGTGAAAAGAGAAACCACATAAATTATCTTCCAAGGCCCTTGCTGTCCATCTTATGGAAACATTCTTCCTTGGCATCTTCCAATAGCTCACAGCTTCCCTTCGTTCAGTCCCTGAAAAAATGTCACCTCCCTGACACCAGTAACAAATTAACCACTCATTCAGTCCAGTCCCTCTTGAATTCCCTACTATATTTTGTTTCTTTTATAAAACTTACTGCTCTCGGAAATCATGCTTTTATTTTTTAATATTTTATTTTCTGCCTTGATCTACAATGTACACTCCATAAGGGCAGGCACATCATTTTTCTTGTTCACTGAATTCTGCGGCTTTAAAAAGTGCCTAAATGTTTGTTGAATAAATGGATGACCATATTTTCACCATGATGTTCTAATTTATACAAACCTGGGTGTAATTCTGATTCAGCCATCTACACGTTTGTAGTGGGCATGCATTTTCTTTCTTCCCAGCATATTGTGGTAAGCCTCCCATCCCTAGTAGCAGTCCAGGTGTCTAAGAGTCTGGCCCCACCTTCTAGCTCTACGGGTGGCATCTAATACACGATGAGTTACCTAGAGAACCCAATCACCCAGCCACGAGCTTGTTTCGTACTTTGGCATGAATCCACCCTACAGCAATTCAGAATTGTCCCTGCGTTTTTTTCCTAGGGCTTTCCAATCCATGTATTCTCTGAGATCTCTTAGAAATAGAATGTAAAAAATAGAACATAAATAAATAAACACAAACAGAATAAAATGAACAAAATAGCAAGAGACTCAAAGATACTGATAAATGACTGGTGGTCACCATGGGGAAGGAGTTGGGATGGTTGTGTGAAATAGGCTAGGGAGATAAAGACACACAAAATCTCATTCATAACATAAATTAGTCATGGGAATTAAAGTACAGCATAGAGAATACAGTCAATAGTTCTGTAACATCCTTCTATGTTTACAGATAGTAACTACACTAGTTGGAGTGAGGATTTAATAATGTATATAACTGTTGAACCACTGTGTTGTATACTTGAAACCAATATAATATTCTGTATCAATTATCTTTCAGTAAAAAAATATATCAACAAAAAATTCAGGAGCTGGGAGGATGGCAGCGTGAGCAGGGCGGAGGAAATCTCCTCCCAAAACCATATATATTTGTGAAAATACAACAAATACAACTATTCCTAAAAGAGAGACCAGAAGATACAGTACAACAGCCAGGCTACATCTACATCTGCGAGAACTCAGTGCCTCACGAAGCAGGTAAGATACAAAGCTGCAACACAGCGGGACCCAAGCACTCCCACACCACTGCACACCAGCGGGAGGAAAAGAATCAGAGTGGGGAGGGAGTGGAAGCACAGTCCCCCTAAATAACCAGCCCTGGTGATCTGCACCGGGAGCACAGACACACATGGCTTGGTGTAACAGAAATTAGAGAAACAGAAGGGCAGGATCTGAGATGGAGACGGCAGGCAGGTCCCCTCAGCCCGCTCCCCAGGACAAAAGAAAAGTGGGAATTTTTTTTAAGTCTTAAAGACACAAGGGCCCAACAGCAGAACAAAATCATCCCAGCATACTCAGCCCAGCAGGCTGGGAGTCTTGGGGAATTTCGGACCCCCTGGCTGGCGACGGGGCAAAGCAGCCATGCCCAGGCTTCCCACAGAGATCAGCAGCCTGCCATTTGTTCCCCCCAGCCAGCGCCACAAAGGGTCTGGCAGAACCACCACAGCTGCGGAACAGCAGAGGAGAGGTCCCGCCCACAGCAACGTCACAGAATCTACTCCCAGCTGGTGCACAGCTAAGCGGGAAGGGCCCCAGAACTCAGAACAAAGACTGGAAAGCATCAAGGGACCAGAACGCACCCAGCGAGACTGCAACCCCCTGCAGTGCTATAGGCTAGGCTGAGGTGGCCCCACACACAGGCAACTCAGAGGATTCTCCCAGAGACTGCCTCTGGTGTGCAGGAAACCAGCTCAGGCCCCGGAGAAGGGAAAGGAGAACAACAAGCAGGAAGGGACTTTGTTCTCCCAGTTGACACATGTGGCACCTACCAGCAACCACTTCTATCGCCATGAAAAGACAGAGGAATATGGTCCAGACAAGGATCACACAGACAACCCCAGAGAGAGGGCCTGATGGGATAGACTTTACAATCTTCCTGAAAAAGAATTCAGAATAAAAGTCATAACCATGCTGATGGAACAACAGAGAAAAATACAAGAGCAAAGGGAGGAAGTGCGGACAGATATTACAGAAATGAAACACTTGATTGACGGGTTGAAGAGCAGACTGGATGAGGTGCAAGAGACTGTTAACGGAATAGAAATCAGACAACAGGAATACAGAGAAGCTGAGGCAGAGAGAGATAAAAGGATCTCTAGGAATGAAAGAATATTAAGAGAACTGTGTGACCAATCCAAACGTAACAATATTCACATTATACAAGTACCAGAAGAAGAAGAAAGAGAAAAAGGGATAGAAAGTGTCTTTGAAGAAATAACTGCTGAAAACTTCCCCAAGCTGGGGAAGGAAATAGTTCCTTAGACCATGGAAGCCCACAGATCTCCCAACACAAGGGACCAAAGGAAGACAACACCAAGACACATAATAATTAAAATGGCGAAGATCAAAAACAAGGACAGAGTATGAAAGGCAGCTAGAGAGAGAAAAAAGATCACCTACAAAGGAAAACCCATCAGACTATCATCAGACTTCTCAACAGAAACCTTATAGGTCAGAAGAAAATGGCATTATATATTTAACGTAATGAAACAGAAAGGCCTTGAACCAAGAATACTGTATTGAGCACGACTATCATTTAAATTTGAGGGAGGGATTAAACAATTCCCAGACAAGTGAAAGCTGAGGGAATTTGCCTCCTGCAAACCACCTCAACAGGATATCTTAAAGGGACTGCTCTAGATGGAAGCACTCCTAAGGCTAAAAAGAGGTCGCCAGAAAAAATAAAATCATAGCAAAGTAAGCAGACCATCCAAATACTAACTAAAGGCAAAAAGTAAAATCAACTGTCCACAAAAACAGTCAAAGGAAACGTAAAAGAGTACAGAATAAAACACCTAGTATATAAAGAATGGAGGAGGAAGAAGAAGGGAGAGAAAGAATCATCAGACTGTGTTTATAATAGCTTAACAAGAGAGTTAAGTTAGACTGTTAGATGGTTGAGAAGCTACCCTTGAATCTTTGGTGACCACAACACTAAAGCCAGCAATGGCAATAAGTACATATCTATCGATAATCACCCTAAATGTAAATGGACTAAATGCACCAATCAAAAGACACAGAGTAATAGAATGGATAAAAAGCAAAACCCATCTATATGCTGCTCACAAGAGACTCACCTCAAACCCAAAGATATACACAGACTAAAGGTGAAGGGATGGAAAAAGTTATTTCATGTAAACAACAAAGAGAAAAAAGCAGGTGTTGCAGTACTTGTATTAGACAAAATAAACTTCAAAACGAAGAAAGCAGCAAGAGATAAAGAAGGGCATTACATAATGATAATGGGACAAGTCGAACAAGAGGATATAACCATTATAAATATATATGCACCCAAACCGGAGCACCGACATATGTGAAACAAATACTAACAGAATTAAAGGAGGAAATAGAAAGCAATGCATTCATTTTAGGAGACTTCAACACACCACTCACTCCAAAGGACAGATCAACCAGACAGAAAATATGTAAAGACACAGAGGCACTGAACACACTAGAACAGATGGACCTAACAGACATCTACATAACTCTACAACCAAAAGCACCAGGATACACATTCTTCTTAAGTTCACATGGAACATTTTCCAGAATAGACTATATACTAGGCCACAAAAAGAACCTCAGTAAATTCAAAAATATTGAAATTCTACCAACCAACTTCTCAGATCACAAAGGTATAATACTAGAAATAAATTTTAGAAAGACATCAAAAGGCTCACAAATACATGGAGACTTAACAACATTCTCCTAATTAATCAATGGGTTAATGGCCAAATCAAAGAATATATGGAGACTAATGACAACAACACAAAGCCACAACTTCTGTGGGACACAGCAAAGGCAGTTTTAAGAGGAAAGTATATTGCAATCCAGGCCTATTTAAAGAAGGAAGAACATTCCCAAATGAATAGTCTAAAGACACAATTACTGAAATTGGAAAAGGAAGAACAAATGAGGCCCAAAGTTACCAGAAGAAGGGACATAATAAAGATCAAAGAAGAAATAAATAAAATTGAGAAGAATAAAACAATAGAAAAAATCAATGAACCTAAGAGCTGGTTCTTTGAAAAAAATAAACAAAATAGATAAACCCCTAGCCAGACTTGTTAAAAGAAAAAGAGAATCTACACACATAAACAGAATCAGAAATGAGAAAGGAAAAATCATGACGGACACCACAGAAATACAAAGAATTATAAGAGAATACCATGAAAAATCTATATGCTAACAAGCTGGAAAACCTAGAAAAAATGGACAACTTCTTAAAAAAATACAACCTTCCAAGACTGACCAAGCAAGAAACAGAAAACCTAAACAGACCAATTACCAGCAACGAAATTGAATCGGGAATTAAAAAACTACCCATGAACAAAAACCCCGGGCCAAATGGATTCAACTCTGATTTTTACCAGGCATATACAGAAGAAATAATACCCATTCTCCTTAAAGTTTCCCAAAAAGTGGAAGAGGAGGGAATACTCCCAAACTCATTCTGCGAGTCCAACACCACTCTAATACCAAAACCAGGCAAAGACACCACAAAAAAAGAACATTACAGACCAATATCCCTGATGAACATAGATGCAAAAATACTCAACAAAATATTACCAACCCGAATTCAAAAATACATCAAAAAGATCATCCATCATGATCAAGTGGGATTCACCCCAGGGATGCAAGGATGGTACAATATTTGAAAATCCATCAACATCATCCACCACATCAACAAAAAGAAGGACAAAAACCACATGATCATCTCCATAGATGCTGAAAAAGCATTTGACAAAATTCAACATGCATTCATGATAAAAACTGTCAACAAAATGGGTATCAAAGGCAAGTATTCATCATAATAAAGGCCATATATGAAAAACCCACAGCCAACATTATACTTAACAGCGAGAAGCTGAAAGCTTTTCCTTTAAGATCGGGAACAAGACAGGGATGCCCACTCTCCTCACTTTTATTCAACATAGGTCTGGAGGCCCAAGACATGGCAATCCGACAACACAAAGAAATAAAGGGCATCCATATTGGAAAGGAATAAGTCAAACATTCCCTGTTTGCAGATGACATGATACTGTACACAAAAAGCCCTAAAGAATCCACTCCAAAACTACTAGATCTAATATATGAATTCAGCAAAGTTGTGGGATACAAAATTAATACACAGAAATCTGTTGCTTTCCTATACACTAACGACGAACTAACAGAAAGAGAAATCAGGAAAACAATTCCATTCACAATTGCATCAAAAAGAATAAAATACCTACGAATAAACCTAACAAAGGAAGTGAAAGACCTATACCGAAGGAAGTGAAAGACCTATACCCTGAAAACTACAAGACACTCCTAAGAGAAATTAAAGAGGACACTAACAAATGGAAATTCATCCCATGCTCTTGGCTAGGAAGAATAAATATTGTCAAAATGGCTATACTACCTAATGCAATCTACAGATTCAACACAATCCCTATCAAAATACCAATAGCATTCTTCAATGATCTGGAAAAAATAGTTCTAAAATTCATATGGAACCACAAAAGAGACCGAATAGCCTAAGCAATCCTGAGAAGGAAGAATAAAACAGGGGGAATTATGCTTCCAGACTTCAGACTCGACTACAAAGCTATAGTAATCAAGACAATTTGGTATTGGCACAAGAACAGACCCACAGACCAGTGGTACAGAATAGAAAATCCAGACATTAACCCAAACATACACAGTCAATTAATATATGATAAAGGAACCTTGGATATACAATGGGGAGATGACAGCCTCTTCAGCAGCTGGTGTTGGAAAAACTGGACAGCTACATGTAAGAGAATGAAACTGAACTGCTGTCTAACCCCATACACAAAAGGAAACTCAAAATAGTTCAAAGACCTGAATGTAAGTCATGAATCCATAAAACTATAAAACTCTTAGGAAAAAACACAGGCAAAAATCTCTTGGACATAAACATAAGCAACTTCTTCATGAACATATCTCCGTGGGCAAGGGAAACAAAAGCAAAAATGAACAAGTGAGACTATACCAAGCTGAAAAGCTTCTGTACAGCAAAGGACACTATCAGTAGAACGAAAAGACATCCTACAGTGTGGGAGAATATATTCATAAATGACATATCTGATAAGGGGTTGACATCCAAAATATATAAAGAACTCACGCACCTTAACAAACAAAAAGCAAATAATCCAATTAAAAAATGGGCAGATGATATGAATAGACACTTCTCCAAAGAAGAAATTCAGATGGCCAACAGGCACATGAAAAGATGCTCCACATCGCTAATAATCAAGAAATGCAAATTAAAACCACAATGAGATATCACCTCACACCAGTAAGGTTGTCCAACATCCAAAACACAAACAACAACAAATGTTGGCGAGGATGTGGAGAAAGGGGAACCTTCATACACTGCTGGTGGGAATGCAAATTAGTTCATCCATTGTGGAAAGCAGTATGGAGGTTCCTCAAAAAACTCAAAATAGAAATACCATCTGACCCAGGAATCCCACTCCTAGGAATTTACCCTAAGAATGCAGCAGCCCAGTTTGAAAAAGACTTATGCACCCCTATGTTTATCACAGCACTATTTACCATATTCAAGAAATGGGAGCAACCTAAGTGTCCATCAGTAGATGAATGGATAAAGAAGATGTGGTACATACACACAATGGAATATTATTCAGCCATAAGAAGAGAGCAAATCCTACCATTTGCAACAACATGGATAGAACTAGAGGGTATTATGCTTAGTGTAATAAGCCAAGCAGAAAAAGACAAGTATCAAATGATTTCACTCATATGTGGAGCATAAGAGCATAGAAAAAAACTGAAAGAACAAAACAGCAGCAGACTCACAGAACCCAAGAATGGACTAACAGTTACCAAAGGGAAAGGGACTGGGGAAGATGGGTGGGAAGGGTGGGACAAGGGAGCAAACAGGGTATTACAAGTAGCAGACATAATATTGGGGGGGCACGGGGAGGCCTGTACAACTCAGAGAAGACAAGTAGTGATTCTATAGCATCTCACTAAGATGATGGACAGTGACTGTAATGGGGTAGGTGGGGGGGACCTGATGAAGTGGGGAGTTCAGGAACCATAATATTGCACATGTAATTGTAGATTAATAATACCAACATAAAAAATAAATTTTAAAAATTCAAAATTAAAATTAAAAAAGGATTCAATCATGCTGTTGCATGTTTCAAGAGCTCTTTAGGTTTTTACAGCTGAGTATTTCAAATTGTATGAATATAACACAGTTTAAATACATAAATAGAATGTAAGCTTAGGATAGCAGCAACCACTTTTGTTACTTCATGGGAAGCAGCTGCCAGAAAATAAATCCAACATAGAGGGAAAGCTGAGAGAAGTGAAAAAAGAGGCAAAATTCTAATGACATGGTTTAAATCCCTGGATCCAAAGATGGCCGAAATTTTACCTTTTCACCTTTCCATGAACATGAGACAGTTGAAACTCTTACCCACGCTAGTTTGAGTTGGATTACTCACACGTGCCATACAGTCCTGACTAGTGAAAATTGTGAGAATTTTGGCAAGTGTCATTTCAGTTATTCGTGAAACAGTGAAAATAACACCTGCTGAGTGTGAAGGAAATCAATAATAGTTTAAATTTTAAAAAACAAATAACAGTAAAAGCAAAGTACCTCACACATAGTAGATAATAAATGGGAAAAGCAGCTCATGAATTGTTTATACAAGTCATATAACCAAAAGCAACAGCACAGAGCTCACAGTTTGTAGGACATAATTGCTAGTATTCAAAATAAGCAATGGAAAAATCATTATATCAGATCTGCCCATAAGAGAGAGGGCTGATGTGAGCTAAATTTGGCAATCAGCACATAAGAAATCTAAAACAAGCATCACACCAGAAAGAAGATAGATCATAGACTGATGTGAATGGGAAGAAAAAACAAGGTCAGTACCATCTATCAGACCAGCAAATTAGGGACACTGAAATGATAGAAAATTAGAAGTCAGGTTTGAAATACTAGAGACCAAAAACTAAAAGCATTGAGGTATGAGTGAGTGAGGGGCAACTGCAATAATACTGCAACCATTTGGGCTGACCCTCTCATGGAGAATGTGGCCTGATTCACCGGACCAATGTCATATCTTTAAAACATCAGAAACTTTGATGTATTGTATCCTGAATTAATTTACCCAATTAATAAATTAAAGCAAGGTACAAATGTTCTCTTGAAATGTGCATTCCTTTGTCAAGCTAACAACAAAGCTTTAGAAAGTTATCACTCTGAAAGAAAAAATGAGTATCTGTACATGACTTGAGAACAGCTAGCCCTGGAACTATTTAATGCATCCACACAGTGCAATCTTCTACATTATTTGACATCAAAAGGGCAGCTGGTCACAGTATTTGTCATTTTTTAATCAACTAAATATTGTTGAGTACTACTGTACCAAGTAATTATATGAGAGTTCTCAGTGAGATGAATGTATTCCCCTACTATGTATTCAAAGTTAACTGAAAATAAATATAAATGTATATATGAGCAAATGCAATTTATCGACAAGTGTTTTCTGATGAGTGATTTGGTATTCTGAAATAAGATTCATCAGAGAAGACTAACAACAGGAGCTTGAGAGTCAGAAAATTTTGAAACCAAAGAAGTATAGTTTCCCAGTGAATTCAGATTCAAGCCAAAACTTCACTCATCCTCTAAAATGCAGCCCAAATGCCCTCCAGGAGGCCTGCACATTTCCCGAGAAAAGCTGATTTCCTTCTCAACCATGTTTTCATATGTCTATTCTACCATCGTCCACTAAAAATTCTTTGTTTACTTTTGTTTCCCTATCTCCAGTACCCCAATCCCCAAATTTTGACCCTCTTAAGAGCACATCCTTGTAAACCTGGAATCTAATACAGAGCCTGCACAGGCAGGTAAGCACTGAGAGAATGATAACCAAAAAAAATTAGCACAGCCTAATTTGAAGTGTATTACATGGCTGTTCAAATGAATCTATATTGGCAAACTTCACCATTATCCAGACAGTTGTCACTGAATCAAGTTCACCTAGGTTTGAAAAGGATGAAAGTGAACTGATTATTCTAACATGTTAATCTTAAAATTTCTCATAACTTAGAAAATACCATCATCTCAGAGTTTCCAAAGATATTTTCTCCTTGTTACTTACACAGTGCAAGGTAATTAATAGATGAATGAAAAACATCTTTTGTGTTTTTATCATCTTTTCATATGCTTAGTGAAAGTTCATTTCAGTACTGTATGCTTAGCCAAAGATAGCAAAGCTATTTTGCTGCTATAATACTGAAGAACTCATCCTGAGGAAGCTGCGTTACTGTCTGTTAATACTTTTATCATTTTCCTGCTCCCCGTTGTTACCTCATTGATTCAACTAATGGACCAGAGTGTTTTTCAAAATATGGAATGCTATTAAGCAGAGTTCTGAGGAAAGTTGATTCATCTGAAAGAATAACATAAGAGTTCTAAGCTCATTACAGTATTAAGGATACAATGTCTAAGATATTGCTTGTTCTTAGAATTCTATTCAGAGTCAACTATTATGTAAAACTTAGGGAGAAAGTGTGACCTAAGGTCAATATGCAGAACTGTTGATATAGAATAGTGAATGGTTAAGAGCACAGACTTTAGAGTTAGTTCGCCTGAGCTTGAATCCACAACTTACAGTATGCAACTTGAACAGGTTACTTTACTCCCTAAATAGCTTCATGATCTATTAAAAAAAAAAGAACAATAACACCAATCTCCAGATTAAATTAGATTTTCTATATGAAATAGATCATTCAGTACATTTGTAACTAACACATGTTATATTACCCTATGATTATGAAGATCATTTGGGCTTGAAGTTTAATCAAACCTTTCTAAAGCATCCTGATACTTACATTGATATAATAAGGGTTAACTCCACTTCATACCATCAATAAACTCCAAGCTAATGAAGTATAATGTATGGTTCTTGAGTCAGTAAAGAATAAATAACATAGAATTGGATATTAACAGATGAAAGGACAGAAGAGAAAAAAAAAAGTGTTTTCCAGAAGGTGAGAGAACCATTTGATAGAAGGTTCTTCAGTTCAGAAATGCAGAACACAATGCTGAATGAGCACTAATTCCAAACATTGTCCTGGCAGTTTCTTGAAAGATTTATAAATGAGAGTTTACAAGTGTGTGCACACACACACAAGCATTTGTGCATACAATAATTTCATCTTTTTTCACAAAGGAAATATGAAAAGCATCAATAAAAGCTCCCTAGGTAGGATAGCCAGATTTAGCAAATAAAAACATAGCACATCCAGGTGAATTTGAATTTCAGATAGACACCAGATAATTTTTGAGTTCAAGTATGTCCCATGCAGATTTCCAGGTTGGTATCCTAGAAGGTGATGATATGCAATATATAATTATGGTTAACACTGCCCTAGAACCAGCAGTGGAAGGAAGGATACACTTTGTGAAAATGCTAAATTAAATGAGATTTTGCAGGAAGAGGTCAGAAAAAGTTAAGGGCAATATCACCACAATAGCCTCAGCTGAAAAGAGGTTGTATAGATATTCTTGAACCTTATTTCTAGCCTTGTGAGATGACAAGACACCACAGAACATTAAGATTTAAGTTTTTGGCACATAGAAGGCCTCGATAAATATATTTTTATTTAATAATTGGAAATAAAAGTGTCATCAGATTTTATGATTCATTCTTTTCTCAAGGTAAATGGCAGTATACTTTTCTGTTCAAATGGTACTGAAAAGTGGCAGTTGTTAGAAAAAAAAAGACCCTTAAATGCACTGCCTGCTCTCATTTCTTTATACAAAGCTTTATAAAAATAATTCTATCTATATCTAAATTTCTTTGTGCCTCTGCTATTATTGGACTAGAATCTTTCCAAACCATTTTCCCGAGCCTTTTAATATTCTAAGAGTCTATACAGAAGTTGAACTTATGCATTTGGAATAGAGATTAAATTCCCTGAATGCTTTTGGCATTGCTGAGTGCTGTCATTTCCCATCACTGTTCAGCACCAATGCTATTGGGTTAGTAGAAAAAAAAGTAAAAATATTTCAGCAACTGAATGATATGTGGGACGTGGAGCTGTAATAGTGACAGAGCTTGAAGCACAGTCTTACTCGATATGACAGAGCATGTAATGCACCTGAAATTGGGCCCTGTGTAGTGACTAAGAGTTTCAATCTTCTGAGTTTTATAGAATTCTGTATTATGTTTGACAGGTCTGTTTCACACCGATGACTGATTCTATAATGCTAACGAAGTACAAAAATGACAAAACGTAACTAAAAAAAAGAAGAATGTAAAAAATGTATGCAAGCTTCAAGCCCATAAGCCTGATCTGCTGTAGGAAATTACTGTTTTCATATTGTTATAACATTTCTGGGGTACTGCAACTGAAAAATTTGGATCTTCTGCATGCATATATCAAAAAGCTGATCAAGGGTATAAACTTAGGGCATGAAGGAGTAAGGGTGCTGGTGGGCCTGTCTAGAGTCTCCCCCAGTGCATTTTTTTTTTTACTCCTTGCCCTCATCGCCCCCACATCTGCTTTTAAAACCCAGGAATGTCATACTCATGTAAGAGACTTTTTCCCCAATCAAGCTATAACGTAAGATGAGGTTCTAGCAAGACCAAGACAAGTCACCCATCCCCTCTGTCCACCCCCTGGCAACATCCATGCACAGTGAGGAATTGAGCTGTGTTATTCTGCATATAAAAAAGAGAATCCAGCTTACTTTCTGATGACTTGTCTTTCTCCAGTGTGGTTCTTTCTTCCCCCCTTTATTATCCCCTGCCCTGTTAAACTATTCCAGGGATGCTCTCCTGTCACCCCCTAGCACCCGTAGCGCAGACAGGTCCAGTCCCCTCAGCACTGCACTGTCCTCCCAAGGCTGTGCGAAAAGGTAACAGATCAGAATCTTTCAGTCTATTCCAAGCTGCCTCTGCCTTGTTTTCTTTTTCCAACTTTCCTCCTGCTTCAGCCAAATCTACATTGGCATCGTGGGTCCCCCTGCTTTCCTGGCCTCCTGATTCACAGCTGGTTACCTTTTTCATGTGCAGCCATTTGTCAGACTGATTAATTATCTGGTAGCAGCTCATCTGACTAGGCCTCAGGGTCCAGTCTTGTGAGCTGCTCCCAGAGGCAGCCCTAAGGAGAATTTCTGTCATTTCCCAGGTCTCATTCTCTTGATTCTGGTCCCAGATGGTTGGAGGTGGACACCTGTTCTCAATTTCCTAACAATAACGACTTGTAATTAAAAAGCACCTTCATAATGAGGCTGTGTATCATGATGGACAGAGATCAGACTTCGAAGTCAGACAATAAAGGGTTTAAGAAACTGACTCAGGTCCTCATTATCTACATGACCTTGGCAAATTTAACCTTCCTTATCCTCAGTTTTTGCATCTGAAAAATGGAGGTACTGATGCTGTGCCTATGAAGTGAATATTCATGGAGTATGTATTGGAACTACGCCCCCAAAACTAGGTTTTCCCCTTACAAAACATATTTCGTTTTATATCTTACTATTCTTTACCTTCCTTCCAGACAGAATAAGGGGTTAGAAAGTTCCTATTGTCCACAAATTCTATATCTGTGCTGCTATTTTGTACTCAGGTGAACATTTTTATTTGAAAAATTGTTAAAGTAATCAGTGCAACTCAATGGGGAAAAATTACTGTATTACATATCATTTTCCCAATAGGAATATTTGTGCTTATAAAATTCACTGTATTCTTGGGCTTCCCATTTTTATATTATTATTAAGTGTAATTGAAACCTATCTACCAACGAAAAAATTACTCATTATTAAAAGACAAGGACATTTTATTTAAAAAGAAGCAGACCAGTTGCTGTCTATGTGTTTATTTATGTGATCTTCTGAAGGCACCAAATCTTGATGCCTTTATGACGAACTGCTTTCTCATACCTCTATTTACATCCCCTCTGTGCCACTAAAGGGGCACAGAGGTGAAGTCATTTGGTAAGTCAGGCTTCCACAGAAATCCAGGCCAAAAAGTACATTAATCATAGCATGTAATGATAATACAGTGATTGGTTACACTGTTCAGCTGCCAAAAAATCACCTTCTTTTAGTTCTTTCAAATGTTTAAGGGAAGCCTATGTGTCTGGGTCCTGGCCACTTGTTACCAGTAACAGATGATACCCTCAAGAATAAAGACCATGTGGCCAGAAACCATATACCACATTCCCTGCTGAGAAGTCATTCCCAGAAACACTTCTTAGAAAGTGGGTTTCTGAAAATGGAAGTAATCCAAAATATATTGCCATTGTTACTTATTGATGTTAATAACTATAATGATCATATGTACTATGCTATATTTATTTTTTCATAAAGGTACTTCCATTAGCTTTCCATCCCAACCATGAGTACCTTATGGCTAACTTGATAGGGCTAAAAAATTAGGGCAACAATAATAATAATTTCCATTATTGAACATATACTATATGCCAGAATCCTTTAATCCTTACAACAATATCAATAGGTAAGTATTATTATTGCTTCTATTTCTTATAAATATAGAAAGTTTATTTATTTTTACTTATCTAATTTACTTACTCTTATTATTTCCTTATGTCTTATTAGTAAAGAAAATGAGACTTAAAGAAGCTAAGTAACTAGTCTTCATAGCTATTGCTAAAGCCAAATTCAACTTCAGGTTTTAATTCTGGAGTACATTTACTAATCAAAATGTGAATATTTCTAGTCATTTAGACAGCCAGTTCATCCTCAATACCAAAGCCAGTGTCAAATCTGAAATGCTTTCAGGAGTCAGATAAATAAATGAGTTTCTGCTATTAAAATGATAGGAAATGGTAGAATCTGTTGCAGAACTGGAGAATAGTGGTCCCATCTAGACACATTCAAATTCAAACATTTTTTTAATTTTTTATTAAGGTATTATTGATATACACTCTTATGAAGGTTTCACATGAAAAAACAATGTGGTGACTACTTTTACCCATATTATCAAGTCCCCACCCATACCCCATTGCAGTCACTGTCCATCAGTGTAGAAGATGCCACAGATTCACTGTTTGCCTTCTCTGTGCTACAGTGTTTTCCCCATGACCCCCCACACCATGTGTACTAAACATAACATCCCTCAATCCCCTTCTCCCACCCACCCTACCTGCCCTCCCACACCCCTCCCCTTTGGTAACCACTAGTCTCTTCTTGGAGTCTGTGAGTCTGCTGCTATTTTGTTCCTTCAATTTTGCTGCGTTGTTATACTCCACAAATGAGGGAAATCATTTGGCACTTGTCTTTCTCCGCCTGGCTTATTTCACTGAGCATAATATTCTCCAGCTCCATCCATGTTGTTGCAAATGATAGGATTTGTTTCTTTCTTATGACTGAATAGTACTCCATTGTGTATATGTACCACCTCTTCTTTATCCATTCATCTACTGATGGACACTTAGCTTGCTTCACATCTTAGCTATTGTAAAAAGTGCTGCCATAAACATAGGGGTTCATATGTCTTTTTGAATCTGAGAAGTTGTATTCTTTGGGTAGATTCCAAGGAGTGGGATTCCCAGGTCAAATGGTATTTTTATTTTTAGTTTTTTGAGGAACCTCCATATTGCTTTCCACAACGGTTGAACTAGCTTACATTCCCACCAGCAGCATAGGAGGGTTCCCCTTTCTCCACGTCCTGGCCAGCATTTGTTGTTTTTAGTTTTTTGGATGGTGGCCATTCTTACTGTGTGAGGTGATATCTCATTGTGGTTTTAATTTGCATTTCCCTGATGATCAGTTATATGGAGCATCTTTTCATGTGCCTGTTGGCCATCTTAATTTCTTCTTTGGAAAATTGTCTCTTCATATTCTCCACCCATTTTTTAATTGGGTTATTTGCTTTTTGGGGCGTTGAGGTGTGTGAGTTCTTTATATATTTTGGATGTTAACCCCTTGTTGGATATGTCATTTACAAATATATTTTTATAATACTGTAGCAACAAAACTAAACATATCTAGTAACCAGGTTCAATCTATAAACAATGTGCTTAAAACTCTCAGTTACTAGACTGATTTTAAGAAAAAGCAGTCAGAGAGTAATTTCACAGCATTCTTGCTTTGTATAAATACTGACTTTATGACCAATGGAAATAAAGAAGACAAGAATATAGAAGAGAGTGAAATGTTAACTTTCAAGGAAGAGAATATTAAAAAAGAAAATCAGTATTATTAGAAATGACTGCTTAGTTTAATTAATATAAAAATAAATAGTAACCAAGGATATTAGGGAACATTACAGAGAATAAAAGTTGATGCAAAAAAATAATAACTATTCCCTTACCTAAGAACAATCACACTGATATAAGCTGTTCAGCATATTCCCAACTACCAAAAAAGAGCTTTTTTTTGTGGCAGGAAGAGGGAAAATGCAAGAGTGGAGAGGAAGCAGCTAACATGTACTAAATGCTTGCTACATGCCACGTTTGGTACTAGAGGTTTCATCCAGTCTAAGAATACCAATAAAAAGATAGGTGAATCCTAGTAAGTAGCTATAAAACCCCACAGTGTTACGTCTAGGAATTTACCCAAAGAAAACAAGAGCCCTGATTTGAAAAGATATATGCACCCCTATGTTTATCACTGCACCATTTGCAATAGCCAAGATATGAAAGCAAACTAAGTGTCCATCAATAGATGAATGGATAAAGAAGAGATGGTACATATAATGGAATATTATTCATCCATAAAAAATAAAGAAATCCTGACATTTGCAACAACATGGATGGAGCTAGAGGGTGTTATGCTCAGTGAAATAAACCAGGTGGAGAAAGACAAATGTCATATGATATCACTTATTTGTGGAATATAAAAACAAAACAAAACAAAACAGAGGGGAAAAACAGCAGTAGACTCATAGGCACTGAGGAGTGACTTGTGGTTACCAAGGGGAAGGGTTTGGTGGGGAAGGAGGGGGATAAAGGGGCACAATAATTCACAATCACAATATAAATTGGTCACAGGGATCATAGTACAGCATAGAGAATATAGTCAATGATTCTGTAACATCTTTCTACATTGATAGATATAACTGAACTAGAGGAGGCAAGGATTTAATAGTATGGGTAACTATTGAACCACTACGTTGTACATTTGAAACCAATATAAGATTGTATATCAGTGATACTTTAACAACAACAAACATCCCACAGTGTTAAAAAAGTCAAAATCATTCTTAAAAATTAGCTAAAGAAAACTCAGAAATCTTATTTACAGAATTTTGGATACAAAATATTTATATTAATATACTAATATGTTGAAACTGCAAGATAATTTACAAAATATTTCATAAACCAGCTGTAATGTATAATTTATGAAATTTATAAATAGTTGTCCTTTTTAACAGCTGCCTTTTAATAACAAAAAATTAATAATTCAAGTTTTACCAAGTATTAGCCAATAGCAGACTGACCAAATCTGCATCTTACATTACTTCTGCATAAATGACACCTTTTTTTTTTTCCTTAATAATAGAATTCAACAAAGGACCTGGCATGTTTCCCAAGGTTAATGGTTGTTAGCATCACGATCACGAAAAGCAAACTAGGTTCGGGAATTTGCCAAACTAAAGAAAACTCTGGGAGACCGCTTGAATACTGACCACAAAAAAGAGTGATAGGTATCAAAAAAGACTGCTGTGGAAGGTACCTAGAGTCACCTGGTAAAAGGTTAGCTTTTTCATTGTCAACAGAATAAGATGAACAAATTATAAAGTAAAATATTATTACAGGAAAACAGATCTATGAGATACAATCTTCAAGGAGAGACCCTTTTTTTAAATTCTTACATCTTGTTAGACAAAAAAAGAGATTTTATAACAAACCCCAATACAACAAAGGTAAAGAACTTAACGAGATTTTTCAAAAATTGTTTTTGCCAATATTTTATATTATATATTTCAAAATAATGCTCTAAACTTGACTGGTAATTTAATTAGCAACTTGAGGCTAGATGCCAACAGCCAAGATGCAAAGTTTTAAAAAGCAAGCAACCCTACATAAAGTAAAGCCCTCCTTCCTCTTTTTCCCGAACATAAACAATTTATTTTGAGTTAAACAAATCAAAGCAAACCGAATAAACCTAGTCTTGAACCCTAGCTCTATCACTTGCAAACTATATTACTTTTAACCCTCTGTATTCCAGGTTCCTCTTTGATAAAATGGAAATGGTCACAGTTACCTTACCCAGTCACATAGACTAATGGAGAAAACAAAACCATCACAATTCCTGGTTTAGAGTAATCAGTCTACAAATTCATGTGTGCATTCATTCATGCAATAGACGTCTCTTGAGACCCTCTATGGGTCAGACCCTATTCTGGTGCTAGGGACATAGTGATGAATAATTCAGAAAGGGTCCCTGCCTTCATGGAATTTACATCCTAGTGGGAAAGATGGACTACAAATAAGAAAGCAAAACATAATATAATTTGAGGTGATGATAAATGATTTTTAAAAAAATACAGCAATGCAAGGGGATAGAGAATGGAATGAGAGGAATGGTGGAAAGAATTCTTTTAGATTGGGTGGTGAGTGAAGGCTTTTTTGAGGGCGTGATACTTGAGCTGGGACCTGAATTACATAAAGGAGAGAGCCCTGCAAGATTTTGGGGGAGAGCATTCCAGGCAGAGATTAAAAGAAAATGTTAAGTCTTAATTCTGGAATGAATTTGGCAAGAACAAAAAGAAAGCCTATGTGACAGAAGCACAGTGAATGGGTGGAGAGCAAAAGGAAATGAGACAGTTGGAGTAGCCACTGTCAGGTTACAAAAGATCTATATACTAAGGGATCATATTCTAAGAATGACATGAAGCCATTAGGTGGCTATAAGCCACACAATGACCAAGTTTGGGTGGCAATATTCCCTGAATCACAGTATCAATCATCAACCCGGACTACCTTGTCCATGTTTCTGAAATCTGGGAGGGGTGGCCAAAGTTTGGAGGTGGCACCACTTACTGACATTGTTGTGCACTGGATCAGTCATTCATAAGTGTGTTATACTTAAATATACTATGTTAGATGATTCATTAAATCAGACACCATACTAATGTATTTTGCCTATACTGTATGTAAACAATATTTGCCATAAAGCAGAAACAATAGAAACAAAACATCTCAAGAAAAAAATTTCTGAATTTGCAACTAAGCAACCATGGTTCTTCAACCCCTTTTTCAATCATGACTATTTCTACCTGCTGAGAATCCATTAAATGACTGATGTCAAAGCATTAGAAAGAAATCTGCAATAACACTAACAATACACATATAAATAGACTTCTTTAGTTTTTTTATACAAAATTGTGTTTGTCCCTTCAAAAATACATCTTTTCTACCTGAGAAGAAGCAAAGTAAAAGGCAAATGAAATAAAGGTGTCATCCTGCATAATTTTGAAGCCTTAAATGTTTAGAATAGATTTATTAATTTTGGTACACTTCATTTATTTAACTAAAGAAAGAAAACCATAACACCTTAATAACGTGCATCAATGAATAGGAAACTAACTGCAAATTACCTAATTTAGTGGATTTAAAGTATGGAAATAAGGGCAGTTTTCAAATCAAAGCTGTTGCATTAACAACACGTCATCATGCAATAAAAATGTTAAAAGGTCGATCCCATTCCCACTCCAGTATGTACCAGAGACTGTTGTCCAAAGCAACGCACAGTATGGAGTGTTGCTAGAATGTACTCAGTCTTGCTCATTAGCAGGCAGCTCTTGAATATCTGAATGAAAATCACAATCCTGTTGGAAGCCAGCAACCTCTACAGCTGCTGGATAACAAGCAAGTTGCATAAAGGTGAAAAAGTTGATAGGGCAGATCTGTGATAACACACTCACAGCAAGCAACAGGCACTTGGCACTTGGACAGAGCCTCTTTGTAGCACCATTACACACTCTCTACATTACATAGTGGAAGAATCTTGCCCACACAGATCCTTCATAGCTTTATGTGACCCCTTCTTCAGCCTACAGAATAGGGCTCTGATTTAATTTAATTAGTCCTGGAATTTACCTTGTTCTAGATATAACTTTTTGAAAAACAAATTCTTGAAAACGGATGGCAGATAACTATTCCAATCATTTTGGGAAGTTAAAGATCCTTTGAGACCAAGAACTGAAAATCTGGTTAGCATTCTCAGAATTTTTAGAGCGGCTTTCTCTGTGGCTCTTAGGTAGCAAACTTGAAGCTACTGGCCATGCAATACTGATAATTATTGAATATTTACTTAGTCCTATGCACTTTCCTAAACACTTTACATGCACTATGTCATTTAATTATCACAATGCCTCTCTGGAATAGCATTACACAAAAGCACATGGTGGGATGGTATATTAGTGAACATGCATCAAGACATTGTATACAATTCCTTGGAAAATCCTAAAAATGATTTGCACACATCTCAGCATACCTTGGAATTTGTTATGATGCTGACATACTATCATTTATAAGATATATTTTATTATTTATCCACCCATAGTAGGAGGGTTTTTTTTTCGAGAAATCATACATATGTCATAATGAATAAAGGACATCATGAGTTGTCCTTTAATACACAGTCAACACACATGGGATTAGTCCAAAAAGCTCAAAGAGCTCAGAGAAGAAAAGGACAAAGATGCTGACCTGTCCCATCATGTCCTTTTGTTCATTCATTCACTCATTAATTCAGCAAGTATTATCAGAACTGTACTGCTAAAAACAAGAGGGGCATGACTTCCGGGAAGATGGCGACGTGAACCGACCGGCAGAAAATTCCTCCCAACATTATATTTATTCACGAAAACACAGCATATACAACTATTCCTAAAAGAGAGACCAGAATACACAGGAAAGCACACAGCATGCAGCTTCACCTGAGAGGACTCGGCACCCAGTGAGGTGGGTAAGATACGGAGCTGCAACCTGGCGGGACCCGAGTGCTCCCCCACCCCAGTGCCCCGGTGGGCAGCTACACCTGAGAGGACTCGGCACCCGGCGAGGCAGGTAAGATACAGAGCTACGACCGGGTGGGACCCGAGCGTTCCCCCACCCCAGTGCACCGGCGGGAGGAGAGGATTCAGAGCCTGGGGGAGTGGAAGTCTGTCCTGGGAGCGCTGACACACAGCGCATGGTGTAGCGGAGATTGGAGAGACAGAGGGCGCAGGGTCTCAACGGGGAACGTGCCAGTTGCTTGTGGTAGGCCCCGGGAAGGAAGAAAAAGGAAAAAAAAAAAAGAAGAAAAGCGCGCGCTTTTATCAATGGTTGTCAAGAGATAGGAGCCCAGCAGAGGACCAGATTGCCCCGGAACACGCACCACAACAGGCTGGGAGTCCTGGGGAGCTTCAGACCACTGAGCTGGCGACTGGGAAAGGGTGGCCACACTTAGGACTCCCACAAAGATCAACAGCCTCCCATTCGTTTGCACCCCGGCCAGAACTATAAAGGGCCTTGTGGAGTGGGACGGCCACGGCTCTGTAATAGTGGAGCAACAGCACCACCTACAGCATCCCCACAGAATCCACTCCCAGTCAGTGTTTTTTTTTTTTCTTTAGTTGTTGTTTTTTCTTCTCTTTCTTTTCTTTTTTTCTCTCCCCTTTTTTTTCTTATTTTTCTTTTCTTTTCTTTTCTTTTCTATTTTTTGTCCTTTCTTTTTCGTTTTTAAAGTCATAAAGAGCCCAGCTGACATAATGGGCAACTACCAGCAACCAATTCTATAGCCATGAAAAGACAGAGGAATATGGTACAGACAAAGCTTCAGACCCAGACAACCCCAGAGAGGGAACCTGAAGGGATGGACATGCACAGTCTTCCTGAAAAAGAATTCAGAAAAAAAGTCATAGCCATGCTGACAGATCTACAGAAAAATGTGCAAGAGCTGAGAAAGGAAGTGAGGGAAGTGAGGAAAGAATATGCAGAAATGAGACAAGCCAACAATGGGCTTAACAGCAGACTGGATGAGGTGCAAGAGACACTTAATAGATTAGAAAATAGAAAACAGGAATACAGAGAAGCTGAGGCAGAGAGAGATAAAAGAATATCTAGGAATGAAAGAGTATTAAGAGAACTGTGTGACCAATCCAAACAGAACAATGTTCACATTATAGGAGTACCAGAGGAAAAAGAGAGAGAAAAAGGGATAGAAAGTGTCTTTGAAGAAATAATGCTGAAAACATTCCCACACTGGGGAAGTAAATAGTCTCACAGTCCACGGAAGCCCACACATCTCCCAACACAAGGGACCCAAGGAAGACAACACCAAGAACCATAATAATAAAGATGGCAAAAATGAAAGATAAAGACAGAGTATTAAAGGCAGCTAGAGAGAAAAAAAAGATGACCTACAAAGGAAAACCCATCAGACTATCATCAGACTTCCCAACAGAAACCTTACAGGCCAGAAGAGAATGGCATGATATATTTAACGTAATGAAACAGAAGGACATCGAACCAAGAATATTGTATCCAGCACGATTATCATATAAATATGACGGAGGGATTAAACAATTTCCAGACAAACGAAAGTTGAAAGAGTTTGCCTCTCATAAACCACCACTACAGGATATCTTAAATGACTGCTCTACAGGGAAGCACCCATAAGGCTAAAAAGCTGTCACCAGAGAAAACAAAATAATAGCATAGCAAAAAAAGCACACCATCCAAATACTAACTAAAGGCAAAGAATAAAACACCTAGTATATAAAGAATGGAGGAGGAAGAATAGGAAGGGACACATAAAGAAACATCACACAGCGTTCACAATTACTTTACAAAAAAGTTAAGTTAGATTCTTAGATAGTAAAGAAGCAACCCTTGAACCTTTGTTAACCACGAATCTGAAGCCAGCAATGGCAATAAGTACATATCAGTAATCACCCTAAATGTAAATGGACTGAATGCACCAATCAAAAGACACAGAGTAACAGAATGGATAAAAAAGCAGGACCCATCTATATGCTACTTACAAGAGACTCACCTCAAACCTAAAGATATACACACAATAAAAGTGAACGGATGGAAAAAGATATTTCATGCAAACAACAAAGAGAAAAAAGCAGATGTTGCAGTACTTGTATCAGACAAAATAGACTACAAAACGAAGAAAGTAGCAAGACATAAAGAAGGACATTACATAATGATAAAGGGGTCAGTCCAACAAGAAGATATAACCGTTATAAATATATATGCACCAAACACAGGAGCACCAGCATATGTGAAACAAATACTAAAAGAATTAAAGGAGGAAATAGACAGCAATGCATTCATTTTAGGAGACTTCAACACACCACTCACTCCAAAGGACAGATCAACAAGACAGAGAATAAGTAAAGACACAGAGGCACTGAACAATACACTAGAACAGATGGACCTAAAAGATATCTACAAAACTCTGCACCCAAAAGCAACAGGATACACATTCTTCTCAAGGGCACATGGAACATTTTCCAGAATAGACCACATACTAGGCCACAAAAAGAACCTCAATAAATTCAAAAATACTGAAATCCTACCAACCAACTTCTCAGATCACAAAGGTATAAAACTAGAAATAAATTTTAGAAAGAAATCAAAAAGGCTCACAAATACATGGAGACTTAACAACATTCTCCTAATGAATCAATGGGTTAACGACCAAACCAAAACAGAAATCAAAGAATATATGGAGACTAATGAAAACAACAACACAAAACCACAACATCTGTGTGACGCAGCAAAGGCAGTTCTAAGAGGAAAGTATATTGCAATCCAGGCCAATTTAAACAATGAAGAGCATCCCCAAATGAACAGTCTAAGACACAATTATTGAAATTGGAAAAACTAGAACAAAGGAGGCCCAAAGTCACCAGAAGGAGGGACATAATAAACATCAGAGAAAAAATAAATAAAATTTAGAAGAATAAAACAATAGAAAAAAATCAATTAAACCAAGAGCTAGCTCTTTGAAAAAATAAAAAAAAATAGATAAACCCCTAGCCAGACTCATTAAGAGAAAAAGAGAATCTACACACATAAACAGAATCAGAAATGAGAAAGGAAAAATAACCACAGACCCCATAGAAATACAAAGAATTATAAGATAATATTATGAGAATCTATATGCTAACAAGCTGAAAAACATAGAAGAAATGGACAACTTCGAAAAATACAACCTTCCAAGACTGACCAAGCAAGAAACAGAAAAACTAAGCAGACCAATCACCAGCAACGAAATTAAATCGGTAATCAAAAAACTACCCAAAAACAAAACCCCGGACCTGACGGATTCACCTCTAAATTCTACCAGACATATAGAGAAGAAATAACACACATTCTCAATAATGTTTTCCAAAAAATAGAAGGGGAGGGAAAACATCCAAAATCATTCTAGGAAGCTAGCATCACGCTAATACCAAAACGGGTCAAAGACCTCACCAAAAAAGAAAATTACACACCAATACCCCTGATGAACGTAGATGCAAAAATACTCAACAAAATATTAGCAAACTGAATTAAAAAATACATCAAGAGGATCATACACCATGATCAAGTGGGATTCATCCCAGGGATGCAAGGATGGTACAACATTCGAAAATCCATCAACATCATCCACCACATCAACAAAAAGAAGAACAAAAACCACATGATCATCTCCATAGATGCTGAAAAACCACGTGACAAAATTCAGCATCCATTCATGATTAAAACTCTCAACAAAATGGGTATAGATGGCAAGTACCTTAACATCATAAAGGCTATATATGACAAACCCACAGCTAACATCATACTTAACAGCGAGAAGCTGAAAGCTTTTCCTCTAAGATCAGGAACAAGACAGGGATGCCCACTCTCTCCACTGTTATTCAACATAGTACTGGAGATCCTAGCCACGGCAATCAGATAGAACAAAGATATACAAGGCATCCAGATCGGTAAAGAAGAAGTAAAATTGTCACTATTTGCAGATGACATGATACGGTACATAAAAAACCTAAAAACTCCACTCCAAAACTACTAAAACTAATATCTGAATTCAGCAAAGTTGCCTGAAACAAAATGAACACACAGAAATCTGTTGCTTTCCTTTACACTAACGATGCAGTAACACAAAGAGAAATCAGAATACAATTCCATTCACAATTGCATTAAAAAGAATAAAATACCTAGGAATAAACCTAACAAAGGAACTGAAAGACCTGTACTCCAAAAACTACAAGACACTCCTAGGAGAAATTAAAGAGGACACTAATAAATGGAAATGCATCCCATGCTCTTGGCTAGGAAGAATAAATATTGTCAAAATGGCTATACTACCTAAAGCAATCTACAGATTCAATGCAATCCCTATCAAACTACCAACAGCTTTCTTCAATGAACTGGAACAAATAATTCTAAAATTCATATGGAACCACAAAAGACCCCGAATAGCCAAAGCAATCCTCTGAAGGAGGAATCAAATAGGCGTAATTATGATCCCCGACTTCAAGCTCTACTACAAAGCCACAGTAATCATGATAATTTTGGACTGGCACAAAAACAGACCCACAGACTAGTGGAACAGAATAGAAAATCCAAACATTAACCAAAACATTTACAGTCAGTTAATATTTGATAAAGGAGCCTTGGATATACAATGGGGAGATGACAGCCTCTTCAGCAGCTGCTGTTGGAAAAACTGGACAGCTACATGTAAGAGAATGAAACTAGACTACTGTATAGCCCCATACACAAAGGTAAACTGAATGTAAGTCATGAAACCATAAAACTCTTAGAAAAAATATAGGCAAAAATCTCTTGGACATAAACATGAACGACTTCTTCATGAACATATCCCCCCGGGCAAGGGAAACAAAAGCAAAAATGAACAAATTGGACTATATCAAGTTGAAAAGCTTCTGTACAGCAAAGGACATCATCAGTAGGACAAAAATACATCCTAGAGTATGGGAGAATATATTCATAAATGACATATCTGATAAGGGGTTGACATCCAAAATATACAAAGAACTCACACACCTTAACAAACAAAAAGCAAATAATCCAATTAAGAAATGGGCAGAGGACATGAATAGACACTTCTCTAAAGAAGAAATTCAGATGGCCAACAGGCACATGAAAAGATGCTCCACATCGCTAATCATCAGAGAAATGCAGATTAAAACCACAATGAGATATCACCTCACACCAGTCAGGATGGCCAACATCCAAAACACAAGCAACAACAAACGTTGGAGAGGATGTGGAGAAAAGGGAACCTTCCTACACTGCTGGTGGGAATGCAAATTAGTTCAACCATTGTAGAAAGCAGTATGGATGTTCCTCAAAAATCTCAAAATAGGAATACCATTTGACCCAGGAAACCTACTCCTAGGAATTTACCCTAAGACTGCAGCAGCCCAGTTTGAAAAAGACATATGCACCCCTATGTTTATCGCAGCACTATTTACAATAGCCCAGAAATGGAAGCAACCTAAGTGTCCATCAGTAGATGAATGGATAAAGAAGAGGTGGTACATATACACAATGGAATATTATTCAGCCATAAGAAGAAAACAAATCCTACCATTTGCAGCAACATGGATGGAGCTAGAGGGTACTATGCTCAGTGAAATAAGCCAAGCCAAAAAAGACAATTATCAAATGATTTCACTCATATGTGGAGTATAAGAACAAAGAAAAAAACTGAAGGAACAAAACAGCAGCAGACCCACAGAATCCAAGAACAGACTAATAGTTACCAAAGGGAAAGGGACTGCAGAAGATGGGTGGGAAGGGAGGGATAAGAGGGTAAAAGGGGCATTACAATTAGCAGACATAAGGTAGGGGGGGCATGGGGAGTGCTGTACAACTCAGAGAAGACAAGTAGTGATTCTCATCTCACTATGCTGATGTACAGTGACTGTAATAGGGTTGGTGGGGGGGACCTGATGAAGGGGGTAGTTTAATCACCATAATATTGCACATGTAATTGCAGGTTAAAGATATCAAAATAAATTGTAAAAAAATAAATAAAAATAAAAAGAAATGGGCAGAGGACATGAATAAACACTTCTCTAAAGAAGAAATTCAGATGGCCAACAGGCACATGAAAAGTTGCTCCACATCACTAATCATCAGAGAAATGCAGATTAAAACCACAGTGAGATATCACCTCACACCAGTGAGGATGGCTGACATCCAAAACAGAAACAACAGCAAATGTTGGCGAGGATGTGGAGAAAAGGGAAACCTCCTACACTGCTGGTGGGAATGCAAATTAGTTCAACTATTGTGGAAAGCAGTATGGAGGTTCCTCAAAAAACTCAAAATAGAAATACCATTTGACCCAGGAATCCCACTCCTAGGAATTTACCCTAAGAATGCAGCAGCCATGTTTGAAAAAGACATATGCACCCCTATGTTTATCACAGCACTATTTACAACAGCCAAGAAATGGAAGCAACCTGAGTGTCCATCAGCAGATAAATGGATAAAGAAGAGGTGGTACATATACACAATGGAATATTATTCAACCATAAGAAGAAAACAAATCCTACCATTTGCAACAACATGGATGGAGCTAGAGGGTATTATGCTCAGTGAAATAAGCCAAGCTGAAAAAGACAAGTATCAAATGCGTTCACTCATATGTGGAGTATAAGAACAAAGAAAAAAACTGAAGTAACAAAACAGCAGCAGACTCACAGAACCCAAGAACGGACTAATAGTTACCAAAGGGAAAGGTACTGGGGAAGATAGATGGGAAGGGAGGGATAAAAGGGAAAAAGGGGCATTTCGATTAGCAGATGTAATGTTGGGGGGTCATGGGGAGGGCTATACAACTCAGAGAAGACAAGTAGTGATTCTATAGCATCTCACTATGCTGAGACAGTGACCGTAATGGGGTTGGTGTGGGGGACCTGATGAAGGGGGTAGTTTAATAACCATAATATTGTACATATAATTGTAGATTAATGATACCAATATAACTTATAAGAAAAAAACACAATGAGATATCACCTCACACCAGTAAGGATGGCCAACATCCAAAAGACAAACAACAAATGTTGGCGAGGATGTGGAGAAAGGGGAACCCTCCTACACTGCTGGTGGAAATGCAAATTAGTTCAACCATTGTGGAAAGCAGGATGGAGTTCCTCAAAAAACTCAAAATAGAAATACCATTTGACCCAGGAATCCCACTCCTAGGAATTTACCCTAAGAAAGCAGCAGCCCAGTTTCAAAAAGACAGATGCACCCCTGTGTTTATCGCTGCACTATTTACAATAGCCAAGAAATGGAAGCAACCTAAGTGTCCATCAGTAGATGAATGGATAATGATGATGTGGTACATATACACAATGGAATATTATTCAGCCATAAGAAGAAAGCAAATCCTACCATTTGCAACAACATGGATGGAACTAGAGGGTATTATGCTCAGTGAAATAAGCCAAACAGAGAAAGACAAATATCAAATGATTTCACTCATGTGTGGAGCATAAGACCAAAGAAAAAACTGAAAGAACAAAACAGCAGCAGACTCACAGAACCCAAGAATGGACTAATAGTTACCAAAGGGAAAGGGACTGTGGAGGATGGGTGGGAAGGGAGGGACAAGTGGGAAAAGGGGCATTGCTATTAGCAGGCATAATGTTGGGGGTCCCCAGGAGGGCTGTACAACTCAGAGAAGACAAGCAATGATTCTATAGCATCTCACTACACTGATGGACAGTGACTAATGCGATAGGTGTGGGGGACTTGATGAAGTGGGGAGTTTAGTAACCATAATGTTGCACATGTAATTGTAGATTAATCATACCAAATAAAATAAAATAAAATAAAAAAACACAAGGAGAGAGAGAGCCTCGGAGTCAGGAGATTCCCGAGCCATGATGGGCAGCAGTGGACATCCCTGAAGCTGAAGAAAATGTTAAATCAGGAGATAGGGCAGCAGCCAGGATGGGTCCCAGCAGCTCTGCTCTGACTGGCCCTTATATAGAGAGAGGGGCCAGGCCTGCCCCTGTGTTGTCACCCTGGTCGGCTGCAGCGCCAGGTGGGCATAGTGTCAGAGCTCCTGGCTGGGATCGGCCTTTCCCTCCTGCCCGTGTTCCTGTACAGGTGACATCACTTCCTCCATCAGAGCAGGTTGGGAGAGCAGTGCTCTAAAGCCTGGCTGGCCTCCCCTCCCCCACCTAACTTAACTGCCCACTTCCCTGTTGCCCTTAGCAACGGAACTCTGCAGGATCCTGAGCGGTCCCCTCTGACCAGAGACACTGGCACTCAGAGGCAGAGCTGTGGAGATCCTGCAGCCATGGTGGGCCTGCTGTCCGCTGCCAGACTCAGGTGCCAGCTGATCGTGGAGCGCCTGTTGGGGGATCTCGTGCTGATCATTGAAAGCTGGGAATGCCTAACACAACTCCTTGAAGTCCCCTGGGGGACCGTGGCATGTTGTGTAGGGCTGCTGCTTTTCATAGTAAGCAGAAGATGGAATTCACGACGCACCGAGGCTCAGGGCAGAAGCTGTGCTGCCCGCCATGAAGTACCTGGAAACCGTGGTGACACTGCAGAACGAATGACTCCAGCTGATAACACCAGGAGGCCACCTGCGGGGGAGGCCAGTCCTCCCACCCTACAAAGCCAGAGCTTGGCAGTGGAGACCACACCCCTGAGGCTGTCCCTTCAGGACGCTCTGGGCCTTTTGGCAAAGAGAGGGGAGAGCCAGCCTCCTACACTTCCCAAGGCCACTGATGAGAAACCGACCCTCAGGGCATCACAGAAGGATGGAGAACAACTTGGACAGAAAATGCTGGATGATTGGAATGGAAACACTGCTTTTCCAGAATGGGCAGCCGAAGTGTTCACCCAGGACATGGCAAGATGGAGGCAGAAGCTGAAGGAAAAGGAGGAGGAGAAGGAAGGACTGTTGCGGTTGAATGCTCGTGTGGAGCAGGACCTGAAAGAGGGAGTCGGCCAACTACTATCAGTGGCTGAGACCCTGCTCCACACCGTCCCCGCACTTATGCCCCTGAGACATCTCCTGGATGGCAGGAGCCTGGAAGTCGAGCAAAAGCAGGAAGTGGGAAACTGCAAACACCCCGTCACCTGGTCAGAAGTGGCACTGAAAGCTGACATGCACGATGCTGACTCCCCTGTGTCCCCTCAAAGCCCTGAGAGAGCCAGATCATTGAGGGAACAAAAGCAAGTGAGTGAAGAGCTGAGAAAACAAAGAGCCGCCCTCCAGGCAGAGGAAACATCTGTGAGGTGTGAAATCCTACAGCTGGAAAGTCAACTGCTTCAGCTGAAGCTCCAGAATCTGCTTGTACTACGCCAAGAATGTACCATGCAACTTGAGAGACAAATCGCTAAGGAGGAAAAGAGGTATGCAGAAATCGAGAAGAAACTGACCAACTTGTGCAGAAAATGGAACTTCGAGTTTCAGATTCTCCAGCTGCACAAGATAGCTGAAGACATGGGCAAAGAATTGGAGAGAACCAGGTCCTTCTACCAGAGGGAAATCCTCTTGAATGAGAAAAGGGCCCAGGAAAGCTGGAAGGCAGCCATGCTGACTGAGAGAAACCTCATGAAGCCAAGAAGAGAGGCGAAACCTCATGAAGCTAAGAGAAGGCGACCACATCAGACGAATGCTGGCCGACACCCAGGCCCACCTGCAGCCTTTCCCAAGGGGCCTTTCTGCTCCTGTTGCTTCACCTGCAGCCCATGAAGGCCACAACTTGTTCCATGATCCCCTGAATCCTCCGGCCTCCCCAGGAAGGAGGAGGGTGTCACTGTGAGGGCCCAGGGGCAGGGGTGACCTGCAGGTGTGACTCAGCTCACAGCAGCCGGGTCCTGACCACCTACAGCCATGGCACAGTTCTGCAGGTGTTCCTGTCTTTAAACTAATTTTGATTTATCTCTTTTAGGTTTAGCTACTGTTATTTGACTGATACTGCAATTCCCTTATTCAAGTATAGCATTATAATTTTTAAAATATTTTTCAAATAAAGTTTCATTTAATAAAAAAAACTTGCAACTTAAAACATTAAAAATATGGAGAATTAAATGTTTTCTTTTTGGATAAAACTTATCCAGGGTAGTTTGAGCAGTGCTTAGTTTCTTGTCGTATAACTTACTGTACGGAGTGAACATCTTTTCTGTGACCTGGCAAATTGTTTCTCCTTTCTAAGTTTGGGTCAGCTTTCCATATTTTGTCCTTTGCACTTGCAATGTCATGAAATGTCTTTGAGAGTTCCTTTAATGTGAATTATTTGCCCATCTCATTTCCTCCAGAAATTTTCATCCTGTTCATCACAACCATTTTCCTTCTTTAGGTTCATAAAGTTACCTTTAGTAAATTTTTCTGGCTGCATATCTAGAATTGAATAGTGACAGTTTCTTTCCATGGCCAGCTGGTTCTTCTCTACCTTCGTTTACCTATGATTCCAACTTCGCTCCCACCATTATCACTTTGTGTTTCTTTGCTACACTTTTAACTTTGTTGGCTAATTCTCTTATCCATTTCTGTGACATGAGTTTATCATGGGGATTAAGGAAGCAACACACTTCCATGCTTTGGTCTCTGTAGATAAACTGAATAACAGATGTCCAGTGACCAAATACTGACAGAATGTCAAAGAAGTAACTTGACTGGTCTCTGATCATGATGTGGATCTGTTATTTGCATAGTGATTTTGTGGACTGAAAAGCTAGCAGCAAAGCCTGTCCTTTACCAATTACAGTTAATATACTGTGCAGCAGATTTGAAATGTGTTGTTGGGGGACTGATGTTATTAAAGTAAATGGTGGTAACTGAAAAAAAAAAAGAAACAAGGAATGTTTTATGGGTGAGCATGGTAGTTACCCTACATGATATCAGCCTCAAAAGGCCCACTTATTGTCTCAGCCTGAATGATTCCTATAACTATATATTGTAAAAAGTAGCATTTGCTATTATTTATCCTGAAGTGACCTCCTTCAAGCTTTAAGATTTGCTAATATCAGTATTCTAAAACTTGTGCTTGTTTGTATGCAAATCACACGTATTTGGTGTGTTAGTCTGTATCCAATTTGGAGTGTATCCAGTGAGTGTACAGACAACCATCAAATTTCCTCTAAGTCATCACTTTTTTATCAGTCTACATGTGGAAATAACACTAACTGATTGATTTGGCTCTTCTCTGAGCATTTCTTGTACCAGTATGGCTTTTTTAAAGTGGCAACTACTCTATGCCAAGACCTTCCAAATACACAGTTCTGATTTTGCTTAAGCTAAAGTAATGTTCAAAGAACTTTAGAAAAGCTACAGACAAGGGCCTAAATAAATAATTAAGGTTACTTACTACCACAGTAGTCAGTGTTCCCATCATGTCATTCTAAAATATTCAAAACACAAACAGATCTTTCTAAGAAGTTAACTCCCACTGTACTGTAAACCCCTGAAAAAAAAGCCCTGCATTGTTTTACCTCCATTGCATAGTACAGATATTCTTAATACATTTTTATCAAGTTAAATTTGCATTATGTTATTTTGAAACAAGCATCGCATATATCCCACAGATCATCCAAAAGGTTTATTTTAACCTAAAATATAAACAATATCAATAGCAAAGTTAACTATTTGACATTTTGTTTGATCTCCAAGACCCCATTCTTTTTAGAGTAACAAGTGGGAGATTAATAAAACATCCAATAGTTAAGAAACAAGAAAGAAAGGAAGTCAACAAACTGGACGCTGTACACACAGCATAACAGCGGCCTCTCTCCTCCCATCTTCAGCTCCTTTGCTGGCTATGAAATTGTCTACTTATGGCCCATAAAATATGTCAGTGGTGCTGACCTTTTATAAAGGAAAGACTCCTTACAAAATAGAGAACACAACTCACTTGATGAAATAATTAAGGAAAACTACCATTTTGGATACGAATGAAGGCCAAGAGATTCTAAAAGTAACATTGGATTAATACAAACTACTGTGACTTTCTCTCAAAATAAGTCCACACTGCAGAGAAGCAATTAAGAGTTCACAAATTGTAGACTGCATAGCTAATGCCACAGAATGCAAGTCTGAGGAATTTACAGGATAATAATAAAAATATCTAATAAGTTGCTGTACTTGAAAAGGCAAAAAGGCAGTCAATGGAGTTAATCACTAGACTGCAAAGCATAAAATATTTGCTAAAATGAAAATTAAACACACAAAGCTTTGGTAAAGGTAATCTTGAAAGTACTGACCTCATATTAAATCTAAATTCTGTCTGCCTCACTTTTCCTCCTTTAGAAAGTAGGGTGTCCACCATAAAGGATCCCAGGATAGTAAAGAAAGCAAGGATGCTCTCAAGATGCTATAAGTGATCCTCCCTATATGAACCTGATACTCATGTGCCCTGAGCCCTTTCCAACAGTGTGATGTAGGGAACAAAAAATCATATGTTGGTTTATTCACTAAGTGGTGAGAGAAGTGATCCTCCACCTTGCAAGTGTTAGTAACACACACAAGAGTTGTGAAAATGCATCACCAATCAACATCCCATATGCAAATAAGAGAATTTGGCACAGGAGCTGAAGGTTTGAACTGACTTCTGTGCCTGGATAAATCTGCAGAAAAGAGCTTTCTACCAAGTTTTGCTGTGGGTAAGAAAGAATATTTGTCCTCCATTTTGGATTCATGTGACCCCCCCAGCCACTCCCATCTCCTGTGGGGGCAATGGTGTAAATGGAATAAAGTTAGGGCAAAAAGTACCAGGCTTGGAGGCTCTAATTCTTACTAGGAATAACCCTTAGAGTATAGCAAAGACCTTCACCTATCACTCCCAATACTCTGTGAAAAATAGAGAAAAGTAGAGAGATCTACTAGAGTTGGTGCCCGGAGGCTACAAAGAATAGCATGAGCTGAGACACCTACTCCTTATTTCCAGGAACTCAGATTTCTCAGTGTTGAGCAAAATTTGAAGGAGAGATAATAATTAAACCTAAAAATGAAATGTAAAAATATGTAACTAAACAAAGCATTCTTTTGAAAAATGTAATATTATTTCATTACATTCAGGTAATATGCATTCATTATTAGAAAATAAAGCTTAGAAAAGGAAAAAGATGCAAACAATGATTAATGGATTCATCATCCAGAAACAAGTACTGGTAACATGTTGATATCTTATATACCAGGTATTTTACACACTGAAAAGCCTTTTTATTTTACTTTTTTATAAAATCAGATCATATTATACATACAATTATAATCTTTTTTCTTCACATTGAACACTTTTTGTACCAAGAAATATGTAGGTAACTCATTCTTTTAAAAGGCTGCACAGTATGTGAATTTATGTATATATATTAATTTGCTTATTTCAACATTTCCCAAAGTATCTTATGTGGACCACTAGTTCCACAAGATATAGTTTAAGTATACTAAGAGGCCGCATCTCCTAAACGTGCCATCATGAAACACTTTTTTAAGGCTCTCTCAGGATTAATGCTCCTGGGAACACATTTTGAGAAACACTCTCCCAAGTGAATTCAAGCACTGATCTGGGTCAAAACTAAGAAAGTTGGGCCCTTTTGTTTCAGAAAGGAATTTTCAATAGAAGGAACAATGACGGGACTTCCAAGAAGATGGTGGCGTGAGCAGGGTGGCAGAAATCTCCTCCCAACACTACATTTATCTATGAAAATAGAGCAAATACAACTATTCCTAAAAGAGAGGCCAGAATACACAAGAAAGCACACAGCATGCAGCAAAACCTGAGAGGACTCGGCACCCCACGAGTCAGGTAACGTACGGAGCCGCGACCTGGCGGGACCCGAGCACTCCCCCCCCCCAGCGCACTGGTGGGAGAAGAGGATTCAGAGCCAGGAGGGCATGGAAGTACAGGCCCGCGAAATAAACAGCCCCAGTGATCTGTGCGGGGAGTACTGACACACATCGCGTGGTGTAGCAGAGATCGGAGAGACAGAGGGTGCAGGATCTCAGCGGGGAATGCACCTGGGTCCTTGCAGCCAGCTCCCGGGAAGGAAAAAAAAAAGAAGAAGAAAAGTGCACGCTTTTTTCAGCAGTCTTAAAGAGACAGGAGTCCAGCAGAGGACTGGATAGCCCCGGCACACTCAGCCCAGCAGGCTGGGAGTCCTGGGGAGTTTCGGACCCTATAGCTGGTGACTGGGAAAGGGTGGCCACACTTAGACTTCCCACAGAGATCAACATCCTCCCATTCGTTCCCACCCCGGCCAGAGATGTAACGGGCCCTGTGGAGCTGCGCAGCCACGGCTCGGGAATAGTGGAGATGACAGAGGAATTAAACAATTTCCAGACAAACGAAAGTTGAGAGAGTTTGCCTCTCATAAACCACCACTACAGGATATCTTAAAAGGACTGCTCTAGAGGGAAGCACCGCTAAGGCTAAAAAGATGTCACCAGAGAAAATAAAATCATAGCAAATAAGACCACATACTAGGCCACAAAAAGAACCTCAGTAAATTCAAAAATGTTGAAATCCTACCAACCAAATTCTCAGATCACAAAGGTATAAAACGAGAAATAAACTTTAGAAAGAAATCAAAAAGGCTCTCACAAATACATGGAGACTTAACAACATTCTCCTAATTAATCAATGGCTTAACGACCAAATCAAAACAGAAATCAAAGAATATATGGAGACTAATGATAACAACACAAAGCCACAACTTCTGTGGGACGCAGCAAAGGCAGTTCTAACAGGAAAGTATATTGCAATCCAGGCCTATTTAAAGAAGGAAGAACATTCCCAAATGAATAGTCTAAAGACACAATTACTGAAATTGGAAAAAGAAGAACAAATGAGGCCCAAAGTCACCAGAAGCAGGCACATAAAAAAATTCAGAGAAGAAATAAATAAATTGAGAAGAATAAAACAATACAAAAAATCAACAAAACCAAGAGCTGGTTCTTTGAAAAAATAAACAAAATAGATAAACCCCTAGCCAGACTCATTAAGAGAAAAAGAGAATCTACACACATAAACAGAATCAGAAATGAGAAAGGAAAAATAACAACAGACCCCACAGAAATCGAAAGAATTATAAGAGAATATTATGAGAATCTATATGTTAACAAGCTGGAAAACATAGAAGAAATAGACTGGACAACTTCTTAGAAAAATACAACCTTCCAAGACTGAACAAGCAAGAAACAGAAAAACTAAACAGACCAATCACCAGCAACGAAATTGAAGCAGTAATCAAAAAACTACCCAAGAACAAAACTCCCGGACCTGATGGATTCACCTCTGAATTCTACCAGACATATAGAGAAGAAATAACACCCATTCTCCTTAAAGATTTCCAAAAAATAGAAGAGGTGGGAATACTTCCAAACTCTTTCTATAAATCCAGCATCACGCTAATACCCAAATCGGGCAAAGACCTCACCAAAAAAGAAAATTACAGACCAATATCCCTGATGAACGTAGATGCAAAAATACTCAACAAAATATTAGCAAACCGAATTCAAAAATACATCAAGAGGATCATACCCCATGATCAAGTGGGATTCATCCCAGGGATGCAAGGATGGTACAACATTCGAAAATCCATCATCATACACCACATCAACAAAAAGAAGAACAAAAACTACATGATCTTCATAGATGCTGAAAAACCATTTGACAAAATTCAGCATCCATTCATGATTAAAACTCTCAACAAAATGGGTATAGACGGCAAGTACCTCAACATCATAAAGGCTATATATGACAAACCCACAGCTAACATCATACTTAACAGCGAGAAGATGAAAGCTTTTCATCAAAGATCGAGAACAAGACAGGGATGCCCACTCTCTCCAATGTTATTCAACATAACGGGAGGTCGTAGCCACGGCAATCAGACAAAACAAAGACATAGAAGGCATCCAGATTAGTAAAGAAGAAATCAAACTGTCAATATTTGCAGATGACATGATACTGTACATAAAAAATACCCTAAAGACTCCACTCTGAAACTACTAGAACTAATATCTGAATTCAGCAAAGTTGCAGGATACAAAATTAACACACAGAAATCTGTTGCTTTCCTATACACTAACGATGACTAACGATGAACTAACAGAAAGAGAAATCAGAAAAACAATTCCATTCACAATTGCATCTAAAAGAATAAAATACCTAGGAATAAACCTAACCAAGGAACTGAAAGACCTGTACTCTGAAAACTGCAAGACACTCCTAAGAGAAATTAAAGAGGACACTAACAAATGGAAATGCATCCCATGCTCTTGGCAAGGAAGAATAAATATTGTCAAAATGGCTATACTACCTAAAGCAATCTACAGATTCAAAGCAATCCCTATCAAACTACCAACAGCTTTCTTCAATGAACTGGAACAAATAGTTCTAAAATTCATATGGAACCACAAAAGACACCGAATAGCCAAAGCAATCCTCAGGAGGAGGAATCAAATGGGGAATTATGCTCCCTGACTTCAAGCTCTACTACAAAGCTACAGTAATCAAGACAATTTGGTATTGGCACAAAAACAGACCCACAGACCAGTGGAACAGAATAGAAAATCCAAACATTAACCCAAACATATACAGTCAACTAATATTTGATAAAGGAGCCTTGCATATACAATAGGGAGATGACAGCCTCTTCAGCAGCTGGTGTTGGAAAAACTGGACAGCTACATGTAAGAGAATGAAACTGGACTACTGTCTAGCCCCATACAAAAAGGTAATCTCAAGGTGGATCAAAGACCTGAATGTAAATCATGAAACCATAAAACTCTTAGGAAAAAACATAGGCTAAAATATCTTGGTCGTAAACATGAGTGACTTCTTCATAAACATATCTCCCCAGGCAAGGGAAACAAAAGCAAAAATGAACAAGTGGGACTATATCAAGCTGAAAAGCTTCTGTACAGCAAAGAACACCATCAGTAGAACAAAAAGACATCCTACAGTATAGGAGAATATATTCATAAATGACATATCTGATAAGGGGTTGACATCCAAAATATATAAAGAACTCACACACCTTAACAAACAAAAAGCAAATAATCCAATTAAGAAATGGGCAGAGGACATGAATAGACACTTCTCCAAAGAAGAAAGTCAGATGGCCAACAGGCACATGAAAAGATGCTCCACATCACTAATCATCAGAGAAATGCAGATTAAAACCACAATGAGATATCACCTCACACCAGTGAGGATAGCCAACATCCAAAACACAAACAACAACAAATGTTGGCGAGGATGTGGAGAAAAGGGAACCCTCCTACACTGCTGGTGGGAATGCAAATTAGTTCAACTATTGTGGAAAGCAGTATGTAGGTTCCTCAAAAAACTCAATATAGAAATACCATTTGACCCAGGAATTCCACTCCTAGGAATTTACCCTAAGAATGCAGCAGCCCAGTTTGAAAAAGACATATGCACCCCTATGTTTATCGCAGCACTATTTACAATAGCCAAGAAATGGAAGCAACCTAACTGTCCATCAGCAGATGAATGGATAAAGAAGAGGTGGTACATATACACAATGGAATATTATTCAGCCATAAGAAGAAAACAAATCCTACCATTTGCAACAACATGGATGGAGCTAGAGGGTATTATGCTCAGTGAAAGCCGAAAAAGACAAGTATCAAATGATTTCCCTCATATGTGGAGTAAAAGAACAAAGGAAAAAAAAACTGAAGGAACAAAACAGCAGCAGACTCACAGAACCCAAGAACGGACTAATAGTTACCAAAGGGAAAGGGACTGGGGAAGATGGGTGGGAAGGGAGGGATAAGAGGGGTAAAGGGGCATTACGATTAGCAGAAGTAATGTTCGGGGGGCATGGGGAGGGCTATACAACTCAGAGAAGACAAGTAGTGATTCTGTAGCATCTCACTACGCTGATGGACAGTGACTGTAATGGGGTTGGTGGGGTTTCCTGATCAAGGAATATTGATATATTCACCATATAATCACCATAATATTGCACATGTAATTGTAGATCAATGATACCAAAATAAAGTATAAATAAAAATTAATTAATTAATTAATTAAATAAAAAAGAAGGAACAATGAGGTTCAGAAGTTCTTAACTCCGTATGGAGTAGTAGAGGCCATGACATACCAAAGGAGCCCCCAAAACTCATAATTCTCCAGGGATCATAACAGATAAGGACTTAACCCCAAAGATCTTCCAAGTAAGAAAAGGTTGTCTTGCCTAATCTTTCCTCTACTCGAGTAATCCTCAGAAACTCAATGGAGATGGCTTCAGTCAATGTACAGTTTGCCAAGTCAGGAGAGTAAAGCCGTGGCTACCTGTCTCTGGAGAAAGAGCTAACACTCACCTCTTTCTTGGGTCCCTATGCTGCAGAAAGTGAAAGGACAGGAGATTCGGGATCCCAACTATTTTCTCCCTCTTTGGAGATGACTGACATCTTGTATCAACCAACAGGACATAGTGAGAATGTGTGTGGGAAAATGGCATGCTCGCAATGGGATCCCCAAACAGAAACTGCCCTTCTTGTGAGCAAAATCCTACATGGAGGGCAAAGACCTGAATTGGAAAGGAATTTGATCTCTGTTATAGTAGTCATCTGTAATTAAAAGGAAAAGATGTCCACTCTAAAAGACAGAGTCTCAAGATAATGAAGCTCTGAAAGAAGCTCCAAATCTTGTGGGCTACATCTTATGTGGAGCAAGCAGAAACTGGTCTAGATAATTCCTTCTGGGGACAAGGTAGTCTGGCTTGGAGTAGGAAGAGTTTGAGCGTAAAAGTTTTTGGTTTGGTTCATTTCAGGCATTTTTAAGATGTGTAAATTTCTTATCCTAGCATTTTTCCTATTTGCTCTCTGCTGCAGCCAAAGCTGAGAGACTACTGTGTGAATTTTCAAGAAGATAAATCTTAGACAAAGGTGCTGGAAAAAGATAAAGATATCAAAGTAGCATAGGTTACCCAAGACTTGTAGAAAGCAGAAGCTAATTAAAAAGCAAAATTTCAGAGGACAGTTAATGACAGAAATGATTTTTGTGAACCCCTGACAAGCATCCACAGCAAGGCAATAAGAAAACTTTGAGATCCTAAAAGAACTTTAAAAATACAGATGAAATTCAAGATTAGTTACAATCATGAGGTGCTGGGCTCACACTATAAATTTTAGTTAAGTCTTCATTGAGTTTATCAAGATACTAGGAACTTGGGATCAAAGGATGAATGGAAAGCCAAATCCAGTAGCTCTGCATATATGATTTAAGCAGAAAAAAATACTAGCTACCAATAGCTAACATGTCTTGGGTCCTTACCTAGTGCCAGGCACTATTCTTATTGCTTTAAGGTAGAAGCTATTATTATTCCCATTGGCAGGTAAGGAAACTGATGCACTGAGAGGTTTGACAATTTGCCCTCCAATATGCCACCACCAATCAGCAAGCCAGAAATTCCAACCCAGGCTACCTAGCTCCACAACCTGAAGAAGAGGTCCTTATAGAAAATTAGGGGTGAATTAGGGATACCACCTCTGTATGTTTCTACTTTGCCAGAAGATGGAAGTATTTTTACAGTGTCTGTGGGAGAGGAGATAGTCTGAACAGGTAATACACAATGTCCTGTTTCCCCTTCCCTCTTTCTCAGGTATGGTGATATCTGCAAAGGCCACCCTGTGAGCTGTGGTGCCAGGAGGCCCATATCTGAGAGCAGAGTGACAATGGCAGAAGCTCTCACTTCTTCATGGTGTGCGCTTATGGAGGATAATCCCCTCTTACTGGATAATCCCCTCTTACTGGTATGTATTCTTAGGGTGACCAACTGGACCTGGTTTGTCCAGAAGTTTCCCAGTTTTAGCACAAAAAGTATATGGTATATGGCACATAAGGTATATGGCAAGAGACAACTACATTTATCTTCCTCTTCCCAAATCAGGATAGGTCTCAAGGAAAAGGAAGTAAGTATAGGAAAAGGATTTCTTTTGTGATCTAACCCAGTTCACAGAATGGGATGCCAGATCACACAGGAAATATTCAGTAGCAGTATATGCTAGCTGAATATTCCATGGGTCAAGTGTCTAAGAACCAAGCAAGGCAAGTTGAAGATCTTAACAAAGTCCAGAAGAGCCTTTTTAGATTAATGCTTTCTTGACAGTAAACAAGGCTGACAGCTTTGCATGTAAACCTATCACTCCAGTGTTTACCTGAGAAGGACATTTGCCAGTACACAAATGGGCAGAGGATGCAAAGACAATTCAGGTACCCTGTTTACTGGAAACACTGTATCTAAATAAATCCCTCACTATTTCCAAAATGAGTAATCAGAAACCACAGATAAACAATTTGATAAAAATACTGCAAAACATGAGAAAAGTAATATGTATACTGAAGATTCAGGTATCTTAGGATGCAACCACATTGTGAATATAATAAAAAGTCATTGAATTATATATTTTAAATTGGTAAATTGTGGAGTGTGTAAACTATATATCAATAAAGCTAGTTTTTATTGAAATGTCATTGGTATACAATCTTACATTGGTTTCAAATGTACAACACAGTGGTTCCACAGTTACCCATATTATTAAACCCTCACCCCCTCTATTGCAGTTACTATCTATCAACATAGAAAGATATTGCTTATATTGTGATTGTGAATTATTGTGACCCTCTATGCCCCTCACCCTCCCCACCCACCCACTCCAACCCCTCCCCCTTGGTAACAACTCCCTTCTCAGTGTCTATGGGTCTGTTGCTCTTTTGTTTCATTCTGTTTTAATAAAGCTATTTTTTAAAGAGAAATCCTAAGTTTCAAATAGACTTAACCTCTAAAAACCAAAGAAAACTCTAAAGAATAAAAAGACTGAAATACAATGACAATAAAAGGATAAGAAAAAAATGCCAAAAGATATAAAAAGAGAGAGAGAAAATTGATAAAGTGGGTGTTCATTTCACGAAGTTAGAAAATGAACCATTGAGGAACCCTAAGGAAAACTAGCAAGTTTAGTAAAGATAAAAGCCACAATCTTTTAATTAGAAAAGAGACACAAGAGTCTATAAATAAAGTTAAGCTTCTGATTACTGATTATTTCCTCTCTTACTATACTACACAAAAAACTAAATCCATTTCACCATATTTGGATAGCAGTGCATTTGGAATGGTCTGATCTAAAAGACAGGCTATGTCACATAGCATAATTTCACTTGGTATGTTAGTGGGGTAAGGGAGGTACTATCAAAACACAGACAAATAATCTTAACAGCAGCAGAAATCAGATACTATGACAAGCCTGTGTGACTACCATATGAATTAGGACATAGTGGATACTAAAAAACCACGATGGTTCCAAAATATATAAACCCAAACTGAAAAACAATGGAAGCCAACTCTCCGAATAGCAAGCAGGAATTTGCAATTAAGTTGCTTCTTCTGTGGGTAATTCTATGTATCTTGCTCCCAAGCATCAGGATTTATTCACCTGTCCCCAATACATTAGAACTAAAAATATGGCGTATAAAAACCTTTGTTGCAAAGCTAGATATTTTGCAGATACTAATTAATTACTATAATTATAGAAAATTATTGTAACATTCATGTTTTTTTAATTAAACTTTAATATTGGCCTTAATGATTCTTGCATGTAACATCAGGTAATAAAGCCAGTTGATAAATAAATCCAAGGACTGATTATTTGAAAAACAAATAGATTAAACTTTTACAAACGTAATCACAAAAGACAAAAAGATAAGAATTAGAAAGAGGATACAACTAAAAATGTGGAAGAGTTATATCATTTTTCAAGCATAAGGTATTTGGATATAAAATTTTATCTAATAATTTTTAAGATCTAGAACTTTAACAGGTATTAGAGTCACCTACAAAACTTATGAAAACAAGAGTTTATAACTGAGAAGGTCTGGGATGCTACACAGAAAAATCTCACTTATAACAAATTCCCAGATGAGAAAGATGCTACTGGTCTGGAAACTATACTTTAAGAACCACTGATTTACATAAAGAGAAGCTGCTTTCGGGAAAATGTGAATAACTGAATGAGTGAAGTTGTTAAAAACCTGAAAAATCAAAAGTTATTCAGGAATTACTTTATTAAATGGTTCCTAAACTAGAGAATTTGCCTGTTGAGTTCTTTAAAAATATTAAGCAACATAACCCCCATGTCAACTATTTCTGAGCATCAAAAAATATAGAAACCTATCCAATTCATTTGGAAGCTAGCATAACTCTGAAAGCAAAACCTGTAAAAGCACAAAAAGAAAAAAAATTATAAACCTGAAGTTGTTTGACCATTTGTATAACTATGAAACTTCATTCACATGAAATCGTATGTGGATGGATAATTCATTAATCCAACAAAAGAAGAGATGCTCTCTATAGAGGGACTTCTCAGTCCTAACATAGCAGCCACACAGTGGTCATTGCTCTAGTCCAAATTCATGAAGGACTATGAACTTCAACATGCTAAACAAAATACCGGTAGGCTGATGAATAAAAAGAATCAATCAAGTAAGCATTAAATGCAGGCATGCTTTAGTAATAGGAGAATCTATCACTATAAATCAAATCAGTTGGCTCAATAAGAAAAAAAAATTGTTAAAACAACTATTCTCATTGAAAATGTCTTTGTAAACTAAAAGTACAAGGGAGCCTATTAATCATGGTTAATTGTATCAAGCTCAAATCAACATCCGTTATAGAGAAGCTTTGGAGTCCAAAGTATTTGCTCAAGACTTTTGAGACTTTTTTAAGACTAACCATACTTGCTTAGAAGGCTCTAGGTGTCATTCGCACAAAAGGTGTTACAATAAAGGTGAATACAGAGTATAGCAGCATCGCTCAATGACTGTTCAAGACAAGAAACACCAGTTTTAGGGGTAGGGGACCTCTATCAGGAGTTTGTAAAGTTTGGGAATTCTCTTGTTATGTGAAGTCAAACTTACTTCTCAGTACTTAACATGCATTATGATATGCTATGCAAGACATGCCAAACCTGAGTGACCACATACAATATTCTTTTTGAGGAACAACATATGAAACACTTTGAGGAAATTCTATGATAAAGAACCTGATTGATTTTTCTAAAGTAGACATGTGACAGGTAAAATTTCCTCCTTATATGAAAGACAGCTTATCTCTCTACCAGCTCACTGTGGCAAGCCCTGTAATCTGGCGACCTTTGGCAAAGATGTAGCAACAAAACCAGTGAAATGCCCTAAAGGTTGTGTTTCCATATTACTTCTTGGGATGCTATAGATTTTTGTCATATTCAAGATATTTTGGCATTTTCTTGACATTCCAAATGCTGACTAAAAGCTCTACAGACTTCTAATAAGTTTTGTCTCCATCTTCTTGAAAAGATTTCCAGGTAACTTGGGAATATAAAACACTGTGAATTGTTTTATAATTCACACAGCTACTGAAATTATTTTAAGTAAATAAGATCTACATATCATTTCATTTTGGCATGTCTAAGATGCTGTCAGGTGTATTATCAAAGCAATGAAAACAAATGTGTATCTACTAGGAATTCTTTCTTAAATAATGATGAAGATCAAGCTTTAGTATGTGTTGGTCCATATCCACTTTTCAGCTCTGTTAGGGAAATAATGCTCCTAAATTTTTCCCTAATGCACATATGATGAAAATTACTTCATATATGCCTTGTCCATCCTCCTGACACTCGGCAGGAAATGCTGATGATTCAGTGTGTTTACCCAGCATATCCAGTATACTTTGTGTACTTTTTAAAAAATTTATACACATTGTTCACTTCAAACATGCCCACTCATAATGGCCAATTACCCCTTCTAATTATTCTCATGGAAAATAAATGCTTTACTATTAATTTTAAACTTCTTCTTTAGCAAAATCAGAATGCATTAAATAATTTCTAATTTCCTTTGGGAATATGAACAGACTCTTCCCACTATATTTGTTGGCCCTTTCAAACATTTTCATGTCATAGTCCAATCATTTCTGTTTTCCTTTTTATTTTCTGTCAGGGTTGTACTGAGGCAAACTGCCCAATGTACAAACCCTCTTTGAAAGAAAGTAGATTTAAGGAAGAAGTAACATTTAATAATGCAAAAAATGGTACCCCATTAGTCTAAAATCTTTAGTTCATCTTCCAAGTATGACTTTCTCCTAAGAAGCATGTTAACCTCTAGAAAATTCTATTTTATTTATGCATTAAATCTTTCTCTGTTTGTCTACAATGGCTTAAGATATAAAGGTTTTTTAAAGGGATTTGGTTTGGTGTTTCTGTTTCAAAAAATGTATTCAGGCAAAATCAATTACATTAATCATCTCAATAATCCTTGAATGAAAATGTTAAGTATTCTTTCTTAGTATCTTAGAATAAAGAGATAATAAATTAAAAAGAAAATGATTGACTAGGTACATAACATGGTGCTCAATAATGTGGTAGATACAAATGAAATAGAAAATATATCACATGACCCCAAAAACCTTACCATCTGCCTGAAAAGGGAATACTTTTAGAAGACTCAGAAAATAAAGACAATATAAGGAAAAAATTCTGACACCATAATCCATGTGGTTTTGTCACAGAACAGTATTGCATTTTAATATAAAGCAAATCTAAATACAAATTTTAATTTTTACATTGACTTCCCAAAGAACACACTGAAGAATTAATAGGTTCCATTCTGAAACCACCTCAGAAGGGAAAATTTATCCCTGGACTGGATTTCAACATCCTCCCTTTCTCCAGAAACTCAGCATACCATCATACAGACTGTGCACTGCACAACTCCACAGTGCAGCATCTACACAAGACATGGTGCAATGGTACCATTAGGAATCGTGCAATGGGGCATTCCTGACTCTATTGTCATATCAGAGTTGATGCTCCCTACATCTACTGCTCCTCAACTCCTGCTATGTTGAGCAAAGTCACAAAGTTTTTAAAAAAACATCTTGTTTTAAATTTCCTTTGTTCCCTTCTTTTTCTGTCACCTTTTGTCTGTTCTGTGTTCTCTGTTGCCACTACACAAATGCACACACAAACATAAACATACTTCATTTCATACTGTCAGGGAGTAAGCCTCTTCATCACACCTACCCTTGGATTTCATTATGGTACTACCTTTTTACATTTTTAAACATATCTTAGTCAGTAGGTTATCTCTTTAAGACAGACTATATTTTTGTTCATTCAACTAAAATTTATTTATTCAGTTATCTACTGCTGAATATCTACTACTACTATTTATTGAGTATATATGTGTGTATGTATGTATGTACACATGTATGCATTTTCATAAATGTGTGCGTACACACATACTTCACTGATTCCCCACATGACACCTCCCTCCTTGTTATCAGAATCGAGTTTCTGTTCAGATATCAAGGTATCCCTTCAGCTCGGAGAAGATGGACTTGGCTGTTAGTCTAAAGCAGGTAGATGACAACTTCTGGACAATGAGATGTAAGAGGAAGTCTGATGAGGAAAGGAAGGCCTCTGGGGAATACTGTCCTAGTTCATATGAGGCAGGCATGGGAGGAGTTTCTTGCCTCCGACACGATGCCTGGAGCTGCTGTAGCTATTTTGCCATAACGAGGAGAAAAGGAAGTAAATCACCAAGACACTGATTCAGAGCCAGACAGTGTTAAGCCACCAAACCAATGCCAGAAATGGCCCCACTTCTTGATATGTAAGAAAAAAAGAAAGGCCTGTTATTTTTCTTAAAGCCTAAAGCATTTCTAACTGATAGAGCTCTTCTCCATGTGAAATAAAGTCTTATCACATGTTAAATAATTTGGGGTTTCAATGAAGAAGAGTATTCTGGAGGACTGGGTCCCTGATGCCACAGTATATACATAGGTGTCTTTAATGACTTCTCTAATGTCGTCTTACTACTACATCTGCCTATTCCTGGTGCATATTTAGTGAGCCTAAGTTTTAAACACACCAGCTTGAAAAGGACCCCCAGAAAAGTGGCAGCTCTTTACAAAGAAAAATGTGAAAAAGACAAAGTAACAAACTAAGTAAATACTCCAACAGTGAGTACTGGCCACATAGTCAAGACCACCAGAGCTGTGCACACAATATGGGAGAACCACATAACCACCAGTGGTATTTACCTCTATTTAGATTCATCTGAAAAGAAGCACCTGATAACTACAAACAGCATCATTCCCAAGCACAAAGGACTCACCTAGTTCTTTGATCTAAGACCTGTTTAAAAAACAAGGTAATGCGACATTTAAGTTCCAGGAAGATGGCGGCATGAGCAGGGTGGCGGAAATCCCCTCCCAAAACCATATGTATTTACGAAAATACAACAAATACTATTCCTAAAAAAGAGACCAGAAGATACAGGACAGCACACAGCCTGCATCTATACCTGAGAGGACTCAGCACGCCACGAGGTGGGTAAGATGCGGAGCCGCAACCTGGCAGGACCCAAGCACTGCCCCACCCCAGCACACTGCCGGGAGGAAAGGATTCAGAGCCAGGAGAGAGTGGAAGTACAGGCCCGTGAAATAACCAGCCCTGGTGATCTGTGCAGGGAGTACTGACACACATTGTGTGGTGTATCGGAGATTAGAGAGAAAAAGGGTGCAGGATCTGAGCCTAGGAACGCACCCAGGTCCTCGCAGGTGGCTCCCCAGGACAAAAGAAAAGCACGCACTTTTTTTTTAGTGGTCTTAAAGAGACAAGGGCCCATGATCGTCCCAGCACACTCAGCCCAGCAGGTTGGAAGTACTGGGGAATTTTGGACCCCTTGGCTGGTGACAGGGAAGAAGTAGCTGCTCAGACACCCAAGAGATCAACAGCCTCCCATTCGTTCCCACCCAGGCCAGAGCTACAAAGGGCCATGTGGAAGACGCAGCCACAGCTGCGGAATAGTGGAGCAAAAGGGCCACCTACAGTACCCCACAGAATCTACTCCCAGTGGGCGATTTTTCCTTTTTTTCTTTCATTTTTCTTTTCTTTCTTTTCCTTCTCTCTTTTTTCTCTTTTCTTTCTTTTCTTTCTTTTTTTTCTCTTCTCTTTTTTCTTTTTTTTTTTTTAAGTCTTAAAGAGCCCAGCTGCCATACATGGCACCTACCAGTGACCACTTCTATCGCCATGAAAAGACACAGGAATATGGTATAAACAAATCTTACCCACACCCAGAAACACCAGAGAGGGAACCTGAAGGGATGGAAATGCACAACCATCCTGAAAAAGAATTCAGAACAAAGGTCATAACCATACTGATGGATCTACAGAGAAATATGCAAGAGCTGAGGGAGGAAGTGAGGGAAGTGAGGAAAGACAATGCAGAAATCAGACAAGCGATCGATGGGCTTAGCAGCAGACTAGACGAGATGCAAGAGACTGTTAATGGAATAGAAATCAGAGAACAGGAATACAGAGAAGCTGAGGCAGAGAGAGATTAAAGGATTTCTAGGAATGAAAGAATATTAACAGAACTATGTGACCAATCCAAATGGAACAATATTCGCATTATAGGAGCACGAGAGGAAGAAGAGAGAGAAAAAGGGATAGAAAGTGTCATTGAAGAAATAATTGCTGAAAAATTCCCCATGCTGGGGAAGGAAATAGTTTCGCAGTCCACAGAACCCACAGAACTCCCAATACAAGGGACCCAAGGAAGACAACACCAAGACACATAATAATTAAAATAGCAAAGATCAAAGATAAACACAGAGTATTAAACGCAGCTAGAGAGAGAAAACAGATCACCTACAAAGGAAAACCCAACACACTATCATAAGAATTCTCAAAAGAAACCTTACAGGCCAGAAGAGAATGGCATGATATATTTAACGTAATGAAACAGAAGGGCCTCGAACCAAGAATATTGTATCCACCACGATTATCATTTAAATGTGATGGAAGGATTAAACAATTTCCAGACAAGCGAAAGTTGAGAGAGTTTGCCTCTCATAAACCACCACTACAGGATATCTTAAACAGACTGCTCTAGAGGGAAGCACCCCTAAGGCTAAAAACATGTCACCAGAGAAAATAAAATCATAGCAAAGAAAGCAGACCATTCAAATACTAACTAAAGGCAAAGAATAAAACACCTAGTATATAAAGAATGGAGGAGGAAGAATAGAAAGGGAGAGAAATAAAGAAACATCAGACTGTGTTTACAATAACTTAACAAGAAAGTTAAGTTGGATTGTAAGACAGTAAAGAAGCAAGTCTTGAACCTTTGGTAACCACGAAACTAAAGCCAGCAATGGCAATAAATACATATCTATCGATAATCACCCTAAATGTAAAAGGACTGAATGCACCAATCAAAAGACAGAGTAACGGAATGGATAAAAAAAGCAGGACCCATCTATATGCTGTTAACAAGAGACATACCTCAAACCCAAAGATATACACAGACAAAAAGTGAAGGGATGGAAAAATATATTTCATGAAAACAACAAAGAGAAAAAAGCAGGTGTTGCAGTACTTGTATCAGACAAAATAGACTTCAAAACGAAGAAAGTAGCAAGACATAAAGAAGCACATTACATAATGATAAAGGGGTCAGTCCAACAAGAAGATATAACCATTCTATATATATATGCTCCCAACACGGGAGTGCCAGCATATGTGAAACAAATACTAACAGAAGTGAATGAGGAAATAAAAAGCAATGCATTCATTTTAGGAGACTACAACACACCACTCACTCCAAAGGACAGACCAACCAGATAGAAAATAAGTAAAGACACAGAGGCACTGAACAACACACTAGAACAGATGGACCTAACAGACATCTACAGAACTCTGCACCCAAAAGCAGCAGGGTACACATTCTTCTCAAGTACACATGGAACATTCTCCAGAATAGACCATATACTAGGCCACAAAAACAACCTAAGTAAATTAAAAAATACTGAAATTCTACCAACCAACTTCTCAGATCACAAAGGTATAAAACTATTAATAAATTTTAGAAAGAAATCAAAAAGACTCACAAATATATGGAGAGTTAACAACATTCTCCTAATTAATCAAGGGGTTAATGACCAAATCAAAACAGAAATCAAAGAATATATGGAGACTAAGGACAACAATAACGCAAAACCACAACTTCTGTGGGACGCAGCAAAGGCAGTTCTAAGAGGAAAGTACATTGCAATCCAGGCCTACTTAAAGAAGGAAGAAAATTCCCATATGAGTAGTCTAAAGACACAATTACTGAAATTGAAAAAAGAAGAACAAATGAGGCCCAAAGTCACCAGAAGGAGGGACATAATAAAGATCAGACAAAAAATAAATAAAATTGAGAAAAATAAAACAATAGAAAAATCAATGAAACCAAGAGCTGGTGCTTTGAGAAAATAAACAAAATAGACAAACCTCTAGCCAGACTCATTAAGAGAAAAAGAGAATCTACACACATAAACAGAATCAGAAATGAGAAAGGAAAAATAACAACAGACCCAACAGAAATACAAAGAATTCTAAGAGAATATTATGAGAATCTGTATGCTAACAAGCTGGAAAACATAGAAGAAATGGACAACTTCTTAGAAAAATACAACCTTCCAAGACTGACCAAGCAAGAAACAGAAAAACTAAACAGACCAATCACCAGCAACAAAATTGAATCGGTAATCAAAAAACTACCCAAGAACAAAAGCCCTGGACCTGATGGATTCACCTCTGAATTCTACCAGACATATAGAGAAGAAATAACACCCATTCTCCTTAAAGTTTTCCAAAAAATAGAAGAGGAGGGAATACTTCCAAACTCTTTCTATGAAGCCAGCATCACTCTAATACCAAAACCGGGCAAAGACCTCACCAAAAAAGAAAATTACAGACCAATATCCCTGCTGAACTTAGATGCAAAAATACTCAACAAATTATTAGCAAACCGAACTCAAAAATACATCAAGAGTATCATACACCATGATTAAGTGGAATTCATCCCAGGGATGCAAGGATGGTATAACATTCGAAAATCCATCAACATCATCCACCACATCAACAAAAAAGAAGAACAAAAACCACATGATCATCTCCATAGATACTGAAAAAGCATTTGACAAAATTCAGCATCCACATGATTAAAACTCTCAACAAAATGGGTATAGAGTACTTCAACATCATAAAGGCCATATAAGACAAACGCACAGCTAACATCATACATAACAGAGAGAAGTTGAAAGCTTTTCATCTAAGATCAGGAACAAGACAGGGATACCCACTCTCTCTACTGTTGTTCAGCATAGTACTGGAGGTCCTAGCCACAGCAATCAGACAAAACAAAGAAATACAAGCCATCCAGATTGGTAAAGAAGAAGTCAAATTGTCACTATTTGCAGATGACATGATATTGTACATAAAAAACTCTAAAGACTCCACTCCAAAACTACTAAAACTAATATCTGAATTCAGCAAAGTTGCAGGATACAAAATTAACACACAGATATCTGTTGCTTTCCTATACACTAACGATGAACTAACACAAAGAGAATTCAGAAAAACAATTCCATTCGCAATTGCATCAAAAAGAATAAAATACCTAGGAATAAACCTAACGAAGGAAGTGAAAGACCTGAACTCTGAAAACTACAAGACACTACTAAGAGAAATTAAAGAGGACACTAACAAATGGAAACGCATCCCATGCTCTTGGCTAGGAAGAATAAATATTGTCAAAATGGCTATATTACTTAAAGCAATCTACAGATTCAGCGCAATCCCTGTCAAACTACCAACAGCTTTCTTCAATGAACTGGAACAAATAATTCTAAAATTCATATGGAACCACAAAAGACCCCGAATGGCCAAAGCAATCCTGAGAAGGAGGAATCAAACAGGGGGAATTATGCTCCCTGACTTCAAGCTCTACTACAAAGCCACAGTAATCAAGACAATTTGGTATTGGCACAAAAACAGACCCACAGACCAGTGGAACAGAATAGAAAATCCAAACATTAACCCAAACATATACAGTCAATTAATATTTGATAAAGGAGCCTTGGATATACAATGGGGAGATGACAGCCTCTTCAGCAGCTGGTGTTGGAAAAACTGGACAGCTACATGTAAGAGAATGAAACTGGACTACTGTCTAACCCCATACACAAAGGTAAACTCAAGGTGGATCAAAGACCTGAATGTAAGTCATGAAACCATAAAACTCTTAGAAAAAAACATAGGCAAAA
>JAQQAC010013450.1:19545627-19593544 GCA_029783875.1 Phataginus tricuspis
GAATCTACACACATAAACAGAATCAGAAATGAGAAAGGAAAAATAACAACAGACCCAACAGAAATACAAAGAATTCTAAGAGAATATTATGAGAATCTGTATGCTAACAAGCTGGAAAACATAGAAGAAATGGACAACTTCTTAGAAAAATACAACCTTCCAAGACTGACCAAGCAAGAAACAGAAAAACTAAACAGACCAATCACCAGCAACAAAATTGAATCGGTAATCAAAAAACTACCCAAGAACAAAAGCCCTGGACCTGATGGATTCACCTCTGAATTCTACCAGACATATAGAGAAGAAATAACACACATTCTCCTTAAAGTTTTCCAAAAAATAGAAGAGGAGGGAATACTTCCAAACTCTTTCTATGAAGCCAGCATCACTCTAATACCAAAACCGGGCAAAGACCTCACCAAAAAAGAAAATTACAGACCAATATCCCTGCTGAACTTAGATGCAAAAATACTCAACAAATTATTAGCAAACCGAACTCAAAAATACATCAAGAGTATCATACACCATGATTAAGTGGAATTCATCCCAGGGATGCAAGGATGGTATAACATTCGAAAATCCATCAACATCATCCACCACATCAACAAAAAAGAAGAACAAAAACCACATGATCATCTCCATAGATACTGAAAAAGCATTTGACAAAATTCAGCATCCACATGATTAAAACTCTCAACAAAATGGGTATAGAGTACTTCAACATCATAAAGGCCATATAAGACAAACGCACAGCTAACATCATACATAACAGAGAGAAGTTGAAAGCTTTTCATCTAAGATCAGGAACAAGACAGGGATACCCACTCTCTCTACTGTTGTTCAGCATAGTACTGGAGGTCCTAGCCACAGCAATCAGACAAAACAAAGAAATACAAGCCATCCAGATTGGTAAAGAAGAAGTCAAATTGTCACTATTTGCAGATGACATGATATTGTACATAAAAAACTCTAAAGACTCCACTCCAAAACTACTAAAACTAATATCTGAATTCAGCAAAGTTGCAGGATACAAAATTAACACACAGATATCTGTTGCTTTCCTATACACTAACGATGAACTAACACAAAGAGAATTCAGAAAAACAATTCCATTCGCAATTGCATCAAAAAGAATAAAATACCTAGGAATAAACCTAACGAAGGAAGTGAAAGACCTGAACTCTGAAAACTACAAGACACTACTAAGAGAAATTAAAGAGGACACTAACAAATGGAAACGCATCCCATGCTCTTGGCTAGGAAGAATAAATATTGTCAAAATGGCTATATTACTTAAAGCAATCTACAGATTCAGCGCAATCCCTGTCAAACTACCAACAGCTTTCTTCAATGAACTGGAACAAATAATTCTAAAATTCATATGGAACCACAAAAGACCCCGAATGGCCAAAGCAATCCTGAGAAGGAGGAATCAAACAGGGGGAATTATGCTCCCTGACTTCAAGCTCTACTACAAAGCCACAGTAATCAAGACAATTTGGTATTGGCACAAAAACAGACCCACAGACCAGTGGAACAAAATAGAAAACCCAAACATCTACAGTCAATTAATATTTGATAAAGGAGCCTTGGATATACAATGGGGAGGTGACATCCTCTTTAGCAGCTGGTGTTGGAAAAACTGGACAGCTACATGTAAGAGAATGAAACTGGACTACTGTCTAACCCCATACACAAAGGTAAACTCAAGGTGGATCAAAGACCTGAATGTAAGTCATGAAACCATAAAACTCTTAGAAAAAAACATAGGCAAAAATCTCTTGGACATAAACATGAGCGACTTCTTCATGAACATATCCCAACGGGCAAGGGAAACAAAAGCAAAAATGAACAAGTGGGACTATATCGATAAAGCTGAAAAGCTTCTTTACAGCGAATGGCACCATCAGTAGAACAAAAAGACATCCTACAGTATGGGAGAATACATTCATAAATGACGTGTCCAATAAGGGGTTGACATCCAAAATATATAAAGAACTCATGCGCCTTAACAAACAAAAAGCAAATAATCCAATTATGAAATGGGCAGAGGACATGAATAGACACTTCTCCAAAGAAGAAAGTCAGGTGGCCAACAGGCACATGAAAAGATACTCCACATCGCTAGTCATCAGAGAAATGCAGATTAAAACCACAATGAGATATCACCCCACACCAGTGAGGATGGCCAACATCCAAAACACAAACAACAACAAATGTTGGCGAGGATGTGGAGAAGAGGGAACCCTCCTACACTGCTGGTGGGAATGCAAATTAGTTCAACTATTGTGGAAAGCAGTATGTAGGTTCCTCAAAAAACTCAATATAGAAATACCATTTGACCCAGGAATTCCACTCCTAGGAATTTACCCTAAGAATGCAGCAGCCCCGTTTGAAAAAGACATATGCACCCCTATGTTTATCACAGCACTATTTACAATAGCCCAGAAATGGAAGCAACCTAAGTGTCCATCAGTAGATGAATGGATAAAGAAGAGGTGGTACATATACACAATGGAATATTATTCAGCCATAAGAAGAAAACAAATCCTACCATTTGCAACAACATGGATGGAGCTAGAGGGTATTAAGCTCAGTGAAATAAGCCAAGCCAAAAAAGACAAGTATCAAATGATTTCACTCATATGTGGAGTATAAGAACAAAGAAAAAAACTGAAGGAACAAAACAGCAGCAGACTCACAGAACCCAAGAACGGACTAATAGTTACCAAAGGGAAAGGGACTGAGGAGGATGGGTGGGAAGGGAGAGATAAGGGGGAAAAGGGGGCATTACGAGTAGCAGATGTAATTTTGGGAGGGTATAGGGAGGGCTGTACAACCCAGAGAAGACAAGTAGTGATTCTGTAGCATCTCACTACGCTTATGGACAGTGACTGTAATGGTTTTGGTGGGGAGGACTTGATGAAGGGGGTAGTTTAATAACCATAATATTGCACATGTAATTGTAGATTAATGATACCAAAATAAATTATTTAAAAAAAAGGTAATACGTATTGGAGAATTTACTAAACATTTGCTTCTAAGCCAAATGATATGTAGCACCTACCAGAGCTGGATTCCAGCTTGCTATTATTTTGAACAAAATTTTTAATGTGGATAAAATATGTCACAGCAAATGCTGTAAAGGTGTAATAAATCATTCAGAAAGCACAATTCCTAAAAATCTGCTTACATGAGCATTATGTTAGTAATTTAGCTGTGCATCATCTTTTGACAGGTAGATGCTATTGGTTATATGATTCTAAGAAGAAAAATAAAGACAGTCTCACACTAAGTCTGCTCAGGATTTAACAGAACTGCAAGATGCACAGGCAAGCACAGTTACCACAAGGGAACTAACTACAATGATGCCTGTTAATATAAATTGTCTGAATCATGAAACATGAGTAGAGTGGTTCCCACTGAAAAGACTCTATCATGTCTTAGGACAAATTAGGCACACACATAAAGTGTTCTGCCTATGCAGTGAATAACTTATACATGCAAAATCAAAGATCACGAAATAAAGTTTTAAAAAAGATAAACTCAAGAGCTGGTTGTCCCATTTACTATTGTAGGACATTGTGAGAATCACATCACCACTCTGAGCTTCCATGTTCCCATCTGATATCCTGCAGCATTGAATTACAATTTGCAATCATTTTACTTTTTGTGCTTTTGTCCATCTCCCTCAATAGAATATAAACTGTACAAATATAAGGATCATGCCTGTCTCAGATCTCTACAGTATCCCCATCCCCTAACACAGGGCTAACCTATTATAGATTCTCAATTTTAAAAAAATTGAGTAAGTAAATTAATCCCTACAAATGCAATGAAACTCATTAGATTGTTTTAAGAACCAAATGAGAGAGTGTCCTGTAGCTGTTCTATAAAGTATTGTTAAGAGTAATATTAACTAGACAAATGTTTCAATCAAGTCTTCATGAATTTACAGAAAGTAAAACTAGGCTATGCATACAACTGGAATTGTTGAGTCCTTTAATCTTTAAGCCACAGCTGGACATCCTAAAATGCAGATAAGTCTATCTCATCTGATGTGATAATAAGATAAAATAATGTATATGTGGCCATTAATAGTGGCCCCCAATGTCCTAATCTCTGAAATGTGTGAGTTTTAGCTTATATGGCAAAAGAGACTTGGCAGATGCTATCAAATTAAGGATCCTTGAAGCAGGGAAATTATCCTAATTCCCCGGGTGGGCTCAGTGTAATCACAAAGGTCCTTCTAAGAGAAATGCAGGAAGACTCAGAGTGAGCAGAGAAAGGGACATGGTGATGGAAGCTGAGTCAGAGTGATGCCCTTTGAAGACAGAGGAAGTGATCAAAGCCAACGAATAGAAGCAGCCACTGGAAGCTAAAAAAAAAAGGCAAGGAAATGGATTCTCCTCCACAGATCCTCCAGAAGGAACTCACCTTTCCAGCCCTTGATTTTAGCTCAGTGAAAATGATTTCAGAATTCTAACCTTCAGAACTGAAAGACAGTAATTCAGTGTTGCTTTAAGTCACTACGTTTCTGGTGATCCTTTTTACAAGAGCAATAAGATACTAATACAGCATGTCAGGTTGGTTTTAGCTGTGAATTGGTACACAAGAATAATGTATTAGGGTTTAATGTCTGAGTGAACTGTGTGAAAGGATCCCTGTGTTCAAAGGAGCAGTTGCACCAGCCACTGACTATAATTTTAGGAGGATTGATGGTTTAGGCCCTTGATATTGTTAGAAGATTACTGCAAGCACAAATATTAACCCCCAATTCTCTGACAGATATTTTGCAATTATAATTAAGGCCTCTATATGTGGTAGTACATTTTTGGTATACTGGCTCATTTAATTCTTGCAAAATCCCTGTGTGGTGGGTATCACTGTCTCCATCTTATGTATAAGAAAACTTTACTTCTGAGAGGGATCAAGTAAATTGCCCAAGGTGAAACACATGTATAAGTGGTAGTGCCAAGGCTAGAGACCAGGTTTAGTGGTGGCAGTTTGGCTTTGGTATAAGGAAGGCTTCTGCAGATTAAGCTGAAAGCAATAAGGAAAAATTGCTTTGTCCTGCTTCTTGCTAGATCACTGGTTCCATGGGGACTACTCATGAACTCTCTCTACAATACCTATACTGAACAAAATGAAATTGGAAGTCTGCCTAGAATTGCATCTTTGTTTATTAGGGATATTGGTCTGTAATGTTCTTTTTTGTGGTGTCTTTGCCTCACTCCAAAGTGTCAAACATTACAGATTTCTCTATTGACATTAACTTGCCAGACATTTAATTAGAAAGAAAGCCTTTATTCTGCTCCGTAGTTAAGCTTTAAAACAGGAATAAAAATTTACCAGCAAGTAGATTCATTCATTTTGAACTTTGCTAGAGATTGGCTAAGTTGAAAAAACCTTGATATGTTTTATCGCTTTCTTGGTCTTTCCTCTTTTTTGTGTATGTATAAAGAAAGGACTAACTTGCAGCTGATCGATGACAGCTCTAATGCTTATCTCCAGGGACTCCTAGAACCATGGTTCTGACAAAGGTGGCCAAGATAACGTTGAAATATACTAGTTGGGGACTTTTAATGTGCTCTTTAAAGTATAAAGTCCTTTAGAAGCACCCTGCACCAGCTTCTCTAAACATCATTTAATAAAAATTTACAGACCTGTGTAATACACTTGGTTCACTTGGTTTCACTGCCTCATTTTAGCTATGTGATCTGTCAGACATAAAAGATCCCTCAGCAAACTTATGCCTTGACTTCACAGATCTTGGTGGATTGTGATCCAGAGACCAAGTGTGTCCTGTGCAGCTGAAAGAGTACCCTCAAAGCTATACTTGGATGTCTCAGATCTCCCTGATTGGCCCATGCTGTCTTTCTCCTTTTGCTGTTTTGCATCCCTTGTCTTTATTAAAGGCTTATGAAAGTATACTTTGCGGAGACTTTTGAGTACTTTTGATTATATGACCCTTGTAACTGCTGCAGTTTATATTCTGGCCCACTAACAGAGCCCATAAAAGTAATGGTTATAGTCACTTTTTTTTTATTAAGCTGTCATTGATATACAATCTTATGAATGTTTCACATGAACAACATTGTGGTTACTACATTCACCCCTATTATCAAATCCCTCCCACTACACCCCATGGCAGTCACTGTCCATTGGTGTAATAAGATGCTATAGAGTCACTACTTGTCTTCTCTGTGCTATACTGCCTTCCCCATGACACCCTACATTATGTGTGTCAATCATAATGCCCTTTAATCCCCTTCTTCCTCCCTCCCAACCCACCCTCCCACCCCCTTCCCTTTGGTAACTGCTAGTCTCTTCATGGAGTCTGTGTCTGCTCCTGTTTTGTTCCTTCAGTTTTGCTTCATTATTATACTCCATAAATGTGGGAAATCATTTGGTACCTGTCTTTCTCTGCCTGGATTATTTCACTGAGCATAATACCCTCTAGCTCCATCCATGTTGTTGCAAATGGTACGATTTGTTTTCTTGTGGCTGAATAGTACTCCATTGTGTATATGTACCAGACCTTCTTTATCCACTCATCTACTGACACACACTTAGGTTGTTTCCATATCTTGGCTATTGTAAATAGTGCTGCAATAAACGTAGGGGTGCCTATGTCTTTTTGAGTCTGAGATCTTGCTTTCTTTGGGTAAATTCCTACAAGTGGCATTCCTGAGTCAAATGATATATCTATTTTTAGCTTTTTCAGGAACATCCACATTGCTTACCACAATGGTTAAACAATTTACATTCCCAACAACAGTGTAGGAGGGTTCCCCTTTCTCCGCCTCTTCTCCAGCATTTGTTGTTCCTAGTCTTTTCAATGTTGGCCATGTTAACTGGTGTGAGGTGATATTCCATTGTGGTTTTAATTTGCATTTCCTGATAATTAGCAATGTGGAGCATCTTTACATGTGCCTGTTGGCCATCTGAATTTCTTCTTTGGAGAAGTGTCTGTTCATATCCTCCACCCGTTTTTTAATCAGGTTATTTGCTTTTTGGATATTGAGGCATGTGAGTTCTTTATACATTTTGGATGTTAACCCCTTATCGGATATGTCGTTTACAAATATATTCTCCCATACTGTAGGATGCCATTTTGTTCTGCTAATGGCGTACTTTGCTGTACAGAAGCTTTTTAGCATGAGGTAGTCCCATTTGTTCATTTTTTGTTTCCCTTGCCCAAGGACATGCATTCAGGAAAAAGTTTCTCATGTTTATATTCAAGAGATTTTTGCATATGTTTTCCTCTAAGAGTTTTATTTCATGACTTACATTCAGGTCTTTGATCCATTTCAAGTTTCCTTTTGTGTATGGAGTTAGACAATAATCCAGTTTCATTCTCTTACATGTAGCTGTCCAGTTTTGCCAATATCAATTGTTGAAGAGGCTGTCAGTTTCCCATTGTATATCCATGGCTCCTTTATTGTATATTAATTGGCCACATATGTGTGGGTTTATATCTGGGCTCTCTGTTCTATTCCATTGATCTATTGGTCTGTTCTTGTGCCAGTACCAAATTGTCTTGATTACTGTGGCTTTGTAGTAGAGCTTGAAGTTGGAGATTGTAATCCCTCCTAACTTTATTCTTTCTTCTCAGTATTGCTTTGGCTATTTGGGGTATTTTGTGGTTCCATATGAATTTTAGAACTATTTGTTCTAGTTCACTGAAAACTGCTATTGGTATTTTGATAGGAATTGCATTGAATCTGTAGATTGCTTTAGGCAGGATGGCCATTTTTACAATATTAATTCTTCCTATTATGAGCGCAGGATGTATTTCCATTTATTGCTGTCTTCTGTCTTCTTCAATTTCTCTCATGAGTGTCTTGTAGTTTTTAGGGTAGAGGTCTTTCACCTCCTCAGTTAGGTTTATTCCTAGGTATTTTATTCTTTTTGATGCAATTGTAAATGGAACTATTTTCCTGATTTCTCTTTCTGCTAGTTCATTGTTAATATATAGGAATGGGACAGATTTCTGTGTATTAATTTTGTATCCTGCAACTTTGCTGAATTCAGTTCTAGTAGTTTTGGGGTAGATTATTTAGGGCTTTTTTATGTACAATATCATGTCATCTGCAAACAGGGACAGTTTAACTTCTTCCTTACCAATCTGGATGCCTTTTATTTCTTTGTGTTGTCTGATTGCCATGGCTAAGACCTCCAGTACTATGTTGAATAAAAGTGGAGAGAGTGGGCATCTTTGTCTTGTTCCCGATCTTAAAGGAAAAGCTTTCAGCTTCTCACTGTTAAGCATGATGTTGTCTGTAGGTTTGTCATATATGGCCTTTATTATGTTGAGGTACTTGCCCTCTATACCCATTTTGTTGAGAGTTTTTATTATGAATGTATGTTGAATTTTGTCAAATGCTTTTTCAGTATCTGTGATTTTCATCCTTTTTGTTGAGGTGCTGTATGATGTTGATGGATTTTTGAATATCGTGCCATACTTGTACCGTGGAATAAATACCACTTGACCATGGTGGATGATCTTTTTTATGTATTTTTGAATTCGGTTTGCTTATATTTTGTTGAGTATTTTTGCATCTATGTTTATTAGGGATATTGGTCTGTAATGTTCTTTTTGTGGTGTCTTTGCCTGGTTTTGATATTAGAGTGATGCTGGCCTCGTAGAATGAGTTTGGAAGTATTCCTTCCTCGTCTACTTTTTGTAAAACTTTACAGAGGATGAATATTAGGTCTTCTCTAAATGTTGGATAAAATTCAGTGGTGAAGCCATATGGTCCAGGGGGTTTTTTCTTAGGTAGGTTTTTGATTACCTATTCAATGTCATTGCTGGTAATTTGTCTGTTTAGATTTTCTGTTTCTTCCTAGGTCAGTCTTGGAACGTTGTATTTTTTCTAGAAAGTTGTCAATATCTTCTAGGTTATCCAGTTTTTTAGCATATAATTTTTCATAGTATTCTCTAATAATTCTTTGTATTTCTGTGGTGTCCATAGTGATTTTTCCTTTCTCATTTCTGATTCGGTTAATGTTTGTACACTCTATTTTTCTTGATAAGTCTGGCTATGGGTTTATCTATTTTGTTTATTTTCTCGAAGGACCAGCTCTTTGTTTCATTAATTCTTTCTATTGTTTTATTCCTCTCAATTTTATTTCTTCTCTGATCTTTATTATGTCCCTCCTTCTACTGACTCTGGGCCTCATTTGTTCTTCTTTTTCTAGTTTCATTAATTGTGAATTTAGACTGTTCATTTGGGATTGTTCTTCTTTCTTGAGGTAAGCCTGTATTGCAATATACTTCCCTCTTAGAATGGCCTTTGCTGCATTCCACAGATTTTCAGGCGTTGAGTCATTGTTTTCATTTGTGCCCATATATTGCATGATCTCTGTTTTATTTGGTCATTTATCCATTGATTTTGAAGCATGTTGTTTAGCTTCCATGTGTTTGTGGGCTTTTTTTTTTTCTTTGCAGAACTTATTTCTAGCTTTATACCTTTGTAATCTGAGAAGCTGGTTGGTACAATTTAAATCCTTCTGAATTTACTGAGGCTCTTTTTATGGCCTTGTATGTGATCTATTCTGGAAAATGTTCCATGTGCAAAGATTTTGTCACTTTTAAGAAAGCAAGGGTGAATAGTATGTTTCAAGTATGGCCAGAATTTGAAACTCACCACCCAGTTCTAAGACTTTAATTTATTGGTTCTTTTTCAAACATTTAGTGTGCATCTACTATGTGCATACACATACCAATAGTCCAAAGGTACATTTACCTGCCCCTTCTTTCTATAAATATTTCCTCTGTCTTAAACAAAACACACAGTATTTGAGTTACATTGTCATTTGATTAACTTCAAAAACATTTTATTCCTACCCCTGAAACAAATGGTACTCTATATTTAACCTAGTGAATTTTGTTCCATGATAGAAAGTAGATCTATTAAGTGTAGAGATTTTAAGCCCTCTGTTTTTGTACTGTGTCTAAAATTAAATATATATATGGAAACAATTGGAGATGGAAACCAATTCTCTACTTCCTAAGAATTATATTTTTCTGAAAATGTGTTTCCTTTCTACTGAATCAAGCAGTATTAGCTTTTCAGTGACATCCTAAAATGAGGACCAAATCTTGCTCACATCTATACAGTAACTTTATATCTTATCATTCTTTAAAATGCAAATACTACCAATATTTGGGACAGGAAGTAACAGCACACCTTGTCACCAAAGTATGACTTTATTGATTTCATGACCTAGTGAAACAAATTATCAAAGTAGTAGACTGAGTAGGCTGCTCTCAGGATACAAGATATTCTATTCACTGGGGGCTCAACATACATTTGTTCTTTTCCTCCTTTAAGTCAACAAGTTATGTGGCTACATTATACATTCATTTGGTGATGCTAGGCTAGTGATAGTAAACTGTATTCTCAGTCCATCATATCATATTCTTTCTTTTGTTGTTAGGTCATTGCACATGTCTTTTCCTCTGCCTGGAATAGGTGTCCTTCCACTTTATCCCCCTCGTCATCTTTCCAGATTACTTGGCCACATCTATTTATACTTCAGACCTCAGTTTAGGCACATTTCCTCCAGAATGTCTTCTAGAATCCTGAGACAAGATTAAAGGCCTCTATACATTCCAATAGCTCCCTCTACTCCCTTTTTCATAATACTATTGCTCTTACTTGTCATAGCTATTTAATCCTCTGACTTTACCTTGCAAACTGTAAACCCCATCAAGTTCATACTGTTGAAGATAAGTACCTAGGATACTGCTGGACCTATAGCCATTATCAGTTGACTCACAATCTGAGCTTTCTTCCTCCTTTGGTCAATGGAGGTCTGTACATGTCTCAGTGTGAGATTATTTTAGTAACAGTGCTACAAAAAATAAACTGTATAAAATTGCATACACATGTTTTTATATGCATAAGTACTACTAGAAAGGTAACATAAATAACTTTTTCTGACAAGTGATAATGGTGAGCCCTGCCAAAATGGTAAAGTCTAAATACCCGATTCCCACCCTCTAATCCCCCAATTTATCACTCATTACCTCCCAACTAGTGCTAATATATCCTCATCCTACTCTTCAACTTAGCATTTCCCTTTTTTCAGTGTCCATCCCCCCAAAAAAACTGATAAAACTCTAGTACTATGATTTCCATGCTACCAAAAAAAAAGTATTTATATATTAATAGCCCAATCGGTCACTCCTATTTGAACCAGTTGGATGATTTATGTCTGATGACCATGTTGCTTGTCTTACACACTGCTCTTAGCAGCCAGGTGAGGAGACCCCAGGAAGAGGGGATCTGTGTAGCAAACACATCTAGTGGGACTCTTCAAAAAACATAAACCATATGCCCTATGAAAAAGTCAGCATCCAGATGCCTACCTCACAGAAGCTGCAGTGGCCAATAGTTGTCACCTAGGTACCAACAAGGAGGGACCACAGGAAATTAAAAAAGGTACATTTGTCCTTTTTCTTAGTCCCAACACCAGAAGAGTTAGGTCTGGGGAAGGGGAAGAAGTATCCCAGAAACAGACTCTACCATTTACACACACACACACATTCACTCACCCACTCACTCACACGCTTCATGTAAATATCACCTAGTTATTCTGCAGGACATGCTCAGCTCTCTTATCACTCTCTAAGAAATGACCTATCTTGACCCCAGTTCTACCCGCCACCCACAGCCGCTCCTCTTCACAGCTCCATCTTTACACTCTATATTAGATGTTCTTTTCTGATTTTCCCTTAGCCCACCTCTATTATAACACCTACCACATTAAATTCTATCCATTTCTCTTACTTCTATCCTCCATTACACTATAAACTCTTTGAGGGCAGAGTCTGTACCTTTTTCATATTTGTATCTCTAGTACCTAACAGAGTGTCTAGAATCTAGTAGGTGCTTAAGTATTTGTTGAATGAATGAATAAAGACTACTAAAGCAGGTGTAGTTTCAGATTCCTTTATCCTGAGGTTTATCATCCTCTACAGAAACATCATAGTGACCTCCCAGCATTTCATCCCAGGGTCTCTTCTCCTTTTATTCTCTCTATAAGTAATCTTATCCACCACTCTCATGGCTTCACTTTATCATACTTATGACTATGAATGTATATGACTTCCAAATCTATACTACCATTTTTCATCTAAACTTCAAGTGGGCATTTTCAACTGCACTGAACATGGTTTCTTGTTCTAAAACCACTTCAAGTTCTTCTCCCTCTCCTACTCTAGTTGACCACATCACCATTCAACTGAATTTAATGATAGAGACTTTAAAATCTTCCTTGATCCCTCTCCATCTGGCACCCTTCTTATCTAGTCAGGAACCAAGGTCTGTCAGTTTTATCTTTTAAATATTTCTTTCTTCATTTGAACCATTAATCCTTCAATTCCAAACCTCAATCAATGGTGCAAGCTGTTCTGAAATCTTCTTACATAATTCTCCCTAAATCAAATCAAACAACTTTGTTGTCCCTTTCATCACCGAGACACATCTCTGAGTATATCAAGTATTCTAGTATTGTGGAGATGAAGGTGTACTGTATTATACTGTAATTGTGGATATATACATGTAATTCTAACATTGTGGAGATGAAAGTGAATAAGACAAAGCCCTTTCTTCCAGGTAGCTTAGTAAGGACTAAATTCTTTGTAGTAGTATACTAGGCCCTTCCTGATCTAAGGCATATACTGGTCCCTTTCGGATCTATCTTCTAGTCTTATTTCCTTCCAGTTTCTGCTTACAACCATTGTTGTTCACTTAAGCATTTATGTATTTTATTCTTTTTTGCCTTGGGATATGTTATTCCCTCTGCCTGGGATTCTAATTTACATCCATACCCTTTTACTACCTGATAAATGTCTACTTAGTTTTCAAGACACAATTCAAATGTCATCTCCTCAATGAAGTTTTTCTAGTAATTACTTTCTTCTTCCATGTGCTCATGGAACTCTGGACCTGCCTCTATTATAGTATTGTACTGTAATTGTAAATACACACATGTCTGTCTTAGTGCATTTGACAAGGAACTCTTCGAGAGGAGACTTAATTATCCTTGTATCTAAGCAGAATCTAGCACACTGTTGCATAGCAGACCATTGGTACTAGTACATGGTGTTGTATAGATATATGAAAAGCAGGTATACATTCCACTTCTCTTATTCATAATTCAGAAACAAAAAAGAGAAGGCAGAAACATTGGATCTTTTGATACTTTAGCTTGAAATTTCTGTCAATTGTTATCTAAATGACATAACTGAAGTTTAATTATTTAATGTCTTTAAAAAGGCTTCTTTTATCAACTGAATAAGTAAATGTACAATTATTTGTATAATGCACCATAAAGAGATAAATAGCAAATAGAAGACCAAAAGTCATTTTCAAAATTATAAAAGCCAATTCAAGATGGCGGTGTGAGAGGTGAGACAGAGAACTCCTCCAAAAACCACAGATACTGTGAACATATAATTAATACAACTAACAGTAAAACAGCAAAAGGAAAGGAGGGTGCACCAGACTGCATAGAGACCTCATGAACAGAGCAGACCTAATGAAAAAGGGTAACATACAAAAGCCTTGATCCAGCAGGACCCGAGCCCTGCCCCCACCCCACCTCAATGGCCGAAGAAAGAGAAGTGGGGTGGGGGAGGGTGAGGAAGCCTAGGACTGCTGAACACCTAGCCCTGGAGTTCGGCTTTGTGAGAAAAAACCTGCATTGTGTGGTGCTTTGGAGGATGGGGAGCTGGGACAGGCAGAGTACTTGAGAAACAGATTCCAGCCGTTTGTGGAGGATGGGAGACACACCTGGAGGCTCTGGGACAAGGAAAAGAGAGGTGGTCTGAGAGGCTCCCAGCAGCTAAAGTGCTGCTGAAGGGGCGGGGTTGGCCCGGAGCTTACTGTGCAGGAGAACAGATGGGGACAAGGTTATCTGGGCACGCTCTGCCCAGGAGATTGGGAACTTTGGGGAGCTTCAGGTACTCCATCCACCTGGCTGGCTACTCAGCTACGAGACCCCCCCACTGTGACACACAGTGTGCCAAGCCTTCCACCTGGTCTTCCAGCACTGGCTTGCAAACCTGCACTCACTGCTCTGGCGTCAGGCCAAGAGGGAGGCCCCACTACAACAGCTAGAGATGCCAAGCACAGAGGCTTACACCTGTGTGCTCAGGCCACTGGCTCTGATACTGGAGGCAGGCAGGGAAGACTGGAATCGGAAACAGACCTTTCCTCCCCCCAGGCACTAGCACTGCTCCCCTATGACCCCCAATCTCACTCCAGGGGCTGAGCAGCTTCAGAAACTGGAGCTTCTGGGCAATAGCGGGCACCACACAGAAATATGAAATGACAAAAGAACATGGTTCAGACCAAAATCTCACGAACCCCAGAAAAAGGGCCAAATGAAACTGAACTCACCAATCTTCCTGAAAGAGAGTTCAAAATAAAAATCATAAGCATGCTTATGGAGGTACAGAAAAATATTCAAGAGCTCAGGGACGAATTTAAGATGGAGATTCAATCATTAAAAAATTCTATATCTGAAATTAAACATACAATGGAGAGATTTAAGAGCAGATTACATGTAGTTAGAAAAGATGGTACATGGAATAGAAATTAGAGAAGAGGAATACGAAGAAGTTGAGGCACAGGGAGAAAAAAGAATCTCTAAGAATGAAAGACTATTGAGAGAACTGTGTGACCAAACTAAACTGAACAATATTCACATTATAGGGATACCAGTAGAAGAAGAGAGAGAAAAAGAGATAGAAAGTGTCACAGAGGAGGTAATTGCTGAAAACTTCTCCAATCTGGGGAATGAGATAGTCTCTCAGGCCATGGAGATGCACAGATCTCCCAACAAAAGGGACACAAGGAAGACAACATCAAGACATATAATAATTAAAATGGCAAAGATCAAGGATAAAGACAGAATTTTAAAAGCAGCTAGAGTGAGAAAAAAGATCACATACAAAGGAAAACCCATCAGGCTATCATCAGATTTCTCAACAGAAACCTTATAGGCCAGAAGGGAGTGGCATGATATATATAATGCAATGAAGCAGAAGGGACTCAAACCAAGAAATATTCTACCCAGCAAGGTTATCATTTAAATTTGAAGAGGGATTAAACAATTTTCAGATAAGCAAAAGCTGAGATAATTTACCTCCCACAAATCACCTCTGCAGTGCATTTTGGAGGGACTCCCACAGACGGAAGTATTCCTAAGGCTAAATAGATGTCACCTAAGGGAAAGACAAAGAGTATGGAATATGATTCATAACATACAAAGAATGGAGGAGGAAGAAAAAGAAAAAGGAGAAAAAAAAGCTTTAGGTTATGTTTGTAATAGCATAGGAAGTGAGTTAAATTTGACTTAGAAAGTAAGGGAATTACCCTTGAACCTTTGGTAACCACAAATCTAAAGCCTGCAATGGCAATAAGTACATACCTATCGATAATCACCCTAAATGTAAATGGTCTGAATGCACCAATCAAAAGACGTAGAGTCACTGAATGGATAAAAAAACAAGACCCATCTATATGCTACCTTCAAGAGACTCACTTCAAACCCAAAGACATACACAGACTGAAAATAAAGGGATGAAAAAATATATTTCATGCAACTCATAGGGAGAAAAAAGCAGGAGTTGCAGTACTTGTTTCAGACAAAATAGACTTCAAAACAAAGAAAGCCACAAGAGACAAAGAAGGATACTATATAATGATAAAGGAGTCAGTCCAGCAAGAGGATATAACTATCATAAATATCTATGCACCCAACCCAGGATCACCTACATATCTGAAACAAATACTAACAGAATTTAAGGGCGAAATAGACTGCAATGCATTCAGTTTGGGAGACGTCAACATACCACTCACTCCAAAGGACAGATCAACCAGACAGAAAATAAATAAAGAGACAGAGGCACTGAACAATGTATTAGAACAGATGGACCTAACGGACATCTACACAACACTCCATCCAAAAGCAACAGGATACACATTCTTCTCAAGTGCACATGGAACATTTTCAAGAAGAGATCATATACTAGGCCACAAAAAGAGCCTCCGTAAATTAAAAAAGATTGAAATTGTACCAACCAGCTTCTCAGATCACAAAGGTATGAAACTAGAAATAAATTACTCAAAGAAAATGAAAAAGCCCACAAACACATGGAGGCATAATAACATGCTCCTAAATAATCAATGGATCCATGACCAAATAAAAACAGAGATCAAGCAATATATGGAGACAAATGACAACAATAATTCAACACCACAAAATCTGTGGGATGCAGCGAAGGCCGTGCTAAGAGGGAAATATATTGCAATACAGGCCTATCTTAGGAAAGAAGAACAATCCCAAATGAACAGTCTAAACTCACAACTAATGAAACTAGAAAAGGAAGAACAAACGAGGTTCAAAGTCAGTAGAAGGAGGGACGTAATAAAGATTAAAGCATAAATAAATAAAATTGAGAAGAATAAAACAATAGAAAGAATCAATGACAGCAAGAGCTGGTTATTCGAGAAAATAAACAAAATAGATCCACCCCTAGCCAGACTTACCAATAAAAAAGAGAATATAGACACATAAACAGAATCAGAAATGAGAAAGGAAAATCACTATGGACACCACAGAAATACAAAGAATTATGAGAGAATACTATGAAAAATTATATGGTAAAAAACTGGATAACCTAGAAGAAATGGACAACTTTCTAGAAAAATACAACCTACCAGGGCTGACCAAGGAAGAAACAGAAAATCTGAAGAGACCAATTACCAGCAAAGAAGTTGAATTGGTAATCAAAAAAGGACCTAAAACCAAAATCCCTCTACCAGATGGTTTCACTGCTGTATTTTATCAAACATTTAGTGAAGACCTAATACCCATCCTCCTTAAAGTTTTCCAAAAAGTAGAAGAGGAGGGAATACTCCCAAATTCATTCTACGTGGCCAACATCACTCTAATACAAACACCTGGCAAAGACATCACAAAAAAAAAATTACGGACCAAAATCCCTGATGAACACAGATGCAAAAATACTCAATAAAATATTAGCAAACCGAATTCAAAAATACATCAAAAAGGTCATCCATGATCAAGTGGGATTCATCCCAGGGATGCAAGGATGCTACAACATTCGAAAATCAATCAACATCGTCCACTACATCAACAAAAAGAAGGGAAAAAACCACATGATCATCTCCATAGATGCTGAAAAAGCATTCGACATAATTCAACATGCATTCATGATAAAAACTCTTAACAAAATGTGTACTGAGGGCAAGTACCTCAACATAATAAAGGCCATATAAGACAAACCCACAGCCAACATTATACTTAACAGTGAGAAGCCGAAAGCTTTTCCTCTAAGATCAGGAACAAGACAAAGATGCCCACTCTCCCCACTTTTATCCAGCATAGTTCAAGAGATCCTAGCCATGGCAATCAGACAATACAAGGAAATAAAAGGCATCTAGATTGGTAAGGAAGAAGTCAAACTGTCCCTGTTTGCAGATGACATGATATTGTACATAAAAAACCCTAAAGAATCCACTCCAAAACTACTAGAACTAATATCTGAATTCAGTAAACTTGCAGGATACAAAAATAATTCACAGAAATCTGTTGCATTCCTGTATACTAACAATGAACTAGCAGAAAGAGAAATCAGGAAAACAATTCCATTCAAAATTGCATCCAAAAGAATAAAATACCTAGGAATAAACCTAACCAAGGAAGTGAAAGACTTATACTCTGAAATCTACAAGACACTCATGAGAGAAATTAAAGAAGATACCAATAAATGAAAACACATCTCATGCTCATGGATAGGAAGAATTAATATTGTCAAAATGGCCATGCTGCCTAAAGCAATCTACAGATTCAATGCAATCCCTATCAAAATACCTACAGCATTCTTCAATGAACTAGAGAAAATAGTTGTAAAATTCATATGGAACCAAAAGACCCTGAATAGCCAAATCAATCTTGAGAAGGAAGATTAAAGAAGGAGGAATTATGCTCCCTGACTACAAGCTCTACTACAAAGCCACAGTAATCAAGACAATTGGTACTGGCACAAGAACAGATCCATAGACCAATGGAACAGACTAGAGAGCCCAGATATAAACCCAAACATATATGGTCAATTAATATACGACAAAGGAGCCATGGATATACAATGGGGAAATGACAGCCTCTTCAACAGCTGGTGTTGGCAAAACTGGACAGCTACATGTAAGAGAATGATACTGGATTATTGTCTAACCCCATACACAAAAGTAAATTCAAAGTGGATCAAAGACCTGAATGTAAGTCATGAAACCATAAAACTCTTAGAAAAAAACATAGGCAAAAATCTCTTGGACATAAATATGAGCAACTTTTTCATGAACATTTCTCCCTGGGCAAGGGAAACAAAAGCAAAAATGAACAAGTGGGACTAAATCAAACTAAAAAGCTTCTGTACAGCAAAGGACACCATCAGTAGAGCAAAAACACATACTACAGTATGGGAGAATATATTCATAAATAACATATCTGATAAGGGGTTGACATCCAAATATATTAAGAGCTCACACACCTCAACAAACAAAAAGCAAATAAGCCAATTAAGAAATGGGCAGAGGACATGAATAGACACTTCTCCAAAGAAGAAATTCAGATGGCTGATAGGCACATGAAAAGATGCTCCACATTGCTAATCATCAGAGAAGTGCAAATTAAAACCACAATGAAATATCACCTCACACCAGTGAGGATGGCCAACATCCAAAACACAAACAACAACAAATGTTGGCGAGGATGTGAAGAAAGGGGAACCCTCCTACACTGCTGGTGGGAATGCAAATTAGTTCAACCATTGTGGAAAGCAGTATGGAGGTTCCTCAAAAAACTCAAAAAAAAAAATGCCATTTGACCCAGGAATTCCACTCCTAGGAATTTACCCTAAGAATGCAGCAGCCCAGTTTGAAAAAGACATATGCACCCCTATGTTTATCACAGCACTATTTACAATAGCCAAGAAATGGAAGCAGCCTAAGTCTCCATCAGTGAACGAATGGATAAAGAACATGTGGTATATATACACAATGGAATATTATTCAGCCATAAGAAGAAAACAAATCCTACCATTTGCAACAGCATGAATGGAACTAGAGGGTATTATGTTCAGTGAAGTAAGCCAAACAGAGAAAGACAAGTATCAAATGAGTTCACTCATCTGTGTAGTATAAGAACAAAGAAAAAACTGAAGGAACAAAACAGCAGCAGACTCACAGAACCCAAGAATGGACTAACAGTTACCAAAGGGAAAGGGACTGGGGAAGATGTGTGGGAAGGAACGGATAAGGGGAAAAAGGGGTATTGCGATTAGCACACATAATCTAGTGGGGTGGGGATACAGGGAAGGGAGTATAACACAGAGAAGACAAGCAATGATTCTATAGCATCTTACTACACTGATGGACAGTGACTAATCAGGTATGTGGTGGGGACTTGATAATAGGGGGAGTCTAGTTAGTATAATATTGCTCATGTAATTGTACATTAATAATAGCAAAATTAAAAAAAGAAAGTAATAAAAAAATTATAAAAGCCAGTAGTATAGTGAAATACGTGGTGGCCTTAATTAACCCCTCTGCTGCCCTAGCAAGCTGGAAGCACCGGATATGACATTTTTCCTCTCTGAGACACAGATTCATTATCTATAAACTTAGCAGAATGGACCCTGGCCCTTTCCACTCTGATAATCAATAACATTATAATACTCCATAGAATTGCCAGAAATGCCACCAATGCTTAATAATGAATACAAAAACTACAGACAGGAGGAATTCACAAAGGGACACCCTTGACTACAGCAAACCTGACACAGAAGCAATAAGACTATAGTAAGGTAATCTGAATTATGCCAAGGAATTCTGGCTGAAATGCCAACAAATAAATGCAATTATTCTAAGTGTGCACAGGAGAAAAGAGACAATATGGGATTGTTGAAGGTTTAAAATCTCTTAAGGAATTGAACTCTCACAGGGGCTCAGTCAAATGACACAGAGTGGCAAGGCATTTAAGAACCTAAAAGCAAGAGTTTAAAAGGACTTACTTATATCATAACCTCTCCCCATTCCCCTTCAGTTTGCTAAATTGATAGTTACACAATGTTCTGATTACGTATAGTCTCCAAGACTTACTTAAAGTAATATACCTTTTTTTTTTTTAGCCAAAGCCTGGACTATTTTTTTCACTAATGTCTATAAATGTAAGTGAGGGAGAGAGAAAATCAGAAGCAGAGCCCAACCTCTCAAACTACACAGATTTGCCATTATAAAGAATTAGTAGCATCTAAATATTTCTAGGTCAAATATTCTAAGCTGCAGAGGTACATCATTTGTTTGTTTTAGTTTCACCCTTCATCTTCTAAATGTCATGCTCTGTTCCCCCAACAGCTGCTCTGTTTTGCCACTCTGTTGGTTTCTAAGCTGCTCTGTGTGTGATTGGCTGTGATATGAGGAGAGGGAGAACAGATAAAAGATGAACAGAGCACTAGAGCAGAGCAAAACAGCTGCCAGAGGAAAAATGTGTCACTGTAAGGTACATAAAGGCAGGCAATAGAGACAGAAAACTTTTGAAAGGGACTTCTGTGAGAATGAAGATTGGGAACATGTGGAAAGTTAACAAACGAGAACTGGACAAAAATCTGCAAATCCATTTTCACAAATTCAGTGTTCTGGTCATCTTATTTAAAAGATGGCTTCATTCCACTTTATTCAGAAGGAAATGACCACTTAAAAGCATCACAAGTGTCAACCATGCTTTTTTTAAGGAACAGTTTTCTATATTTTAAAGGACTCCTTTTTCTCATCTCTAAATTCATAAGTAAAATCCTAATATATTTAAAACGTACAGTGTAATGATTTGATATACTTTTATATATTGTGAAAAATTCCCACCATCAAGTTGACTAATATATCCATCACCTAATATATTTACCTTTTTTGCTTTGGTAAGAACACATTTTCTACTTTCTTAAGAAATTTCAATTAAGCAATACAGTATTATCATCTATACTCACCATGTTATACATTATATTCTCAGACCTTATTCATCTTACAACTGAAAGTTTCTACCTTTCAATCAGCCTTTCCCTATTTTCCTCACCCTCTAGCCCCTGGCAACCACCATTCTACTTTCTGTTTCTATGAGTTTTTTTTAGATTCCACATATAAATGATATTATACAGTATTTGTCTTTCCTGTTTGACTTATCTCAGTATAATGCCCTGAAGTTCCATCCATGTTGTCACAAATGAAACTACTTTTCTTTTTTAAGGCTGAATAGTATTCCATTGTGTGTATATATATATATATATATATATATATGCCACATCTCCTTAATCCATTCATCCGTTGACAGACGCTTAGGTTTTTTCCAAACCTTGACTATTGTGAATAATGCTGCCATTAATATGGCAGCACAGATACCTCTTCAAGACAGTGATTTCATTTCCTTTGAATATGTACCCAGAAGTAGGATTGCTAGATATATGGTAGTTTATTGGTAATTTCTGGAGAGATCTCCACACCATTTCCATAGTGACAATACCAGTTTATAATCCTACCAACAGTGTACAGTGTTCCCTCTTCTCCATATCCTGACTAGCATTTGTTATCTCTTGCCTTTTTGATAATAGCCATTCTAACAGGAGTCAGGTAATACCTCACTGAGGTTTTAATGTACATCTCCCTGATGGTTAGTTATGTTGAACACTATTTCATGTACATATTGGCCATTCATATGTCTTCTTTTGGAAAATGTCTGTTCAGATCTTTTGTCATTTATTAATTGGGTTATTTGGGGGTTTTGTTTTGTTCTGTTTTGGCGGGTTTTTTGCTATTGAGTTGTGTAAGTTCCTTATATATTTTGGATATTAATCCATTATTGGATATGTAGTTCGAAAATATCTTCTCCCATTTCATAGGTTGTCTTTTCATTTTGTTGGTGATTTCCTTTGCTGTGATTTTTAGTTTGATGTAGTCCTACTTATTTATTTTGATTTTGTTGCCCATAAATGTTAAATCCAAAAGATCATTTCCAAGACCACTGTCAAGAATATGACCCCTTATGATTTCTTCTAGGAAAGATGGTTTCAGGTGGTTTTGTGGTTTGGGGTCTTACATTCAAGTCTTTGATCCATTTTGAGTTGATTTTTGCATATGATAAGATAGGGGTCTAGTTTCATTCTTTTGATTGTGAATAGTGAGTTTTGAGACTATTTTTTCCTCATTGTATATTCTTGGCTCCTTTGTGAAAAATTAATTGACTTTGTATGCATGGATTTATTTCTAGGCCCTCTCTTCTGTTCCATTGGCCTATGTGTCTGTTTTATGCCAGTGCCATACTGTTTTGATTACTATAATTTTGTAATATAATTTGAAATCAAGAAGTGTGATGCCTCCAGCTTTGTTCTTCTTTCTCAAGATTGCTTTGAAGTCTTTTGTAGTTCCATATGAATTTTAGGATTTTTTTCTATTTCTGTTTAAAGTGCTTTTGGAATTTTGACATGGATTGCATTGAAACTACATCTTTTTATATTAACAATTTAATATACATTAACAAATTATTGCAGTAAGAGTTAAATATTTTATTTTAACCTTTATAACAGTGTTATAAGTGATTTCCTGTTCATCATTATAGTAATAGAGTATTATGAACTTAACTGTATATTTATCTTTACTTGTGAGCTACTTTCACTAATTAGTAATTAGTATACTTTTGTTTCAGCTTGAAGAACTCCCAACAACATTTCTTGTAAGGCTGGTCTGGTTGTGATCAAATCCTTCAGCTTTCTTTTGTCTGGAAAATTCTTTACTTCTCCTTCAATTCTGAAGGGACTACTTTGCCAGACAGGGTATTCTTGGTTAGCAGGTTTGTTTGTTTGTTTGTTTTCTTGCTTGTTTTTAGCACTTTGAATACACCATCCCACTCTCTTCTGACCTGTAAAGTTTCTGCTGAAATATCCATTGATCGTCATATGGGTGGTTCCCTTCTGTATAATGAGTTTTCTCTTGCTACTTTTAAGATTTTCTCCTTGTTTTTAACTTTTGTCAATTATAATGTATCTCAGTGTAAGTCTCTTTAGGTTCATCATATTTGATAATCTTTAAGTTTCCTGGATCTGGATGTCTGTTTCTTTCCCCAGGTTAGGGAACTTTTAGTCATCATTTCTTTGAATAAACTTTCTCCTCCATTCTCTCTGTCTTTTCCTTCTGAAACCCCTATAATGTGTATATTGTTCCATTTGATGATGTTGTCCCGTAAGTTCCTTAAGCTATCTTCACTCTTTTCATTCTTTCATTCTTTTTGCTCCTCTGATTAAGTGAATTCCATGCCCTGCTTTCTAGTTCAGTGATCTCTTCTTGTTCACCATCAACTCTGCTATTGAACCCCTCCACTGAATTTTTCAGTACAGTTATTGTATTCTTCAGCTCTAATTTCTGTTTGGTACTTTTTTAATATTTAAAAATTAATATTTAATATCTATCTCTTTGTCAAAATTTTCACTTTGTTCATGCTGACCTTTTGCTCTCCTGATCTTGGTGGTGAGCATATTTAGGAAAATTATTTGAATTCTCCATTAGGTAAATCACTTATCTTGGTTAAGATCAATTTCTGGAGATTTACCTTGTTCTTTTTTTTAGAAGATATGTCTCTGTTTCTTCATTTTCCATCACACGCTGTATTGGTTTCCACACATTAGAAACAGCCACTCTCCCGGTCTTGACAGAGTTGTAGAGTGGGCTCCTGTAGGAGACATACCTTGTCAATCAGCTCAGCCCCAGCTCTTGGTTGTATCTAAAACCTTGGTGACTGTCTAAGCTACGTCTTTGTTCTTAGTGGCTCCGAGTAGTTGAGGTTATGCAAAGTTGAAGTTATCAGTGTCCCAAAGGGTTTCATCACAGTTGGTACCTAGATACAGACTGATCAGAATCCAGACCCTCAGGCAGCAGCTGGGAAAGTATGTAGTTAAAGCTACTGGGAGGGAGAAACTGGGAAATGGGTGTCTTTGCCTGCTCAGAGCCCAGGTATAAAGCCACAGGGGTTGCTCCTCCATCTATTTAAAAATGGCTTCTTTGTTTGCTACAATCCAGTGGGACTCATGAACACAAGCCCCATTGGCTCTCAGAGCCAGGCAGTATGGGGGCCTCTCCCTTGGGCAGCAGCCACAAAAACTAGGACACCAGACATGTGTACAAACTCCTTTCAGAGAGATTCTGGTAACCTGGTTTTAATTTTGGAGTTAGCCAAAAGGAAAAGGTGGGGAAGGGTCCACTGGCTCCCCTGGTTTCTATGGAAGATCACAGCGAGGACCCTAAATTCAAATTAATTAGAAGCCAGACTCTCAGAGGCAGCAGATTGTAAAGTATACAATCAAACCTCTTTCAGGGAGATAGGCATTTTTGCCTGATCACCCTGCACTAAGCTCTGAGCGTATAACCATGGCAAGTGCTCATGTGTCCGTTAAGAACTGCTTTGTTTGCTATAGCCCTGTAAGTCTCCTATATACAAGCCCCACTGGTTTGCAAAGCTAATGTTTGTGGGATTCAGCCTTCAGGTGGGAGTCTTAAAAGTTGGAGTGCTAGTTTCAAATATTTCACTTCTCGAAGAGAAGCTGAGACTTGGGGATTCCCTCCCTATTGTACAGCACTGTGCTGTGGGTGAAACTATGGCAAGAGTGGGTCCCACTCTTTTGATGTGGATATTTTTTATTTCACCTGAGCAAACACTCAGCTATTTTCTAAATTTCTCTCAGAGGGAATTCCTCCTTGAGTGGCTGCACATTTCATGTGTCAGTGGGAGGAAGGATGTTCAGGAGCCTCCTATGTCTTGTTCTTTCCTAAAGGAAACTTTTAATGTCTTCAATAAAATACATTTCAATCAGTCAATAAATAAAATTGAACTAGATAGATCAAGAACGAAAATAGTTTGTAAATAATTTGCTTTATTTGGTTAAAAAGTGCTCAGTTCCTTCTGTTCCCACTGAGTCTTTATGCAAGTAAAAAGCTTACCTTTGAGAGGAATAAAAATATAGAGGAAAATGAAAATAGCTAATTGAGATTATGAAGTTATTCATTTTTGAATATGTATATAAACAGATAAGAAAAATATTTAATATAAGAAGCAAAATTGTAAAAGAGGGTACATTTTAAAAAATCACTATAACCAAGTCCAAACAAGCATTCTATTTGAAATATGCAATACTGATTTTTTCTTAAAGTCTTCAGAAACCAGCTTACCCAAAACAAAGTCAAGTTCCTGTAACATATTTCAGAGAACTTTTCAAGCAACAGAAGATAATATGAATATTTTCAATCACTGTATCATTTCTGTTTTTTTTTTTCTAAGCCCACTTGATTAGAAAATCTCATTTTCTAAACATACCTAGGGTGCAATATGCCTGAATGAGCCATGGTATCCATGGGACCTCTGGAGGACTGTCTTGCACTTTCTCTTAACTGCAGTCATTAGCCTAATATTTGGCTCAGTTCATGGGCACCCTCATTCTACTGTTTCTCTGCTGGCACACCCTAGTTTCCAACTAGAAACTGGAATCTTACCTAGAATTCTCTCACAATTGCATAGGATCCTGAGAGCTGGATCTCGCTCCTGTGTCCATGGAGTCTGTCATGAATTAATCATGCACAATCCTGCCAGACTTCACACCATCACCTAAAACTACAAGCCCTGCAGTGCAGGGCTTCCCACCCAATAAATCCCAATTGCACTGGCACTTTGAGCCATATTGGCCTCCACCTATTTTCTTGTGCTCTTATACCCAAGACAGTTTCTGAGACTTATCCAATCTTAGCTATATTCCCCCATGGCCACTGAAAGTTTCCTCCTATCCAAAAATATCCTCAATATGAGAGACATGAACTTTATTTAAAAATTAAATTTATGACTGTCTTGAGGGGGATTCTGGGAAGATGGCAGAATAGGAGGTTTCTGAGATCACCTCCTCCTACATACACACTAGGGCAACAACTATATGTAATGCCACTCACACTGCAAACAACCTGAAGATGGGCACAACAGACCTTCCACAGCTAATGATGTATAGAGCAGGCCACACGGAGAAAGGTAAAAGCAGGCAGAGATGTAGTTGGGGTCCAACTCTCTCCCTGCATCCCAAATTCACAAGTGGGAAAGGTTAAGGCATAGAGGAGTAAGGAGCCCCACAGAAAGCACCCCTGACTCTGTGGACCTGCACCAGGAAGACAAGCCCCCATAACACCTGGCTCTGAAAGTCAGTGGGGCTAAGCCCAGGAGCTTTGAAAATGAGTGTTAACTCTGGGAAAGCCAGAGAGCTGCAGGAGTCTGGGTCTGAGACCCAGCAGTAGTCTGAAAAGCACCTGGATTCTACATAAAGAAGATTTATTGACTAATTTTGGAATATGTGCTGGAAGGGTGGGTATCTGCAGGAGCTTACTCTGGGGGATGAAGTGATGGTGGGAGCCACTTTTCTTGCCCTCCCTCAGCCTAGCTGACCAGTAGTTGTGGTAGCCAGTTCTTACTCTCTCTTTCTCTCATGCCAGCACCACCTTCCCTGCCCCAGGACAACACTGAAGACTTGCCCAACCCAACCCACCCACCCTGTCAGATCCCTCTCCAAAGTGACTCCTGTCCTGCCACACCAGATAGACCAGAACTCTTCCAGAGCAACTCTTGCCCCAAGAAGGGGAGGATGGGTGCCACCCACCAATATACAGGCAATAGATACACCTAGGCCTCTCAAGAAGCCATACCAGGAGTAAGAATTCCTTACCTGTGCAGCCATTGCTGACAACTAGGTTGATGGCCAGCCCCACCCACCAACATGTTTGCAATAGTCATGGCCCAATTACAACAGAAGCATGCATGCAGCCCAAACAGGGCATACCTCTGGAGCATTTCACTCTGTTGACCATGCACAATCCTGCCAGACTTCACACCATCACCTATGACCTTCCATGCACGCTCCTGTTGTAATATCACTCTACCAGGCACCACAGAACACCTACTACATAAGGCCACTGCTTTCAAGACAAGGAGAAACTAATTCATAGAAATAAACACAAAGAGTCAGACAAAATGAGAATGCAGAGGAATATGTTCCAAATTAAAGAACAAGAGAAAATGCCAGAAAAGAAGCTAAATTAAACAGAGATCTACCTAATAAAGATTTCAACATAATGGTCATAGAGATACTCACCAGACCAGAGAGAAGAGTGCATGAACTCAGTGAAAACTTCCAGAAAGAGATAGAAAATATAAAAAAGAAACAATCAGAGCTGAAGAATACAATAACCAATATGAAAAATACACTAGAGGAAATCTATAGCAGATTAGAGGATGCAAAGAATGAATCACCAATCTGGAAGACATGGTAGTACAAAGCAACCAAGCTGAAGAGCAAAAAGAAAAAAGAATAAAAAGCAATGAGGATAGGACTTCCAGGAAGATGGCAGTGTGAGCAGGGCGGCAGAAATCTCCTCCCAACACTATATTTATCTATGAAAACACAGCAAATACAACTATACCTAAAAGAGAGACCAGAATACACAGGAAAGTGCACAGCGTGCAGTTACACTGGAGAGGACTCGGCACCCTGCGACACGGGTAAGATACGGAGCCGTGACGTGGCGGGACCCGAGCACTCACCCACCCCAGCGCACCGGCGGGAGGAGAGGATTCAGAGCCAGGAGGGAGTGGAAGTACAGGCCCAAAAAATAACCAGCCCCGGTGATCTGCGCAGGGAGCGCTGGCATATATCACGTGGTGTAGCGGGGATTGGAGAGACAGAGGGTGCAGAATCTGAGCGGGGAACGCACCAGGGTGTTTGCAGCCAGCTCCAGGGAAGGAAAAAAAAAAAGGAGAAAAGCGTGCGCTTTTTTCACCGGTCTTAAAGAGACAAGAGCCCAGCAGAGGAGCCGGAACACCCTGGCACACTCAGCCCAGCAGGGTGGGAGTCCTGGGGAGTTTCAGACCCCTTAGCTGGCAAATGGGAAAGGGTGGCCACACTAAGACTTTCCACAGAGATCAACAGCCTCCCATTCGTTCCCACCCCGGCAAGAGCTATAAAGGCCCTGCGGAGCGGGGCGGCCATGGCTGTGGAATAGTGGAGCAACAGCACCACCTACAGCATCCCCACAGAATCCACTCCTGGTGGGCGTTTTTCCTGTTGTTGTTTGTTTTTTCTTTTTTTCTTTTTTCTTCTCTTCCTTTATTCTTCTCTTATTTTTCTTTTTTTCTTATTTCTTTCATTTTTTTCTCCTTTTTTTTCCTTTTTTTCCCCCTTTTTAAAGTCTTAAAGAGCCCAGCTGACATACATGGCAACTACCAGTGACCACTTCTATAGCTATGAAAAGACAGAGGAATATGATCCAGACTAAAATCAACCAGACAACCCCAGAGAGGGAGCCTGAAGGAATGGAAATGCACAGTTTCCTGAAAAAGAATTCAGAATAAAAGTCATAACCATGCTGGTGGATCTACAGAGAAATGTGCAAGAGCTGAGGGAGGAAGTGAGGGAAGTGAGGAAAGACAATACAGAAATCAGACAAGCGATCGACGGGCTTAACAGCAGACTGGATGAGATGCAAGAGACTGTTAATGGAATAGAAATCAAAGAACAGGAATACAGAGAAGCTGAGGCAGAGAGAGATAAAAGTATCTCTAGGAATGAAAGAATGTTAAGAGAACTGTGTGACCAGTCCAAATGGAACAATATTCACATTATAGGAGTACCAGAGGAAGAAGAGAGAGAAAAAAGGATAGAAAGTGTTTTTTAAGAAATAATTGCTGAAAACTTTCCCACGCTGGGGAAGGAAATAGTCTCACAGTCCACGGAAGCCCACAGATCACCCAATACAAGGGACCCAAGGAAGACAACACCAAGACACATAATAATTAAAATAGCAAAGATCAAAGATAAACACAGAGTATTAAACGCAGCCAGAGAGAGAAAAAAGATCACCTACAAAGGAAAACCAATCAGACTTCTCAACAGAAACCTTACAGGCCAGAAGAGAATGGCATGATATATTTAACTTAATGAAACAGAAGGGCCTCAAACCAAGAATATTGTATCCAGCACAATTATCATTTAAATATGATGGAGGGATTAAACAATTTCCAGACAAATGAAAGTTGAGAGAGTTTGCCTCTCATAAACCACCACTACAGGATATCTTAAACGGACTGCTCTAGAGGGAAGCACCCCTAACTCTAAAAAGATGTCACCAGAGAAAATAAAATCATAGGAAATGAAGCAGACCATCCAAATACTAACTAAAAGCAAAGAATAAAACACCTAGTATATAAAGAATGGAGGAGGAAGAATAAGAAGGGAGAGATAAATAAATTTCAGACGGTACCCACAATAATTTAACCAGAGAGTTAAGTTAGATTGTTAGATAGTAAAGAAGCAACCCTTGAACATTTGGTAACTACGAATCTAAAGCCAGCAATCGCAATAAGTACATATTTATCAATAACCACCCTAATGTAAATGGACAGAATGCGCCAATCGAAAGACACAGAGTAACAGAACGCGAAAAAAAGCAAGACCCATCTATATGCTGCTTACAAGAGACTCACCTCAAACCCAAAGATATACACAGACTAAAAGTGAAGGGATGGAAAAAGATATTTCATGCAAACAACAAAGAGAATAAGGCAGGTGTGGCAGTACTTGTATCAGACAAAATAGACTTCAAAACGATAAAAGTAGCAAGAGACAAAGAAGAACATTACATAATGATAAAGGTGTCAGTCCAACAAGAAGATATAACCATTATAAATATATATGTACCCAATACATGAGCGCCAGCATATGTGAAACAAATACTAACAGAATTAAAGGAGGAAATAGAAAGCAATGCATTCATTTTAGGAGGCTTCAACACACCACTCATTCCAAAGGACAGATCAACCAGACAGAGAATAAGTAAAGACACAGAGGCACTGAACCACACACTAGAAAAGATGGACCTAACAGATATCTACACAACTCTGCACCCAAAAGCAGCAGGATACACATTTTCTCAACTGCACATGGAACATGTTCCAGAATAGACCACATACTAGGCCACAAAAAGAACCTCAGTAAATTCAAAAATATTGAAATCCTACCAACCAGCTTCTCAGATCACAAAGGTAAAAAACGAGAAATAAATTTTAGAAAGAAATCAAAGGGCTCACAAATACATGGAGACTTAAGAACATTCTCCTAATTAATCAATGGGTTAATGACCAAATCAAAACAGAAATCAAAGAATATATGGAGACTAATGGCAACAACGCAAAGCTACAACTTCTGTGGGATGCAGCAAAGGCACTTCTAAGAGGAAAGTATATTGCAAGACAGGCCTATTTAAAGAAGGAATAGCATTCCCAAATGAACAGTCTAAAGACACAATTACTGAAATTGGAAAAAGAAGAACAAATGAGGCCCAAAGTCACCAGAAGGAGGAACATAATAAAGATCAGAGAAGAAATAAATAAAATTGAGAAGAATAAAACAATAGAAAAAAATCAATGAAACCAAGAGCTGGTTCTTTGAAAAACTAAACAAAATAGATAAACCCCTAGCCAGACTCATTAAGAGAAAAAGAGAATCTACACACATAAACAGAATCAGAAATGAGAAAGGAAAAATAACGACAGACTCCACAGAAATACAAAGAATTCTAAGAGAATATTATGAGAATCTATATGCTAACAAGCTGCAAAACCTAGAAGGAATGGACTACTTCTTAGAAAAATACAACCTTCCAAGACTGACCATGCAAGAAACAGAAAAACTAAACAGACCAATCACGAGCAAAGAAATTGAATCGGTAATCAAAAAACTACCCAATAACAAAACTCCCGGACCAGATGGATTCACCTCTGAATTCTACCAGACATATAGAGAAGAAATAACACCCATTCTCCTTAAAGTTTTCCAAAAAATAGAAGTGGAGGGAATACTTCCAAACTCATTCTATGAAGCCAGCATCACTCTAATACCAAAACCAGGCAAAGACCTCACCAAAAAAGAAAATTAGAGACCAAAATCCCTGATGAACGTAGATGCAAAAATACTCAACAAAATATTAGCAAACCGAATTCAAAAATACATCAAGAGGATCATACACCATGATCAAGTGGGATTCATCCCAGGGATGCAAGGATGGTACAACATTCGAAAATCCATCAACATCATCCACCATATCAACAAAAAGAATAAAAAAAACCACATGATCATCTCCATAGATACTGAAAAAGCATTTGACAAAATTCAACATCCATTCATGATTAAAACTCTCAACAAAATGGTTATAGACGGCAAGTACCTCAACATCATAAAGGCTATATATGACAAACCCACAGCTAACATCATACTTAACAGAGAGAAGTTGAAAGCTTTTCATCTAAGATCGGGAACAAGACAGGGATGCCCACTCTCCCCACTGTTATTCAACATAGCACTGGAGGTCCTAGCCACGGCAATCAGAAAAAATAAAGACATACAAGGCATCCAGATTGGTAAAGAAGTCAAATTGTCACTATTTGCAGATGACATGATACTGTACATAAAAAACCCTAAAGACTCCACTCCAAAACTACTAGAACTAATATCTCAATTCAGCAAAGTTGCAGGATACAAAATTAACACACAGAAATCTGTTGCTTTCCTATACACTAATGATGAACTAACACAAAGAGAAATCAGAAAAACAATTCCATTCACAATTGCATCAAAAAGAATAAAATACCTAGGAATAAAACTAACAAAGGAAGTGAAAGACCTGTACTCTGAAACCTGCAAGACACTCCTAAGAGAAATTAAAGAGAACACTAACAAATGGAAATGCATCCCATGCTCTTGGCTAGGAAGAATAAATATTGTCAAAATGGCAATACTACCTAAAGCAATCTACAGATTCAACGCAATCCCTATCAAACTACCAACAGCTTTCTTCAGTGAACTTGAACAAATAATTCTAAAATTCATATGGAACCACAAAAGATCCCGAATAGCTAAAGCAATCCTGAGAAGGAGGAATCAAACAGGTGGAATTATGCTCCCTGACTTCAAGCTCTACTACAAAGCCACAGTAATCAAGACAATTTGGTATTGGCACGAAAACAGACCCACAGACCAGTGGAACACAATAGAAAATCCAGACATTAACCCAAACATATACAGTCAGCTAATATTTGATAAAGGAGCCTTGGATATACAATGGGGAGATGACAGCCTCTTTAGCAGCTGGTGTTGGAAAAACTGGACAGCTACATGTAAGAGAATGAAACTGGACTACTGTCTAGCCCCATACACAAAGGTAATCTCAAGGTGGATCAAAGACCTGAATGTAAGTCATGAAACCATAAAACTCTTAGAAAAAAACATAGGCAAAAATCTCTTGGACATAAACATGAGCGACTTCTTCATGAACATATCTCCCCAGGCAAGAGAAACAAAAGCAAAAATGAACAAGTGGGACTATATCAAGTTGAAAAGCTTCTGTACAGCAAAGGACACCATCAGTAGAACAAAAAGACATCCTACATTATGGGAGAATATATTCATAAATGACATATCTGATAAGGGGTTGACATCCAAAATATATAAAGAACTCATGCACATTAACAAACAAAAAGCAAATAATCCATTTAAGATATGGGCAGAAGACATGAATAGACACTTCTCTAAAGAAGAAATTCAGATGGCCAACAGGCACATGAAAAGATGCTCCACATCGCTAATCATCAGAGAAATGCAGATTAAAACCACAATGAGATATCACCTCACCCCAGTGAGGATGGCCAACATCCAAAACACAAACAACAACAAATGTTGGCGAGGATGTGGAGAAAAGGGAACCCTCCTACACTGCTGGTGGGAATGCAAATTAGTTCAACTATTGTGGAAAGCAGTATGGAGGTTCCTCAAAAAACTCAAAATAGAAATACCATTTGACCCAGGAATTCCACTCCTAGGAATTTACCCTAAGACTGCAGCAGCCCAGTTTGAAAAAGACAGATGCACCCCAATGTTTATTGCAGCACTATTTACAATAGCCAAGAAATGGAAGCAACCTAAGTGTCCATCATTAGATGAATGGATAAAAAAGAGGTGGTACATATACACAATGGAATATTATTCAGCCATAAGAAGAAAACAAATCCTACCATTTGGAAAAACATGGTTGGAGCTAGAGGGTATTATGCTCAGTGAAATAAGCCAAGCCGAAAAAGACAAGTATCAAATGATTTCACTCATATGTGGAGTATAAGAACAAAGAAAAAAAAAACTGAAGGAACAAAACAGCAGCAGACTCACAGAACCCAAGAACGGACTAATAGTTACCAAAGGGAAAGGGACTGGGGAAGATGGGTGGGAAGGGAGGGATAAGAGGTTAAAAGGGACATACGATTAGCAGACATAATGGGGAGGGCTATACAACTCAGAGAAGACAAGTAGTCATTCTATAGCATCTCACTACGCTGAGACAGTGACTGTAATTGGGTTGGGGGGGACCTGATGAAGGGGGTAGTTTAATAACCATAATATTGCACATGTAATTGTAGATTAATGATACCAAAATAAATTATAAATAAAAAAAGCAATGAGGATAAACAAAAAGACATCCTACAGTATGGGAGAATATATTCATAAATGACATATCCGATAAGGGGTTGACATTCAAATTATATAAAGAGCTCACACACCTCAACAAACAAAAAGCAAATAAGCCAATTAAAAAATGGGCAGAGGAGCTGAACAGACACTTCTCCAAAGAAGAAATTCAGATGGCCAACAGGCACATGAAAAGATGCTCCACATCGCTAATCATCAGAGAAATGCAAATTAAAACCACAATGAGATATCACCTCACACCAGTGAGGATGGCCAACATCCAAAAGACAAACAACAAATGTTGGTGAGGATGTGGAGAAAGAGGAACCCTCCTACACTGCTGGTGGGAATGCAAATTAGTTCAACCATCGTGGAAAGCAGTATGGAGGTTCCTCAAAAAACTCAAAATAGTAATGCCATTTGACCCAAGAATTCCACTCCTAGGAATTTACCCTAAGAAGGCAGCAGCCCAGTTTGAAACATACATATGGATCCCTATGTTTATCGCAGCACTATTTACAATAGCCAAGAAATGGATGCAACCTAAGTGTCTATCAGTAGATGAATGGATAAAGAAGATGTGGTATATATACACAATGGAATATTATTCAGCCATAAGACGAAAAAAAATCCTACCATTTGCAAAAACATGGATGGAGCTGGAGTGTATTATGCTCAGTGAAATAAGCCTGGTGGAGAAAGACAAGTATCAAACGATTTCACTCATCTGCGGAGTATAAGAACAAAGAGAAACTGAAGGAGCAAAACAGCAGCAGACTCGCAGAACCCAAGAATGGATTAACAGTTACCAAAGGGAAAGGGACTGGGGAGGATGGGTGGGAATGGAGGGATAAGGGGGAAAAGGGGTATTATGATTAGCACACGTAATGTAGTGGGGGGGACACGGGAAAGGCAGTATAACACAGAGAAGACAATCAGTGATTCTATAGCATCTCACTATGCTGACGGACAGTGACTGTAATGGGGTATCTGGGGGGGACTTGATAATAGGCGGTCTAGTAACCATAATGCTTTTGATGTGACTCTATATTAATGATACCAAAATTAAAAAAAAAAAAAGAAATGAGGATAGGTTAAGGGAGCTCTCTAACCACTTCAGGTATAATAACATTCAACTATAGGGGCCCCAGAGGAGAAGAGATAAAGAAAAAGGCAGAAATCTTATTTGAGGAAATAATAGCTGAAGATGTCCCAACCTAGGGAAGGAAACAGACATCCAGGTCCAGTATACATAGAGAGTTCCAAACAAAATAAACTAAGGAGGTCCACATAAAGACACATAATTAAAATGGTAAAGATTAAGGATAGAGAAAGAATCTTAAAAGCAGCAAGAGAAAAGCAAAAAATCATGTACACAGGAAATCTCACAAGGTTACCAGCTGATTTTTCAGGAGATATTTAGCAGGCCAGAAGGGGGTGGCATGATATATTCAAGGAGCTGAAAGGAAAAAACTATAATGAAGAATACTCTACCCAGAAAAGTTTTCACTCAGAATTGGAGGAGAGTCAAAGAGTTTCCCAGCAAACAAAAAGGTAAAACAGTTCATCACCACTAAACAGGCCCATAAGAAATGTTAAAGGGATTTCTTTAAGTGGAAAAAAAAGGCCATAACTAGACATAAGAAAATCATGAAGGCAAGAAAATTTCACTGATAAAAGCAATCATACAGTAAAGGAAGTAGATCAATCATTTACAAAGCTAGTGTGAAGTTCAAAAAACAAAAGTAGTAAAATCAATTATATACACATTAGTCAAGGAATACATGGAATAAAAAGATGTAAAATATGACATTATGGAAGGCAGAATAATACAAAAGTAGTGCTTTTAGAATGTGTTCAAACTTAAGTGAAAATCAACCTAATATAGTCTCCTATATACATATATATATATAGGATGTGTGTATATATGTAGGATGCTATAGATGAACCTCATGGCAACCACAAGCCAGCAACCCATGATAGATACACAAAAAGTAAATAAAAGGGAATTCAAGCATAGTACCAAAATCATCAAATCACAGGGAAGAGAAAAAATGAAGAAAGAACAGAGAACTACAAAAACAACCAGAAAACAATTAACAAAATGGCAATTGGTACATACATATCAAGTATTACTTTACATGTAAGAGGACTAAATGCTCCAATCAAAAGACACACAGAAGACACATAAAAAGATGCTCAACATCACTAATCATCAGGGAAATTCAAATTAAAGCCACAATGAAATATCACTTCACACCAGTCAGAATGGTTAGTACGAAAAAGACAAGAAATAATAAATGTTGGTGAGGATGTGGAGAAAAGGGAACCCTTATACACTGTTGGGAATGTAAAATTGGTACAGCCACTATGAAAACTGTATGGAGTTTCCTCAAAAAAATTAAAAATAGCAATACTATATGATCCAGTACTTCTACTTCTGGGTATTTAGCCAAGGAAAATTAAAACACAAATTTGAAAAGATATATGCACCCCTATGTTTACTGCAGCAGTATTTACAATAGCCAAGATATGGAAATAACCTGAGTGTTTATCAATAGATGAATGGATAAAGAAGATGTAGGGTGTGTGTGTGTGTATTTATATATACATACACAATGGAATATTACTCAGCCATAAAAAATGAATGAAATCTTTCCATTTGCAGGAACATTAATGAACCTAGAGGATATTATGCTAATATGTCTTATTAAATTAGGACAGAAAAAGACAAATACCATGTGATTTCACTTATATATGGAATCTAAAAAACAAACAAATAAGCAATAATAATAACAAAACTCATGGAAACAGATTCATAAATGCAGAGAACAAACTGGTGGGTGCCATAAGGCAAAGGGTTAAAGGGACAGGCAAAATATGTGAAGGGGATAAAGAGATAAAAACTTCTAGTTATAAAATAAATAAGTCACAGGGACGAAAAGTGCAGCATTGTAAATATAGCCAATAATATTGTAATAGCTTTATACAGTGACAGATGGTAACTACACTTGCTGTAGTGAACATTTCATAATGTATATGTCAAAGCACTATGTTGTACACCTGAAAACTAATATATTATATGTTCAACTATACATCAATGAATTTTTTTAATTAAATTTATGCCCTCAATGGCTGTTTTTCTCTCTGCTTATGTTTCTTCTGGATCCATTATTCTGACTCTCTCTTTTGAAAAAGAGGAACTTCATTCATAAAAATTTATACAAACACATCCGTAAATAATGGTTGTGCAGAAGAAGAAGAGAAGCATTCTTAATCCTGACAAACATTTTCTTGAGACAGTTTGAATGGTAGTTAACTGAGACAATCTCAAGGCTACACAAGGAGCCACTCTAGCCTCCTGTACCTAAGTGTCCACATGTATAGTAGCTGGGCCAGCTCAGCCCACTGAGAATTTATTCATACAGCTGGCCCTATGCCACACAATCAACCTCCCTCTTAAAATTGTTGGTTGCTCTCAGTGACCTCCTGGTGTGAGCCCAGAGGCCAGTTTAACCTGTATCTATGCATACCTAACCCAACCCCAGGGACTCTGGCTCTTTCCACCACCTCCGGGTTCAAATGAAGCACTCACCATGGGGTGACTTCTCCAATGACTGCTCACAGGGTTTAGCTAACACAGTCTATAAGGGCAGAGTAGTTAAATGCTCTGGAGGAAATACATTAGCCAATGAGAAACAGGAGATAACAAGGAGATTTTGGTAAGTCCCTGCCTCCCTTCAATTCCAATGGACTTTTCTAAGACAAAATTATTCCATATGACTTCTCTGGAAACGTCCTGTGACTAAGCAAGTGACTGTGTTCCCTATAAGGATGTAATCAGCTCAGTAGCACACTATCTTGGATTTGTTCTCCTTCCTCTCCTGCCTCACTTTCCTTTACTCTGGCTTCCAAATAAGAGATAAAGCATGAGCATGTAAATTATGCCTCATATTCTTCTTTCCAGGAAACTTGGACTAAGGCATATACTAATGAATAATCCTGATTCCTGCCTCTCCTCCAGGCAAGAGCAGTCATATACAATGGCAGGAGAGATCTTATTACCTTTTAGCTTGTAATTAAAAACCTCTCTGTAGGGATATCACCTTATCATTACCACTGACCACTCTGCCCCTTTCCTATCTCCCTCCCTCTTTCCCTCTGTTTTTCCTTCACTCCTCAGTTCCATATCTTTCCCTCTCCCTCCCATGTCCTCTGTCTCTTTCTCTACCAACCCAGGAAAAAATTATACACTTACATAAGAGTTAACAAGAGAAAACTTTTTTTAATTTAACCAATGCATGAAAATGATTAATGTCAAGAACTAAATAAATAATAAGATGAAATAGAAATATTTCATAGACATCTGTGGATAAAGTGAAGGTTCTTATGGCCAGGATTCTCACCTGACCGCAGTCGGCTAGCGCACTACACAGGAGTGGGCAATTCGTTGTTATTGACTCTATATAAAGAGTTCTGCCCAGTGCTCTGGGCAACATGGCTGCAGGAGAGTAGGGACTGGAATGGTGGCAGCGCCAAGGACAGAGACTGAAATGGCTGTGGGGACAAAGAGGCCCAGACGCAGAGACCAGCTCGCTGCATACAGACTCATTCTGAGTGGGCAGGATTCTAGTGATTGACCTGCCACCATGTGAATAAAGTTGGGTATAAACTCTTTCACCTCAAGAATGTTCCATTGTCATTTTTCAGTCTCATTGAATCCATAGTGAACTTACCTGGGGCTGAAACACATTGGCAAGACAACATCTAAAAAAGAAAATTATAAAATTTTAAATTCCAGATGATTTCCAATGTAACTCATGTCAATAAGTTCATTAGTCTCAAAATTGTGCAAAGCACAACTTTGAGAAAAATTTTCCCAGTTGTCCTAAATGAGTATGACATCTACCCTAAATTTTGACAATTTTAAAGCACAAAATGTTCTTGTGAAGAAAATAAGATAATAGACCCTGGCCTTCTTAATAAATGTACTGTTTTTTTAAATTATAGATTATTCATTTCCCAGAGAATCAAACTCTCCCTTATCTCCAAATTTAGTATTCATCAAGCGCTTAGAAATCCCACTGATTAATATAAATAGCGAACTGGGTCTCAGTTTGTAAGTTTACTGCTTGGTAAATTTATTCTCTTGGGTTTAAAATAACCACCAAGTGGAAAATTGTAGCAGCACTATCAATGCAACAGAAGTAGGCTGATATATTAGAAATGGAAAAGAAGAATTAATTGGTATTGGACATGAAAGGGGAATTTTAGTTCCTAAACATTGTGCTTTAATCTCTTCTAAGCTTTAATTAAACTCTCTCAAGTTTCATAATCTTAAGATACATTTATTTTAAATGTACCCACTTGACAGAAAGATTTATTCAAACTTTCAGTTTTCTACACTAAAGCATTTTATTTTGAAGTGACTGATTTCAATCACCGTCCCTCTGATGAAGTAAAGTCTTTTAATGCTGACTCTTGGGAACTTCTGCTATAAAAAGACAAGGACTTTTCCACGACAGGTGTAAGTATAAATTGTATAACAAGCATTGTTGGGGAAAGCTGAATATGCATAAACCCTGGAATCTGGTAATCCCACACCTAAGTGGCATAGAAAAATTCTTACACATGTACAAATGGAGACATTGACAAGAAACCTAAGAGCATTATTGCTTATGGTAACAAAAGAAAAAAGAAAAAACTCAAAAATCCATGAATAATAGAATGAATACATAAATTGAAATATATTCAAATGGTAAATAATATATATATCAGTAAAAATAACTATAGCCATATATCAATATCTAAGAATATAAAATTATAATATTGAGTGAAAGAAAAGAATCACATCATTTATAAAATTCAAAAGGAGACAAAATCCACAACATTTAGTTTAAAGATATAAATTGACCTGGTAAAAGAGTAAAGAACCACAAAATAATGGTTAACAGAAAATTCAGGAGAGAGATAACCTCAAAGAAGAGGGGGGAAAAAAGATTATCAGAGAAGGGCACTAGGCCTTAGGTACTTAAGAAAGTACCATTTCTTAACTTGGTGGTAGATACATAGTATTTATTTTATTATCATATCAAACTGTGTGTATGTGTGTTCACATATATTTGCATGTATATCCCAGAATAAAATTTTTACTTAAGATAAAAAGCATTGTCAGCAAAATGGTAGTATAAGAGTTAAGGATTCCAGGTAAGGGATTACAGCACCTGGATGAAGCACAGAAATAAGAAAAGACATACTGAGGAGGTTAGGAATATAGATTCATAGTACCTGCATCACCTCTTCCCCAACACCAGGCAGCCCAGTATGTACAGAGATGCCCTCCCTTGGAAGAAGGAAAGTGAGGTGATCAACTGACTTTACTGTTGATCCCAGTACCAGGCCAACTCCTGTGGTCCTAGATGCCTTTGGCAGGCCTCTGAGACCCTGAATATCTGGCCCACCTCAGCACCTGCTGGATTCTAAGCCCCAGATAAATCCCTGACTCCAGTCTCCCAGAGGCTCCCAAAAACCTGAGCTCCTGGCACACCCCAGTGCTGGCCAGATCCCACAGATCCATCGTTCACCCATGCAGACCCAGGTCCCAGTCCCACCCCATTGAACCAAAGCTCTAAGCCTACTCATACAGACACAGACACCAAGCTGGTTTCCATGGACACAAGCACCAGACCTACCTGCTCAAGGATTCCAGGAACAAGTCTGCATATGAATACCACCAGATGGCCCACCCAGGAACGATGAATGAGCTGACTGGTGAAAGGCTTTGCCTAGTGAAGCCAGTCTGTAGTGACTGGAAGAGGTAAATAACCTCAAATGTGCAGATCACAACACACCACCACAGGATTATGATTAACCAAGGGAACATGACACCACCAAAGGAAACTAATAAAACTCCAAAGGCTGACCCAAAGAAATGGAGATGTATGAATTATCTGAAAAAGAATCCAGAATAAACCTTTTAAAGAAATTCAGTGAACTAAAAGAAAATAGACAGCTGACTGAAATTTGGGAACCAATTCATGGATAAAATGAGCAGTTTAACAAAGAAATAGAAACTATTGGGAAAAAAAAAAAACCAGAAAACCTAGAATTGAAGAATATAATGACTGAACTTCAATAGAAGACTTGATCAAGCAAAGAAAGAATGAACTGTAAGATAGGTCATCTGAAGTCATCCAGTCAGAGGATCAAAAAGAAAAATGAAAAAGTGTTAAGAAATCCTATGTGAATTAAAGGATGCCATTAACAGAAGCAACATATGCATTACTGGAGGTCCAGAAGAAGAGAGAGAAAAAGGGGAAGAAATATTCTTTAAAGAAATAATGGAAGAGAACTTCCCAAATATGGGAGAGATTTGGACATCTGAGTTTATGAAGCTAAAAGGCCACCCCAAAATTTCAACCCAAAATAATCTTCTCCAAGACACATTATGATAAAACTTGCCAAAATCAAAGAGAAAATGTTAAAAGCAACAAGAGAAAAAAAATTCCTTACATAAAAAGGGAACCCTCAATAGAGTTATCAGCAGATTTCTCAGCAAAAACCTTGCAGACCACGAGAGTGAGATTATATATTCAAAGTGTTGAAAGAAAAATACTGCCAACCAAGCTTACTGAGCAAAGCTGTCTTTCAGAGATGGAGAGATAAAGACTTTCTGAGGGATAAAAAATCTGAAGGAGTTCATCACCATTAAGCCTGCCTTACAAGAAATGATTAAAGGAATTTTGAGAGGTGAAATGAAAGTATTCTAATCAGTAACAAGAAAACATGAAAATATAAAACAAACTGGTACAGGTAAGAATATAAGCAAATTCAAAATACTCTAATACTCTAATATGGTGATGTGTTAATCACTTATTTCTACTATGAAGGTTAAAAGACAAAAATATCAAAATAACTATAGCTACAATAATTTGTTAATTGATATACAATATAAAAAGAAGTAAATTGTGATATCAAAACCATAAAATTATGGGGGGAGCTATAAAATGATTTTTTTTATACAACTGAAGTTAAGTTGATATCCACCTAAAATAGACTGTTATAAGATCTTTTATGTAAGCATCATGGTAAGCACAAGGTTTACTTAGAGCAAACTGTAGGTAAAAAACTATAGGCTTTTCTACTGTAGATGGAAAAGAAAAAGAGAAGGGAATCAAAGCATACCACTAAGGAAAGTCATCAGTTCACAGAGAAAGACAGCAAAACAGGAAGAAAAGAATAAGAGAAGTACAAAAAACAAAAAAATTTTTAAACCAGAACCCATTAAGATGGTATTAGCAAGTCCTTACCTATCACTTACTTTAAATGCATACTGATTAAATACTCCAACCAAAAGGCACAGAGAGTGGCTAGATGGTCTAAAAAACAAGGCTCAACTATATGTTGTCTACAAGAGACTCACTTCAACTTTAAGGACACACATTGGTTCAAAGTGAAGTGATGGAAAAAGATATTGCTCACAAATGGAAATCAAAAGAGAGCACAGATACCAATACTTACATTTGACAAAATAGACCTTAAATCAAGAACTAACAAGACACAAAGGTCATTGTATAATGATAAAGGGGTCAATTAATTAAAAGATATAATAATTGTAAACATATATGCAGCCAATATAAAAGCACCTAAATACATTAAGTAAATACCAACAGATCTAATGAGAAAAACAGATTAAAAAAGAATAAAAATAGGGGACTTCAACACCTCACTTTCAACAATGAATAGATCATCCAGACAGATAATCAGTAAGGACACAATGGACTTAAATTATACTTCAGTCAAAAAGGACCTAACATACATATAAAACATTCCATCCAACTACAGCAGAATACATATTCTTCTCAACTGCACAGGAGAAAACCTCCAGGATAGGATATATGTTAGGTCACGAAACAAACCTTAGTAAATGTAAAATATGGAATATATATAAAGTATCTTTTCTAACCAAAATTGTATGAAACTAGAAATCAATAACAGGAAGAAAACTGGAAAACTCACAAATGTATGGAAATAAAACAACATGCTCCTTAACAACCAATGGGTCAAAGAAGAAACTAAAAGGGAAATCAAAAAATATCCTGAGACAAATGAAAATGGCACTAGATCATACCAAAACTTATGGGATGCAACGAATGCAGTTCTAAGAGGAATGTTTGTAGTGATAAACAGCTACAGTAAGGCAAAAGAAAGATAACCATAAATATTACACTTTAAGAAACTAGGAAAAGAAAAACAAACTAAGATCAAAATTAGAAGAAGGAAGGAAATATCAAAGATCAGAGTAGATATAAGCAAAATACAGACCAGGAAAAAAAAAAACAGAAAAGATAAATGAAACTAAGAGCTGATTTTTTTGCAGATACACAAAACTTTAGCCAGATCAAGAAAACAGGAGAGAGGCCTGAAATAAATAAAATCAGAAATCAGAGGAGATATTATAAGTGACACCACAGAAATACAAAGGCTAAAATGAGACTACTATAAATAATTATACATCAACAAGTTAGATAACATAGAATAGTGAATGAATTTCTAAAAACATATAACCAACCAAGACTGAATCATGAAAAAAAACAAAATTAGGACATCCCAATAACAAGTAAGGAGATTCAATCAATAATCAAAAACCACCAACAAAAGAGAATCACAGGACTCTATGGTTTCAAGGGTGAATTCTATCAAACTTTTAAAGAAGTGATAACAATCCTTCTCAAACTCTTCAAAAAAAATTGAAGAGGAAGGAACAGCTCAAACTTATTTTACAAGGCTAGCATTGCCCTATACAAAAGACAGAAAAGGATACTACAAGAAAAGGAAACTACAGGCCAATATTCCTAATGAATATAGATGTAAAAATTCTCAACAAAATGCTAGCAAAACAAATTCAACAGTACATTAAAAGGATCATACACCATGATCAAGTGGGATTCATGACTGGTATATAAGGATGATTCAACATACAGAAATCAATGAATATGATATACCACATTAATAGAATGAAAGATAAAAGTCATATGATAATCTCAATGCAGAAAAGCATTTGACAAAATTCAACATCTTTTCACAATAAAAACTATCAACAACTTGGGTATAGAAGGAATGTGCCTGAACTTAGCAAAGGTTATACATGACAAAATCACAGTTAACAACACAGTTGTTGGTGAAAACTGAAAGCTTTCCTGCTAAGGTTAGGAGCAAGAAAAGGGTACCCACTTTCACCACTTTTATTCAGCAAAGTACTGGAAGTCCTAGCCATAGCAACTAAGTAAGAAAAGGAAAAAGCATCCAAATTGGGAAGAAAAAAGTAAAATTCTGTTTGCAGATGATATGATCATATCTATAGAAAATCCTAACAGCACCTCAAAAAACTATTAAAACTAATAAGCAAATTCAGTTGAACTATAGGATACAAAATCAACATATAAAAATCAATGTGTTTATATACAATAACAACAAATTCTCTGAAAAAGAAATGAACAATCTCATTTACAACAGCATCAAAAATAATAAAATACCTAGCAATAAATTTAATTGAGGAGGTAAAAGATCTACACACTGAAAATTATAAGATATTGATAAAGGAAATTGAAGAAAACACAAATAAATGGCAAGATACCCCATGTTGCTGAGAAGTGACTGGTAGTTACCATGGAGGTAGGCTGGGGTGGGTAAGTAGGAAGGGTGAGGGGGATAAATAGGCACAAAATTCTCAGTCATTAAAATATAAGCTGGTCAGAGGGATGGTAGTAGAGCTTAGAGAATATAGCCAATGATTCTGTAACATCTTTCTATGTTGACAGATAGTAACTGCACTAGTGGGGATGAGGATTTAAAAATGTGGGTAACTGGTGAACCACTGTGTTGCATACTTGAAACTAATATAAGATTATTATATCAACTACACTGCAATTTTTAAAAAGTATGAGAAAATCAGAAAAAAAAGAATATGTGTTGATAGATCAGAAAAACTAATATTGTTAAAATGCCCATGCAATCCAAAGCCACCTACAGATTTGATTCAATCCCTAACAAAATTCCAATGCAATTTTTCAGAGAATTTTTTTTTTAAATCCTAAAGTTTTTATAGGACCACAAAAGACCTTCACTAGCTAAAGCAATCCTGAGAAAGAACCAGGCTGGAGGCATCACAAATGCTGATTTCAAAGCCTGAACCCTTAATATATACAATGTACTACCTGCCAAGTAAAATCTTTAATTTTATAGAATATTTCCCTACTTCTTAGTATATATAAGCCTCCCAAGAAAATAAGTCTTTCCTGAGACTGTCTGCCCCAAAATTAGCCCATTGCCTGCTCCCTGATGATTTGTCTGAACACTGACATTTGACCTTCCAACACTGAGTGAAGATCTGCCCAGAACATCAAGACCAGTCCAGATGACCCTCCCTTCATTCCCCCATTCATTCATTCAAAATTTATTGAATATCAACTATGTAGAAATCACTATCCTAGACCCTGAATATACAGTGCAAACAAGGTAGAAGGTACATTTCTGCTCAAATGTAGTTTATAATCTGGACAGGGAAAAACAGACATTAAAGAAACAGAAATATATAATTAAAAATTGCAAAAAAACCCATGAAGAAAAAAGACAGAGTGCTGTGAAAGTATAAAAAGAAGCAATTTTCATATTGGATGGGGAAAGGCCTACAAAGGAGGTAATGTTTAAGCTGAGACTACAGGAAGAAAATAAGCTTGTCACACGAAGGCCTGGGAAAGAGGAGTACTGGCAGAGGGACAGTACAGGAAGACCTGAAGTGAAGAAGAGCTTTGTGGTGGAAGCATCACAAATGAGAGGCTTGAATAGTTAACTATAGTTAGAAAGGCAGGCAAGACCCAGATCATTCAGGGCCTTGGGGGCCATGTAAGGAGATAAGATTTTATGAAGTCACATCAAACTAAAAATCTTCTGCACAGCAAAGGACACCATCAACAAAATAAAAAGCCAACCTACAGTATGGGAGAATATATTCATAAATGATTTATCCAATAAGGGGTTAGTATTCAAAATATATAAAGAACTTATACAACTCAATACCAAAAAAACAAACAACCAAATTAAAAAATGGGCACAGGAACTGAACAGACATTTTTCCAAAGAAGAAATTCAGATGGCCAACAGACACATGAAAAGATGCTCCACATCACTAATCATCAGGGAAATGCAAATCAGAACCACATGAGATATCACCTCACACCAGTCAGAATGGCTACTATCCAAAAGATAAGAAATAACAAGCATTGGCAAGGATGTGGAGAAAAGAGAGCATTTACACACTGTTGGTGGGAATGTAAATTGGTCCTGCCACTGTGGAAAGCAGTATGGAGGTTTCTCAAAAAACTAAAAATATAAATACTATATAACCCAGTAATTTAACTTCAGGAAATATACCCAAAGAAAACAAAATCACTGATTTGAGAAGTATACACACTGCTATATTTATTGCCACATGATTTATAATAGCCAAAATACAGAAGCAACCTGTGTTCATCAATAGATAAATGGATAAAGATGTGGTGCATATATACAATAGAATATTACTCAGCCATGATGTGGAGATTTCATCAAAAAGAATGAAATCTTGCCATCTGCAGCAACATGCATGGACCTAGAGGGTATTACGCTAAGGGGAATAAGCCAGGCAGAGAAAGAGCAATACCATATGATTTCACTTATTTGTTGAATTTAAGAAACAAAACAAATAGACTCATTGACACAGAGAAGAGACTGGTGACTGCATGGGGGCAGAGGGAAATAGAAAAAGAGGATGAAAGGCACAAAATTCAACTGATAATATATATTGGTTACAGGGATGAAAGTACAGCATAGAGAATATAGTCAATAATATTGGTGACAGGTGGTAACTAGTTATTGGAGTGAGCATTTAATAATGTAGATAACTGTCAAATCGCTATGTTGTATACCTGAAACCAATATAATATTGTATATCAACTATACTTCAAAAAAAAAAAACTAACCATCCTACCATCCTTAAAAAAAAAAGATTCATGATGCCTTTGAAAGGCATTAAGTAGGGGCTAAGGAGGAGGAGCAATAACAAGAGAAGCTAGGAAGAATATGACCCTATTTGGGGTCTTAAAAGACTACTCGGGCAGCCTTTTAGAGACTGGCTCAGAGGAGCGCACAGCAGCAAGAGAATGGGACAAGAGCCTCCAATACTGGGATCAAAGGTGAAGGTGGAAGGGGTCAAACCAGAGCAGAACTAACACACCAGGAGATTGTGCAGTGAGGAGACACACACTCGTCCTGACCCGTCAAAACACCCACCCACACGCGGGACACCCCAAGGGAGCCAGCATTTGGATAACTGCCGAAGACAATGACAACCAGTAGTGGAAACTGAATGCAGCAACCATCCAAGAGAGGACTGCAGCCGCAGCCAGCTAGTAAGGAGAACGTTTCTCTTTCCCTCTCCTCCACTTGAACCCGTGAGTGCTAGAGCACTAGCGCCTAGAGGAGGCAGGAGAGAAGGCATGCGGTGATGGTTCTCACACGCCAGTCCTCAGCAGAAACAGTAGTCACCTGGAAACCTACTGGGAACACATATTCTCAAGTCCTTGAACAGACCGACAGAATCAGAAACTGAGGCTCGGGCCCGGCGATTTGAGTTTTTTACAAGAGCCCCAAGTGATTCTGATACATGCTAAAGTTTGAGAACCACCAGCATAGAGCTAGGCTGAATATAGAAGTTTCAAACTATAGTAGAATGAGCTTTAATAACTGTAAGTGATTTGAAAGTTATAGGATCTGCCTGAGATGTTACTAAAGGATAGGAAAGGGAGATTTCCTAGTAAAAGCAGTGGCTTGAGAAAAATTAAAAGATTTCATATTTTACCTCAATGATTGATAAACAAGTTACATATTTCTTCTTTTAGGTGCATTGACAAAAATTACGTTTAGGATTCTATACTTGCAAATATGTGTTACTTGAACAACAGCAGGATATTTTTATTTTATATTCAATATGAAATTTGATCAACAGCATTTTGCTGATAAGTTATGCAAATACCTACTCATCAAAACCATGTACTCAAAATAGCATGGTCTTCCAATATGAGAAAGTAGATGTTACCTATACTCCCCAATTCAGTAGCTCTTCACAACTCCCCACACAACATCACAACAGATTCCACTAAATAATCTGAGCAACTTAACCTAGAAAGATATGGATTGATA
>JAQQAC010013450.1:19596101-19659449 GCA_029783875.1 Phataginus tricuspis
TGACCGAGAGCAGGACCGGCGGGAGAGAGAGGGGAAAAAACCCGATACCCAGTAAAGTGTCTCAGTTCAGTCATATGCACATGTGACATAAACATCACTGATGGCACCTTTCCAACACCAGTTAAATCACGGTCTTACCGAATATCTGATACTGTGCCATTTGGGGTGAGGGAGGAGATGAGTAAAGGCACAGACTACAGAAAAAATAATGGCTGTCTCGGATTAATGCATGCAACCCAATATCATATGCCTCCATGTTCTCCAGCCGTCTGAGATCACTTTTTTTGCCCAAGTCCCCATTCCACATAGGTGAAGAAATGTCCTGTTCCCCTCATATCCTGTTCCCCTACCCATACATAAAAATGATCCTTGTAGGGCTTAAATTTATCTTACACACCTCTTGCTCTCATATCCTGCTTCTGCCAGTGCCCCACACACCCTCTGGGGGTGCACCTCTGAAAGGGAATCATTTTCTATCAATTTTCTATGAAAAGGGTCAGACTAGTTCTGGCCTTAAGTAGTACTATTATAAATTAAATTTGGTTCATTTATCTCTGTACCTCCTTTTCTGAGGCCTCCTCCTTCTTTCAGGTATATTTGTCTAGTTTCTGGGTAAACATTTTATAAGAATATTCAGATATTGTGCCTTTTGTATTTATATTTTATAAGTTATAAAATCTTTAATAAATATGTTCCTTTCAAATATTCATAACTTGATACCATCATTTTAAGGTTTAAGTTATGTGTGTGCTTTTTCTTATAACAATTACATTTTTTAAAAAGGACCTTGTTTTATTATGATTAGTACAAATGGTGTGGGGGATCATGGGGAAGACAGTGTAGCACAGAGAAGACAAGCGGTAACTCTGTGGCATCTTACTACACTGATGGACAGTGACTGCATGCAATGTGGTATGGGGGGAACTCAATAATATGATGAATGTAGTAACCACATTGTTTTTCATGTGAAACCTTCATAAAAGTGTATATCAATAATACCTTAATAAACCTTGTTTGTGTGAGGTCATTTTAAAAATACAAATAACAAAAAGAAAATTGAAAACCTACCACACAGATAATCACCATGAAATATGAGGAATATACCTGTACTCTTTCCTCCACACAGACACACATACAAAGGGTTGTGTCTTATACACAAACACACACACACATATCATTAAGTATTTAGTATTTTAAACAAGGATGTTTTCAGTTAACTATATATAGCAAAGAACTTTCAATATTTTTGAATATTCTTCTACAGTATCATTTTTACTGCCTCTTTAGTATTTGATTATATAGCAAGACCATAATGAATTTAACAAATAGCTTTATATATAGTATTTGAGGTTTAAAGCTATTATTTGCAATGCAATAAATATCCTAGGCACACATCCAGTGACTATTTTCTTAAGGTAAATCCCTTTCTGAGCCAAGAACTAGGTATTTTTTGATACAAATTGTTAAATTGCCCTCCCACAATATGACATACTATATTGTGATAGTAGTAATAATCTCTGAAGTGGAATTATGGGTGTTTGAGTTTCTTTTGTCTTATTAATCAGTTTTTCCATGCTTCCTATAATGAACCAGTTGGACACCCAGATTATTCAGGAGTATCTTTCTTGATAGATACATAGGTACATAAATAGACATACCAAATTATGTTTTTTTGCATCTAGGCCATTTTTTTAGTTATAAAACTATAAAACCAAAATTTTAACTGTAAAATGTATTCTTTCACAGTATTAAGCCATTGAAAATCAAATGGTCTATGTCATATTTATGCTTAACAGTATTAGAATAATGTCACAGAATCTGTCTTTAACATGTACATTAACATCTTTCTCTAAAACATAAATAACTTTCCTGTCTACCAATAAGTACAAGAGTATATTTTATGAACATACTCTCAAGCGTCTCATGTCTTTTTTCATTACCAGTAGTAACAACCTATTTCTACCATCTTCCTAATGACAATTTTCATTATAGAGATAAGAAAATGCACTATATTTGGAAACTCAGCCTTTCATGTATAACTCCTTGGTGAATATTTCCATCATTTACTCTCATCTTCCTGTTCAACATTAATCAACTGTTTCCCTATAAACATGCTATGTTTCATTTAGAGAAAATGTTTAAAGTTAATCAACTGCCTACATCGTTGTTTCCCTTTCAGGAACCATTTAAGTATGCATTAGGGACACACAAATATTAAAGCTGTAAATGTATTTCTTAATGAACTTACAGTAACATTTCATTAATTTAAAACCCCTTCACACAAAGAAGTGCAGCAATTGAAAGACCCATACATTCTATTGAAGTATCCATGAAAGTGCACCCAAAAAGATTTTCTGAATGCAGTTTTAATAGGAAGGGAAGGAAGATCATCCTGAATGGGCTTGAGATATTTGGCTGCAGTTCTCCTAGCCACACAGAATGGCTCCAGTTTGATAGTTTTCAGTAAATATCCAGACCTTTCTTTCCATAGAAAATTCAAAGCAACATGATTTATTTTCCTACTTAGTGGTGATTTCTCTTCTCAACCTGTCTTTGAGGCCTTTCTCACCATTCTTATTTATCAGCTCCTTGAGGTATGAATGTCACACAATTGGCATCAGAATGATTCTTCAAGGAATTCCCATGGTAGGAAACTGAAATTGGTACAAATGGGGTTGCAAAGGATCAGTGTGCTCCATTAATTATTCATTCAACAAATATTTTCCAAATCATTACTAAGTGCCAGACACAAGGCTAAGTAATGCTTCCCCAGTTCCTTGTAGATTGTAATTCGTAAATTACTTTATTTACTCCAACTTTGTTATTATTTTTTAAATATCCACTTGAATTATCCTTTGAAAAATGTAGCTTCTTGGTTCCTCAATTTGGTTTTGCTAAAGCAGATGCCAAAACAACTACTTGGCTGCAGGTAGTTTATTTGAGAAATGATCCCCCAGAAGTAATAGTGAGGGAGCAGAAAGAGTGAGATGGGGTATACGTTATTGCGTTAATTGCCAGTACACACAATAGCTACTCAACCCCTCTGAGGACCCTCTAGGGAAGTTTGCTGAATCGAACTGCCTTTCCAAAGGAGGGGAAGCTGGGCACTTATTCATAGACTCCAGTTCCCAATTGGTTTAGATTTGTTGCCAGAAGTAGAAACTCCTCCACACTTCCAGACTGTCTTGCCTGCACTGAGGGAGTTCCCAGGAGAAAGCCCAGAAGTGAAAAACAGGAACAAAGTATGTGCTCAATGCTGGAGGGCAAAAGCAAGTACAGGAACTGTTTACCACAGTTGCTGATGAAATCAGTTGGACCAGGGCATGAAAACTGCCAGCTGCAACTTCTTCTCTTCCAGTGATCTCATTCTCTACCAGTTTTTGATATTTACTGTCATCAAACCCTAGCCTTGTCTCAATTACCCCTTCTCAGCTCAAATTTTTAAGAAATCCCTTTACCAACCATTGCTCTCATCATTCAAACTTACTCTAGGACCCTGATTTAAAGAATGCTTATACCCCCATTAGATCCCACAGTCCATTAATCCTACCACCTCTCCACTGGTTACCATTTCTCTGGTGTCCTCACTTCCTTTCATAGCTTAAATACACACAGTCCATCTTTATAATCATTTCCTTGCACACATTCTCAACTGTCTTGCCTCTCTCTCACCTTCTCATTCTCTTGTGGCAAAATTCTAGTATTGGTAAGTTCATCTCTCCATCTACTCTGTGCCTGAATCCTTGTAGCTGAAGGAATCGAGAAAAGCATACTTCCTGTGCTGACTCTTCTCACTTTAAAGTGATACTCTGGACAAGTAGGCTCTTAATGCTGCACAGCAATCAAATTTCTTCACACACGCACTCTATGCAATTGTTTTGTTTCTTCTATTCTCACTTCAATTTTCCAGCTTCTCCTTTAACTTCATTTTCAGCTGATAATCTTGCTTCCTAGATCTCTAGGAAAAGAGAAGTGGAACCTAGAAATAACTTGTTTTGAATTCCTACCAGCTCCCACCACACTCTGTTCACTCTCCTTTCAGTCTTTTTCTCTCAATATTTCATTTTTGTTAGTTTCTATTGCTCTGTCCCTTCCTTCTGTAGTGTCTAATCAGCTGTTGATCCCATGTAGTCTATTCTTCATTTCACATATTATATTTTTCATCTATTGAAGTTTGATTTGAATACTATGCATCTCTCTCTTCATTGCATTCATGTTTCCCTCTATCTTCTCATTAGCATGCAACGTTTATAATAGCCAATTTTAGTTATTCCATCTGCTATTTCTTGTTCTGTTTCTATTTATTGACATTTTTCTCTTGGTTATAGGTCATGTTTCTTCTTCTTTTGAATTCCTGATAATTTTTTTATTGGATATTGGGCATTTAGACCATACATAATTGGTTGGTGAATTTTCTTGTGTCCCTTTTAATAGCGTTCAGCTTTCTTCTGGCACACAGCTACTTTGCATCAGTCTAACCCTCTTGAGGCTTATTTTTAAACTTTATTAGGGAAACCAAGAGCATCCTTCAGTCTAGGGCTAATTTAGCCTCACTACTAAGGTACCACTCTAAGGATTCTATCCATTGCCTCATATAATACAGTCTTTCCTCTCTGATTGGTGAAAAGACAAATTCATCCCAGCCTCATGTGAGCTTCAGAAAGTATTTGGCTTACTGCCTTCCAGTGGTTCCTTCTCCTACCTGGGTAGTTTCTATTCTCACATGTACATATCAATACTCAGAACAAAGGCTCCAGGGGCCTCTGAATCAATCTCTTTCTTTCTTTCTCTCCCTTACTCTGAGCCAAAGATCCCAGCAACCTTAGCCTCCTTGAATTCCTATTTGACCCACTCAGATAGACGACCAAGCTATGTTTGAGTTTTCCCTCCACCCACTGAAGACTGAAAAATACTTCCATATAACAGGCCAAAAATAAGGCAATAAGGTTCACTTGTCTGTTTCCCTTCTCTTCGGATTCCCAGTGCCTGTTTTCCAATGTTTTGAAAACAATGTTTTGTCTAATTTTCTAGCTGTTTAAGGTGGGAGAGTAACTCCAGTCCTTGTTAATCTGTCATGGCCAGAAACAGAAGTGTTCTCCAGAGGTCTTTATTTAAATATCAAACTTCTTACTGGACACCTCTACTTACAAATATAATAGGAAAATCAAATTTAACATATACTAAGTTTAACTTTATTCATCTTCTTATATCACATCGAGTAAACTTGTTCCTCTTCCAATTTTCCCTATGTCTTCAAAAACATATTCAGAATCTAATCCTACAACCATCCTATTTCACTCTAGTTTGCCTCACTATTTGCCTGGATTATTGCAATAGCACCTGTAGTAACCTGACTTTACTGCATGAAAAATATCTTCCCAAATCTCAGTGACTTTCAATACAATTTACTTCTTGCTCATAAATTTAAAAATCTGTTATGGTTTTGCTAGGCTTGGCTGAGCTTAGCTGGGTCACCTTGGCTTGGCTCTAAACTGCCAGTTTGGTTTAGGTCTGCTCTGCGTCTCTCATTCTAGAGCCCAGAAGCACTGCTACTTGGAATAATATTCTTTTGACAAAGCACAAAAGGGCTGAAAAAAGCTAGCTGTGTCTTCTAAAGTCTCACCTTTGAGCTGGCATACAGTCACTTTCACTCACATTCCTTTGACTAAAGCACGTGAAATGGTCAAAACCAGTGTTAGTGGGTGGAGGAAATTTATTCTGACCAAGGGAGAAGAGGACAGGAAGCTGAATACTTGTTGAACAATAATGTTCCACAGCCTCCTAACTGATCTTTCTGTTCTTTCCTTGCCCTTTCATTCTGTTCTCAACATAGCATTCAGAATGATCCTTTTAAAACATGCCAGAACTCTCATTTACTAAAAATCTATGAATAGCTATCCATTTTATTCAGAGTCCATACAGTGGCTTATAATGCCTTAATCCAGTACCTAGTTACCTCCTCAATTTCATTTTTTACTATTGCCTCCTCACTGTCTCAGCTCTGTAATATAGGCCTCCTTCCTAACTTGGAACAGACCATGAATATTCTTTTCTCATATCACTTAATGCCTGTTAGATGGGACCTCATGCCATCATCAAAAAGTCAAGCAATAACAAATGCTAGCATGGATGTGGAGAAAAGGAAACCCCTTGTGCACTGTTGGTAGGACTGTAAATGGTACAGCCACTATAGAAAACACTACATAGGATCCTCAAAAATAAAAATAGAACTATCACATTATCCAGCAATTGCACATCTGGGAATATATCTAAAGGCAATGAAAACCCTAACTCAAAAAAAGATGCACCCCCATGTTCATAGAGCATTATTTGTAAAAATCCAAGGCATGGAAAACACCTGTCTAACAACAGATGAATGGATAAAGAAGATGTGGGGAATAAGACAAAGATGCCCACTCTCACCACTTTTACTCAACATAGTGCTGGAACTCCTACCCATGGCAATTAGATAAGGTAAAGAGATAAAAGGCGGACTTCCAGGAACATGGCGACGTGAGCCGGGCGGCAGAAATCTCCTCCCAACATTATATTTATCCACGAAAACACAGCAAATACAAGTATTCCTAAAAGAGAGACCAGAATACACAGGAAAGGGCATAGCGTGCAGCTACACCTGAGAGGACTCGGCACCCCGTGAGGCAGGTAAAATATGGAGCCGCAAAGCGGCGGGACCCAATCGCTCCCCACCCCAGCGCACCGGCGGGAGAAGAGGATTCAGAGCCAGGAGGGAGTGGAAGTACAGGCCCAAAAAATAACCAGCCCCAGTGATCTGCGCAGGGAGCGCCGACACATAGCACGTGGTGTAGCGGAGATTGGAGAGGCAGAGGGGGCAGGGTCTGAGTGGGGAACACGACAGGTTGCTTGCAGCCGGCTCCGGAAACAAAAAAAAAAAAGAAGAAAAGCACGCGTTTTTTTCAGCGGTCTTAAAGAGACAGGAGACCAGCGGAGGACCGGATCGCCCCGGCACACTCAGCCCAGCAGGCTGGGTGTCCTGGGGAGCTTCGGACCCCTTAGCTGGCGACTGGGAAAGGGTGGCTGCACATAGACCTCTCACAAAGCTCAATAGCCTCCCATGCGTTCCCACCCCAGCCAGAGGTGCAAAGGGCCCTGCAAAGCAGCAGGGCGATGGCTCGGGAATAGTGGAGGAACAGCGCCACCTACAGCATCCCCACAGAATCCACTCCCAGTGGGTGGGTTTTTTTTGTTTTTTTGTTGTTGTTGTTTTATCGCCTCTTTCTTTTCTTTCTTTCTTTATTTCTCTTTTTTTATTTTTTTCATTTATCTTTTTTTTTCCTGTTTAAATTTATGAAGAGCCCAGCTGACATACATGGCAACTACCAGCGACCACTTCTATAGCCATGAAAAAACAGAGGAATATGGTACAGACAAAGCTTCAGACCCAGACAACCCCAGAGAGGGAACCTGAAGGGATGGACATGCACAGTCTTCCTGAAAAAGAATTCAGAATAAAAGTCATAACCATACTGACAGATCTACAGAGAAATCTGCAAGAGCTGAGGGAGGAAGTGAGGGAAGTGAGGAAAGACTATGCAGAAATCAGACAAGCCATCAACGGGCTTAACAGCAGACTGGATGAGGTGCAAGAGACTGTTAATGGAATAGAAAACAGAGAACAGGAATACAGAGAAGCAGAGGCACAGAGAGATAAAAGGATCTCTAGGAATGAAAGAATATTAAGAGAACTGTGTGACCAATCCAAACGGAACAATATTTGCATTATAAGAGTACGAGAGGAAGAAGAGAGAGAAAAGGGGATAGAAAGTGTTTTGAAGAAATAATTCCTGAAAACTTTCCCACGGGGGGAAGGAAATAGTCTTGCAGTCCACGGAAGTCCACAGATCTCCGAACACAAGGGACCCAAGGAAGACAAGACCAAGGCACATAATAATTAAGATAGCAAAGGTCAAAGATAACGACAGAGTATTAAAGGCAGCTAGAGAGAGAAAAAAGATCACCTACAAAGGAAAACCCATCAGACTATCATCAGACTTCTCAACAGAAACCTTACAGGCCAGAAGAGAATGGCATGATATATTTAACGTAATGAAGCAGAAGGGCCTCGAACCAAGAATATTGTATCCAGCACGATTATCACTTAAATTTGATTGAGGGAGGGGACTTCCGGGAATATGGCGACGTGAACGGATCGGCAGAAAAATTCCTCCCAACATTATATTTATTGACGAAAATACAGCAAATACAACTATCCCTAAAAGAGAGACCAGAATACACAGGAAAGTGCACAGCGGGCAGCTACACCTGAGAGAACTTGGCAGCCGGTGAGGCGGACGGGATACGGAGCAGTGACCCGGCGGGACCAAGCGCTCCTCCCACCCAGAGCTCCGGCGGTCAGACACTCCGGAGAGAGGACTCGGCACCTGGCAAGGCGGGATGGAGCTGCGACACAGCGAGAACCGAGCGCTCCTCCACCCCAGCACTCCGGCGGGAGTCCCGGCAAGTCGGGTAAGGTACGGAGCCGCGACGCGGCGCGACCGAGCGCTCCTCCGCCTCTGCGCTCCAGCGGGAGGAGAGGATTAAGAGCCGGAGGGAGTGGAAGTCTGTGCCGGGAGCGCCGACACACAGCCTGCGGTGCAGCGGAGATTGGAGAGACAGAGGGCACAGGGTCCCAGCCCAAAATGTGCAAGTTGCCCGCGGCAGGCTCCGGGAAGGAAAAGGAAAGAGAAAAAAAGGGAAGAAAAGCGCGTGCTCTTTCTCAGTGGTCTTAAAGAGACAGGAGCTCAGTAGAGGGGCAAGCTGAGCCCAGCACGCTGGGAGTCCTGGGGAGCTTTGGACCCCTTAGCTGGCGACTGGGAAAGGGGGGCTGCTATTAAGACCCCCAGAGATCAACAGCTTCCCATTCGTTCCCAACCCAGCCAGAGCTATAAAGGGCCTTGCGAAGCAGTGTGGCCATGGCAATGGAATAGTGTAGCAACAGCGCCACCTACAGCATTCACAGAGAACCCACTCTCAGTGGCTTTTTTTTTCTTTTTCTTTTTAGTTGTGTTTTTTCTCCCCTTTCTTTTCCTTTTTTTCTTTCCCTCTCTTTCAACAGCCTCCCATTCATTCTCACCCCGGCCACAGCTTTAAAGGGCCGTGTGGAGCGACGTGGCCACAGCTCTGGAATAGTGGAGCAATAGGGCCACCTACAGCAGTCACACAGAAACCACCCCCGGTGGGCGTTTTGGTGTTTTGTTTTTTTGTTTTTTGTTTTTTGTTTTGGTTTTTGTTTTTGTTTTCATTTCTTTTACGTGTTGCTGCTATTTCTTTCTCTTTCCTCTCTTTTCCTTCTTCTCTCTCTCCTTTTACTTTTTTTACTATTAGTAGATTTTTTTCTTTTTTCTTTTTTCTTTTCTCTCCTTTCTTCTCTCTCCTTGCTACCAACAACCAATTCTATAGTCAAGAGAAGACAGAAGAATATGATACAGACAAAGCTTCAGACAAACACCACCCCAGAGAAAGAAGCTGAAGGAATGGATATGCACAGTCTTCCTGAAAAAGAATTCAGAATAAAAGTCATAGCCATGTTGACGGAACTACAGAAAAATGTGCAAGAGCAGAGGGAGGAAGTGAGGGAAGTGAGGAAAGACAATGCAGAAATGAGACAAGCCATCGACGGGCTCAACAGCAGATTGCATCAGGTTCAAGACACGATCAAGGAATTACAAGACAGGGAACACGAATACAAAGAAGCTGAGGCAAAGAGAGATAAAAGGATCTCTAAAAATGAAAGAATATTAAGAGAACTGTGTGACCAATCGAAACGGAGCAATATTCGCATTATAAGAGTACCAGAGGAAGAAGAGAGACAAAAAGGGATAGAAAGTGTCTTAGAAGAAATAATTGCTGAAAACTTCCCCAGACTAAGGAAATAGCCTCACAGTCCACGGAAGCCCACAGATCTCCCAACAAAAGGGACCCAAGGAAGACAACACCAAGACACATAATAGTTAAGATGGCAAAGATCAAAGATAAAGACAGAGTATTAAAGGCAGCTAGAGAGAGAAGAAAGATCACCTACAAAGGAAAACCCATCAGACTGTCATCAGACTTCTTAACAGAAACCTTACAGGCCAGAAGAGAATGGCATGATATACTTAACGTAATGAAACAGAAGGGCCTCGAACCAATAATATTGAATACAGCACGATTATCATTTAAATATAATGGAGGGATTAAACAATTTCAAGACAAAAGAAAGTTGAGAGAGTTTGCCTCCCATAAACCACCACTACAGGATATCTTAAACGGACTGCTCTAGAGGGAAACACCCCTAAGGCTAAAAAGATGTCACCAGAGAAAATAAAATCATAGCAAAGAAAGCAGACCATCCAAATACCAACTAAAGGCAAAGAATAAAACACCTGATATATAAAGAAAGGAGGAGGAAGAATAGGAAGAGAGAAATAAAGAAACATCAGACGGCGTTCACAATAACTTAACAAGAAAGTTAAGTTGGATTCACAGATAGTAAAGAAGCAACCCTTGAACCTTTGGCAACCACAAATCTAAAGCCAGCAATGGCAATAAGTACATATCTATAGATAATCACCCTAAATGTAAATGGACTGAATGCACCAATCAAAAGACACAGAGTAACAAAGTGGATAAAAAAGCAAGACACATCTATATGCTGCTTACAAGAGACTCACCTTAAACCCAAAGATATACACAAACTAAAAGTGAAGGGATAGAAAAAGATATTTCATGCAAACAACAAAGAGAAAAAAGCAGGTGTTGCAGTACTTGTATCAGACAAAATAGACGTCAAAACGAAGAAAGTACCAAGAGATAAAGACGGACATTACATAATGATAAAGGGGTCCGTCCAACAAGAAGATATAACCATTATAAATATATATGAGCCCAACACAGGAGCGCCAGCATATGTGAAACAAATACTAACAGAATAAAAGGGGGAAATAGACAACAATGCATTCATTTTAAGAGACTTCAACACATCACTCACTCCAAAGGATAGATCAACCAGACAGAGAATAAGTAAAGACACAGAGGCACTGAACAACACACTAGAACACATGGATCTAACAGATATCTACAGAACTCTGCACCCAAAAGCAGCAGGATACACATTCTTCTCTAGTGCACATGGAACTTTTTCCAGAATAGACCACATACTAGGCCACAAAAAGAACCTCAGTAAATTCAAAAATATTGAAATCCTACCAACCAACTTCTCAGACCACAGAAGGTATAAAACTAGAAATGAATTTTAGAAAGAAATCAAAAAGGCTCACAAATACATGGAGACTTAACAACATTCTCCTAATTAATCAATAGGTTAACCACCAAATCAAAACAGAAATCAAAGAATATATGGAGACTAATGACAACAACAACACAAAGCCACAACTTCTGTGGGATGCAGCAAAGGCAGTTAAGAGGAAAGTATATTGCAGTCCAGGCCTATTTAAAGAACGAAGAACATTCCCAAATGAACAGTCTAAAGACACAATTATTGAAATTAGAAAAAGAAGAACAAATGAGGCCCAAAGTCACCAGAAGGAGGCACATAATAAAGATCAGAGAAAAAATAAATAAAATTGAGAAGAATAAAACAATACAGAAAAATTAATGAAACCAATAGCTGGTTCTTTGAAAAAATAAACAAAATAGATAAACCCCTAGCCAGACTCATTAAGAGAAAAAGAGTATCTACACACATAAACAGAATCAGAAATGAGAAAGGAAAAATTACGACGGACCCCACAGAAATACAAAGAATTATAACAGAATATTACGAGCATCTATATGCTAACAAGCTGGAAAAGCTAGAAGAAATGGACTTCTTAGAAAACTACAACCTTCCAAGACACACCAAGCAAGAAACAAAAAAACTAAACAAACCAATAAACAGCAACGAAATTGAAGCGGTAATCAAAAAACTACCCAAGAACAAAACCCCTGGACCTGATGGATTCACCTCTGAATTCTACCAGACATATACAGAAGAAATAACACCCATTCTCCTTAAAGTTTTCCAAAAAATAGAAGAGGAGGGAATACTTCCAAACTCTTTCTATGAAGCCAGCATCACTCTAATACCAAAACCGGGCAAAGTCCTCACCAAAAAAGAAAATTACACACCAATATCCCTGATGAACGTAGATGCAAAAATACTCAACAAAATATTAGCAAACCGAATTCAAAAATACATCAAGAGGATCATACATCATGATCAAGTGGGATTCATCCCAGGGATGGAAGGATGGTACAACATTTGAAAATCCATCAACATCATCAACCACATCAACAAAAAGAAGAACAAAAACCACATGATCATCTCCATAGATACTGAGAAAGCATTTGACAAAATTCATGATTAAAACTCTCAACAAAATGGGTATAGACAGCAAGTACCTCAACATCATAAAGGCTATATACGACAAACCCACAGCCAACATCATACTTAACAGTGAGAAGCTGAAAGCTTTTCATCTAATATCGGGAACAAGACAGGGATGCCCACTCTCTCCACTGTTATTCAACATAGTACTGGAGGTCCTAGCCACAGCAATCAGACAAAAGAAAGACATACAAGGCATCCAGATTGGTAAAGAAGAAGTCAAATTGTCACTATTTGCCGATGACATGAAACTGTACATAAAATACCCTAAAGACTCCACTCCAAAACTACTAGAACTAATATCCGAATTCAGCAAAGTTGCAGGATACAAAATTAACACACAGAAATCTGTTGCTTTCCTATACACTAATGATGACTAATGAAGAACTAACAGAAAGAGAAAATAGAAAAACAATTCCATTGACAATTGCATCAAAAAGAATAAAATATCTAGGAATAAACCTAACGAAGGAAGTGAAAGACCTGTACTCTGAAAACTACAAGACACTCCTAAGAGAAATTAAAGAGGACACGAACAAATGGAAATGCATCCCATGCTCTTGGCTAGGAAGAATAAATATTGTCAAAATGGTTATACTATCTAAAGCAATCTACAGATTCAATGCAATTCCTATCAGACTACCAACAGCTTTCTTCAATGAACTGGAACAAATAATTCTAAAATTCATATGGAACCACAAAAGACCCCAAATAGCCAAAGCAATCCTGAGAAGGAGGAATCAAACAGGGGGAATTATGCTCCCTGACTTCAAGCTCTACTACAAAGCTACAGTAATCAAGACAATTTGGTATTGGCACAAAAACAGACCCACAGACCAGTGGAACACAGTAGAAAATCCAAACATTAACCCAAACATATACAGTCAATTAATATTTGATAAAGGAGCCTTGGATATACAATGGGGAGATGACAGCCTCTTCAGCAGCTGGTGTTGGAAAAACTGGACAGCTACATGTAAGAGAATGAAACTGGACTACTGTCTAGCCCCATATACAAAGGTAAACTCAAGGTGGATCAAAGACCTGAATGTAAGTCATGAAACCATAAAACTCTTAGAAAAAAACATACACAAAAATCTCTTGGACATAAACATGAGTGACTTCTTCATGAACATATCTCTCCGGGCAAGGGAAACAAAACCGAAAATGAACAAGTGGGACTATATCAAGTTGAAAAGCTTCTGTACAGCAAAGGATACCACCAGTAGAACAAAAAGACATCCTACAGTATGGGCAAATATATTCATAAATGACATATCTGATAAGGGGTTGACATCCTAAATATATAAATAACTCACACACCTTAATAAACAAAAAGCAAATAATCCAATTAAGAAATGGGCAGAGGACATGAATAGACACTTCTCTAAAGAAGAAATCCAGATGGCCAACAGGCACATGAAAAGATGCTCCACATTGCTAATCATCAGAGAAATGAAGATTAAAACCACAATGAGATATCACCTCACACCAGTGAGGATGGCTGACATCCAAAACAGAAAAAACAGCAAATGTTGGCCAGGATGTGGAGAAAAGGGAACCCTCCTACACTGCTGGTGGGAATGCAAATTAGTTCAACTATTGTGGAAAGCAGTATGGAGGTTCCTCAAAAAACTCAAAATAGAAATACCATTTGACCCAGGAATCCCACTCCTAGGAATTTACCCTAAGAATGCAGCAGCCCAGTTTCAAAAAGACAGATGCACCCCTATGTTTATTACAGCAGTATTTACAATAGCCAAGAAATGGAAGCAACCTAAGTGTCCATCAGTAGATGAATGGATAAAGAAGAGGTGGTACATATACACAATGGAATATTATTCAGCCATAAGAAGAAAACAAATCCTACCATTTGCAACAACATGGATGGAGCTAGAGGGTATTATGCTCTGTGAAATAAGCCAAGCCAAAAAAGACAAGTATCAAATGATTTCACTCATATGTGGAGTATAAGAACAAAGAAAAAAACTGAAGGAACAAAACAGCAGCAGACTCACAAACCCAAGAATGGACTAATAGTTACCAAAGGGAAAGGGACTGGGGAAGATGGGTGGGAAGGGAGGGATAAGAGGGTAAAAGGGGTATCACGATTAGCAGACGTAAGGTAGCAGGGGCACGCGGAGGGCTGTACAACTCAGAGAAGAGAAGTAGTGACTCTATAGCATCTCACTACGCTGATGGACAGTGACTGTAATGGGGTTGGTGAGGGGGACCTGATGAAGGAGGTAGTTTAATCACCATAATATTGTACATGTAATTGTAGATTAGTGATACCAAAATAAATTATTAAAAAAAAGAGAGATAAAAGGCATCCAAATTGGTAAGTAAGAAGTTAAACTGTCACTATTTGCAGATGACATGACACTATATAGAGAAAGCCCTAAAGACTCCACCAAAAAACTATTAGACCTAATAAATGGATTCAGCAAAGTTGCAAGATACAAAACTAATACACAGAAATCTGTTGCATCCCTTTATACTAACAATGAACTAGCAGAAAGAGAAATCAGGAAAACAATTCCTTTTACAATTCCATCAAAAAGAATAAAATACCTAGGAATAAACCTGACAAGGAGGTGAAAGATCTGTACTCTGAAAACTATAAAACATAGATGAGAGAAATTAAAGTAAAAGCAAATAAATGGAAATCTATACCATGCTCATGTATAGGAAAAATTAATATTGTCAAAATGGCCATCCTGCTCAAAGAAATTTATAGATTCAATGCAATCCTTACCAAAATGCCAATAGCACCTTTCAATGAACTAGAGCAAATAATCCTAAATGCATATGGAAGCACAAAAGACCCAGAATAGCCAAAGTAATCCTGAGAAAGAAGAACAAAGCTGGGGATATTATACTCCCTGATTGAAAGTTATAGTACAAAGCTACAGTAATCAAAACAGTATGGTAGTACACAAGAACAGACCCATAGATCAATGGAACAGAATAGAGAGCCCAGATATAAACCCATACATATATGGCCAATTAATATATAAAGGAGCCATGAATATACAATGGGGAAAAGATAGTCTCTTCAATAAATGGTGTTGGGAAAACTGGACAGTTACATGCAAGTCAATGAAACTGGATTACTGTCTAAGCCCATACAAAAGTAAACTTGAAATGGATTAAAGATCTAATGAAACCATAAAAAAAAAAATCAAAAATGAACAAGTGGGACTACATCAAACTAAAAAGCTTCTGTACAGCAAAGGACACCATCAACAGAACAAAAAGGCAACCTACAGTATGGGAGAATATTTTCATAAATCATTTATCCAATAAAGGTTAACATGTAAAATATATAAAGAACTCATATGCCTCAATGCCAAAAACAAATACCCTGATTAAAAAAATGGGCAGAGGACCTCAACAGGCATTTCTCCAGAGAATACAGATGGCCAACAGGCACATGAAAATATGTTCCACATCACTTATCTTCAGGGAAATGCAAATCAAAACCACAATGAGATATCACCTCACCTCAGTTAGAATAGCTACTACCCAAAAAACAAGAAATGACAAGTGCTGGTGAGGATATGGAGAAATGGGAATCCACCTACACTGTTAGTGGGAATGTAAACTGGTTCAGCCACTATGGAAAGCAGTATGCAGGTTCCTCAAAAAATTTAAAATAGAAATACCATATGACCCAGTAACTGCACTTCTAGGAACTTACCTAAAGAAAACAAAATCTCTGATTCAAAAAGATATATGCATCCTTATGTTTATTGCCACATTATTTACAGTAGCCAAGATATGAGAGCAACCAAAGTGTCCACCAATAGATGAATGGATAAAGAATATGTGGTACATATACATAGTGGAATATTATTCAGCCACAAAAAAAGAAAGATATCCTACCATATGCTGACAACATAGATAGACCTAAAGGGTATTATGCTAAGTGAAGTAAGCGGGCAGAGAATGAAAAAAACCAAAGAAAGATTTCACTTATTTATGGAATCTAAAAACAAAATCAACAAAACAGCAGTAGACTCAGAGACACCAAGAAGTGACTCGTGGTTACCCTGGGGAGGGGCTGGGGTGGGTAACTGGGGTGAGTAAGGGATATAAAGGGGCCCAAAAGTATCAATCCTAATATAAGTTGGTCACAGGGATGGAAGTGCAGCATGGAGAATATAGTCAATGGTTCTGTAACATCTTTCTGTGTTGACAGATAGTAATTGCGTTAGTTAGGGTAAGGATTTAATAATGTCTGTAACTGCTGAACCACTGTGTTGTATACTTCAAACCAATATAAGATTGTATATCAATGATACTTCAATTTTAAAAAAAGCTGTGGGGCATATGTATATACACAATGGAATATTATTCACCCATGAAAAAAAAACAAGGAAATTCTGCCATTTGCAACAACATGGATGGACCTTGAAGGCATTATGCCTAGTGAAATAAGTCAGACAAAGACAAATACTGTATGATCTCACATGTGGAATCTAAGAAAACCAAACTCATATAAAAAGAGGTCACATTTGTGGTTACCAGAAACAGACAGGTGAGGGAAAGGAATTGTAGAAAGATGGTCAAAAAGTACAAAATTCCAAACATAAGATAAGTAAGTATTGGAGAGATGATGTACAACATGATGACTATAGTTAACACTGCTATATGATACACAAGTTTCCCCCACTATCTGAAAGAGCATTCCTATGAAACCTTTTGTAAACCGTAATAGCATAGAGTGAAAAGCAAGTACCGTTAGTTTATATGGAAACTTATTTGACTGTTCCCAAATCCAAAAAATAACCTCTCTTAGGCTTTTCTGCTACCTTAAGTGACATGCTAATGGATACACAGAATAAATCAAGATAAAGTACAAATGTTCACACAGTTCAAAGCTATGGTGCTTGATGCTGAGATGCTGAGTGGAGTTCCCCAGGAAGGAGCTCGGCAGGGCCACTCTCTCTGCTAGGTGTATGCATTGCCTCTGTAACAGCTCACTGCAAAACAAATGCTTTTCACCTTTTTTTTTTTTCAGGAAAAATAAAAATCATCTCTGGATTTCTTTCAGTTAGTGAAAACAAGTGCAGTAGTCCCCCATTTTCCACAGGGGATAGTTTCCAAGACCCCCAGTGGCTGCCTAAAATCATGAATAGTACTGAACCCTATATATACTGTGCTTTTCCCTACACATACATACCTATGATAAAGCTTAATTTATAAATTAGGCACAGTAAGAGATCAACAATAGAAAGTTATAACAACATATTGTAATAAAAGTTACATGAATGTGTTCTCTCTCTCAAAATATATCATTAAACAGCACTCACCCTTCTTGTGCTGATGTGAGATGATAAAACACCACGAGATGAGATAAAGGTGAATGACAGGTATTGTGACATAGCTTTAGGCTACTATTGACCTGATGATAGGTCAGAAAGAGGATCATCTGCTTCTGAATTGTGGCTGACCACAGGTAATTGAAACTGAGACAGGGACCATGGGTGTAGTCAGAGTAGGGTGAGGGCCTCCGGAAAAAGCAGGGTGGGATATTTACAGTCAGCAATATAACAGTGGGGAAAGAAGTCCCTTTTGAAACTATGTTAAACATTATGCAAAGTCAAGGTCACACTAATCCTCTAAGAACAAGATACCAGACTAAGAATATAGACATCTTCAGTAAGGTCAGTTAAAAGTCAAAAGGCCAAGAGCAACTTGGCCTAGAATGATTGAGTGGTTTTACAAATAGGGAAAGGTATCACATCATAACCCATGACTTTACTATAAACAATCCTAGCAAGCAGAGAACAACCCAGCCCTCCTTGAGGGCAGGGCAAGTGGTACAAGTCCACACCCCTAAGCCTTTTTTCCATGTTCTTGAAAAATCCTCATTTGCCTATAAAAACCCCTAGACAACGCAGCACACCGGACTCTCTTGTCCCCTCCTGGAGTGAGCCGGGAGCTCTGTCCTATCACTTTATTTCTAAATAAAACCCTGTACCTTGCTCTCCTACCTTGCCTGTTTGCTAAGTTCATTCTTCGGCTTCGTGAACAAGAACCCCGGCATCAAAACCACAGAAAGTGAAATCACAGATAAGTAGGGACTGCTGTACTAAAGTAGGTCTTTCATAAAAATAAAGTGGTATAACTTGAACTTTTGAAAAGCAGAGACCTGTATATGAAAGTTTTTAAGGGGGTAAAATCCTAAGAGTTCTCATCATAAGCAATTTTTTTCTTTTTATTTTATCTATGTAAGATAATAGATGTTCACTAAACATAATGCTGTATTTCACAACATATGTAAGTCAAACCATTATGCTAACACCTTAAGCTTATACAGTGATGTATATCAATTATATCTCAATAAAACTGGGGGTAAAAATTCCCTCATCAGGCCTTTGCACATGCAGTGCACTCTATCTAAAACATTGCTCACCCAGACATGTCATGCCCTTTTCAGATCTTTACTCAAACATAACCTTCTTAGTGAGTCCTCCCAAAAGGCTCTATTTATTATTCCAAACCCTTCAGTACCCCTGTGGGTAAAATTGTAGTATATCCAGAATCTATCACCTGGCCTTAGAGCATTTCTATATCAATAGGTGTTTGCAAGGGGTAGAGAGAAGTAGTCCATCTCCATATCAATAGGTGATTACAAGGGTGGGGGGAGCGAGGGTATATCTCGACCAAAGAGGTTTGGTAGGGTCTCTTTTTACAGCTGAGTCATGAGAGACACGGGCAAGCAGAAGTGAACGACTGCTTGTAAGCAATAAACAGGTTTCTCCCATTTTATTTCTCCCTTCGACTCATTTCAGCTTCAAAGGTAATTTGCCCCTAGCTGGGAATTTATTTTCCCCCCAGAGTTACAACTGTTCAGCCCCAGCCCCTACCAACATAAAGGAAAAACAAACAGAAGAACAAGGATGCTCTCTTTTCTTCACTGCTATGTCTCCCCATCTTAAGCAATGCTAGCCATTTTCTCTGCATTATTTTTCCCCATAGCATTTATTATACTTTATTTTATTATCTATCTCCTCCCACTAAAATGTGAAATCTGGGAGGGTAGAGGTAATTTTTGTATATTTTATTCACTTCTGTATCCCCTGGAATAATGCCTTGTACACAATAGGCCCTCAGTAAGTATTTATGAAATGAATTAACAATAAACTAGTATGAATAACATTACTCTACAGTTATAGATAAATTCTCTCAAAAGGGAGAGTCAGTTATTCTACAAAGACAAGTTTGATTTTCAATCTGCATCTATCCTTTGAATCCTGGAGACCACTTCTGGATTGATGAAGAGACTCAAGAATCCTAGGGAGGCATTTTTTAAAAACCTTAAGAGGTTTTTAATCAGTAAGGGAGAGTATCTTTGAGGAACTTATTGCAAATTTAAAATTTGTACAAACAGGAATTATACAATCTAGGAATCTCAGGAAAGAGTACATGTTAGGACATTTGATCATTTAGAGGAAGAAGTAAACCCTGATCATATATATGGTGTGGTGTGGTACTCTACACCGAAGTCCTCTCTGATTGTCCTGCTTTCCAACATAATTTTAGGTGCTTTCTTAATAATGGCCAGAAGGTGGCATATATAATACCCAACTCCAAAAATACATAACCTAATACATTCACATGATTTGAAGAGTTCATGTGCCTTTAGTTCTCAATAGAGACAACACCTAAAGACAAATGAGAGTTTGGGAAAACAAACAGGAGAAAGACAGCATGCACCAAAACTACTGTCACTGTGTATGTGGTGCTTCCAGGAAAACCGCTTTCAGTGGAGCTGCTGGGAACCCTTTATTGCTCTCTCCTGCATGCACTGACTAAAAATCCATAGACCCTTTCTCCATCTTTTCAGAGCCAATCTGTCAAACAGAGGCATGTATTTCTTTATTGCACCTATTGTCTGTGACACCCTGTTCAGCCCCAGCCCCTACCAACATAAAGGAAAAACAAACAGAAGAACAAGGACGCTCTCTTTTCTTCACTGCTGTGTCTCCCCATCCAGAGCAATGCTAACACTCAGAGTCTCAATACTTTCTGAGTAAGTCAATAAATTCCTTCTGCTCTCTACCAAGTGGTGAGGAGCCTGCCCCCTCCAGAGAGGCTGGCAATTGTCCAGCTGTGCCAATAACCAAGAGCATGCACTGATCTAGTTCAGAGATGAAGCTGACAAGTCCCTGTGGCTGTACTCAGGCCCACTAACAGCACATAATGTAACACACATTCTAAGAAATCTTTCTCACTATGAAATTTTAGGGTGCAAAAGCACTGGTTTACAGCTTACTCTGGATTTTTTTTTTAAGGTGTTCATTGTTTGGTTGGTTTTTTGCTTGTTTTTTAAAATATCTGTAGCCTATTAAGTTTTCCCTTTGAGAATGGCAGTAATAGGAGACTGAACTCTCAAGGCATTTTATTTCTACATTTCACATGATGTAATCCTTATTAGGCTCCTCCCCTCATATCAGATAAGCCTCTGAGTTCAAAACTGTGAAGAAGTGATTGCTGAATCATCGGAGAACCTCCTCCTCCTAAGTGAGAGGAAGGGATAAAGTCAAAGTCAGACATAAGGAGCTGCAGCTCTGGGGAAGATTAAAACAAAGAGAACTTCCCAAGTTACTCTCTTCTTCCTAGTACTCATGTTAAGTCAAGATGAGTTCTGTGCTCTATGAAGAGCAGGACACATCTTGTGAGCAGTTATTTTATCTTATAATTATCTGTTGTTATCCCTGAACCTCTGGTAAACATCAGGGGCTACAGAGTCATCTCAGCTGTGCTGTGGTTAATTCAGAAAGGGTAGTGTGCCCTCAGCTAGGCCTAGATGCTAAAGGTGGCAGAGATGTCCACATCTTCCCTGGGGCAAGGGTGGTGGTAGCCACAGTGCTTGATGAGATTCTCAAGGGGCCAAGGACAGAAGCCCTGGGTGCCAGGTTCCGTTAGCACTTCCCCTACAGTCATCTCTCTATTGCAGGCCACAGAGTGGAGACAAACAAGCAAGCTCATAAGTTTCCTCGTAAGGAATATCATATTTTAGTTCTGCATTTTTAGCACCCCTTGTGTTTTCCAGGAAGCTGTTTTTCTAAAATTCTTCTTTCAGAAAGAGCAGAGCATTTCCCTAACCATCCAAAACCATAATCTTTCAGTCAAGTTTTGAAAATAAAGCCTGGATTGCCTGAATCATGGCCTAAATCCTATCCTTTACTCACTAGTAGGGATGTGGCTGGAGAATAATAACAAGTATTCACATTGTACTTCCTAATTACAAAGCTGAGCAGCTAAAGAACTTCATTTGATTTTTCATGAATAGAGGGTTCAAACTCTAAGCAAGAAATAATATAAAAAACAGTAATGAAAATATATTGTACCAAGAAAGTCTCATTAAAAAATGGCCTACAATTTAATGGGCTCAGTTACTCTAATCTTTTCATCTCCAAATATCCCTTGTTATTAAAATCCATTCTATGAAGGTACATATGTGAATCAGGCAAAGTGATTCACAAAGGTACCCAGAGAATTTTGGACTCCTATCAGCTTCTTTATCTGTAGCAGTCAAGATCACAGGAGGCCGTACATAGAAAAGGGACTAGGTGGAAGTCTACATATTATTTTCTGAACATGTTCGTTAAGACTAAACTGGTTATACATGTCTAGCTTCTCCAACTAGTCAGACATTCAAATAAAGACTAAGGAAATATAGTGCTTATCCACACTTATACAGGTCTGTAACAACACATACCCTTTATCGAAAGCAACATCAAAATTTCCATAACCCCCCACTAAAACAGTCCCAAACATTTAACACATCTACTCTCATCTGTGTGTAAGTCACTGTCTTAGATTGTAGTTTATACTACAAGACATTAGCTCTTTGAAGCCACCAAGATCGTCTTTAGCTCTGTGCTCTGAAATACTAAATCAGTGGCATTTAATTATGAAATTCTGGACACTGACAGCCTTCTGGGCAGACAAGTCACAGGTTTCCATATATCATTTAATATAATGCTTCTCAAATTTTATAGCATATATGAATCATCTGGGAATCTTTTGATTCAATAAGAATGAGTAGAGCTTCATCTGTGGAGTATAAGAACAAAGAAAAAACTGAAGGAACAAAACAGCAGCAGACTCACAGAACTTAAGAATGGACTAACAGTTACCAAAGGGAGAGAGACTGGGAAGGATGGGTGGGAAGGGAGGGATAAGGGGGGAAAAGGGACATTACAATTAGCATGTATAATGTAGGGAGTGGGGCACAGGGAAGGCAGTATAACACAGAGTAGACAAGTAGTGACTCTGTAGCATCTTACTACACTGATGGACAGTGACTGTAATGGGGTATGTGGTGGGGACTTGATAACGGGGGGAGTCTAGTAACCATAATGTTGCTCATGTAATTGCACATTAATGATACAAAAAAAAAAAAGAATGAGTGGAGCTTGAGATCCTGCAGCTCTAATAAGCTCCCACATGATGTCAGTGCTCCTTGCCCATGCACCACAGTTACACCAGCACAAAATAGAGGATCTGAAGAGCCTCGGGAGATACTATGGTCTAAATAAAACTGCTCTCCCTGGTATTCTCAGTGAGTATTTATTGTATATATCATTGGACACATATAACCAAAACAGAAGTAATTAAAGATCTTACCCTTCAAAAGATATATAAATATATAATTTCCACAAAACACCAAAAATAAATAAGACAATATTCATTTTACAGTTTTAATTATCTTTAAAGTAATCTTTTCTGAGGTAGGAAAAAATTTACTACAGAGGAGTTACCAGAATGAATAAAAAGAATGAAAGACATATAAGAAATGAGTTGGAATAACAAATTAAAAACCAAAATGTAAGGTAGCAGAATTGGGCAGGAACAGGAGTGTAGTATAAGTAACAAAGTGAAGGCAAAATTGGCAGGAGTGTTTTGAGGAAGGCACAAGACTTTGGTAAGGGAAGAGAAAATATTCTTATACCACATTCCAAAGGGCTCCCAGTAAGCAAACCAGTCTTGCTGGGAATTTTCATTTGGCCTCTGCTGTTTCCACGCTTCTACCTGTGCTCAGTTCTGAGAAGCTAGAGAATGTTCACTTAGTCCTTGACATATGATTGCAACAGTAACACTGGCTAAATTATAAGCCATCCTGTGGTTTAGTTTTGTAAAGAACCTCCCATTCTACTCGTCACTGGTACCCACTTTAAGGAAATCCTTTCTGGTATGTCATTCAAGTTCCTTACAATAATTCCTTAATTTTCCACAAGGAAAACTGAGATTTTCTCTCAAAACAAAGTCCATATTTGGTTTTGTAAAGAAAAGGACATGATTTTCATGCATAATACTTTAATCATCTATTATAAAGAATGTCAGTACAACCAGCCTTTACAAAGCAGCTTACATCAAAATTCAGAATAACTGGAAGCCTACTTAAAGAGTAATTTTTACTTGTTCTAGACAAATTAGTCTTTCACATAATTTAATCAATTTAACTGTAAGGTATAAGCCAGCACCATAATTCCGATATACAACTCCTTCCTAATCCAGAGAAAGAAATGAAGTAGCAACTTTTCACCATTTTCCATCTCGTAGAGTAAGGAAAGAGATCACAAAACATGAGGTACAGGAGAGTGACATAAGGCCTTCTCAGAGACTTTGAAGACACCCCTACTTCAAGAGAAGAACCAGCTAATTAGTGGGATGTCAGGACACCATACCAGGAAAGAAGGACTCTCAGTGCATGGAGGAGAGAACGCTAAAGGGCTCTCAGCAGCCCCACTAAAAGTAGTTTTCCTGGAAACACAGACAATACAGTGGACTTTAAAGGACACTAGCATTTATTAATCTTGCTATTTCTGGTACCTTCCATGGTGTCCAGTGAATAATGGCTACTCAATCAATGAGTAAGGAAAAGACTCAAGGTCTTTTAAGGCCTAGGTTCACAGGAGATGCAAAGAAATCAAAAAGTTAGGGTTTTTCTCCCCCAAGGTTAAAAAGAAAAATGAGAGTTAAGGAAAATAGTACTATTTTATATTAACCTTTTAATTAACCTGTTAACTGAATAGCAGTTGTATTGAGTAAGGATACCTAAGTGGTCTGTACATTCATTTGTTTTATCTCTTTCTACTTTATTTTCCATGTTTATATATAGCAAATATTTTAAATGGTTAAATATGCACACTATGTATGTATGTTCAGAGAAAAATATATTGATATTGATTGGATAGTTATTGATACTAATATAAAATGTTAACAGTGCTTATCTTGTGGAGGATGGAAAGAGTGATATTTTGAAAACTGGGGAAGGCTTCACTTATAACATCCACATCTGTTGAATTCTTATGTACAAATATGACTTTTTATAGAAAGGGAACCTCCATCTCTTGCTTCACGTTTACTTAAAGGGACTATACTAATAATTCTAGCAACTCTCCCTCCCCTTTAGGCTATAACTGAATTAAGACTGAGAAAAGAAACTGAGACAGTTCATAGGCCCTTTCTCCAACTTTTCAGAGCCAATCTCTCAACCAGAGGCATGTATTTCTCTATTGTCTCTATTGTCTGTGACACCTTGTTCAGCCCCAACCCCTATAACATAAGGGAAAAAAAACACCCAGAAGAGCAAGGACTTTGTCCTTTTCTTCACTGCTATGTCCCCAGCATCTTGAACAATTCTAGCACTCAAAGTACCTGATAAATAAATAAATGCATTTTGAATAAGTCAATAAATTCCCTGTGCTTTCTACCAGGTAGTGAGGGGCCTGCCCCCTCCAGAGAGGCAGCAGCTGTCCAGCTGTGCCAATGACCGAGTACACTGATCTAGTTGAGAGATGAAGCTGACATGTCCCTATGTCTGTACTCAGGCCTTGTGAGCGTAGTCAATCAGTGATGCTCAGCTGGCATTAGATGTCAGTCTGTTGACTACTGAGTTCATCTCTCAATTGGCTCCAAGTTCAAGAGAAGAAGAAAGATATTATTTATTGGGTATTCTCAAATCCCAACATTTTTATCATTAAAACCCTTAATTTGAAATGGACTTAACTTTACTAGAGAGCTACATTACTTCACATTAGTAAAAATCATCTGTCCAATAACCCAGTATGCTCATTACTGAATGCGCTGTGGAAAGGGGTTCAGAGAGGAATGAGAGTACTGCAACATTCCACTTAGCTCTCCCATCTCTCAACAGGAAGAGTGCCCCAGGGACCATCCAGTGTGGATTCTGACTTTAACTCCTTTCCTCTCAGAGTTCCCAGGGGCCAACAAAATGTCCCTGCCATGTTGTTTGGTTGGTTTGAGGGGACACCTAAGTTAGCATGAAATTGCCTTAGACTTCAAATTCAAGACTAGATTTTATCAAACACAACAGAATTTGCCCAGTTCTGCCACTTACGAACCATGTAACATTGGGAAAGTAACATTAACTGAGTATTACTTACCAAGGCATTGTTCTAAGTGCTGTGGAAGTTTACTTGGATTAAACTATTTAACCCTCAAAAAGGTCTTATGAGATGGGACCCAACCAGAGGAGGTAGCAGATAGAATGAGTAACATGCTCAAGATCACAGAGCTGGTAAAAAATAGAATTGGGATTAAATCCAGATAGCCCTGTTGCTACTTCTTATAGTCTTAACCACTTCATTAGTGGTTTTTAAATATTTTAAATATAACACATTATAAGAAACAATTTTTCCTATGACCCTTTATAAGAAGTATGTCCTATAACTATTAGAAAAAGCATAAAACCTAAATGTGATTTATTCCCACCAGGAGGTTTAAACATTTTAACAGTAAGGTATTAACAAAGGGCACATGGTGGAAAATATGCCAGGAAGCTGCTCAGGCTGAGAGTGGGGGTGAGGGAGAATTGGTAAGGACTTGGCTATACCTGTTTGAGTTTTTTAAACCTGCCAATGAAATTAAGACTAATGTAAGAAAAGGCCTAATATTGGATATAACTGGCTTAGGCGATGTCTGGGAAAGAATGTGAACCCTGTAGTACTCAGCCAATGAGGAACCAGGGGAGGGACTCGCACACTAGGAGATAAATTACTGGCACCAAACTCCTCAGGTGTGCCTGCCCATCAGACACCAGACCTTGCAAGACTGTCATTAAAGCCTCACTCCGCTGTTCTCTTTGTCTCCGTGTCCACTTACTGAGTTTCGACCAGTGAGTGTGTTTCTCACAATAACCCATCCCAATATACACATATTTGTATGTGTTTTCTATATATACATATATACACACACATACATATATATTTAAATAATTAAACCAAAATTTTATGAAACTATGTTTACTCTTCCTTCAAACAAAACATTGATATTTTCTATCATATTTTATTGTTTAAAACTGCTAGTGGATCACTCACCACCAAACTGATTTCAGGATCAACTGAGAGTCATGACATGAGGTTTGAAAAACAAAGTATTACATTTCCTTTTACCACCATAGGAATTTTGTGAATATTACATAGAATAATGTGTGCAAACTATTTAACACAAGGCCTCACACATACTATGTGCTGTATACATGGTAGCAATTATTACTGATCTTGTAAACTAGCTGTAATTAGAGGAGGCAGGAAAACCGTAACTGAGCTGTAGATGAGTTTATTGCCAGTTTGGATCTGTCCCTAGCAATGATATAGGGACTTTCCCCAGTATTCTTAATTTGTACTGTAATGGAAACCCACATTCAGAAAGAGAGCTGACTTGTGACTGACTCTGGTTTCCTCTTCTCCACCACAAAGGGCAATTTACAAGTTGCTATGCCTCTCTGCTAGCATCTTCAGTAAACCCAATATTGAACTATGTTTATATCCAACTCTATTCTGAATGCTGTGGTATATAAAATTGGTCTTCATAAGAGTCCAGATGGGAGACACATTCATTTTCTATTGCTGCTTTATAAATTATCACTAACTTAGTGACTTAAATATCACAAACTGATTACCTTCCAGTTCTAGAAGTCAGAAATCTGAACTGGGTCTCCCGAAGCCAGATAGAATGTTTTCCTTTCTGGAACCTCTAGGTGAGAATCCATTTCTTTACATTGTCCAGCTCCTTTTTAGTGGCCACTTGTACTCCTTAGCTCATGACCCTCTCCTCCATCTTCAAAGCCGACAACAGCAGATTGAAGCCTTCTCACATCAAATCACTAACTCTGACACTGGCTCTGTTGTCTCACCTCTTTCTCTGAATATTCTGCCTTCCTCTTCCATCTTTTAAAGACCCTTGTGATTAGAGTAGGTACACCCAAATAATACAGAAAAATCTCCTTTTTTTAAGTCCTTGATTCAATCATATCTGTGAAGTCCTTTTTGCCATGTAAAGTGACATTCAGAGGTTCCAGGGATAGGATGGGACATGTGGACAATGAGGAGGGGCAACTATTCTGCCTAACATAGGAGACAAACCACCCAAAATAAGATAAACAACAATAACACATAATACTTATTGAACTTTTACCTAGGCATTGTGCTGAGTGCTTTACTTGTCCGTTCATTTCCTTGTCAAAAGACCAAGGTTACAAAAGGTAATGCAAACTGACAAACCTAAGTCTGCCTGACTTCAAAGATCATGCTCTTAACCATTCATGACATCTAAGCATTCAAAGTGTGTACACTTAATGGTTTGCAACTTCTCCCCATCATGGGCTCCTTTTATTCTTTTCCATCAGGGATCTTATTTTGCAAGATTTGCATTTAAAAATTTTTTTTCATTAATCAAAGACAAATTTCTAATTGTAACATCAGATAGCTTTAGCTAACTTCTGTGCCTCTTTTTGGATTTGTATATTCCAGCCAAAATAATGCAACTTAATATTTAATTTAACATATTTTGGCATCGTTTTAGAATACTGAAAACAGGAATTCAAATCAACCGCACTTGTAGATGCCTAAGAGTTCAGAGAAGAAGACAATGAAGATGGAACAGTCAGAAGAAATGGGGCCTGACTTCAGTCTCAAAGAAGCAGAAATTTCATATGGACCAGAGAAGAACAATAAACAGGAATGATGTCTAGGGAGTAGGAATAAGTAACATGTAGGGATGAGACATAAACTTATTAGGGAGAACTGGAAAAAGACATTAAAGGAGACTACATAAAGCACAGAAGCTTTGAAGGTCATATAAATATGGTTATATTTAGGCAGTCAGGAAAATTCAGAAGCTGAAAAGTTTCTGAGCAGGAGTTCTTGGGCTTGGGGAGTTTAAAGAAATAGAACAAAGAGCAATAAAGGAGGGAGTGAGAAACTGGCCTTTGCAATTCACTTCCTAGGAGGGAAACTGGATAGCTGGAAGTCATGGAGGGGTTGGAAACTAACTTTTCAGTGTATTTCTTTTGAGTGTTCTGAATTTTATACAGTGCACATATATATTACTAGTTGAACTAGTAATATATAGATACATGTTATATATCTATATATGTCATATAGATAACATGTCATATATGGACACATGTGTATAAGGCTATTTTTACTGACTGATGTGCCATATAGTAAAACTAAGCATCTACTCTTAGTACACTTAAGAGCTTAAGATAAACCATAACACCATTCTGCTCCTCCTAACCCCCAAGTAAAGATACTTCAGCAATTTTCTCATGGGCTTAAAAAGTTGCTCCCTTGATCTCTTTTCTGCCTACCTCATCCTAAGAACTGACTCCATGTTGGACTGCCCAAGTAGTTTATATTACTTATATATGTTTTCCCAACTTGGATGAGAACCTGATTCGAAACTGACTCAGAAATCTCACAGGATGGTGTCATTTACCCCCAGGATCCATGATGAGTAACAGTCACAAGGCCTACATATACCAAGCCAGCCCAGGCTCCTGGTCTCATGCCACACTCCAGGCTCCATTTCCTCACCACTGATATTTGTCTTTTCAAATGAGTATGCAATTCAAAGGAATTTTTTTTATCTCATAGATCAACATGTATCCTACTGTTATCTAGTTGCTTCATTTTTAAGAGCTAACTAATGAAATAACTCCATCATGTTTTAAAGGGGAAGATATTGAATCCTTACACTTTCTGAACAATCTATGCCTTATTTGTAGTATTGGAAAGCTCAACAGTCAAAGTAAGCACCCTATAATGCCTAGGCAGCAACCTGCTGCATTAGTGCTACAAGCAGAAAATGAGGCAAATGAGGGTTTTAGAATGCTTTAAATGTGTTGAGGTTTAGGGAAAGAGTTGCACTAGAAAATAATTCCTTAATCAGGTTGTGACATAATTGCATTCACAGCCATAGTATTAAACTCTTGCTAAGAGCTTAGATGTTATACATGACATTATATAAATAAATCAAGTTAGGAGAGACAATAAATCAAAACTGGTTTATTAGGAGATAGGAGAGAAAATAAACCAAAACAGACTGATACAGCTAGATTCTAAAAGCCAGTTTGGTTACTCTGCATTTTTTACGAATTTCCGTAAGTCAGATTACATGTTATATTGTATGAATGGAAGTGTTACATCCAATTATCTAGTCTGGCTGTCTGATGTTTGTCAGTAGACAAATATTTATCTAGCTTCCCCACAAAAAAGTAATTTTAGAAACAAATGGAAAACAAATGGAAAACATCCAATGGTGGAACAATTGCTAAGCCTCTAAACACTGTTTTCTCTTCCTGGAAGGCAGAAAATTCCTAGTGTTTTGCTGTATGTACTTAGCACACTGTATACCCTCAAACAATAAACTAGAAATAAAGATGCCATAATTCAGAATTAAAATTAATTCATGTGTCACAATTCACAAAGTACTTACACATGTGTTATCTCATTCATTCAACTCAGAGACCCTTATGAATGAGGAAAATGAGTTTCAGCAAGGATAGGCAACGTGAGTGCTAAAATAGACACTAGGCTTGAAACCCAGCACAATCCTGGTAACAAGATTTTATATCTGTGACTAAGGCTAAGCACACATCACACAGATTTTTAGACCCTTTGTCCATCTATCCACAAATTATAGGTCAGCTATTAGAAACTCATATTACGGCATTCAACTCTTAAAACATTTTATTGCCTCAGAGTGCAGGAGGGTCCAGACTTGACTCACCATGGCTATTGCTGCCTTAAAGCATTCAGGGTCATCAGTGTCCTGAAAAACACGATTCTCATTCTTAGCCTTTGTAGCCTTCTCTAAATGTACCAAAAAGTCTTTGGCAACAACTTTCCTCCTATCTACAATACCAAAAATTGTCCTTTCCTTTGAATTGCACCTTCAGATCACCTCTTTCCATAGATTTTTCCCAATCATTTACTCCACAAAATAATGGCAATTCCTCATTTACAACCTCCTTAGCAACCTCCATGCTTTAGCATGAATATTACTGAATCTCTTTACAGCGTTTCTGTGAAATATTTGTGTGCATATACACATGAATACACTGCTATGGGTCCAAGGTAAGCTTTCATGACTGAGGTATCTCAGTCATTTCATTCAGATGTATGTACCATTTGAGGACTCACTAAATAGAAACATGCATGATGTACTTTCTATAGAGTTCATCACCTCATCACAAAGTGAATATAAAAAAAGCACAAATTTATGATATTTGATGTGACTTTTACATGTGTAAGTCCTAATTTTACTATAACTCTAAGATACTATACTATGGACTTAATTAACAAGGGCTCTCTTATATAATGCACCTAAATTAGACTATTGAATTTACTACCAATCCTAACACCTTCTACTTATAATACTTGAGACTCAACCCTCCCATCTTTAAATGGGAATTGTTGGGGAGAACACAACCATCCCCCATTCCAGGATTTCCTTCCAAGAGGAGAGTTGCTGTTGTAATAACACAGCCAACCTCTCACTGCACCATTCATTTCCCTCCCCCACCAGATCCAGTATTCCTACCTAGGGAAGAGGAGCATCTTACCTGACTTGTGAGTTTGGAAATATACTAGCTCATCCCCTTTCTCTTCCCTTTCTCTTTGGAATCTTCCTGCCTTCAGAGAGAATACATTCCACCACACAATTCCATACATTTGGCAAGGGTGGACCTCCACGAAGGCTAGCCTGGATTTCTCCTTCTTGTGATTAAGTGTGTACAGATTAGTAAACCCACTTGTCCACTACCTCTAATCATGTTCTCCAAATTTCAGGATAAAGGTGACATTTTGGTCGCCATCTCCACTGCTCTTCTGCTTGCTTCTCAGTTTTCTGAAAATTGGGTAAAGAATATCATTTATTAGCCCCATCTTATCCCATTAGGGACAATAGTTACAATACAAGATTGTTCTAATGATATTGTACTTGGTAAAATATAAAACATTTTTTATGTATAAGGAGTTAGTATTTCAATGTTAACACTTCTTTCATATATCTATCCATTTCATAGTAAACTTTTAAGGAGACTTATTTGGTCAACCAGATAACTGAGTTTCAACTAAATCTACTATGAGGAATAAAGTTAATATCTACTTATACTTGAAACAGCTTAACTTTTAATGTTTTCAGTTGTACATGGGTTTTTCTTAATATTTAATAAAATTTTAATTTTCTAGATAGGTGATGGAAAATACTACTGCACTGGGTACAGTCTTTTTTTTTTTTTTACAATTTATTTTGGTATCATTAACCTACAATTACATGTGCAATATTATGGTGATTAAACTACCCCCTTCATCAGGTCACCCCCACCAACCCCATTACACTCATTCTCCATAAGCGTAGTGAGGTATTATAGAATCACTACTTGTCTTCTCTGAGTTGTACAGCCAAAGCCCTCCCCGTGCCCCCCCTACCTTATGTCTGCTAATCTTAATGCCCATTTTACCCTTTTATCCCTCCCTTTCCACCCATCTTCCCCAGTCCCTTGCCCTTTGGTAACTATTAGTCCGTTCTTGGGTTCTGTGAGTCTGCTGCTGTTTTGTTCCTTCAGGTTTTTTCTTTGTTCTTATACTCCACATATGAGTGAAATCATTTGATACTTGTCTTTTTCAGCTTGGCTTATTTCACTGAGCATAATACCCTCGAGCTCCATCCATGTTGTTGCAAATGGTAGGATTTGTTTTCTTCTTATGGCTGAATAATATTCCATTGTGTATATGTACCACCTCTTCTTTATCCATTCATTACTGATGGACACTTAGGTTGCTTCCATTTCTTGGCTATTGTAAATACTGCTGCAATAAACATAGGGGTGCATCTGTCTTTTTGAAACTGGCCTGATGCATTCTTAGGGTAAATTCCTAGGAGTGGCATTCCTGGGTCAAATGGTATTTCTATTTTGAGTTTTTTGAGGAACCTCCATACCGCTTTCCACAATGGTTGAACTAAATTGCATTCCCACCAGCAGTGTAGGAGTGTTCCCTTTTCTCCACATCCTCGCCAACATTTGTTGTTGTTTGTGTTTGGATGTTGGCCATCCTCACTGGTGTGAGGTGATATCTCATTGTGGTTTTAATCTGCATTTCTCTGATGAGCAGCGATGTGGAGCATCTTTTCATGTGCCTGTTGGCCATCTGAATTTCTTCTTTAGAGAAGTGTCTATTCATGTCCTCTGCCCATTTCTTAATTGGATTATTTGCTTTTTGTTTGTTAAGGTGCGTGAGTTCTTTATATATTTTCAATGTGAACCCTTTATCAGATACATCATTTATGAATATATTTTCCCATACTGTAGGATGTCTTTTTGTTCTACTGATGGTGTCCTTTGCTGTACAGAAGGTTTTCAACTTCATATAGTCCCATTTGTTCGTTTTTGGTTTTGTTTCCCTTACCCAGGAGACATGTTCATGAAGAAGTCGCTCATGTTTATGTCCAAGAGATTTTTGCCTATGTTTTTTTCTAAGAGTTTTATGCTTTCATGACTTACATTCAGGTCTTTGATACACCTTGAGTTTGCCTTTGTGTATGGGGTTAGACAGTAGTCCAGTTTCATTCTCTTGTATGTAGCTGTCCAGTTTTGCCAACACCAGCTGCTGAAGAGGCTGTCATCTCACCATTGAATATCCAAGGCTCCTTTATCAAATATTAATTGACTGTATATGTTTGGGTTAATGTTTGGATTTTCTATTCTGTTCCACTGGTCTGTGGGTCTGTTTTTGTGCCAGTACCAAATTGTCTTGATTACTGTGGCTTTGTAGTAGAGCTTAAAGTCAGGGAGCATAATTTCCCCTGTTTGATTCCTCCTTCTCAGGATTGCTTTGGCTATTCGGGGTCTTTTCTGGTTCCATATGAATTTTAGAATTGTTTGTTCCAGTTTGTTCAAGAAAGCTGTTGGTAGTTTGATAGGGATTGCGTTGAATCTGTATATTGCTTTAGGTAGTATAGCCATTTTGAAAATATGTATTCTTCCTAGCGAAGAGCATGGGATGCATTTCCATTTGTTAGTGTCCTCTTTAATTTCTCTTAGGAGTGTCTTGTAGTTTTCAGAGTACAGGTCTTTCACTTCCTTGGTTAGGTTTATTCCTAGGTATTTTATTCTTTTTGATGCAATTGTGAATGGAATTGTTTTTCTGATTTCTCTTTCTGTTAGTGTATAAGAAAGCAACAGATTTCTGTGTATTAATTTTGTATCCTGCAACTTTCCTGAATTCAGATATTATTTCTAGTAGTTTTGGAGTGGAGTTTTTAGGGTTTTTTATGTACAGTATCATGTCATCTGCAAATAGTGACAATTTGACTTCTTCTTTACCACTCTGGATGCCTTGTATGTCTTTCTTTTGTCTGATTGCCATGGCTAGGACCTCCAGTACTATGTTGACTAACAGTGGAGAGAGAGGGCATCCCTGTCTTGTTCCCGATCGTAGATGAAAAGCTTTCATTTTCTCGCTGTTAAGTATGATGTTAGCTGTGGGTTTTTCATATATGGCCTTAATGATGATGAGGTACTTGCCATCTATACCCATTTTATTGAGAGTTTTAATAATGAATGGATGCTGAATTTTGTCAAATGCTTTTTCAGCATCTATGGAGATGATCATGTGGTTTTTGTTCTTCTTTTTGTTGATGTGATGGATGATGTTGATGGATTTTCGAATGTTGTACCATCCTTGCATCCCTGTGATGAATCCCACTTGATCATGGTGTATGATCCTCTTGATGTATTTTTGAATTCGGTTTGCTAATATTTTGTTGAGTATTTTTGCATCTACGTTCATCAGGGATATTGGTCTGTAATTTTCTCTTTTGGTTTGGTCTTTGCCCGGTTTTGGTATTAGAGTGATGCTGGCTTCATAGAAAGAGTTTGGAAGTATTCCCTCCTCTACTTTTTTTGAAAAACTTTAAGGAGAATGGGTGTTATTTCTTCTCTATATGTCTGGTAGAATTCAGAGGTGAATCCATCAGGTCCAGGGCTTTTGTTCTTGGGTAGTTTTTTGATTACCGATTCAATTTCGGTGCTGGTGATTGGTCTGTTTAGTTTTTCTGTTTCCTGCTTGGTGAGTCTTGGAAGGCTGTATTTTTCTAAGAAGTCCATTTCTTCTAGGTTTTCCAGCTTGTTAGCATATAGATGTTCATAATATTATCTTATAATTCTTTGTATTTCTGTGGAGTCCGTTGTTATTTTTCCTTTCTCATTTCTGATTCTGTTTATGTGTGTAGATACTCTTTTTCTCTTAATGAGTCTGGCTAGGGGTTTATCTATTTTGTTTATTTTTTCAAAGAACCAGCTCTTCGCTTCATTGATTTTTTTCTATTGTTTTATTCTTCTCAATTTTATTTATTTATTCTCTGATCTTTATTATGTCCCTCCTTCTGGTGACTTTGGGCCTCCTTTGTTCTTCTTTTTCCAATTTCAATAATTGTGTCTTTAGACTGTTCATTTGGGAATGTTCTTCCTTCTTTAAATAGGCCTGGATTGCAATATACTTTCCTCTTAGAACTGCCTTTGCTGCGTCCCACAGAAGTTGTAGTTTTGTGTTGTTGTTGTCATTAGTCTCCATATATTCTTTGATTTTTGTTTTGATTTGGTCATTAACCCATTGATTAATTAGGAGAATGTTGTTAAGCCTCCATGTATTTGTGAGCCTTTTTGATTTCTTTCTAAAATTTATTTCTAGTTTCATACCTTTGTGATCTGAGAAGTTGGTTGGTAGGATTTAAATATTTTTTAATTTACTGAGGTTCTTTTTGTGGCCTAGTATGTGGTCTATTCTGGAAAATGTTCCATGTGCACTTGAGAAGAATGTGTATCCTGCTGCTTTTGGGTGCAGAGTTCTGTAGATATCTGTTAGATCCATGTGTTCTAGTGTGTTGTTCAGTGCCTCTGTGTCTTTACTTATTCTCTGTCTGGTTGATCTATCCTTTGGAGTGAGTGGTGTGTTGAAGTCTCTAAAATGAATGCATTGCTGTCTATTTCCTCCTTCAATTCTGTTAGTATTTGTTTCACATATGCTGGTGCTCCTGTGTTGGGTGCATATGTATTTATAATGGTTATATCTTCTTGTTGGACTGACCCCTTTATCATTATGTAATGTCCTTCTTTATCTCTCGCTACTTTCTTTGTTTTGACGTCTATTTTGTCTGATACAAGTACTGCAACACCTGCTTTTTTCTCTTTGTTGTTTGCATGAAATATCTTTTTCCATCCCTTCACTTTTAGTTTGTGTATATCTTTGGGTTTGAGGTGAGTCTCTTGTAAGCAGCATATAGATAGGTCTTGCTTTTTATCCACTCTGTTACTCTGTGTCTTTTGATTGGTGCATTCAGTCCATTTACATTTAGGGTGATTATTGATAGATATGTACTTATTGCCATTGCTGGCTTTAGATTCGTGGTTACCAAAAGTTCAAGGGTTGCTTCTTTACTATCTAAGAATCTAACTTAACTGTCTTGTTAAGTTATTGTGAACGCCGTCTGATGTTTCTTTATCTCTCCCTTCCTATTCTTCCTCCTCCATTCTTTATATATTAGGTGTTTTATTCTTTGCCTTTAGTTAGTATTTGGATGGTCTGCTTTCTTTCCTTGATTTTATTTTCTCTGGTGGCATCTTTTTAGCCTTAGGGGTGCTTCCCTCTAGAACAGTCCATTTAAGATATCCTGTAGTGGTGGTTTATGAGAGGCAAACTCTCTCAACTTTCGTTTGTCTGGAAATTGTTTAATCCCTCCGTCATATTTAAATGATAATCGTGCTGGATACAATATTCTTGGTTCAAGGCCCTTCTGCTTCATTACGTTAAATGTATCATGCCATTCTCTTCTGGCCTGTAAGGTTTCTGTTGAGAAGTCTGATGATAGTCTGATGGGTTTTCCTTTGTAGGTGATCTTTTTTCTCTCTCTAGCTGCCTTTAATACTCTGTCTTTATCTTTGACCTTTGCCATCTTAATTATTATGTGTCTTGGTGTTGTCTTCCTTGGGTCCCTTGTGTTGGGAGATCGGTGGGCTTCCATGGACTGTGAGACTATTTTCTTCCCCAGCGTGGGAAAGTTTTGAGCAATTATTTCTTCAAAGACACTTTCTTTCCCTTTTTCTCTCTCTTCTTCCTCTGGTACTCCTAAAATGTGAATATTGTTCTGTTTGGATTGGTCATACAGTTCTCTTAATATTCTTTCATTCCTAGAGATCCTTTTATCTCTCTCTGCCTCCGCTTCTCTGTATTCCTGTTCTCTGTTTTCTATTCCATTAACAGTCTCTTGCACCTCATCCAGTCTGCTGTTAAGCCCGTCGATGGCTTGTCTCATCTCTGCATAGTCTTTCCTGACTTCCCTCACTTCCTCCCTCAGCTCTTGCACATTTCTCTGTAGATTCTTCAGCATGGCTATGACTTTTATTCTGAATTCTTTTTCAGGAAGACTGTGCATGTCCATCCCTTCAGGTTCCCTCTCTGGGGTTGTCTGGGTCTGAAGCTTTGTCTGTACCATGTTCCTCTGTCTTTTCATGGCTATAGAAGTGGTTGCTGGTAGTTGCCACGTATGTCAGCTGGGCTCTTTATGACTTTAAAAAGGAAAAAAAAAAGAAAAGAAAAGAAAAATAATAATAATAATAATAAAAAGAGAAAGAAAGAAAGAAAAGAAAGAGAAGAAAAAACAACTAAAAAAAAAAAAAAAACGCCCACCGGGAGTGGATTCTATGTGAATGCTGTAGGTGGCTCTGTTCCTCCACTATTCCACAGCCGTGGCCACGCCACTCCGCAAGGCCCTTTATAGCTCTGGCCGGGGTGGAAACAAATGGGAGGCTGTTGAGCTCTGTGGGAATCCTATGTGCGGCCACCCTTTCCCAGTCGCCAGCTAAGGGGTCCGAAGCTCCCAGGACTCCCAGCCTGTCTCTTTAAGACCACTGAAAAAAGCGCGCACTTTTCTTCTTTTTTTTTCCTTCCTGTAGCCGGCTGCCTGGCACGTTCCCCAGTGAGACCCTGGGCCCTCTGTCTTTCCAATCTCCGCTACACCGCACGCTGTGTGTCGGCGCTCCCGGCACAGATCACCGGGGCTGGTTATTTCCTGGGCCTGTACTTCCACTCTCTCCCAACTCTGAATTCTCTCCTCCCACCGGTGCGCTGGAGTGGTGGAGCGTTTGTGTACCGCCGGGTCCCGCCGGGTCACTGCTCTGTATCTTACCCACCTCGCCGGGTGCCGAGTCCTCTCAGGTGCAGGTGCACGCTGTGTGCTTTCCTGTGTATTCTGGTCTCTCTTTTAGGAATAGTTGTATTTGCTGTGTTTTTGTGGATAAATATAATGTCGGGAGGAAATTTCTGCCGCTCTGTTCACGTCGCCATATTTCCGGAAGTTCCTGGGTACAGTCTTTAGTATAGAGAATTACTGGAATACTGGCAGCAAAGATTTTTTTTTTTTAATCTGGTCCTTTTTTGATAATTTTATCTCTTTGACCTACAATGATTTTTAAACATGAACTTGTAACTCTGATAAAACAAAAATTTGCAATGAGCATACCAGGTAACCCTGCATGCTTTTAACCCAAGAACTGCCATCTTCAATTGCCTCTAACAACATCCTTCAATAGCTTAAAGTGATAGTAGGTGGATTATTATCACTTTCATCCATTGTCCTATGGACTGGATATAGCACTGTCTTCATGGAGTTCACATTTGAAACATGAGCATGGCCACACAATTTTCAATCACTTTTCAGTATTTCATAAACTGGCCTTGACAATCATCTTACAAAGTTGATAATTCTCACTTAAACTAAAATTAGCAAGGTACCAAATGCTTTTATTTTGAGAAAGGAAACTAATATTTATTGGGTATAACCTTATGAGCATAATCCTGTTTAATTCTCATAATACCCTTAATAAAAGGAGGCTCATTGAGATTACATAATACTAAGGAGGTCATGCATGTTGGCTAATCAAGGAGACTTCTAACTCACATCCATCAGATTCCAAAAACCAACATTTTTCTGCTATAATAAGTTAATGATTATTATGCCCCAAATCAAAGTTGTTTTTAAAATGAGGAATATTTTTAAAGGATAAAAACGGCATATATATAAACTTCAGTCATCGCTTTTGTGGGCAGCCAATAGAGAGCTTATTTATCCTTGTGTGTCCCATATCATATACCAACAAGCCTACACAGTCAATAAATGTTGAGTTAAATTGTTAATATGTAAAATAAAAAGCAAATTATAGTCACTGTTATTAGTCCCTCAAAGTTTAAGTTATTCCTAACAGTAAACTATTATTAGAGATACATCAACACTTTAAGATTGTTAGACTGAACTTTACAAGACATCCTTGCTCACATATAAAATAACTCTTCATATAACAGTGTGTTGAGCTGCAGCAAATCACTCACAAATCTATTTCTCAGGAATCTAATACCACTTTGTAAGAACAGCTGGACAGATTCAGGATGCAGCAATATCATTATCTTGGTTCAAATCCTGTCTCTGCCACTTAATAGCTTTGGGATCCTACTCAAGTAGATAACGTCTGTGCCTCAGTTTCTATATTTTTAAAATAAGAATGATAATAGCACCTAGTACAAGATGTTGTTGCATTAAATGAGCTTGTATATGTAAGATGTTTAGAAGAGTACCTGACACATAGCCAGCATTTACTAAGTATAAACTGTAATTACTATTATTGTTGCTGTTGGCTCAGTACCTTATAACCATATTCCAATAATCCACAAAGGCCTTAAAGGATGAGATTATGACCAGCCAGAATCTCTTCCTTAGGAGTTCTTGGCTCTAAAATAGCACAAACACCACAGTCAAGTCCCTAGAGAGGTCAGAGGAGCCAGCTGTCTGACTGAGACACAGATAGTCATGGATTCCTGGCTGGGTAATAACTGTTCTATGAACTTGTCAATGCCTTCTAGCCAAAAACTACCAGGAATACATCTATAGTTCTATAAAGCTGGGTTTATTAACTCATTGAAAGGAGAAGAAATGCATACCATGAGAAACTATGGGGCATTTCAGTAAAAGGATGTTAGAAAGCATTTATTATAGGATTTGGGCTTGTGTTAGGTGATTCTGGGGACACATTCAAGAAAATGGGGATCTTCTCTGCACTGAATGCTTTCTGGAAACAGGTAATTCTCTGATTGGGTATCTTAATAATTCTCATCTAGTGACAGGAATGAAGCTGAGCTAAAGTTGTAATAAGTAAAGTAGCAGCAGTCACTCATTATTAAACAGGAAAGGGGGATGTTTGCTCATTTTTGTGCTTTGGACAATGTTCTTATTCCTGTCTGTTCAGACATGATCATAAAGTGGTCTTATTTTTATCTTGCTCCATTACAGTCACAAAGCATTCTTGTCTGAGGTTGGTCTTCTATGAAAGTGTTTATATTGGATAGGAGAACTGCAGATTCACTGTGAGTGACAGGCCAGCTCCCAGCTAATAGGAGCTGCTTTTCTCTTTCTCAAACTAGATAAGAATGTTTTGGTTGAAAGGCAAAGCTTGGCCAGGAAAATAACAACTATTATTGTTATTATTTATGTATATTGACAGGCTTATGGTTTATAAAGTCCCTTTATATTCATTGCATAACTTGAGCCCCTCAAAACAATCCTAGGAGGTAAGTAGGCCATAGGGTCCCCCATACTGCACAACTCCAGGGCCCCATTCTTAATGTATTCCATGTGAATGACATCTCCCTGATGTGAACACTGTTCCCTGCATTCAGGCAACAAGACTGTTCTAGGAGGGTAGACATTTCCATTCTTTTTTACAACTAGGAAAATTGAGTCATAGAAGCTTCCTGAGTGTTCCTTATTTCCCAACCCTAGAGATCTCTCTGGCAACCTGTTCATGCGCTGATGTCAGATCCTTTGATTTAGTCACAGTTTCCACTTCCAAACAATTCCACCAGCTTGTCCTGTATAACCTAAACTACATTGGCTACTACGGTAAGAAAAGCTGCACTTTGCATAACTGTGTCTGTACAGAGATTCTGTCTGTACCTGACAGAAACAGGATGCTAAAAATGGTACTGAACTTACAACCTCTTTGACACAGTCACTTCCTAAAGCTAAAAAAAAAAAGTGTGTGTGTGTCTGTGCGCATATTGCCTAAAAATGTTAATATATCATAGTACATGTTGCTGGTAATCTGGAGGTGACAGGTTGAGAAAATGATTTTGAGTTCTGAAGAAATTTTAAAAAGTAAAATATCCTGCTAAATTCATGGGCTGAAAATTTTAAATGCAGACTAAGCTTCTAATAATATATTTTTCCAGTCTTGGGAACCCACCAGGTCAACTGTCAAAACAAAGTGGAATTTCCCATGAAATGTCCATTCATAATAAATTGTTGTTCAGCACTGTCTTTACACAACTGGGAAATTCCCTTTTGCTACTAAGTTTCTCTCCTGAGACATTATATAAAGTGAAACCGAAAATAGAATACTCTACTGATATATGAAGCAGTTCCCGGAAAGACTATGGGCTTTGATTGAAACAGATTTGTTCAGCAAACCTGCCTCAGTAATTTACAAACTCTGTGACTTTGAGCAATTCATCTAACCTCTTGAAACTCTGGGGGGGGGGGGCGGAAATCCCTGGACAGAAGACCTCTAAAACCGAAATCAGTCAAAAGGAGAAACAAAGTTAAGAAACCCATTTATTTCTCACAAGCAGTAGTCCTGTCTCTCTCCTGCTGCAGCAGAAGAGAAAGAGAACTCCACCCAACCTCTCCAGATAAACCCTCACACGCCCTTGCAATGACCTATTGATATATAGATGGTTAATTTTCTCCACCCCTTAGAAACACCAACTGATATGCAGGTGCACTAAAGCCAGGCAAGAGATTCTGGAAATATTACAATTTTACCCACACCTCTCTTTCATTAACTTTCATGCTTACTTCTTCCCTCTTTTATCTGAGAGTACCCTGGAGTTCCCTATCAGAACATTTATCACACTCTGTGTTCAGGTTTCTAACTCCCTTTGAAGACTAAAAGCATTTTGAGAAGAGAGACCATGTGTATTTTGTTATTCTTCTATTTCTAGCACCTACCATTATGGCACATAACAGATTTATTAAATGTTACCTTAGGGGCGGATTGGAGATCTGGAGAATCAGGAAGGTTTACTTTTCATTTACATGTCTTTTTATTATTCTTGAATATTTTCCCATACCAATTTGGTAAATGTATTTCTTTTTAATTAAAAATAATATTTATATGAAAAGGAGAAAAGGAAGAAAATGTTTCTTGCATATAAATAAACAAATATTTGGTAATGGAATAGTAGACATTCAGTACTGTTCAGATTCCTTTTTTTGTTAAGCATGGGCTCAAGAGGGTAATTTTAAGGCTAATTATTTTCACTATCTTCATTTACATAATAAACCATAGGTACAACTTGAGGACTAAAGTATAATTTCATTTGGATGTAATTTTTCTTTAATTGTGAAAAAGAATAGTTCAGCAGCTCCACTTAAATCCAGAACATTCCAGCTTGAGGTTAGATGGAGATCAGTAAGGGGGAAGATTCCTTGGGTCTTTTACCTAGTGCTCTAGTCAACTAATCAGAGCCTTAAAAATATATTATTGTTTCCTTCTTGCCACTATTCTTTGTGTCTATAGCTCTAACAGGGAATTTCATGAAACAAGATGGCTGGGGACTGTGCATGATGCAGTTATTCCTGACTCCTTTGTCCAAATCCCATCAAATATCACCAAAATCCCTAACCCCATCCACTAGCAATTTGCACTTTTTAACAAACAGGTTTCTTTGAATGAAATACTTGTTAAGATCATCTTATCCTGAATGACCACAGTAAACCCTTTAATCTTTCCAAAGGACTTCTGTTTCTTTAGCAACACAACTCGGAACACACTGGTATAGAAAGATTTGAGTCAGAATTTATATACCAATGTATATAATTGTCAAATCACTATGCTGTATACCTGAAACCAATATAATCAGTTACAAATACTATAAACCAGTATATAAACTACATTTCAGTAACAAAAATAAAATAGAACTTACCAGGTGTTTTTAGACTGAAAATAGAAAAATTAGAATACGGTTTTTTTTTAATTCTTGGATTTGTACTTAAAAATGGTTTCTTTTTCAATTTTCATCTTTTTTCTAATTAACATATGAGAGTTCTAAAGTTGCTACTTCCTGAAATAGCACATGAGGTGTAAAAGACCTTTATTCTTAAAATGGAAATACAAATCTTCATGTGATTTTACAGAATTTTGAACAGATGAATCAACATACAGATGTATGCTTTCTAACCTACTTTGCATAATTATTCTCATTTTTTGTTTCTAATTTAGTTGGTGTAGTTCTGCATTAGTATTGTTTAAGCCTTTTGTCTTTAGCCAATTCATTATGCAAATTAAACTACAAACATATGACTAAGAACATATTTTTTTAAGATAATGATGAAAACTATCATGAGAGCTAAAAGTTTGAGACTGTAATAAATAAACTGAGGCTAAATTTAGGTTTGTAATAAAAAGAGTCTTAGCATTTAAATGAATTTAGAAGCACTGAACTCGAGGAACGAGGTGACCAACTTTGTACTATCTGTAACAAAAGGAAATGAAAACCAGCCTGTGGATGAACAGCACTGTCATCATCTTCAGGGAAAAAAAAACTCATACTACAATAAAGAGCAATTCCACAATACAAACCAAAATTACAGATGGAATATACTCTTTGGTTCAGCAATTCACTTTCTAGGAATTACACATGTAGATGCACTTGCATATGTATGAAATGACAAATGTAAGGATTATTTATTGAAGCATTATCAGTGATATGTGGAAACAATCTAAATGTCCACCAGTGGGGGGAAAATGATGGTATATCCATCAGCTATTAAAAAAATAGATGAGGAAGCTTCCTATACATTCACACAGAAAGATATCCAAGACAGATTAAGTGAAAAACAAGCAAGGTGAAGAGGGATATAGTATGCTCCCATGGCAAGGAAAAGAAAATCAAAAATGAACAAGTGGGACTATATCAAACTAAAAAGCTTCTGTACAACAAAGGACACCATCAACAGAACAAAAAGACAATATACAGTATGGGAGAATATATTCGTAAAGAGTTTATCCAACAAGGGGTTAACATCCAAAATACATAAAGAACTCATATGCCTCAATGCCAAAAAACAAATATCCTGATTAAAAAATGGGCAGTAGATCTGAACGGATATTTCTCCAAAAAAAAAATACAAATGGCCAACAGGCACATGAAAAAATGCTCCAGTCGTTAATCATCAGGAAAATGCAAATCAAAACCTCAATGAGATATCACCTGACACCAGAGTGGCCACTACCCAAAAGACAAGAAATAACAAGTGTTGGTGAGGTTGTGGGGAAATGGGAACCCTCCTACACTGTTGATGGGAATATAAATTGGTGCAACCGCTGTGAAAAGCAGTATGGAGGCTCCCCAAAAAACTTAAAATAGAAATACCATACAACCCAGCAATTCCACTTCTAGGAATTTACCTGAAGAAAACAAAAATCCCTGATTTAAAAAAATGTATGCACCCCTATGTTTATCACCAATAAATACAATAGACAAGATATGGAAGCAACCAAAGTGTCCATCAGGATGAGTGGATAAATATGTGGTACATATACACAATAAAATATTCAGCCATGAAAAAGAAGGAAATCTTACCATATGCAACAACATGGATGGATCTAGAGGGTATTATGCTCAGCGAAATAAACCAGGCAGAGACAGACAAATACTATATGATTTCACTTATTTGTGGAATCTAAAAACAAAACAAAACACAAAAATTGAACAAAACAGCAGTAGACTCAGAGCAGAAACACTGAGAAGTAACTGGTAGTTACCAAGGGGGAAGGGTTAGGGTGAGTGGGTGGGGTGGGTGAGGGGGATAAAGGGGCACAAAAGTCTCAATCATAAGTTTGTCCCAGGGATGGAAGTGCACCATGGAGAATAAAGTCAATGATTCTATAACATCTATGTTGACAGATAGTAACTGCATTAGTTGGGGTAAGGATTTAATGTGTATAACTGTTGAACCAATGTGTTGTATACTTGAAACCAATATAATACCATATATCAACTATGCTTCAGTAAAAAAAAAAGGAATATACTAATTACATAAAAGTGAGAGACATATGTGCATATATTTGTTTTATACTTAAATGTATTTACTTTTTATTGAAGTATAAAATGTATATATAGAAAAGTACACATCAAGTGTAGCCTTACAGAGTTTTCATGAACTAAACACACCCATGCAACTGGCACCTACAATTTAGGTCCTATATCAAGAAACAAAATGTTACTATCACCCCATAAGCCTCATCATGTCCCTTTAGTTACTACCCCCCATACAAGAGTAACCACTATCCTGGCCACTACCTAAAGGACAATAAATAACAAGTGTTGGCAAGGATGTGGAGAAAAGCAAACCCTCCTACACTGTTGGTGAGAATGTAAACTGGTACAACCACAGTGGAAAGTGGTATGGAGGTTCCTCAAAAAACTGAAAATAGAAATACCATTCAACCCAGTAATTCCACTTCTCAGAATTTACTCGAAGAAAACAAAATCCCTGATTTGAAAAGATATATGCACCCCTATGTTTACTGCTGCATTATTTATCATAGCCAAGACACGGAAGCAACCTAAGCGTCCATCAGTAGATGAATGGATGAAGAATATGTGATACCTATACACAGTGGAATATTATTCAGCCATAAAAAAGAAACCCTACCATTTTCAACAACATGAATGGACCTTGAGAATATGCTCAGTGAAATAAGCTAGGCAGAGAAAGACAAATACCATGTGATTTCACTTATCTGTACAATCTAAAAACAAAGCAAAACAAAATGAACAAAATAGCAATAGATTCATAGACACTGAGAAGCAGCTAGTGGTTACCATGGGGGAGGGTTTGGGTTGGTGGATGGGGAGAGGGAGGGGCACAAAGGGGCACAAAAATTTTCAGTCATTATATAAGTTGGTCATGGGAATGGAAGTACATACAGCATGGAAAATATAACCAATAATTCTGTAACATCTTTGCATGTTGACAGATGGTAACTGAACTAGTTGAGGTGAGGATTTAATAATGTGGGTAACTGTTGAACCACTGTGTTGTATATTTGAAACCAGTATAAGATTGTATATCGAAACTTCAATAAAATTTTTAAATTTAAAAATAAAAGAGTAACCACTATCCTGATATCTAAAAGCATAAATGAGTTTTGCTTATTTTTGTATGTAACAAAAATGGACTCATACAATATATACTCTTTTGCACCTGGCTTTTTTCATCCAACATTTATTTATGTGATTTGTCAATATTGGCTGCACACTGTTCAATCTCATTGCTCTACTATATAAATGTACTACAATTTCTTTACCCATCCTGTTAATAGGTATTTGGATAATTTTAGTTTGAAGCTATTACAGATAGCATTGCTATGTGCATTCCAGTATATACATATGTATGTCCACATACCTAGTTAAGGAATCCTGAGTTACAGGATCTGCATATGTGCAATTTTAACATATATCCCCATATAGTGTATAAAATTGATTGTACTGACATCAGCAGTGTACAACAGTTCCAATTGCTAAAACCTTTATCCACTCTTAGTATATTATGTCTTTTTAATTTTAGTTATCCTAGTATTTGTGTAGTGGTATTGCACTGTGGTTTTAACTTGTAGTTCCCTGGCAACTAATGGTGTTGAGCACCTTAACTCCTCATTTGCTATTAGATATCCCTTTTGTGAGATGCCTAGGTCTTCTGCCCAATTTTCTATTACATTGTCTGGTTTTTATACTTCTACATTTTTAATCATGTGAATATATTACTTATTTTTAAAGTAAATTTAAATGTAATTAAAAATATAAATAAATTTTATAGAGTTCTATGCTGCATATTCTCACCTTAGGAATTTACAGTATACTCATTTTTCAGAAAGCTCTGAAAAGTATTACACTTTTCACCATCACAGAATAGTTTGGAGAAATGCTGTTTCGATTCTTGTTTAATTTTTATTTCTCATTGAATTAATAATTGCCTTTTTTCAATTTCTTAATTTTTTTAAGCTCTCTCTCCAATTTGATCGCATGTTTCACTAGATGTATCAAACACCTATCAACATAATTTCCCAAATACTCAAAATTAGACAATCTATAAATTCAATTATTTTAACTAAAGTCTTTCTTCTTGTAGTCTGCAATCTTCCTGCTCCGGGGAAAACAGGCTGCTCTCTAATTTTGCCACTTATCTTTTATCCTGGGTTTTCCCCTCACATTCTGTTTTCTAGATACCATGTCTTTCAGTTTCTTGACTTTTCCCATGTTTTATTGGAGCACATTGTCTAGTAGCTTTCTTTTTTTAAAATGTGTTTAGATGGAAAGTAAATGTTTGCCTCCTGTAAATATGAAAATATTTTTTATTCTGCCCTTAACCTGATAGATAGTTTGACTGACTATAGAATTATACATTGGAAGTTACTGGCCTTCAGAACTTTGAGAAATTTCACTTCACTGTGTTTTAGCATGAAAGTATTATTGTTGAGAAAACTAATGCCAGTCAAATTCCCATCCCTTTATTCTTGTTTCTTCCTCGGAAAACTTTTAGAATTTGCTCTTTATTCCTCAGGTTCTAACCTTTTTAATGATGTGCTCTAATATAGATCTTTTTTCTTTCACTGTAGGTACTTGGTGGGCCATTTTTATATGGAGATGACTGCCCCTCAGTCCTAGAAAAATTCCGTGAATTATTATTTTGATCATTTCCTCCCTGCTTATTTTATGTTCTCTTTTTCTGGAATTCTTAGTTTGTTAATTGACTGGGTGAATGGATGAATGGGAAAAGTTTTCTGAACACTTTTTCTAGCAAAAACCTTATTGAGCAACAAAGCACAGAATATCAGACCATTATCTTTAAAGCTAAGCGTTTTATTTTAAGTGATCAAAAATTTTAAAGACACTATTTCCATTACAACTTTCCTTTATTGTAAACCATAACACTGTTACTCTGATTTCAGTCAATACAAAAATAGGAAGGATTGGTTATCCATAAGCAAAAATCCCCTATTCGAGTCAGGCATTCCTTATCACTGTTTCTTAAAATTCATTGAATGGCTAGTATGGTCTGGGTATTGTATATAATATTTGCACTCATAAAATAGTGGTAGAAAGTGTTTAAGGTAAAAAGACGGAAAGATGTTTGCAATCATTTTGGTTAGCCTTAAACATTGATTGCATGCCTCAGATCTGTAAGAAAGAAATTCTTGCAGTCTTACCTGGAATCAGAGGGATGGACTCTCTGAAGTTTATTTTTCAATCTCTATTTTCCAATATATAATTATGGACGTAAGAAATACGAGGGAGAAAAGCAGGTGCCTAGCAGAGAAGCACATAACATGACCTGAACACCTAACTTGTTGACAGGGTTAAACCCTGTCAGGGTCTATCACCCACCCCAGACTCCTAAGTAGCAGGAAGTGAGGTTAGACTGGAGATCCCGGTAGGCCAAACTTCCTCCCTATCAGACAAGCTGCGCTCATTAAGTGCGGCGCCCTTGGCAGTCACGACCGCGCTCCCCCCAAAGCACTTCTCGCGCAGACGCCAAGTGGGGAACTGAGCCCCAGCTCCGACTCCGCCGATTCCGGGCTTTGGTGACTCCCTGGAGAGGCGCTGCCCTGAGGAGATTCCTCGTGGGTGTGAGGAGGGCCCGCTGACCAACCGGACAGCTGACAACAGGGTGCTGAGAGGAACTTTCCCAGAGAGGAAACTTTTCCAAACCTGGGAGGATGGGGGAGAGATAAAAGGAGCGCCCTTGTCTCCCTTCCCCGCCCCGAGACCCCTGCCGGAGCCCCGCGGGTGTCCCACAGGTCCCGTGACTACGCCAGGCGGCGGAGACCCCGAGCCTCAGGCCGAGGCGGGAGCCAATCAGCACGGCCGCTGGCCGGGCCCCACTGCCCCGCCCCGGGGTCCGCGGTGACGTCGCCCGATAAGTTTGGGAGGGAGGAGCTCGAGCGGCGAGGCTCGCCCGGCGGGACGCGCCTGGGAGGCCCGGGTTGGTGAGAGGAAGCTCCTCCTCGCCGCGCGGCGCCGCCGCAGAGTGAGCCCAGCCCCCAGAAACAGGGGGTCCCCTCCGGCTGCGGAAAAGCTGCGGCCGGCTTGGGCAGCGCGGGGAATGAGCGACCACGTGACCTAGTGTGGGTCAGCGGGGAGGGCCTGGCGGCCTGGCTCGCTCGGGGGCGGACCCGGGCGCCCGTGGGCGGCGGCGGAGCCGCAGGAGCGTGAAAGCGGCGGGCCCACCCAGACCCGGCCGGCGGCCTGAGCCCGCGCCGCCCGCGACCATGAGCCGAGAGGCCATCTGCAGCGCCCTGCCCACCATTCCCTACCGAAAGCTCGCCGACCTGCGCTACCTGAGCCGCGGTGCGTCGGGCACCGTGTCGTCGGCCAGTCATGCAGACTGGCGCGTTCGGGTGGCCGTGAAGCACCTGCACATCCACACCCCTGTGCTCGACAGGTAGGGCGCCCCGGCGGTGCCCCCGCGAAACCCCGAAATCTGCATCCCCACCCCGCCAACACCAGCCCGGGGCAAGCGCGCTCTAGAGCCCCAGCGGCGGTGACCGCTCGGGGTCGTCCCACCCCTGTCACCTCTAGGCCTGGCGCTAGCAGGGTGAGGAGGAGCGGCTTCTCTGGAGAAGGAGCAGTCACATTCCAACGTTCATTTCTTCTCTCCACTGCCCTCTCCCCTTCTGTTGCTGGGCTTCCTTTCTCCACACACCAAAAATCAGGATGTTTTGATTTGGGTTTTTGTTGGTTTTGTTTTGTTCATGGTTTCTTACATGTAATAATGAAAGTTTGGATACCAAACTCAGTTTAATTTGTCCTGTCACTCGCACAAGGAAGCCTGTCCCCAAAGAAAATGTGTATTATTTTTGCTAACAACAAACTGAATCAGAACGCTTAAATGACCACGAAGTTTGAATGTCTCTCACATCCTGGAACAATTTTAGTGCCCTCTCCAGGTTTTAAGAGAATGCTGGCATTATTTTTGGTTTTCAGAAAAACATTGCAACTATATATTAAAGACCGGTGACCGAATGAGTTAGTCAGTGGGTCTAGGCACTAGTTTTGTATATTCTCCTAAAAATAGGGATTTAAATAGGCCCTGCATTCAGTTCGTAGTGGGTTCTTCATGATTGCAACATTCTCTCCTTCCCCTATATCTAATGTCAAAATATATCGTGCCAGATGCCTGATTGGCCAGAGGCTGTTAGTATTCAATGTCAGATAAATTCCTCAGCTTCAGCCCTACCAATGTTATTGGACTTTCATCTGCCTGTGACTTTTCTTTGCTGTCTTGCTATCGTGCTTATATGGGCTAGATCTCACGGTATATTTGGGACACCTCTAGAAATTGTTCCCACTTTTGTATACCATAATCCATGGCCAGTGATAAACAAGGTGTGGCGTGTTTATCACCAAGGGCCTTGAATTCTGTGTAGTAAGTGCCAGGCAAGTTTGTATGTGCATGTAGTCAACTTTGAAAGGTTGTGGTTTGTTGGAAAGGGTATATATAGTTGAGAATCAACTCTGTAACTATATGGAAATCTAGCACTGATGGACCCACTAGATATTCTAAAGCAAATTGATCCCCCCATTTTGGATGCTGCTTCTCAAGATTTTAATTTATCTAAGTTTTGTGCCATGTGGGGACAAGGGAATGAACTCTTTCCATACTCATTAACCATTTTCAAAATCTAAAATTCTTCACTAAATTGGGTAGGACATTAATTTTGTCATCAAACAGTCATAAGGACCAGTGAAACACTCTGGCATTACTGCATCACATTCTTTCTCCAACTTGTTACCTAAGATGTTAACATTAGCAGTATTTTTGTTGTCTGAGCATAGGGCTGGGCTATGCTGTTGACTCATAGGGTGTCTATTTCCTCACTTTTAAAGTGGGGATAATAAATACATGTACTTCTTAGGCTGTGGTGCGGATAATGTCAGCATTGTTCTTTGGGACCACCTGAAAGAAAAGTAAGTTTATGTGATGTTGACATGTTCTTATTTTAGTGATTGGTGAGTCCTTTTCCATAACCTCACTTTGCCCAGTGAGTGGACCCTCCCCACAATCTCCCAATTCCTTATGAGTAGATGGGTCTGATTGGCTGTTGAAACACCCAGGGCAGACGACATAACTGTTGTGTAACTGAAATTTTGATGTGGGTAATTTGAGTGAAATGCCTATAAGCTGTATTTTACATTTTTATTTTTAAAAATGTAAAAACCTATTTTCATACTATTTTGGTTTTTTATGTTTTCCTGCTCCCTTAATCTTCAGGTAATCTGACTTAAAGACTTTCCTTCTTAACCGATTGAGCAGTGGAGTGGAAAGAACAGGCTTGAGTCCCACTGTTGAAGTTCAACTCTGACTCCAACCTTGCCACCTATTGTTGGCATTAGAACCATTAGAAAATAACTAATTTGTCTGAGCCTCAGTACCCTTATATATAAAGTGAGGATAATGAAAGCAACTTAGAGGGTTCATTTTAGGATGAAAGGGTTTATAAAGTGACTGACACGTAACTAGATCACAATAGAAGGAAGAATTCTTCATGCCCTTAATGGTAGGGAGAACAAGTATATTAAGTATCCCTGAGAATTCCACAGCATGCTCCTTCTACAGTACCCAGAAATCTTCAGGTCTATCCTCTGCCTCCCTATAAGGGTGCTACACAATAACTACATCTCTTAAGGCATATGCAGAACTGCTTGTACTTAGGGAATATAAATTTAATTAAAACAGATCTCACACACTGATAGAATTGTTGCCTCATACTTGGGGTATTAAGTGGCTGAAGGACAGGGAGAAGGAGAGAAGCTTTTTACTTGATGCCCTCTTGTTAGTCTTGAATTTTAAAACATATATTTCCTATTCAAAGCATAAATTATTAAGATTTTTTTTTCTTTATTTTGCTTTTTGTTTGTTTTGAAAGCAGGCCTCATAGTCTGGTCTGGAATATCTTTTGCATTTCTTATTTCAACAGCCATTCATCCAGAGCTTGGGTGGTTAAAGTGCCAACTACTTATCATCACTTACCTAATGAGCTTCTGGAGACATTTCTATGTCTGTTATTGATGCTACTAACAAATTCATCAATGGTAAAAGCTGATGACATCTCCAATTTCCTTCCTTTTTTTTTTTTAATCCCTCTTAGTCAGTCACCATGGCCTGAGCATTTTCTTCCCATTTCTACTACAACCTTTATAGTTTAATTCTCTCATTGCTTCACACCTTATCTAGTATTATAATCATCTAACACCTGACTTTCAAACTCTACCTCTTTGGGTTGACCTTACATCCTGCTGCCAAGTTAATCATCCTAACTAAATGTTTGTTTTTCTAATGTCATTTCCCTGCTCAAAATTGTGCAATTACAACTCAGTGACTATCAAAATGTGAACATCCTTCCTGGCTTTAAGGCTCTGACATAAGGCCATAGTCTACCCTATTCATCTTTACTTCTTTTATGTACTCTATTAGATATCCTGATTCATATTAAATAATTGCCATTTTCCAAAAACAGTCTTCACTTTAACCTCCTAGAATTCATTTGATTCATATCTGTTGGACATCTACTATGTACCAGGCACTGTTGCAGATCCTAGAATAAACAGAAGAAGAAAGGCAAAGTCCCTCCTCTTTTGGAGGCCACATCCATCGTTCATGCCCTTTTTTCAATAGTTAAAATTATATCCATCCATCAATTAAAGTACAGTTGAAATCCCTCTCTAAAGACTGTAGCAACTCCTTAGCCCAAAGTTTATTCTCTTTTCTGAGCTCCCCATAGCTCTCTATTTATTTATTTGCTTGCTTACTTGCTTATTTATTTGTTTTTGGTGGCACTTACCACATTCTCCCTTAAGTATTTTTTTCCATTGCTTTCCTTATTTTTTAACTTTTTTGAAGAATAATTGACAAATATGATTACATGTATTTAAAGCATGCAGCATGATGATTTGAATACATATACTTTGTGGAATGATTACCAAGATCAAGATAATTAACACATCCAAAGAAGGCATATAAATGGCCAATAGTATATGGAAAGGTGCTCAACATCACTGATCATCAGGGAAATGGAAATCAAAATCACATTGAGTATTTATTTTAAAAGATTTCTGGGAAGCTTGAGGGCACAGACTTTTTTTTATCTTTATATTATCCATAATGCTGAGCATAGTTCTTTATTCTTAACATAAGTTCAATATTTATTTGTTTTATCAATGAATAAGCAAGTGAAGCTGGGATCAGAGTTGCTCCAGGGATCTGTCATAAGCATTTACCTGTTACCAGTATTCTTTTCCTGAGTTCTAATGTATAATCTGTAAGCATTTTTCACCCTTGTGCAACTATTATCATCTAGTCCTTTCAACCTACAATATTTAAATGTTTTAATATTCCAGATATTTGGAAAACTTTTACATGGTATACAACCATAAAATTTAATGTAATCAAACCTGATCAAATCTGATCATTTAATACAACATAAACTTAATTCGTTGAAAGCATCAAACATTCTAATATAAATAGACTTTATAAACTTAGTCAAACATTGTGTTATTTCCCTTTCCTAGGAAAAGTACAATACTAATAGCCTGCGTATAGCACTTTTTTCTGTCAGGGGATCATCAAAGTTATTTTGGTCTTTCAGAAGTCCTGTGGAATATGTAGGGTAGGTATTATCCTTACTTTCAAAATGAAGAAACTAAGGGAAAGAGAAGTTGCATAGTTTACAGGAAGTCCAAAGCTAATTAATGAAAAAAAATCTAGGCTTGATTAATATTATAGCTATGATAACTGTATATTTTTCATTACTTTGAAGTAATTACATATTTTATTTCTTTAGTGAAAGAGATGATGTCTTAAAAGAAGCTGAAATTTTACACAAAGCTAGATTTAGATACATTCTTCCAATTTTGGGAATTTGCAATGAGCCTGAATTTTTGGGAATGGTTACTGAGTACATGTCAAATGGATCATTAAATGAACTCCTCCATAGGGTAAGTATTGTACATTTTCAGTGGCTATAATTCTGTTATTCAAGCTATATAGGTCTTCAGTTTTACATATGATCAGATTATGTGGGGGTATATAGAGGAGTCAGAACAAGAATAATGAAAAACAATTGTAGTGTCACCATTTGTGGTAGCTTCTTTTGTGTTGTTAAAAATACAGTGGGTCAGGTCCTCCACTTTAAGGGACCTAGATTATTTTACTTAGTTTACATTCTTGAGATTTACACTCAATTCCAATATCCACATGTATATGTATACACAGGTAGGAGTGTGAGAGAGAAAATACAAACTGCACACTACATAACCCACTGTTAGTTAAGCTAGATTTTATTTGATGTTAAAGACAATTTAGAATTCAAATTAAATATGAATAATACAAGTTCATTAAGTTCTGGATTATTAGGCATAGTAATCTATATCTCAGTTCCAAAACATTAGCTTTTCCAGTAATAGACAATGTCATAAGCCATTTACCTTTTTCTCAAGGCACCAGTTACTCTGCTTTTGTTTGTGAATCCCATCAATAAACAAATTTGGGAGTCCTTACTCCCATCAATAAACAAATTTGGGGATTTTCATTCTCAAAATATGTATATTCATCTATTGTTTGCTTGATCTGTATTATTAACATCTCAATCCTGAAGTTTCTCTTAAGAAATCTATTTAAATTACTTGGTCTATTTTGTGGGGATCGGTTTAGTTAAACCTGGGTAACATAATCTATAATATCCAATTACTGCACACTACTAAATTCTGATACATTACAATGTTCCATAAACAAACAAGGTAGAGTAGGTGCCACTGTCAGCCACTCATGGAAGACTTCCTCTTTGTTTCAGGATACATCACATTCTATTTATGGGTCATCCGAGACAGCAATAAAATAACTAGTGTCAATGTATAAATTTGTATAACCAGCATAGCAGTCAAGATACAAATATTAGTTAAGCACAATTTCCTTTTTTTGAAAAGTGAATATAAGTATAAATTCTAATGATTTCTTCTCATACCCCAGCACCCCAATAGATACTCTGATATCCAAATTTGGAGCCCATTAGGAATTCTAGAACCTCCTTCAGGGGGAGGTTCCTGAGAGAAATCATAAACTATAGTGAGCGCTCTTCTACCTCTGTTTCTATCATCAGAAACCTCCAAATAACCCTGTACCACAGAGAGATCTCATTATTATTCCTTTGAACTATGCAGTTTTCAGAAAATTTACATTTTACAGATTAAAAGATTCAGTTGCTCATAGGTATAAGGGTCAACGTCTACCAGAGGAAATATTTTCAACATTAGTGTTTTGTGTTTCTCTTGGTTTCCTGTATTAGGGTGGAATTTATCCTGAAGCACCCACCTCCAACCTTGCAAAAGATTATTGAAAAAAACCAAAATACAATGTAAACACAAAGTGTTTGAGCCCCTCCTCTTCCAGATTAATCAATTAACTATAAGCTGACCCATTCACAGAAAAAGCTCTCAAGAACAGTTTTGAGCTTTTAGTAGAAGCATACTTTTTCATATCATGTAGAATAATGTGCCCAATTGGCATGGTGCCTCATGATTCATTGTTGGATCTTCCTAAATTATCTGATTTTCCTTTGTATCTTCATTCTCCTGAGAAGTCGCCTTAACTTTTATGTTCAGAAAACATTTTTTAAGAGAATTCAGATGACTGTCACTTGTAAGTACCAGGAAGTAGGAAACATGTTTTAAATACGTCTATATTATATACACTCAAAAATAAAGATGATCTTTATCTCCTTCACAAAAACAAAATTCCCAAAGGCTAATTTTTCAAGATGGAATGCAAATAAATTAGTTATATGATAAAAAGTATGGTTAGTAAATAAATATAATATAGTCATAATTCTAATTGATGCAATGATTATTATAATAATAAATATGGTTTTTATATTAATAAGAAAATCAAAATATAAATTTTGAGTGTGTGGTTTGGTATGTACTAGAAAAAGTTTGTGTGTGTGTGCATACATGTGTGCATGTTTACACACACAAGTTACTTGATATAAGCCAAAGAACCAGGGAATGGATATAAGTAAAAGTATATATGTGTCTGAATATTATACAGAAAAAAATAATTGGAAACTGTGTCAAATGAAGAAAGAAGAGCCAATTTCAAGTAGTTACATTACTAATATGGACTAAAAGGATATAGAACTATAAAGTTACCATTATTTTGTCTAAAAATTGAGGAGGATATTAGGATGTTAAATAATGTTTAAATTGATATTATGTAATGAAAATAAGCATATGTTTTTACCTTAGTTTATAATATATATCCTCATGGAATGTTTAGTTTTCTAAGTGGAAATGTAGTGAACTTTGGCCACTAATTTTGGTTTTGTTTCTTTCCATATGTATGAAGAAAACTGAGTATCCTAATGTTGCTTGGCCGTTGAGATTTCGCATCCTATACGAAATTGCACTGGGTGTAAATTACCTTCACAATATGAATCCACCTCTACTTCATCATGACTTGAAGACACAGAATATCTTACTAGATGATGAATTTCATGTCAAGGTAATTATTTTTTTTTAAGTTATTGTGCATTCTTGTGTTTAATAAATTTAAAGACCGTTTTACTTATCCTACCTAGACAATTTACTATCTCTCCCTTTGCCATGTCCAGTAATTCTTATCTTCAGTGCCCCCTTTTCCTGCTGCAGTGGCTTAGTTATTCTTAGACTACAGAAATAGTACCATAATTATGGTACAAAATACAAACTCGTTATGGTCTTAATTGAAATTGTCAGGTATACTTTTTTTTATCATTTATTTTGAAATAATTGTAGATTCACAGGAAGTTGCAAGGAATATACAGAGTTGCTACACAAATATTTACTGAATAAAGGAATGACCAACTTCATTTCCTTTTTTTGAGTGTAGTAGTACTGGCAAAGAGTAGATATTAAAATAGTTGGTATATTATAAAACATGAAGTAGTTTAATAATAACATACTTGACTCTTAAGTTGTCAGGCCCATCTGGTATATATATAAGATCTGGAATTCATATGTTCATTCAACAAATACTTGATATGGCTTGTGTTAAACAGATGGCAGTTAATGAAATGGACTAAACTTCAGTCTTCATGGAACTTGTATTCTTATTGGGGGAGATGGTCAATCAACATATTAATAAAAAAATGTTACATCAGATAGTAAAAACTACTATAGAGAAGCACAGATTAAAGTATAAGGACACAGAGGAACTGGGTAGGTTGTCAGGGAAAGCCATTCTGATGAAGCTGAAGAAGGTGAGGGAGTAGGTCATGAGGATACCTGGACTTTCCTAATATTTTTATGGACAAAATGGAGAAATATAGGCTGTACAACAGCTCTTTTAGGAGTATTCCAAACAAAATTAATGATTATTTCCCAAAAATGCTGATTAATAAAAGGATTGATATTGACCAGGGAGGTTCTCAGTACCATGTTGTGCAACTCTGATCTGAGATCTATACATACTGTTTAACATTTAATCATGACTTGAAGATACAAAAAGCTAGCTAATTAAATTTGAGGGTAACACAAAGCTGTGAGACCAAGTTAAAACCCTCGGACTACAGAAATAACATTCAAAAAGGTCTTAAGAGGCTGAAGTGATCACTTAAATCTAACAGGATAAAATTTGATGATGTCCAGAAAGTATTCTATAAAGTACATGATAAAGAAATATGGTTTAAGTTAATAGTTCATGAGAAAAGAAGTTGTAAGAACTTTTTGTTGATACTAAGTCCCTCTCGAATGTTGTGATATGACTCACCCCCAAAAGCTGATAAATTATTAAAGAACTGGTAAGTACAATACTTAGTAAGTGACATTTCTATTCAAGTGTACAGTCATTAGATCACATCAAGAGTATTTTGTTCAGTTCTGAGGATCAGAATTTAAGAAGGATATACACACAGATCCATCTAGATAACACCTGAGATTGAAACCTGTGTCATGAGGAAATTGGTTAAAGGAACTAAAGATGTTTAAAAGGAAGAACAACAAAACACAAGTGTATGTAAGGGTCGGGGGATTATAGCTATCTTAAAACAGCAGAAGGGTTATCAAATGGAAGTAGAATTGGACTTACTCCATTTATCTTAAAAAATAGAACAAGTACCAATGGGTGGAAGCAATAGGAAAGGAGTTTTGACTGAACATGTCACAAGAAATGTAAGAAAATGTGTAAGAAAATGTCACAAGCATTGAAGTTTGGATGTTAAGAATTCCCTGTCATAGGATAACTGTCTTGAGACATGAAAGATTGTTATAGTGATGATTCAGGGAACTAGCTGACTACTATCACACTTCTACCTGTATAGTTGTATAATTGATACAGTAGATTAATTTCTTTTTTTAGTAATACTGAGGAAGCTCCTTCCCTCTCCATTTTCCCCTCTCCTTTTATTCAAGGGAGAGGAAGTACCTTCAATAAAGGTTAATTTTTTCACTTAAGTTTCTCACATTTTCTTGTATTAACTTTTCTATTGCTCCAACTTTCCTATTACTTATTTTTTTATAACAATTTTTTTATTAAGGTATTATTGATATACACTCTTCTGAAGGTTTCACATGAAAAAACAATGTGGTTACTACATTTACCCATATTATCAAGTCCCCGCCCATACCCCAATGCAGTCACTGTCCATCAGTGTAGTAAGATGCCACAGATTCACTATTTGCCTTCTCTGTGTTACAGTTTTCCCCGTGATCCCCCACACCATGTGTACTAAACATAACACTCCTCAATCCCCTTCTCCCACCCTCCCCCCCGCCCTCCCACACCCCTCCCGTTTGGTAACCACTAGTTCCTTCTTGGAGTCTCTGAGTCTGCTGCTATTTTGTTCCTTCAGTTTTGCTTCATTGTTATACTCCACAAATGAGGGAAATCATTTGGCATTTGTCTTTCTCCTCCTGGCTTATTTCACTGAGCATAATATCCTCCAGCTCCATCCATGTTGGTGCAAATGGTAGAATTTGTTTCTTTCTTATGGCTGAATAGTATTCCATTGTGTATATGTACCACCTCTTCTTTATCCATTCATCTACTGATGGACAGTTAGGCTTCCATATCTTGGCTATTGTAAAAAGTGCTGCAATAAACATAGGGTTGCATATGTCTTTTTGAATCTGAGAACTTTTATTCTTTGGGTAAATTCCAAGGAATGGGATTCCCTAGTCAAATAGTATTTCTATTTTTAGTTTTTTGAGGAGCCTCCATATTGCTTTCCACAATGGTAGAACTAGCTTACATTCCCACCAGCAGTGTAGGAGGGTTACCCTTTCTCCACATCCTGGCCAGCATTTGTTGTTCTTAGTCTTTTAGATGCTGGCCATCCTTACTGGTGTGAGGTGATATCTCATTGTGGTTTTAATTTCCATTTCCCTGATTATTAGTGATGTGGAGCATCTTTTCATGTGTCTTTTGGCCATCTGAATTTCTTCTTTGGAGAACTGTCTCTTCATATCCTCTGCCCATTTTTTAATTGGGTTATTTGCTTTTTGGGTTTGAGGCATGTAAGTTCTTTATGTATTTTGGATGTTAACCCCTTGTTGGGTATCTCATTTACAAATATATTCTCCCATACTGTAGGATGCCTTTTTCTTCTGTTGATGGTGTCCTTTGCCATAAAGAAACTTTTTAGTTTGATGTAGTCCCATGAGTTCATTTTTGCTTTTGTTTCCCTTGCTCGAGGAGATGCATTCAGGAAGAAGTCACTCATGCTTGTATTCAGGAGATTTTTGCCTATGTTTTCTTCTAAGAGTTTTATGGTTTTATGACTTACATTCAGGTCCTTGATCCATTTCGAGTTTACTTTTGTATATGGGGTTAAACAATAATCCAGTTTCATTCTCTTGCATGTAGCTGTCCACTTTTGCCAACACCAGCTGTTGAAGAGGCTGTCATTTCCCCATTGTTTGTCCATGGCTCCTTTATCATATATTAATTGACCATATATGGTTGGGTTTATATCAGGGCTCTCTTGTCTGTTCCATTGGTCTATGGGTCTGTTCTTGTGCCAGTACTAAATTGTCTTGATTACTGTGGCTTTGTAGTAGAGCTTGAAGTTGGAGAGCATAATGCCCCCAGCTTTATTCTTCCTTCTCAGGATTGCTTTGACAAGTCGAGCTCTTTTGAGGTTCTATATGAATTTTAGAACGATTTTCTCTAGTTCATTGAAGAATGCTTTTGGTATTTTGATAGGAATTGCATTGTATCTGTAGTTGGTTTAGGCAGAATGGCCATTTTGACAATATGAATTGTTCCTATCCATGAGCACAGGATGTGTTTCCATTTATTGGTATCTTCTTTAATTTCTCTCATGAGTGTCTTGTAGTTTTCATAGTATAGGTCTTTCACTTCCTTGGTTAGGTTTATTCCTAAGTATTTTATTCTTTTTGATGCAACTGTGAATGGAATTGTTTTCCTGATTTCTCTATCTGCTAGTTCATTGTTAGTGTATAGGAATACCACTGATTTCTGCGTATTAATTTTGTATCCCGCAACTTTGCTGGATTCAGATATTAGATCTAGTAGTTTTGGAGTGGATTCTTTAGGGTTTTTTATGTACAATATCATGTCATCTGCAAACAGGGACAGTTTGACTTCTTCCTAGCCAATCTGGATGCCTTTTATTTCTTTGTGTTGTCTGATTGCCGTGGCTAGGACCTCCAGGACTATGTTGAATAGAAGTGGGGAGAGTGCGCATCCTTGTCTTGTTCGTGATCTTAAAGGAAAAGCTTTCAGCTTCTCGCTGTTAAGTATGATGTTAGCTGTGGGTTTGTCATATATGGCCTTTATTATGTTGAAGTACTTGCCCTCTATACCCATTTTGTTGAGAGTTTTTATCATGAATGACCGTTGAATTTTGTCGAATGCTTTTTCAGCATCTATGAAGATGATCATGTGGTTTTTGTCCTTCTTTTTGTTGATGTGGTGGATGATGTTGATGGATTTTCAAATGTTGTACCATCCTTGCATCCCTGGAATAAATCCTCCTTGCTCATAATGGATGATGTTTTTGATGTATTTTTGAATTCAGTTTGCTAATATTTTTTTTTTGGTATCACTAATCTACAATTACATGTGCAACATTATGGTTAATAAATTTCCCACTTCATCAAGTCCCCCCCACCAACCCAATTACAGTCACTGTCCATGCACATGGTGAGATGCTATAGAATCACTACTTGTCTTCTCTGAGTTGTACAGCCCTCCCCGTGCACCCCCCCCAACATTATGTCTGCTAATCATAATGCCCCTTTTTCCCCCTTGTCTCTCCATTCCTACCCATCCTCCCCAGTCCCTTTCCCTCTGGTAACTGTTACTCCATTCTTGGGTTCTGTGAGTCTGCTGCCGTTTTGTTCCTTCAGTTTTTTTCTTTGCTCTTATACTCCACATATTAGTGAAATCATTTGATATTTGTCTTTCTCCGCCTGGCTTATTTCACTGAGCATAATACCCTCTAGCTCCATCCATGATGTTGCAAATGGTAGAATTTGTTTTCTTATGGCTGAATAATATTCCATTGTGTATATGTACCACATCTTCTTTATCTATTCATCTACTGATGGACACTTAGGTTGCTTCCATTTCGTGGCTATTGTAAATAGTACTGTGATAAACATAGGTGTGCATATGTCTTTTTCAAACTGGGCTGCTGCATTCTTATGGTAAATTTCTAGGAGTGGAATTCCTGGGTCAAATGGTATTTCTATTTTGAGTTTTTTGAGGAACCTCCATACTGCTTTCCACAATGGTTGAACTAATTTACATTCCCACCAGCAGTGTAGGAGGGTTCCCTTTACTCCACATCCTCACCAACATTTGTTGTTTGTCCTTTGGATGTTAGCCATCCTAACTGGTATGAGGTGATATCTCATTGTGGTTTAAATTTGCATTTCTCTGATGATTAGCAATGTGGAGCATCTTTTCATGTGCCTGTTGGCCATCTGAATTTTTTCTTTAGAGAAGTATCTATTCATATCCTCTGCCCATTTTTTAATTGGATTATTTGCTTTTGGTTTATTGAGGTGCATGAGTTCTTTATATATTTTGAGTGTCAAACCCTTATCATATATGTCATTTATGAATATATTCTCCCATACCATACCATATGATGTCTTTTTGTTCTACAGATGGTGTCCTTTGCTGTACAGAAGCTTTTCACCTTGGTGTAGTCCCACTTATTCATTTCTGCTTTTGTTTCCCTTGCCCGGAGAGATATGTTCATGAAGAAGTCGCTCATGTTTATGTCCAAGAGATTTTTGCCTATGTCTTTTCCTAAGAGTTTTATGGTTTCATGACCTACATTCAGGTCTTTGATCCATTTTGAGTTTACTTTTGTGTATGGGGTGAGACGATAATCCAGTTTCATTCTCTTACATGTAGATGTCCAGTTTTGCCAACACCAGCTACTAAAGAGGCTGTCATTTCCCCACTGTATATCCATGGTTCCTTTATCATATATTAATTGACCGTATATGTTTGGGTTAATGTCTGGACTCTTTATTTTGTTCCACTGGTCTGTGTGTGTGTTTTTGTGCCAACACCAAATTGTCTTGATTACTGTAGCTTTGTAGTAGAGCTTGAAGTCTGGGAGCGTAATTCCCCGTTTTATTCTTCCTTCTCAGGATTGGTTTGGCTTTTCGGGGTCTTTTGTGGTTCCACATGAATTTTAGAATTATTTGTTCCAGTTCATTGAAGAATGCTGTTGGTATTTTGATAGAGATTGCATTGAATCTGCAGATTGCTTTAGTTAGTATAGCCATTTTGACAATATTTATTCTTCCTAGCAAAGAGCATGGGATGAATTTCCATTTGTTAATGTTCTCTTTAATTTCTCTTAGGAGCGTCTTGTAGTTTTCACGGTATAGGTCTTTCACTTTCTTTGTTAGGTTTATTCCTAGGAATTTTTGATGCAATTGTGAATGGAATTCTTTTCCTGATTTCTCTTTCTGTTAGCTCGTCATTAGTGTATAGGAAAGCAACAGATTTCTGTGTGTTAATTTTGTATCCTGCAACTTTGCTGAATTCAGATATTAGTTCTAGTAGTTTTGGAGTGGAGTTTTTAGGGTTTTTTATGTACAATATCATGTCATCTGCAAATAGTGACAATTTGACTTCTTCTCTACCAGTCTGGATGCCTTGTATTTCTTTGTTTTGTCTGATTGCCGTGGCTAGGACCTCCAGTACTATGTTGAATAGAAGTGGGGAGAGTGGGCATCCTTGTCTTGTTCGTGATCTTAAAGGAAAAGCTTTCAGCTTCTCGCTGTTAAGTATGATGTTGGCTGTGGGTTTGTCATATACAGCCTTTATTATGTTGAAGTACTTGCCCTCTATACCCATTTTGTTGAGAGTTTTTTTTTAATAGACTTTATTTTTTTATGTTTTTTAACAATTTATTTTATTTTAGTATCATTAACCTACAATTACATGAGCAATATTGTGATGATTAAACTACCCCC
>JAQQAC010013450.1:19659849-19689161 GCA_029783875.1 Phataginus tricuspis
ATTCTTCCTAGCCAAGAGCATGGGATGCATTTCCATTTGTTAGTGTCTTCCTTAATTTCTCCTAGGAGTGTCTTGTAGTTTTCAGAGTACAGGTCTTTCACTTCCTTCGTTAGGTTTATTCCTAGGTATTTTATTCTTTTAGGTGCAATTGTGAATGGAATTGTTTTTCTGATTTCTCTTTCTGTTAGCTCATCATTAGTGTATAGGAAAGCAACAGATTTCTGTGTGTTAATTTTATATCCTGCAACTTTGCTGAATTCAGATATTAGTTCTAGTAGTTTTGGCGTGGAGTCTTTAGGGTTTTTTATGTACAGTATCATATCATCTGCAAATAGTGACAATTTGACGTCTTCTTTACCAATCTGGATGCCTTGTATGTCTTTGTTTTGTCTGGTTGCCGTGGCTAGGACCTCCAGTTTGTTGAGAGTTTTTATCATGAATGGATGTTGAATTTTGTCAATGCTATTTCAGCACCTATGGAGATGATCATGTGGTTTTTGTCCTTCTTTTTGTTGATGTGGTGGATGATGTTGATGGATTTTCGAATTTTGTACCATCCTTACATGCCTGAAATGAATCCTACTTGATCATGGTGTATGATCATCTTGATATATTTTTTAATTCGGTTTGCTAATATTTTGTTGAGTATTTTTGCGTCTATGTTCATCAGGGATATTGGTCTGTAATTTTCTTTTTTGGGGGTGTCTTTGCCTGGTTTTGGTATTAGAATGATGCTAGCCTCATAGAAAGAGTTTGGAAGTATATCCTCTTCTTCTACTCTTTGGAAAACTTTAAGGAGGATGGGTATTAGGTCTTCACTAAATGTTTGATAAAATTCAGCAGTGAAGCCATCTGGTCCAGGCGTTTTGTTCTTAGGTAGGTTTTTCATTACCAATTCCATTTCATTGTTGTGTAGAGTTCTGTAGATGTCTGTTAGGTCCATCTGTTGTATTGTGTTGTTCAGTGCCTCTGTCTCCTTACTTATTTTCTGTGTGGCTGATCTGTCCTTCAGAATGAGTGGAGTGTTGAAGTCTCCTAGAATGAATACATTACATTCTATTTCTCTGTATCTTCTTGTTGGATTGACCCTTTTATCTTTATGTAATGTCCTTCTTTGTCTCTCGTGACTTTCTTTGTTTTGAAGTCTATTTTGTCTGATACAAGTACTGCAACTCCTGCTTTCTTCTCCCTATTAGTTGCATGAAATATCTTTTTCCATCCCTTCACTTTTAGTCTGTGTATGTCTTTCAGTTTAAAGTGAGTGTCTTGTAGGCATCATATAGATGGGTCTTGTTTTTTTATCCATTCAGTGACTCTATTTCTTTTGATTGGTGCATTCAGTCCATTTACATTTAGGCTGATTATCGATAGGTTTGTAATTATTGGCATTGCAGGCTTTAGATTCGTGGTTACCAAAGGTTCAAGGTTAACTTACTTACTATCTAAGAGTCTAACTTAACTCACTTAATATGCTGTTACAAACAGAATCTAAAGGTTCTTTTTCTTTCTTCTTCCTCCTTTTTCTTCCTTCTCCATTCTTTATATATTAGGTATCATATTCTGTACTCTTTGTCTATCCCTTGATTGACTTTGGGGATAGTTAATTCAGTTTTGCATTTTCTTAGTAATTAGCTGTTCTCCTTTCTTTACTGTGGTTTTATTACCTCTGGTGACAGCTATTAAACCTTAGGAACACTTCCATCTATAGCAGTCCCTCCAAAATACACTGTCGAGATGGTTTGTGGGAGGTAAATTCTCTCCGCTTTTGCTTATCTGGAAATTGTTTAATCCCTCCTTCAAATTTAAATGATAATCTTGCCGGATAAAGTAATCTTGGTTGAGGCCCTTCTGCTTCATTGCATTAAATACATGATGCCACTCCCTTCTGGCCTGTAAGGTTTCTGCTGAGAAGTCTGATGATAGCCTGGTGGGCTTTCCTGTGTATGTGATCTTATTTCTCTCTCTGGCAGCTTTTAATAGTCTGTCCTTATCGTTGATCTTTGCCATTAATTACTATATGTCTTGCTGTTGTCTTCCTTGGGTCCCTTGTGTTGGGAGATCTGCGCACCTCCATGGCCTGAGAGACTATCTCCTTCCCCAGATTGGGGAAGTTTTCAGCAATTATTTCCTCAAAGACACTTTCTATCCCTTTTTCTCTCTCTTCTTCTTCTGGTACCCCTATAATGCGAATATTGTTCCGTTTGGATTGGTCATACAGTTCTCTCAATATTCTTTCATTCTTAGAGATCCTTTTTTCTCTCTGTGCTTCAGCTTCTTTGTATTCCTCTTCTCTAGTTTCTATATCATTTATTGTCTCCTCCACCATATCCAATCTGCTTTTAATACCCTCCATTTTGCTCTACAACAATTGGATCTCCGACCAGAATTCATTCCTGAGTTGAATATCTTTCCGTACCTCCATGAGCATGTTAATGATTTTTATTTTGAACTCCCTTTCAGGAAGATTCATGGGGTCGATGTAATTTAAATCTTTCTCAGCAGTTGTATTAATAATTTTACTCTGAACCAGGCTCCTTTGGCGTTTCTTGTTTGTATATGGCACCCTCTAGTGCCCAGTAACTCTACTCCATGGAGCTGCTCAGGCCCTGAAGCAGTGTCAGTGGTCTCAGGGGAGTGGTATTAGTACCCGGGGGGAGGAAAGAGCTGTTTCCTGCTTCCCAGCTGCTATACCTGTCTCCACTGCCTGAATCAGTGGGCCGAGCTCACAGGTATAAGCCTCTATGGTTTGCATTTGTAGTTTCTGTAGACAAAACTTTCCTCTGGCTGGCCTAACGCCAGGGTAGGGTTTGCCTGTTTGCGAGCCAGGTGGGGCTGGCCGGGAGAAAGGCGTGGTAGGCTGCGTATCACGGAGGGGGTCCTTGGAGCTGTGTAGCCAGCCAGGGAGCTGGAGCACCTGATGATCATCTATGGAGGAAGATTTCTTTTTCCTTCTTAAATATGAGAGTCTGTATGGCAAAGCTCCCAACCTGCTGGGCAGAGTGCACCCGGACAATTTTGTCTACCTGTCCTCTCTCCTGAGCAGTAAGCTCTGTGCAATCCTTGCCCCTTTAAGCAGCCCTCTTGCTAAGGGCTTCCTTGTTAGGAAGTCTCTCAGACTGCCTGCCTTTCTTTTGTCCCAGAGCAGCTGCATATGGATCCCTGCTTTCCACAAGCGACTGGAATCCCAGTCTCTCCAGGAATTCTGCCTGTCTTAGCTTTCCAACCCCATAATCATGAGAGTATCATGCAAGCACCATGAAATGTAGGTTTGTGCTCCCAGAGCAGATCTCTGGAGTTAAGTATTCAGCAGTCCAAGGCCTCCACCCCCTCCCTGCTCGGTTTCTCTTCCTCCCACCAGTGAGCTGGGATGGGGGAAGGGCTTGGGTCCCACTGGGCCACAGCTTTGGTACGTTACCCTGTTCTGTGAGGTCTGCTCTTTTCTCCAGGTGCATGCAGTCTGGCACAGTCCTCTTTCCTGTTGCTCTTTCAGGATTAGTTGTATTAATTATATTTTTGTATTATATGTGGTTTTAGGAGGAAGCCTGTATTTCACCTCTCACGCTGCCATCTTTAACCCTCCCTATTACTTTTTTATTAGAAAATTTCTGATATTTATAATAATCTTCAATTATGTATATTGCTATAAAAAGTATAGCAAAACAATTTATAAAAATAAAGTGAGTTATATTAAGTATTACTCAGCAACCATTTTTTTGTTTGCTTTCCTAAGTTAGATATAGGGTAACTATGAAATCACCACTACATCTGGTACCTTTAGGTAGTTAATTCTTATACTTCATACAGAAATTAATTCAAAATAAGTCATAGATTTAATTGTAAAACATAAAACTAAGACTTTTAGAAGGTGGAATAGAAGAAAATCTTCAAAACCTGTGGCTTGATTAAGAGTCCTTAGACATGAGAGAGACATGATAATTAAAGAAAAAATTATAAGTTGGACATCATCAAAATTAAAACTTTTGCTCTGAAAGATCCTGTTAAAAGGATGAAAAGAACAAACTATAGACTGGGAGGAAAATATCTACAAACTATGTATCTGATGGACTTGTATCATATAGAACTCTCAAAACCCAATACTTAGAAAAACAGTCCATCACAAAGTGGGCTTAAGACATGAAGAGACATTTCGCTGAAAAGAATATATAAATAACAAATAAACACGAGAAGATTTTCAACATCATTAGCCATTAGGAAAACGCAAATTAAGACCATGATGAGATATCACTGTATACATTTTAGAATGTTAAAATAAAAAACTATGGTACCAAATGCTGAAGAGGATGAGGAAAACTGTGTCTAGCATACATTGCTGATGGAATGTATAAGGAATCACTGCTCTGAATAGTTGGATTGTTTCTTAGAAAGCTAGACATATCCTTATCAAATGACCTAGCAATTGCTGCCCTTGGGCATTTATTCCAGAGGAATACAAATTTGTATTCATTCAAAAATTATACAGGATTGTTTATAGTGGCTTTAAGTGCTAAAGACTGGAAATAACCTATATATCCATCAGTAAGTGAATGGTTAAACAACTTGGTATACCCATACCATGGAATACTATTCACCAATTAAAAAGAACCAACTATTGAAACAAGCAACAACTTGGATGGATCTCAAAAGCATTATGCTATGTGAACAAAGCCAATCTCAAAATCACATACTCTATGATTTCCTTTGTGTAGCATTTTCAAAATTAACAAAATTATAGAAATGGAAAACAGGTTACTCATTGTCAATAGTTAGGGATGGTGGAGAGGAGGAGGGGAGGGTGACCATAATGGGGCAGCATGAACTATATCTTTGTGGTGATAGAATATTGCTGTTATCTTGACTATTATGGTGGTTACGTGTGGTAAAGTGACACAGAATTACATATGTGTATTGTACCAAAGTCAAATTTCTGGTCTTAAAATTGTACTATTATTATGTGTGAGGTAACCATTGGCAGAAATTGGGTGAATGGTACATGGGGTACATTGGAGTATATCACATGAGGTCTGAAATTGACCACTGGTCTGATATAATTTGCTTTTTATGAATTCTTGATGGTTCTTTCTTTAATTACTCATATGAAGTATCCCTTTCATTAAATATTCTAAGTATTTTTAAAACAAGGATTAAGGAGTCTCTACCAGTATATAGATTTGAAAAATCAACGTTTTTTTCCTTTTTAAAAATCAGAATGATATTTACTTTTCTTATATCCTATAGTACTTCTCCATTTTGTCCCACAAATAGCATCATGGAGGTATTTTCAAATGTAGTTGACCTTTGAACAATGCAGGGGCTCAGGGTGCTAATACCCTACACAGTCAGAAATCCACATAAATTTTTTGACTTCCCTAAAAGTTAATTTCTAATAGCCTACAGTTGATTTTCTGGTAATAAATGATAAAATAGACTACTGTCTATATGTATTTTATGTATTAATGACATACCTAACTTTTCCCTGATTTTTTTTTTATATTTCTAGTCTATGCAGTTCATCTGCAAGTTTTTCAAATTGTCATAAATCTCCAAAAATGTTCTGGTATATTTATTGAAAAAAATCTGCATGTAAATGGACCCTTACTTGCAGTTCAAACCTGTATTGTTCAAAGGTCAACTATATTCTCAATAACTTGGTATATATAAAATAACCTCAGGTTCACACTTTTTTTTAATACAATTTTTGTATTAAGGTATTATTGATATACACTCTTAGGAAGGTTTCACATGAAAAACAATGTGGTTACTACATTCACCCATATTATCGAGTCTCCCCCATACCCCATTGCAGTCACTGTCCATTAGTGTAGTAAGATGCCAGAGGCACTGCTTGTCTTCTCTGTGCTACACTGTCTTCCCCATGATGCCCCCCACACCATGTGTACTAATCATAAACCCTTCAATCCCCTTCTCCCTTCCTCCCCGACCCCTCTCCTTTGGTAACCACTAGTCCCTTCTCGGAGTTTGTGAGTCTGCTGCTGTTTTGTTCCTTCAGTTATTCTTCGTTGTCATATTCCAAAAATGAGGGAAATTATTGGTACTTGTCTTTCTCTGCCTGGTTTATTTCACTGAGCATAATACCCTCCAGCTCCATCCATGTTGTTGCAAATGGTAGGATTTCTTTCTTTCTTACGACTGAATAGTATTCCACTGTGTATATGTACCACATCTTTCAAATTCACACCTTATAAGCCTTTCAACCTACCTGGATTTTATTTTCTTCATTTCAATCCAGAAACTTCTTGATAGAGAAAACAGAAGCAAAGTAGTAGTTAATGATCCCTACTTTTTCTTTATTATTGGTCAGTAGAGTACCTTTGGTCTTTCTTTGATATGAATAGAATTTAAAATAGTTTTGCTCTGTGTATTTTTTATAATTTTTATTAATTTTAACACATACAGATCTGTGACCTTTCTAATAGTATTCTTATAAGATGGCAACACACTTTTATGTACTTCCTATAATCCTATATGTCTTCTTTTTCCTTTACAAATGTCCCTTAAAAGTCAAAACTCATCAGTGACTCATGAAAAATAACAATTATTTAAATTACCTATTTCTTTAGAAAGGCCTTTAAATGAAGTGCAAAAAAAAATATTTTAATACTTAATGAAATTAAATGGAAAATCACACCTCGCTACAGTTTTTTTCAGTAAGTTTTCTCACTGGAATGCTAACCAGAACATAGTATCTAAAATAAAAATATTTACTACCAATTAAGATCAATTGAGACTTTAATACTTTAAAAAGAATATATTCAACTTGGTTATCTGTTAATCAGGTGTCCATTAGTGCACCTTAGATACAAATGAACTAGTGTTAAACTTCTTTGAAATGAAAAGATTTACGTACCATATTTGCTTTCTCTGCTATTCTGTCAATCCTGTGTGGAGACCAGAATACTTAGAGGTTATTCTTCATAATTTCTTACTGATGATAACTTGATAGTTTTACAGCTATGGATTATACTTGTAAATGAAAATAGCTATTCTAGTAAGGTGATAGAGTAATGGATGATTTTTAGAAGTAGTGTGTTTTAATTTCATCTGATTTTTTATCTTTTTAATTAAAAAGAAAACCTTCAGCTTTGAAATGCATGTTAAGATCTTGTGTAAAATGGGAAAGTTCCTGTTCCCTGTATTTACTGCTGAGTGATAAATTTACCAAAACCTTCAAGAAAACATGGAACTCCTATTCCTCCCATCACATTCTTCACTTTTTTTCTTCTGTTAAGGATCCAGATTTAATGAATCATGTATTTAGAACTTAGTATTGTTTGTGATAGAGATAGGGGAAAAAATCAGCTAATAGAGGGTCTCTAGGCCAGATTTGAAAACACAAAGATAATTACAGGTGAAATAAAGGAGCACATAAGGAAGCAAGCTCAGGAATATAACTCCATATTCAAACCATTATTTAGCCCAAGAGTTTGCAAATTATGGTTCATGTATAGGGTAAGACCACACCCCAGATATTTTTTTAGCATTTTTCACTGTGCACAAAAATAAACTTTATTTATCATAGTAATGCTTATTTTCCTAGCAAATGTGCTACTGGAATACTGTTTTTGCTTTAAAAGGTGGGTGTGAGAAACAGTTTGTAGAAGCAAGTAGGAGTAAGTGGGATATGCATTCCTCACTATCTTAATACCACTTAAAAGTGATTAAAGGCCCTGAAATTGATCCTGTGATTGTTGGTGTTGTATGAATAAAAACAACTTTCAGTGACTTACTTCTGTGTACCAAACATTGATATTACTAACACATATGGATCACTTATTATGTGCCAGATACTGTTTTGACTGCTTTGCTTAGAATAACTCATTTAATTTTCTCAATACAACCCTATGATACAGAGTGTTATTATCCCTAGTTTACAGGTGGGTAACCTGAGGCACAAAGAAATATAAATACTTGCTCAAGGTCACATAGCTAATTAAGTGGAAAATTTTGAATATAAATAAATAATCTATCCTCCAGAACCCGTGTTCTTAGCCTTATGTATTGACTTTGACAATCAGTCCAACTTAGCTCCTCACGTATTGCCACCATGTTTTCTCTTGGTGTTTTCAATTTTTTTTCCTTAGGCTCATCCCTTTATTATAATAATGTATGAAAGATTCACATAGTCTACCCCTTCCCTTTTTAGAGTGGGGCCATAATTATTTTTTTTAATTTTAAAATCATCTAAACACTAAACCAACTATTTCTTCTGTTGAAACTATTAAAAAAAATTTTTAATAATTGGAACAAATGGTGTGCTGGAGTAGCTCATTCCACTTGACTCTTAAGTTATGCAGTGTAAAGATCTGAGTAATTTAATGTCTTTAAAGTTTTCCTATACTCTTTTGTCCACTAAATACTGTTTCTGCTCTTATATTTTGCCTAACATTTTTTTTAAAAAAAGGAACCTTTTAAGTATTTAGAGTTATAAGATAATTGTATAACTTCACAAAATTTACAAGGGAAGTAAAACTATAAAGGATACATCAAAAGTACAGAATATTTGGATGGAGCTAGAGGGTATTATGTTCAGTGAAATAAACCAGGCTGAGAAAGACAAGTACCAAATGATTTCACTCATTTGTGAAGTATAACAACAAAGCAAAACTGAAAGAAAAAATAGCAGCAACTCACAGACTCCAACAAGAGACTAGCAGTTACCAAAAGGAAGGGGTTGGGAAGGGGGTGGGGAGGGAGGGAGAAGGGGATTAAGGGCATTAAAATTAGCAATCACAATATAGGTAGGTCACAAGGAAGGCAGTACAGCACAGAGAAGACAAGTAGTGACTGTAGCATCCTATTACGCTGATGGACAGTGGCTGCAGTGGCGGGGGTGGGGGGGACTTGATAATATGGGTGAATGTTGAAACCACAGTGTTGCCCGTGAAACTTTCATAAGATTGTATATCAGTGTTACCTTAATTTTAAAAAATAAAAATGCAAAGGGAAAAGAAAAAGTACAAAATATTTGTCACCAATATTCTTTAGACATTACTTGTCATGGACTTAAATATGTTTTATATGCTAATTGGTAACAATATATGATTCTTTTATTGGTAGGCAAAAATCATATAATAATGATCTGTGTAAAAACATATAACCCTGAGTTGTAAACAATGCCCAGTGACCGTCATAATAGATATGAGTTAAGCAGTTCTTGTGAGGTGTAGGTGAATTTTGAAAGCACATGCTGCAAAGCTACTTGTCATAAAAAGTAAATCACTCATTCATGATTTAAGGCCAAAAAATACTCCCATTCTTAATATAAGGCAAAAAATACTCCTGTTTAATTTTTCAAAACTTAGTCTCCTTTTAAAATTTGTGATATTATGCTAAAATTCAACTCAGTATGTATTTCTTCTGCAGTTAATGGGTTCAGCACTATGGAATCCTATTTGTTAAGAAACTGATGGAATATGTAGAAATACATAAATTATTTCCCCTGGTCTCATAACTAAATACAATGAATATAAACTAAATCAATTCTCGGATTTTTTTTTAAAGAAAATTTTTTGGATTCAATTATTTGCTCTTTTCCTTTACAGATTGCAGATTTTGGTTTATCAAAATGGCGCATCATGTCCCTCTCACAATCGCGAAGTAGTAAATCTTCACCAGAAGGAGGGACAATTATCTATATGCCACCTGAAAACTATGAACCTGGACAGAAATCAAGGGCCAGTGTCAAGCATGATATATATAGGTGCAGTATGTTGCTTTTGCTCACTTAACCTAATCTATAAAAAAGATTAGTCAGAATTTGAAAGCAACATTTTAAAGTTTGATATTTATTCTTCTCTCATAAGGGTGGTAAAAATAAATTAGACATCACAGTCGTTAATATTTCTCAAATTAAAGATGACTTGCTTTAAACCACTTTTGCATCCCTAAAAAAATTTTTAAGGACATCTTAGTATCTTGTCAATTTATAATGTAATACTCAAGGATTTTTATCATATATGACACATGGAGATAGGGAAATAGTGCGGTTGACACTTAACACTACCAAAGGAAACAGTTCTTAGACCAGAAAAATATCAACAGAATAATACTATCTGAAACAATCTTTTTTATTGCTATTTATTTTGTGTGAATAATAGAATCATGTAATTAGAGGGCATAGCTCATATAGGTGTTCAAGAATCATACACAAGTAGTCCTTGCCTATAACTTCAAGAGTTTATTACAGTAATTTCCTAATTTTTCTAATTGGATTCCCTTTCAAAACAACTGTATATGAACATTCATCATCTTGGTTGTATAGAATGATTTTATGTAGCATTTCACTACCTGATCACTTGTAAAAATATCTCCACAATCAGCTTTTAAGATCAATGCTATTTTAATGTATTATGCATAGTTTATAGTGTACTACATATATACTTTTATTTTAAACAGCTATGCAGTTATCACATGGGAAGTCTTATCCAGAAAACAGCCTTTTGAAGGTAAGTGTACTTTGATACCCTTATTCTAGATGACATGATGTTGGTAGATACAAACTCTATGTATGAAAATTTAATGAATGTTCCTATAAAGACCAACAAACATTGAAGAATAGTTTTTAAATTTTCTTATAGTATTGTCTGTTTCTTTATTTTGAGTTTTGTGTAGGTCAACTTGCTGTGTAATAACCTCAAAATTTCAGTAGCTTACAAATAAACATTTCTAAGCCACATTAGATGTGAGTTGTTGTACTTGGCTCTGCTAGGTTCTGCTGAGCTCAGCTTTGCTCTGCTCTATTCACATTCCACTGGTCAAACCAAATCACTTGGCCAAGCCCAAAATTAATGAGGTTAGGACATAAACTCCTCACACAGGAAGCAGAAAAGTCTGGCAATGGCTGGGATGTATATATTCCTTTAATTGAAAGGGGGTTAATGAATTATTCCTAAGATTTTAAGATTCCCTCTTTTTCATTTGGTTGGCTTTAGAATGTATTTTAAATAGATCATGGTATATTTCTAATAAATGAAATATATTTCCTTTGACAGAAGTCACCAATCCTTTGCAGATTATGTATAGTGTATCACAAGGACATCGACCTGACACTAGTGAAGAAAGTTTGCCATGTGATATACCTAATCGAGCACTTATGATCTCTCTAATAGAAAGTGGATGGGCACAAAATCCAGATGAAAGGCCGTCTTTCTTAAGTGAGTGTATGGTTTTAATCTGGACCTTTGAATTGGAAAAATAGCAATGTGGATAAAACATTCTTTGAAAAAGTATACATTAGATTACAAGCTTAAAGTTGGAATTTTTTTTATTCAATGTAGTTTTATTTTACAAGATGATATTAGAGAGGTAAGGAGTGGCTATTGGCTATCACAAAAAGGTTGGATGTTTATTCCATGTACAACTGAAAGCCATTAAAGTGTAGGTAAATGGCATGTATTAAGTTTAGGAGAGATCATCTTGCTGCTATATAGAAAATTGATTGGAAAAGGGCAAGAGTTGAAGCAAAAAGAGCAGCTGGGAAACACTTTTAGGAGTTTTCTAAATTAAAATGATAATCATGGAGATAGAAAAATTAGAATTAAGATTTATTTCAGAGGTACAATGGATCATCACCTAAATGTAAATAAAATCCTCTTATATATGAAATCAAATACAAGATCCTTGATAATTGCACTTCAAATTTGAAAATTTTTACATTCAAAAGATGCTATTAAGGAAAAATGAAGAGGCAAGCCATAGACTGGGGATCTTCTTTCCAACTAAAAAAACAATGAAATAGATTTTCCATTCAAAACTCATATCCAATGCTCATTACATTATATTAAAAAAATCAAAAGTTACTATAATGATGGATTCACATTTTATCTATTTCCCAAAGTCATGTGGGAATAGGGTATATATTTCCTTTATCCCCCATGCCACTTCCAAATAGTAATTTGTTCTCCATTCCCTAAAAACTCTAGCTCTTCTGAAGATCATGCCATTAGGTAATACTTAACTTCTTTATGAACTTTCTGGTTTTTCCCTATTCTTTATTGAAGACTTTGGCCTTTGGTTCACTGGTTCACTGATTTCATTCTGCATTGATCCTAAAGTATAGGATCCACTCTGCAGTGATCCACTCTGCTAAATATTTGAGAGGAGCCCTCTGCAGATCTCTGGACTTTCTCCTGGTGTACTTCTCTCCTCTCTGGTACTCTGCCCTATGAACTCTCTGCCTTGGTCTACCCATAAACTCAGCCCCATCCTGAGCATCCACTGGGCTCTACTGCACTTCCCTCTCCTTGTACTGCAGCTAGAAAGGCAGTGAGTGCTGGTAATCTTAAGGCCCCTCTGATTCGTTTCCCATCTGTCAGAGATCACTGTCCATTGTTGCCTGATATTTAGTGTCTTGAAAACTGCCATTTCATATATTTTGCCTTGCTCTTTTGGTTGTTGCAGACAGAAGGGTAAATTGGTTGCTGTTGCTCCATCTTGGCTAAAAGTGGAAGTCATTGGTTTCTCTCTAAATTAATGGCCAAAACTGGGCACTCTGTTATGCTTCTCAAATACATCTGCTATGTATGCCATTCTCATAGATAGTCTTATAGCACAGACTCCTAAGGGGGTTGGTCCATGAGACTCTTACAAGAGGTTCACAAAATCAAAACTTTTTCAAAGTAATAAATGCTAATATATTTAGTTTTCCTTTTTACTCTTAGCCTCTTGCTAATATATAGTGGATTTTTCCAGAGACTAAATGAGGTGTGATGATATCATTGCTCCAGTAGATAATGGAATGTGTTCTCATATACTCCGATGTTTTACAATTTTCTCAGTTTTGATTTCTAATGCAGTAAATATGAACAAATATGACCACATATACAAAAGCTCTTGGGGGGATACTCAATAATTTTGAAGACTCCTGCGACCTAAATGTTTGAGAATTTCTAAGATGATTGTCTCATTCTGCTGTAAGGGACATATAAGTCCCATTCTTCATGTTTCCAAAATAAGATGAAACTCCATTTCAATTCCCAAGAAGAAAAGTAAGGGAGAAACACTTAAGCTTCTGCCCCTGCTTTGGGAAATAAGAGATAAAATGTGAACCCATCATTATAGCAACTTTTGATTTTTTAAATATAATGTAATGAGCACTGGATATGAGTTTTGAATGGAAGATCTACTTCATTGCTTTTTTTAGTTGGAAAGAAGATCCCCAGTCTTTGGCTTGCCTCTTCATTTTTCCTTAATAGCATCTTTTGAATGTAAAAATTTTCAGTTTTCCTTTCCTAACTCAAAATTGTCTCATTTGTTAATTTTGGGAAAAAATTGAGTATGCTTATCTGCTCCCTTCTCAGTTCTCTCCTTGTTAGAAGTCAGCCTGTGTAAAGAATGCACATAATTTCTGTTCCCTCCTGTGAAAGCAGATGAGGCCTGTGGCTGAGTAAAACTATTAACTGTAGGTGTAAAGTATTACCAAATTCATTGGCTACAGATCTAAAGGTACATTCTCCAGTTAGCTTTATCAGTAATAAAAGTGATATTTTGATCACCATCTATCATTTCTCTGAAGCTTTTCTTAATAAACTCTGAATTTAGGAAGAACTGACAGGGTAATACATATCATGCCTTATCCTCCCTGCTTAAACCTCCTACACCCCATGCTCTATCTTTCTTTTGAGCTGATCACCTGTTCTCACACTACTTTGAGAAAATTGAAGCCATAAAAGAGAACTCCCTTATAGTTCCACTACCAGATCTCCAAACTTAGTTAAACTTGCATCCATCTTTCCATCTTAACTGCCTGTTCTCTTTTACAGTAGAAAAGTGTCCATATACTTATACAAATGTAAACATTATCTGTTGTGCTCTGGATAACATTCCCTACCCCTCTGTAGCATTCTGTTCCTTATGTTCTCTCTCTGCTTTTACAGTGCCAATCTGCCTGTCTGCTGGATCACTGAACTGTCATACAGTTGTGCATAATGTTTTATCATTATCACCTATCTTTACATAGGAAAAAAAGTCTTGACCCTGTATTATCCTTCAACTATCACTTTGTTTTTCTGTTCCCATTCAGATCTAAACACCTGGTAGAAATTGTCTATACTTGTTGTCTCTACTTCTTTCCCTCTAATTCATTTTTTAACAAACTTATATCAGCCTTCTGTTTTCATATATCCACTAAAGCTATTAGTTTGGGTTACCAAGGATAGTAGTGTTGGAAAATCCTGTTTATCTTACTTGGCCTCTCAGCAGATTAGACAAGAGTGACTGTTCCCTCATTGATACTTTCCCTCTCATGACTTCCAAGACACAGGAGACTACACTCTTTATTTTCATCTCTTCCTGAATCTCTTTTTCTCTTCCTCTTCTCAATTCCTGGCTATTGTAATGTCTCAGAGCTGTAGGTGGGTCCTTTACTCTTTGCTGTCTATAGTCTCCCTGTAAATGATACAGTCCAAACCATAGTTTTATATACCATCTTTATATTAGGGATGTTCAACTTCATATGTGCAGCCCTGGCCTCTCCCTTGAGCGATAAATTCATATACATTTGACCTTTGAACAGCATTGGTTTAAATTGCACGGGTTCACTTATATGCAGATTTTCTTCAGTAAACATATATAGAAAAAATTTTTAAGTATGTCATGAATGCATAAAATATGTGTGGATATTAGTCTGTTTTATCATTTACTACCATAAAAGAACAGTAGCCTATTCGCAGTTAAGTTTTGGGAGAGTCAAAAGTTATATGTGGAACTGCACGTGAGTCAGTGCCCCTAACCTCCATATTGTTCAAGGGTCAACTGTATTACTGCAGTGATAGTGGTAATACTGATTGTTTCTACTTGTTATCTATTATGAATAATGTAGCTATGACTATTCATATGCAAATATTTGAGCATATGTTTTCATTTCTCTTAGGTAACAACCTGTGAGTGGAATTGTTGGGTTGTATGATAAATTTGTCTTTCATTTTTAAGAAACAGTGAACCTATTTTCCAAAGTAGCTGCATCATGTTACATTCCCACCATCACTGTCAGTACTTGATATTGTCAGTCTTTTTAATTGTAGTCATTTTAGTGGATATGGAGTGATATCTCACTGTAGCTTTAATTTGCATTTTCTAATGACTAATGATGTTAAGCATAATTATGTGCTTTTTAGTCATTTGTATGTCTCCTTTAGGGAAATTCAATATTTGCCCATTTTTTAATTTGATTTTATTATTTCATCTTATTATTAAGTTGGCAGAGTTCTCTTTATATATTCTGGATATAAGTCCTTCAGCAGATACATTATATGCAGAAATGTTCTCCAGTCTAGAGATTATCTTTTCATTTTTCTTAGTAGGATCTTTGGAAGTGTAAAGGTTTTTAATTTTTTTGAAGTCCAAATTATTAAAATTCTTTATGGATCCTGTTTTTGATGTTATAGCTAAGAATTCTTTGCCTTACCCAAGATCATGAAGAATTTTCCCCTGTATTTACATTAAGATGCATGATACATTTCAAGTTAATTCTATGCATGGTATGAGGAGAGTCTAGCACCATTTGTTAAAAAAAAATTATACTCTCCCCATTGAAGTATCTTAGTAACTTTATCAAAAAGCGATTGACCATAATTGTAAGGGTTTATTTTTAAGACTCTTGATTCCATTCCATTGATCTATATGTCTATCTGTATGCCTAAAATAAAGGCTCTTATGATGGTTGAATGTCATCAGTGTGGGGAAAATTGACTTAGGGCCTTATCAGTTAAATATTAGCATTTATATTTTTCAACTTAATGATTAGAAGCAACCTGAACTCAAATAATTTTTTTTCTTATTTAGAATGTTTAATAGAACTTGAACCAGTTCTGAGAACATTTGAAGAGATAACTTTTCTTGAAGCTGTTATTCAACTAAAAAAAACAAAGGTAAATTGTTAAATGAAATGCTTTAGAACTTTAAACAATTATATATTACTCATGGAGATTTAAACTATGCTGTTTTTATCTATGTACTTTTCAAAGATACAGGCTACAGTATTGGGGCAGTAGCGTTTACCAGAGACTCTGAATACTTTCTTTTCTTTGTCTGGCCACCTCCAGATTTAAAAGACATTTCCAGAACTCCCATATGTTAAATGTAAATTTTAAATATGTAATGAATGCCAGTTGTATACAGTGAAAGCCCTAAATCATAGGGGTTTTTTTATTTTATATTTATTTCCCTAAAATTTTAATATATACAGAATAATAGATGTATGGGTCCTTGCACTTTTTTTTATTCAGTGTTCTTGGGCTTTCCTAAGACTTATTGCCAAGTTAGGCTGTAGAATTTTTATTAATAATTGAGGTCAAACTGTTATTTTTTATTGCTTCTTTGTTTTTTTGTTTTTCCACTCAAACACTCCTTGTTTCCTAGACCAAAATAGCAGTTGATATGAATATCTAGAATAGTTGTCTTATTTACTCATTCTGGCTCTTATAGATCAGAAGAAAAATTGAAGGGACCCTATTACTGCAAAGTTTTCTTAATATTATCAGAAGTTGTTCTGAAAGGAACTACAGTCCTTTAGGGACAAAGTAAGTATAGTGTAGCACTTGCTGGGGTTCAAAAAAATGCATTTGAGATACGATAATAAAAACCATCAGTTATTCAAACCTTGGGTTGTGAATAAAATGACATTGCTTACCTCTTGCAGTTTGCTGAATCTGTTGACAGAACTTTTGTTTTAAAGGGAAGTACCTAAAGGAAACAGTTGCCTTTAACCAAACTAAGAATTGATGGTAGAAATATTAGTGCCTAAATTTTTTAAGGCACTAACAAGGAAATGTTTTATTTCTTTTGATAACTTCTCACTGACTTTCCCACTTTTCCCTAGGTACAGTCTTTTCCAGAACATTCCAGTCTCTCCACTTCTTAGTAAATACAAACTTTGATAACATTACTTTTTACTTTACCTTTTCAGTTCCCTTTTCTTTCCTCACACCTTTCTCTTCTACCAAGCAAAGGTGTATAGATAGAAGGATCTGTTTTATTGTTTATAAAGTAAAAGAAAATCATTCCAGGTCCTTTCTTGTCCCCAAACACCTTAAATACTAGGATCTACATATAAAAATGTTAAATTTTTAGAAGAAATTTCAGCTTTTTAAATAAAGTAACTTATGTGTATATTTTCAAATACTTTTTTATAATACCATTATTAAAATGACCCAAATATCAGCTAATAATAACATTATTTACTTTGGTGTTTTTAAGTTGCTATATTTTACACAGAGTTCTTGTAGTTACTTTTTTTCTTTTTCTGAAATCCTCATATTAATCCTGTGGAACTGGTGGAGGAAGAATATAATCTCCATCTTATAGATAACTGAAGTATAGGCAAGTTAGGTAACTCCCTAAATAACTAGCTAATGACAAGGCCAAGAGTAGAATACAAATTTAATAATGTTTTATTCATAAAGATGTTTCTGAAAACAAAGATCACCATTGAGGGTAACTTGTTTTGTTTGAGTTTCCAACATTTTTTCATTTCTTTGAACTGGCTCCTCTAATACACGTTTTTCACAAATAACATCTCCTGTATCTTGAATAATAAAAGTTGAAACAAAAAAAGAGTTTTTCCTTAATATTTCATTTCTAGAACTAATTCACTAGTTTATAATCATTTGAATTATCATAATTGATCAGTTATGAAAAATGATTGCTACTAAGTCAAGGATATTGCATTATCAGAAATATTTTCAGTAAATTTAAAAGCACAGAAAACTTTATATAACAGACACAGATCCAAGCACTTACCTTAAAAGTTCATGGAAAATACTCTGAAAACTACAAGACACTCCTAGGAGAAATTAAAGAAGACACTAACAAATGGAAATGCATCCCATGCTCTTGGCTAGGAAGAATAAATATTGTCAAAATGGCTATACTACCTAAAGCAATATACAGATTCAACGCAATCCCTATCAAACTACCCAACAGCTTTCTTCAATGAACTGGAACAAATAATTCTAAAATTCATATGGAACCAGAAAAGACCCCGAATAGCCAAAACAATCCTGAGAAGGAGGAATCAAACAGGGGGAATTACGCTCCCTGACTTCAAACTCTACTACAAAGCAACAGTAATCAAGACAGTTTGGTACTGGCACAAAAACAGGCCCACAGACCAGTGGAACAGAATAGAAAATCCAAACATTAACCCAAACATCTACAGCCAGTTAATATTTGATAAAGGAGCCTTGGATATACAATGGGGAAATGACAGCCTCTTCAGCAGCTGGTGTTGGAAAAACTGGACAGCTACATGTAAGAGAATGAAACTGGACTACTGTCTAACCCCATACACAAAGGTAAACTCAAGGTGGATCAAAGACCTGAATGTAAGTCATGAAACCATAAAAAATCTTAGAAAAAAACATAGGCAAAAATCTCTTGGACATAAACATGAGTGACTTCTTCATGAACATATCCCCCCAGGCAAGGGAAACAAAAGCAAAAATGAACAAGTGGGACTATATCAAGTTGAAAACCTTCTGTACAGCAAAGGACACCATCAGTAGAACAAAAAGACATCCTACAATATGGGAAAATATATTCATAAACGATATATCTGATAAGGGGTTGACATCCAAAATATATAAAGGACTCACGCACCTTAACAAACAAAAAGCAAATAATCCAATTAAGAAATGGGCAGAGGACATGAATAGACACTTTTCTAAAGAAGAAATTCAGATGGCCAATAGGCACATGAAAAGAGGCTCCACATCACTGGTCATCAGAGAAATGCAGATTAAAACCACAATGAGATATCACCTCACACCAGTGAGGATGGCCAACATCCAAAACACAAACAACAACAAATGTTGGCGAGGATGTGGAGAAAAGGGAACCCTCCTACACTGCTGGTGGGAATGCAAATTAGTTCAACCATTGTGGAAAGCAGTATGGAGGTTCCTCAAAAAACTCAAAATAGAAATACCATTTGACCCAGGAATTCCACTCCTAGAAATTTACCATAAGAATGCAGCAGCCCAGTTTGAAAAAGACATATGCACACCTATGTTTATTGCAGCACTATTTACAATAGTCAAGAAATGGAAGCAACCTAAGTGTCCATCAGTAGATGAATGGATTAAGAAGATGTGGTACATATACACAATGGAATATTATTCAGCCATAAGAAGAAAACAAATCCTACCATTGGCACCAACATGGATGGAGCTAGAGGGTATTATGCTCAGTGAAATAAGCCAAGCCGAAAAGGACAAGTATCAAATGATTTCACTCATATGTGGAGTATAAGAACAAAGGAAAAAAAAACTGAAGGGACAAAACAGCAGCAGACTCACAGAACCCAAGAACGGACTAATAGTTACCAACGGGAAAGGGACTGGGGAAGAAGGGTGGGAAGGGAGGGATAAGAGGGTAAAAGGGGCATTACGATTAGCAGATGTAAAGTAGGGGGGGCACGGAGAGGGCCGTACAACTCAGAGAAGACAAGTAGTGATTCTCATCTCACTACGCTGATGGACAGTGACTCTTATGGGGTTGGTGGGGGGGGACGTGATGAAGGGGGTAGTTTAATCACCATAATATTGCACATGTAATTGTAGTTTAATGATACCAAAATAAATTGTAAAAAAAAAAAATATATATATATATAGTTGGGTAATTTAAACTTGAATTCAATCTCAGATTAACCAAGTCAATCCTATTGTTTCATACAAATCAGTGTGTTATCACAGTGTGTAAATTAGAGGCAATTTGAAGTGTAGGCATTGACATGACTAATCCTGACAAAATTTTTTAGCAATAATAAACTCAGTTGACTGAAGTCGCCAATAAAAAAAAAAAAAAAGTTCATGGAAAAATGTATTTAACAAATGTTCGTTGGACTTCTGTGAGCAAATTACTGTGCTATATAGATTGTATAACAGATCAATAGTAGTTTTTTCCTCCAAAAATTCCTTACCCATGTAATGAAGCACAAAGTATGAATAATGAAGTTCTGGGTATGGAAACCACCAATTTCTAAAGTCCTATAAAACAGTTGTCATTATGTTGGTTTGGGGAAGAAAAGCAGACTGATAGGTTTGTTCTTAAATCACTCAGTAGTGATGGCGACTAATCCAAGCCTGGCTTATAGAAACAGCAGAAATCACTAAACAATAATCATCTGCTTAATAGCTACCGTTTATTGAGTGCTTTATAAGTAATCTTAGGGCTTTTCTGAATATATTGCTTATAATCCTCCTTACAATAATCCTGCAAAACAGGTACTCTCTTCTCCAGTTTACAGATAAGTAAACGGAGATTGTCTCACACCAAGATCAGACAGCTAGGAATCCTGGGATTGTAAATCAGATCTGATTGGCTATATGGCCCTCAGCATTCCATTAGGGCACTCTGTCTCCTTTTACTTGGCAACCCTCAGTTTCTTATGAATGAAATGAAAACAACACCAGTACTTAAAAAACAGTGCCTAAAATATAGTAAATGAGTTTGCTCAAGGTAACCAATTAATATGAGGTGGGATTCAAAGTCTATTTATCTTAAGTTATTTCCTCTATTATACACTGTCTCTACCTTATGTTCTATATTATATCCTGAACTGATTATTTTTTCCCATTGATTTTATATAAGCATATAAATACATTAAGTAGATTGTATTTTACTCATGTAATTTCCAAATCACCTCCAGTTAAAGTGCATATGTGTATTAAAATGTATAAATGTATTCATTCCAGTTACAGAGTGCTTCAAGTACTATTCACTTATGTGACAAGAAGAATATGGAGTTATCTCTGAACACACCTGTAAATCATAGTCCACAGGAGGTAAAAAAATTATGTTGATAAGTTCTAAATATGAGAAGAATATGAAAAATAATTTACTCTAACTCCTTCTTTTATAACTGGGAAATGAAAGCCTGGGAAGGTTTTAGGGTTTATTAGATAGCCCATGACAATCTCCAGTTTGAAATCCAGCTCTCCTTTTTCTCGGTTCGTTATTCATCTCATCAAATCACAGCTCTTGCTTCTTTGTTTGGCATTAATTTCTGTCCCTGTCATTGTATTATATAATGATGGTATTTCAGTGTGATACATGGGCAAATCATTGATTACAGTTTTGCCTCTATATTTATGCCTTCTTATCCATATATAAAATAGTGAGAATACTTACCTTGTCCTTGCCTCTTACAATGATTAATAAAAGGAAAATGCCATTTGTGTGGCTAGCCAAAAGAATTATTTTAGTAGCACTTATTCTGACATATTGCATGTTAACCATTTATTTTAAGCATATATAAGAAATGTTCACTTTATGGATTCAGAAAAGTAATAATGCCTTCAAAATGAACCTTAAAGCACAGTACATAATCTTTGAATTGCCTTTATTTACAGTATCTCATTGGATCTTTGAGCCCATACATACACATTTTTACATAGATGTTACAGATACTACAGAAAAAAAACTTGAGAGCCAAACAATTTAAATGCTTTGTTGAAGGTCAGTCAGTTATTCCATGATGGAGCTAGGAATGGAGCCAAATTCTACATTACTTTTTCCATGGATTCCCACCCCTCCATGTTAAAGGAACCTGAGGCATTGATAATTGACATTTGCTCTAAATCAGTAGGAAACCAGAGTTGCATATTTCAGGTTTCTCAACTGGACAGAGCCTCTGAGATTGTACAGAAAATATTGAAAAAGTAATGATTTCTAATATATTTCATTATGGCTCCATATCCCCCCCAATTTGGGTTGATAAAGAAATAAGGTCATTTTGTTATTTTATATATGTGTTTCTTTAGTTCTGTAAAGTATAATTTGTACTAGTTTGATTCTTTGTTTATAATAAGCCAGAAGCAAGAACTGTTTAGAAATTAAAGCTGCACAACTGTTAAATGATGTTCCATTAACCTAAATTGTTTATCCTCTGTTTAGGAATCATGTGGCTCCTCCCAGCTCCCTAAACGTAGTATTTCTCCTGGAACCTCAACATCCCTGTCAGCTCCTGAAGACAATTTTTTATCTAGTATGTAAATTTTTCAATCGGTTTAAGTTGAAAGTTTTCCATTTTCTTTCAAGATCATATTGTTGACAAAAAGTCATGGTTTGTATGGAATATACCTTTCATTTGCATTCATAACTCATTTTTTAAAAGCGACAACGTCTAAAAGTGTGAAATTATTAGGGGGATGTTCAACAAATACATTGCACAATTAAAGGCATTATGGTAGACACCATGGAAAAAAATTTTTTAAATCTCTTGTAAGAAAGAGGACAAACATTTCTAAGTAACAATAGTATGAGATAGGAATGATGTGTCATAAGGGAGGTATGGATATAGAGCTATAGTAAGAGAGGGAGAGTAACATTTTTACAAAGTACTTTCACAACAACCTTGTGAGGGAGATATTCCTCATTTTACAGATTTTTAAGATCAAGACTTCTGGATCACATAGTTAGTAGCTGGCAAATCCAAGACTCGAAGCCAGGTCTTTTGATAAATATTTTCATGTCACTCCACTACACCATGTTGTCATCATGAAGAAACTGTTTCTGGCTGAAGGTTGGACCTGTAGTTATAAAGAATGGGCAATCCAACATAGAGGCACAGAAGCAAGAAAACACAGATAACAGTGAGTAGTTGGTTTTAGCTGGTGAAGAGGGTGAATGAAAGAAAATAAAAGATCAGTATGGTGGAGTCATATCATCATGATTTTCTCAATAGGCAAAGCTATTTGAGCTGTTCTGCTTGGATAGGGACTAATTATTGCAAGTGTTTGAGCAAAGGTATGACATGATGAAATTTTTTGCTTTAGGAAAATTCATCGTGGCTAGAATATGTAGGATATTTGGAAGGAAAAGGGAACTGGAGATGGGAAGGCCAATTAGGAGACTTGGTGTTTTACTATAGTAGAGGTGAGAAATCTGATCCAGATTACAGGCAGGGAAGAATGGTGTAAGAAGTAATGGAGGACACACTGATAGGATTTTATAACTTTTCACTTGGGGGGGGGGAAGAGGATAAAAAAGATAAAGCAGAGCAAGTTGTTAAGCTGGGTGATGGGGAAAACATCAACAGAAATAGTTGGAACAGTTTTTAGAGTTAAGATGAATATAATTAAGTTTTTAATGTTTTTTTAATTTGAGGTGCTTAGCACCTCATGTGATGGTAATGTCCAGTGGCTGTTGAAAATTTAAGACTAAGTTTCAATGAAGACAAAAAATTACTCATATAGATTCAGAAGACAGGTGACAATTGAGGCTCTGAGGTTAGATAGGATTACCAAAGGAGAATATAGAAGGACATGTGTCATATAAATTTCAAGGACACATTTAAAGTGAATGAGGAGGAAGACAGGAAGAAATATGAAACTATGTGAAGAAGTGAAATCCCATGATTTTTAATTTACATAGAACAGACAAGCACAGACAAAAGTATGGTAAAATCATTCATTATAAATCCTTTTTTGTTCTAAAAAGTACTTGCAGAATTAGGTTTATGAATCACCTTTCATAGCAGTGAAAATTTAGGCTTGAATACTATTTTCTGTATGACCCAGATGTTCATATTTTAGCTAATAGGAGCAGCTAAGGAATATTCTACCCCTAATGAAGATGTTGTGTTTTACAGGAAAAACTCAGGACTTCTTTATGCTGCATCACTGTCCAGTAAACCATAGATGGGATAGTAACATTTCTGCAGCTCAAAGGGTGACATTCTATGATCCCAAGACCACCCCATGCTCTTTAGCAATAATAAATCCACTTTCAGCTGAGGGAAGTTCAGGTAAATATTTATTGTGAGACAGTTTATAAATGATGCCATTTATCTCACAACTATATGTTCAGTAGATTTGCCATACAATAAGTTTTGTTTATCTTTATTTCTTCAATATGATAAATATATACCCTCTTAAATAGGAAAGCTCTTCCAATCCCAGAAAATGTGAATTCTGAAATGTAATAATAGGCCCAGATGGCATTCCTTGATCATCTATGTAGGGAGGAAATCCTAAGAGGGTGTGTGACTTAATAGGTTACTTAAGTTACTTTTGTTTATTTAACAAATATGCAGGTAGCCTTTATATTTAAAAAAAAATAACCTGAAACACAAAGTGTTTTTTGTCCCCACAATTTATAGCATATAAAAATACAGTACTTTTCCTGGGAGAAGAAGGGAAGAGATAACATAAATATCTGAACGTTTCCTGAAAATTAACAGCATCCCCCAAAATACTGGTATTCCATAGTAGCATAATCGTAATAAAATTAGGTTTTATGCCTTGTTACTCCTTTTTCCATCTAATTCTACTTCCTTGCTCTTCTACAGAGCGATTACAACCTGGGATAGCCCAACAGTGGATCCAGAGTAAAAGGGAAGACATTGTGAACCAGATGACTGAAGCCTGCCTTAACCAATCCCTAGATGCCCTTCTGTCCAGGGACTTGATCATGAAGGAGGACTATGAACTCATTAGTACCAAACCTACAAGGACCTCCAGAGTCAGACAATTACTGGACACTTCTGACATCCAAGGAGAAGAATTTGCCAAAATTATAGTACAGAAGTTGAAAGATAACAAGCAAATGGGTCTTCAACCTTACCCAGAAATACTTATGGTTTCTCAATCACAGTCTTTAAATTTATTCCAAAATAAAAGCTTATAAATGACTTTTTCAAGAAGAAAAGTGAGTTTATAAAATGCTATTTATATTTCTGTCCCCTTGATCATATATTTTTTTTTAAATCCATATGAGTATTAGAAGCTTTAAAGAAGTTTCTTCTTTAGGTAAATAGTCTCCTTTAGTGACATTACAGTATTTTTTTAATTAATATAGTAAAAAGTTAGCATTTTACAGTGTAGTTCATTTTTGTGTTTCTTTGGTTAATTGAAACTTTTTTTAATATATTTTCATACATACCTTAAGGTATCATGCATTTCTCATAGAAGCCATTTTCACATTTTCTTCATGGATTATTTATTACTTGTCTAAGATGCAGTTTGGCTTTTCTGACATTATTAAACTTAAATCAGAGATATTACAGCATTCCTACCCTTCATTCTCAGGTTCAAATCCTCTATAGAGGACTGTTTATTAAACTCTGTTATCCAAATTACATTTTAAAATCTTATTGAATTCTTCTTTTAAAAACTGTTTCCAAGGTAAAACAATACAACGTACAGAAAGAAATTGATCTTTCCACATGTATTTGGGCACTGGGCTCTGTGGAGAGCCCCATTTCTAACCTTAACTACCAACCAAGGTCAAGTTAACAGCATGATTTGTATCCTCTGTATCCTTCCTGCTCATGTGTAAAGCATATTCTCATTTGGGAAAAGGTCTTGTCTTAATGTTTTTAGCATTGTAACACATCATACTGCAACCTAATTTTTTCACTTAATAGTACCTCGTGTGCAAGACTCTGGATTACATGTAGAAGATCTTACTCATTCTTTTTAATTGCTGCATATTATCAGGGCCGCTCTTTTATTTTCTAGTTCATACCAGTTTGGTCCAAACAACAAAGATATAGTCTGAGTTCTTTTTATGGTTAACAAGTTATGTCACTAAATGAAAACCCACAAGGAATGATAACCTTCTTCTGAAAATATTTATCAGCAAGGTTAGCAAAAAGTGTGATACAAGATAAATTTGAAAGCAAACTTTCAAGAAGCTCTAGACCCACAGTCTGGGGAAAAAAATAAGTAAGAATAAAAATGACTAGATGGCATTGAGGCAATTAAATATTTTATTAAAATTATAAAATAAGCATTTTAATCTCCATTTTGGAGCTTGACACTAACCTGTGGTGCCTCATCATTTGTGCCTTGGAAAAATAGGAAATTAATAGAGAAAAAAGGAAACTGAGTAGGTATGTAAATTATCTATTTATGGCTATTTAATTTTAAAAGTGTTAGGATAATGATTTAATTTTGGAAATAAATTGAGAGGGAAAAAAACAACTTTTCTTTTGGAGGCTTTCCCCTTTCCCTGTACAAATTCTAAAAAAAAAAATCAGTTATTTTTTATCTTGATGGTTTCAGATTGATTTTGTGGATTTGATGATGTATATCTGGATTGGTGAAGTTAATTTTTCCCTGTTCTTTCCATTTTCTGCCTATCTAAAAATGTACAGCTTTCCAACCAGTCTCTGCTTTGGCTACATGCATACCAGCCATTTTCCCTCATAATTTAATGAGGGAGGCACATGTAGTCATCCATTATTACAACTCTGCAGACTTTTTCTGCATGAATAATAGCATGGTGATGAATAAGATGATGTCAAGGATCAAGACGAATCTGCAGCAAGTTCTAATCCCCTAGTGGAACTGCTATAATCTCATCCAGTTTTCATGATAACTCATATTTAATAACACAGTGAAATTTAGGGGAATGTAGGGCAGGATACTCTGAGCATGACCAGTCAGTATGGAACAGGCCATGGCATAGAAGAGACATTTTCTAAATATCTATTTAATGAATGGTTCAGTGGAATGAAAGCTGGAGAAGGGAGGAGGAGGATGTTTCCTTGAAATCACACTGTCTAAGATAGAGTGCAAGTACAGCTAGTAGATGGACTTTCGGGTAGTGCGTAGACACAGCACTAAATAACGTGGCTGTCATATAGTAGGGAATTTCTTTTCAGTTCTTTCTCAAGCCTTCTAATTAAGGAAAAGAGAATGTCACAATTGTGCTTTTATTTTTTAATCCCCCTTGTTAACAAAAAAAGAATAGGCTTCAGTAGGTTCAGAACTTAGAAACAATACTGAGCAAGAATTTAAAAATTTTTTTTAATTGTACTTTGTTTGAAAATGACCTTCTATATATGACAAGTGGTATTATCTATTTTTAATAAAGTTTGGCTATATAATATTCAAATTAAGACAATTAGAGGTACTAAATTACGATATAGATAATACATGAATGTGGCAACAAAGTAGTAGGAGAATGACAGATTAAGATTCAGTCACTCAAGGGAGACCTAATAATCTATAATCTGATTTGTAACTAAACAGTACTAGATAATACTAAAGAAGTCATTCTTCACAGTGTATGTTAAGACAGTTCTACCCAGAAGTGTAATCCACAGAAGAACAAGAATTTCAGAAAAGACAAACACTTGAATTATGAAAACAGAGGAGCAGAGCTGATATGGGACAAGTCAAGAAGCAAGACCAAACTGTGCTAAAAGTTACACTAAAGAAACTGGCCTAACTATGAAAGACTGGTTGGTACAGTTTCAATCTTTTTGAATTTACTGAGGCTCTTTTTGTGGCCTAGGATATGATCTATTCTTGAAAATGTTCCATGTGCACTTGAGAAGAATGTGTATCCTTTTGCTTTTGAATGGAGTGTTCTGTAGATGTCCCTTAGGTCCATCTGTTTTAATACATTGTTGAGTGCCTCTTTCTCTTTACTTATTATCTGTCTGGTTGATCTGTCCTTTGGAGTGAGTGGTGTGTTGAAGTCTCCTAAAATGAATGCATTGCATTCTATTTCCCCATTTAATTCTGTTAGTATTTGTTTCACAAATGTAGGTGATCATGTATTGGATGCATAGATATTTATAATAGTTATATCCTCTTGTTGGACAGACCCCTTTATCATTATGTAATGTCCTTCTTTGTCTCTTGTGACTTTCTTTGTTTTGAAGTCTATTTTGTCTGATACAAGAACTGCAACTCTTGCTTTTTTCTCCCTATTAGTTGCATGAAATATCTTTTTCCATCCCTTTACTTTCAGTCTGTGTATGTCTTTGGGTTTGAAGTGAGTCTCTTGTAGGCAGCATATAGATGGGTCTTGTTTTTTTTATCCATTCAGTGACTCTACGTCTTTTGATTGGTGCATTCAGACCATTTACATTTAGGGTGATTATCGATAGGCATGTACTTATTGCCATTGCAGGCTTTAGATTCGTGGTTACCAAAGGTTCAGGGGTAATTCCCTTACTATCTAACAGTTAAATTTAAGTCATTTCCTATATGCTATTACAAACACAACCTAAAGGTCCTTTTTTTTTTCCTCCTTTTCCTTTTTCTTCCTCCTCCATTCTTTGTATGTTATGAATCATACTCTGTACTCTTTGTCTATCCCTTGGGTGACATCTTTTTAGCCTTAAGAATACTTCTATCTATAGGAGTCCCTCCAAAATGCACTATAGAGGTGGTTTGTGGGAGGTAAATTCTCTCAGCTTTTGCTTATCTGAAAATTGCTTAATCCCTCCTTCAAATTTAAATAATAACCTTGCCGGGTAGAGTATTCTTGGTTCAAGGCCCTTCTGCTTCATTACATTAAATATATCATGCCACTCCCTTCTAGCCTGTAAGGTTTCTGTTGAGAAATCTGATGATAGCCTGATGGGTTTTCCTTTGTACGTGATCTTTTTTCTCTCTCGCTGCTTTTAAAAGTCTGTCTTTATCTTTGATCTTTGCCGTTTTAATTATTATATTTCTTGATGTTGTCTTCCTCTGGTCCCTTGTGTTGGGAAATCTGTGCATCTCAATGACTTGAGAGACTATCTCCTTCCCCACATAGGGGAAGTTTTCAGCAATTACCTCCTCAATAACACTTTCTATTTCTTTTTCTCTCTCTTCTTCTTCTGGGACCCCTATAATGTGAATATTATTCTGTTTGGATTCATCACACAATTCTCTCAATATTCTTTAATTCTTAGAGATTCTTTTTTCTCTCTGTGCCTCAGCTTCTTTTTATTCCTTTTCTCTAATTTCTATTCCATTTATCGTCTCTTCTACTACATCTAATCTGCTTTTAAATCCCTCCATTGTATGTTTCATTTCAGATGCAGTATTTCTTAATGATTGAATCTCCATCTTAAATTCATTCCTGAGTTCTTGAATATTTTTCTGTACCTCTATAAGCATGTTTATGATTTTTATTTTGAACTCTCTTTCAGGAATATTGGTGAGTTGGCTCTTTTTCTGGGGTTTGTGAGATTTTGGTCTGAACCAGGTCTTTTGCCATTTCATATTTCTATGTGTTACCCTCTAGTGCCTGGAAGCTCCAGTCTCTGGAGCTGCTCAGCCCCTAGAGTGAGGTTGGGGTCATTGGGGACCAGAGGTGGTGCCTGGGGGGAGGAAAGATATGTTTCCTGATTCCCATCTGCAGTGCCTATCTCCAGTATCACATCCCATGGGCCAAGCACACAGGTTTAAGCCTCTGTGCTCGGTGTCTCTAGCTGATGTAGGCAGGGCCTCCCTCTGGCTGGCCTGATGCCAGTGCAGTGACTGCCCGTTTGCGAGCCAGTGCTGTCAGGCCAGGAGGAAGTCTCGGCAGCCTGTGTGTCACAGTGGGGGGCCTTGGAGCTGAGTAGCCAG
>JAQQAC010013450.1:19689661-19704059 GCA_029783875.1 Phataginus tricuspis
AAAAAAAAAAAAAGAACACAGACTAGGGGATGTCTGGTCATTTCCCCACAGACACTGTAATCAGGGCTTTAGACTTGAGGACTCTCTCACCTGAAGAATGCTTCAGGGGACAGTCTGAGCGTCACTCCTCTGACCCTCTGCCACCTATTCTAATTGGTTAATTCTTTAGATATGTTAATGCCTCCCAGCAATGTGTTCTTTTTCAAATTATGAACTATCTCAAATGTATAAAAATAACAAGGATTCCATGTACCACATATTCTAAGTCATATTTGTTTCAGATTTTTTTTAAGAAATAAAACTAAATAGAAAAAAAAAAACTAAATAGAACCAAAGCGCCATGCCTTTATCTTCCTCCCATCACCAACTCTTTCTTCCCACAATAAATAACTATCTTGAGGTAAATATTAATCATCCCCACGCACTTGTTTTTTATATCTTGCCCCAGGTGAACATATCCATAGTAGTGTCATTTCATAAATGGTACTATGCTATATATATCCACTGGCAATTCCAGGTTTTCTCTCAACATACTCTTATTGAGATATTACCACATTGATATATGTAGCCATGCATTTGGCATAGCACACTATAGTAGAAAGTGGACTTTATTTATCATTTATTTCTTACATATTATTTATTTATTTTATTGTATGTTTGTAGGTAAGAGGTATAATTCAGATCTCACAGGGCTAAAATCTAGGTGTTGGCAGGGCTGCATTCCTTCCTAGAGGCTCTAGTGGAGAAACCACGTCATTGCTCATATAGATTATCAGTTGTATGATTGAGACCCCCATCCTACTACTGTCAGCTGAGGGTTGTTCTCAGCTTCTTAGGGCTGCCCACATTCCTTGGTTCATGATGCACTTCTTCCGTGTCCAAGGCCAGCAAGGAGAGGAGAATCCCAATCACCCTTTCAATCTTTTTCTGTTTCTCCTCCAAAGTTACCTTTAATTCCATCTGCCACCTAAATTCCTTTTGCCACCTATGCAACATATTCACAGCCAAAACATTTGGTTTAAATCATGGGGGTCAAAATTCTGCCTGTCAAACTGTTGCTGCCTCAGAATTTCTTCTTTCACCACCTAGCAAGGATAAGAGAATAAATTTTCTGTGATGAGAAGCTTAATGACTCTTCTGTGGTTATAAATATGCTGTAGGAAAAGTGAATTTAATTAACTTTTTCAAAACTGAACCCACCAGTTTATTTCAGAATGACAGCAGTTTCTTCATGGATTAGAGAGAAAGTGGAAAAGATGTCTTGGAGAGACTGTTCTCAATTCTGAGGAGAATCACCCCTTCTGCACACAAGAAAATCTTCCATTTAGATGCAAAGCTTGTATTCTTAGGGTTTTTCCCAAATGTTCAAACAATAAAATGACATTTAGTTTTTCTTCATAGGGATCTACTATGTGCCATTTCTGTGTCAAGCCCACGTGACCATCATTTGCTGACCGATGTGGCTTATTATGTCGTCCTACATAGGCCTTCTCTCCTGGCTAGTGCTTCTGGTGGTGTAAGTTTGAAATGATCCACTACTCTTTGCCTTCATTGAGATTTTTTTCACAAAGTAAAATATGAACTATTTGTACCTTTTTGTGCCAGACGCATTCTAATATGGGAGCCTTGTGAAAATTAAATGAGTTACCACATGTGGGGCTCACAACAAAGCTTGGCATAGAATCAAAGTTCACTCTCCACTATTCTTGTGTTACACTAACTTCAGATCAGAAAGAAACACAACTTACCGACACAGTTATCAAGTAAGGACACCATGTATGCCAGGCAGCATCAGGGAGGGTGTCTCTGTCTCCCTGTGGAAGTTAAAATGGACCCACAAAAACAGGCATAGGGTTTCCTGGTCTAATTGGCTTATAGCCAAAGTGATTGACAGGGAGGAGATGGGAATAGTCCAGGCATATTTATGTTTTAATACATAATATCCATGACTGGAGTGGTTTTCAAGGGGCCTGAGTTAACTTATCCAGTGTGCTTCCCAATGAGCTAAGACTGTGTCTACAAGATAATATTTGTGTTGAGAAATGATTATGTCCACAATATCTAAATACACAGGCTAATTTCACTCCTTTTCTTTTATAGCCTTTTATTATTATTTATTTCCATCTTTGGAAACACTCCAGATTAGATATCCCTTGGACTATTTCCCAAATTGCCAAATATTTATAAATAGATATTCTGACTTCCTGTGAAAATAGAAGGAAGAGAAATCTCCTGAGATGTAACATGACAGCACATATCGGCCTAACGTGCCTTTGTAAATTTAACATTTGGTAATTGAAGGCAACTGAACCTAGAGAAACATTTGTAAACATGTAATGTAGGTGTTAATTATTTTTCTTTTACATTTTAATTGGTTAACTTAGAATTCATTCATACTTCTTTACACAAATCAGGGATCATCATCCCAGGACAAATTTTGATATACTCTGTACAGTTTATCAGTCTCTCAAGTAGCACTGAGTCCGTTCTGTTTCGTTCCAAATTTTGTACCCTGAAATTAGTGCTAAAAATAAACTAGATGATTCCCAGTAATGAATATTCTTCTTATCAATAATTTTCTTTTCTTACCCCTTCCCTCACATTTGGCAATAAGGTCCTTGGCCATGTTCAGGGGCTGATTCTTACTACAGTGGCCATGTCCTGTTTCAGTAGACTAAACTCATCAATCGTTATAGCATCCAGGTAAGAAAATCAAATGTGCTGTGAGCTGTTGATGTTTTCAAAACTCAGGTAAGGGAAATCAACAGCTTCTCATGTTGAGTGGCACTAATGTGCAACAGCCACGCCTTTTGATTATCTCTTAGTCTTGTTTTCACCATAAACCTAATTCAGGGATTTCAAATGCTAAAATAGGGACTCTGTTTGGTCATGTTTATCTTTCACTAGTTACACAAGAATATGGCCCATTTTAGGTGAACTCTAAAGAGTCAATCTTTTCCAGAATATGGGAAAAGCAGGGTTTACATGGAAGTTCAGTTCAGTAATGTCACATACAGCACATAGCTGTTGGTCAGGATAACTGCAACCAAACTGCAAATGTGGACTAATGATGAGTGAATGAATCCAAAAGGAAAGGAGCCAACTGGTGAACACAGCAAAACAGACTGTGAAAAGCATCAGTGCTCATACACATCTGTTCCCTCAATGCATTTAAAATTTCCTCTTGTCTACCTACCTCAGATTTCCCAGTTAGCCACCTTAGCTGCCCTGCAGGGGCTAGAATGATGTGGGCAGTCAGAAGCTGCTCTGCAATCTACAGTAACTGCAAAGAGAGAAGAGGAGAGTAGGTTATGGTGTGTTTAGAAGATTCTGGAGAATTGTTTCTAATTTGAGACACTGAGTAGTAAAGATGGAGCAGTTCCCGCCATCATTTTGAGTCTAGCCTATTTTTATTGAAATGATAACAAATTAGTTTTGCTAATATTGTCTATTTACTTTAACAAACCCTGTGAAACTGTTGCTCTTGATAGTATCATTACCCTTATCTTTAAGTTGAGAAAACCAGCTCATTCAAAGTGACCTATTGGATTTATCCAAGATCATATGCCAGTAAGTAGCAGAGCTCAAGACTCAAATCTACGTCTTCTGACTCCAGCCTCCATGGCCTTTACACCTCATTACGCCTCCTCTTGCCAGTGGTGACTGAGGTCTGCTTCTTTCCAGGGAAAGACATGATTTGGCTCCAGCATTTCACCTTCTCTTGTGTGGGATTAATATAGAAATCAAGTATAGAAATCAAACGTATAATCATACATGACTTGATTATTTTTCCTGTAATTCCTGATAAGTGATCAAGAACAGAACAAACAAGACCAAAACAGTTTCTGTGACCTAATTGCCCTCGCTGTTGTTTCAATACCATGTAAGACATCGCGCCCCAGGAGACTGGAGACTGCCGAGGATAAGTTTAGAGTTAGTTAATGGTTGTCTATTAAGTACCCCACACAGAATTCTATTGTTGTTAACTTGTATTTGCTCAGCAAATATGAAGGGTGCCCTCTCAGCACCACTCTGTGCTGTTACGCCTTGAGTCCCCTGGTTGGCCTTTTCAGGTCTTCTTCGATAACTCATCGCATCGCCTCCCTTCCCTGCGGGCCAGTGGTGGGGAGGGACTGACACTCTTGGTCGGTCGTCCTATTTGCTAATTGCACTAAATGTCAACTGGTAGCACTTGGTCCATCTGCCCTTATCCCGTCCTTCTCCTTACTGCTAATAAATGACTAAACAAAACAGCAAGTACAGGGGGATTTCCAGTCCTACTATCTTCTTCCTGTGTGGTCTTTAATTTTTCTGGAGTAATCAGAAAAAAAAAGAAACACCTCATTATATATGCCATATGAATTTCTCTCTTTCTTGCCATGCATATTTACATTTGAAATACCAGTTGCTGTGTTTGCAGAGCATCTAGCTGATGACAGCTAATGCCTCTCATGCTTCAAATTATTTTTCAGGCTTTTTTATGTGGGCACAAAAGAAGGGCACCTCACTTGCCGTTTAAGCATGATCTTCGTGGAAAGGTCCACATTAGTCCCTACTCTTCTCTTCAGTGTAAGTAAATGTAATGTGTATCTTACAGAAACTGTTAGGGGCAAGAATTCCTCCCTTGTCCCACTCATTTTTTGTATTCATTTATTTGAGAATATTCACAACCCTTCACCCAGCTTTAAAATAAAGAGTGTAATGTCCTGTCTTATTGAATCCCGAGGGAAAACATCATCTTAAAGCTTCATGATCTATGAAGTACCTAAGGCCCTGGGTCAGAGACTGACCAGAGACAAATAGGGTGTGAACTCGGAAGATCAGGACGTCTTCCAAAACAGGAATGCTTCAGCTGAGTTTTCATGAATAGGAAATTTCCTTGTGGTCAGGGAAGTGGGAAATAGGAATAGTTAAGAAGAGATTATACAGGAGAAGATTTAGAACGTAGAATGGATAATTTGTACTTAGTTGTTCCGCATTTACTGTGTGCTAGACACTGGATGTCATCACAAGATGGGGTGGAGATTGACCTTGGAAAAGATACACTGCCCCCAAATGGTCTTTTTTTGAAAAATAAAGCACATCATTTCTCTCTTTTTTAATGACCTCCAAAAGCAGTTTCCCCTTGCATAAAATAAGATAAAATCTAAATTTCTTAGCATAACCCACAGTGCTCAGTATGATCGGCCCTGACAATTTCTACTCAATTCAAAACATCTCCTGCCATATCCACTATACTGCAACCCCTCTGGCCTTCTTTATGTCTATTTTACAGAACAATCTTTTGCTTCTCCAAGGCATTTGCATTTACTATTCCCTAGACTGCTCAGTGCTTAGCTTTTAGGTCTTAGCTCAAATGCTTCCAGAAGTCTTTCATTAACACCCTCAGATAGAAAACCTCTTTCCCCAATCCACTGCCCAAGAATATCTCTACCCCTCTTTTACATATATATATATGTCATACTATTTATTAAACCTAAAATGTCTATTTATTTACTTTGTATGACCTGCCTCCTCCAGCAATACTATAAGCTCTGTTCTGTCCTCAACATCTAAAAGACTTGGCAATTATCTGTTGGATAAATGAATGAATAACGAGAGTGAGTAAGCTGAGGAGTGTTCATGATCCAAAGAAATGAGATCAGTCCAAAGGGTTTTCCTGGGTAGGGTTTTCCAGAGTAGAAACTTAAAGGCTGAGTTAATGAAACTATAAATAATAATCCATGAGGAACTATATTACATAAGATTCTTAAGTAAGGATCTTAATATAGTAAGCATGACTGTATACATTGTGAGTGTATTCATTGTGAAATCCTGGAAATTTATACCAAAGAATTTAAAATGTCATCTAAATAATACTATAAATATGACCTTTGTTATGTCAGTAGCTATGATGTATCTTCTGTGAAAGACATCTTTCAACTCATTAACTTCAGTTACTGGTTCTATGTCAGGCTTTTAATTATAGGATTAATATGTATAAGGAAAACACAGCCTGAAAAACCAAGGCCAATCAAAGGGTAAAACATAAACTATCTGTAAATACCTTACTATGTTTCTTGAGAATTTTTCAACTAGTATAAATTTATGCATTATTTATATAGCTTCCTATTAAACTTTTTTTAATAAAAGAAAGAAATAACCTATGAGAAGCAAAGAAAACTTTTTAAAAGTCATTCTTTATTCAACATTTACCAATCTAGAAATTTATTCCAAGGATATAATTTAACAGAAATGAAGATATGTGTGACAATATTAACTGTATTTGTAAGAGAGAAAAGAAACAAAAGAAAATATTCATCAACTTGATGGAGAATTATATAGATAATAAAAATGATATCAACATGAAACAGAGAGGAATACATACAACAAAATATTGACATAAAAATAACATAATATAATACAGCATTACTAGTATGATACGTTGGGTCAAAAACAGACTTTGGAATATGACAATCCTGATCCAAATCCCACTTAGTTATGTATGAACCATATGACCTCAGGCATGCCCATCAACCTTTGTTTTCTCATTTGCACACTGGAAATACCAACAGTGCCAATTCTATCTCATAGGAACAATTTTTTGTTAACTGGAATCCACTTACGAAAATTTTATTGACATGCCCCATAAAATTATTCATGAAAGTAATTTACTCTCCAAAATTGTCACCTCACAACACTCTTTACATTTTATATTTAGTTTTTACTTCTCATCCTTGAAATAATTACAAGAACCCACTGCTGTGTTGTGAAGTGTTTTGCAGGACTTGGTAACTAACTATTCAGTCCTTCTGGCAAATAATACATAAAAATTCAGAACTAAGCCTAAGCAATAGAAATAAAGTACTAATCACTTAAAGAAGCTATAGCTCTTGTTTTGTTTGGGTTTTTTTTTTTTTTACATTGTGTTCTTATTTACTACTGTAAGCCATTTTTCTGAAGAGAGTGTAATGAAGTTTCATTCAGAGACTTAATCAGTTAAGAGAGGTTGAGGAGTATAAAAGAAGGAAATAATGATGAATCACATACAAGAAGAAAAAACAAAATGGGGAAAGAATGTTCGGAAAGAAACAGATTAGATGGGTCGATGAAATGAAATAAGAAATCTGTGTGTAGCTTTCACAGATGATGATTCCAGATGATGTATGATATGATATCTATGAGCAGCATTTAATTTAATAGTTTCGTTTCAATTCAGCAATTCTCAATCTATAAAACTTAGAGAAGCTGAGACAATATAGCTTGCTGTTTCTGGCTCACAGATTTACACTGAAGGCTATAATACAAAATACATTACCAAGCTTACTATACCTGCCCTTTGCTTTAGTGACAGAAGATCACAGCGATATCACATTTGGCCACAAATACTACTAGCTTATTTGTCCCTACATCATTGGCAGCACTCTACGAAGATCCTAAATATCAACAGTCATTTTTATTGGCTCTTTTATAAGTTTATTTGGAGATCCATACTCTTTTACCTTTTTTGTGTACAACTGGTGCTATCAATTTGAAATTTTGCAATAATATATCCCAATCTATTTCAATTCATAAATTGGGGGTGTGACTTAGTGTTTCTAAATGTAAAGCACAAATAAAATAATTTTAGTTTTCCTTTCTCTTGATGCTTTTCATGACCAAATGAAGATCAGGCTAAAGAGTTCAGTATTGAGGGATTACCATGGACAGGCAAAAGTCATGTATTCACATGGCCCAGTGTTCCTGGGTTTAGGGTCATCTTAATGTCACAGTCAGCTCTGAACTGGTCACTACATAAGCAAAATTAAATCTACAGTTCTTGACCCAATGCTCTTACCTTTACCATGAGGTGGGGCCAGGAATGGCAGTAGAAACAGGGAGACTATTTGGGGGTAGTTGTAGGTATCTTACTCTGGGAAAATAGAGCTGGTAGAAAAAAGAAGAATGTCAGAGAGAATAGGCCAACTAGTAAGGCCTGTATTTACATAATCATTTATTTTGTTTCCTTTTGTCTCTAGCTACTCTTTTCTATAGTTTATTGCTTATGTATCCTCTTCCTGGTGAGATTCCTCTCTACACTGATATAATCAACTCCTTAATTGGAATTGGAATTTTTCTGGAATTCCTGCATATTTCTTGGGAGTATATATATCAATAAAAAAACAACCTTCAAGTTCATAAAGATTCTATGGTAAAAAAACCAAACTCAACTTTGTTCCCATTGCACTATTTGACTTACAGTGCTAACCATGCAAATAGAATAAAAGCTTATATGGGCAAAATGCAAGGACTTCCCTCTTTCCCTTCCCTCTAAAACACATACACACATACATACCCAAAAGCATTTAGCAAAGTGTCCAGCACAAATCAGGCACTTAACAAATGCTAATATCCCTTTCCTTTGTGTAGGATTGTGTGTTAGTCACCAACATTGCCCTAGGGAATTAATGGGTAAAGCAAAAGTCATGGAGAGATAGCACAGTGGTTAGAAATAGGACCTTTGGTGTCAGACCTGGTTTTGAATTCTAGCTTCACCAATTAGCAGCTCTCTGCTTCCTCATGAGCAAAGTAAGGATAATACCACTTGGGTTATAAGATGCTTGTTAAAAGTAATGACCTATTGCATGCAAAGCACTTAACACAGTGCCTAGTTACATAATATGTACACAATTATAAATACAGAATGTTTTAAACTTAAAAAATAGGGCATACTCACTAATCATAAAAGAATGCAAAGCAAAACCACTGAGGATCATTAGGATGGCCACTATTGAAAAATCAGAAAATAGCAAGTATTAGCAAGGACGTTAAAAAAAAAAAATTGAACCCTTGCACACTACTGGTAGGAATATAAAATGGTACAGTCTCTATGGATAACAGGAAGAAGGTTCCTTATAAAACTAAAAATAGAATTGCTATATGATCCAGCAACCCCACTTCTAGGTATATATCCAAAATAATTTAAAGCAGGATCTGGAAAATATTATACACTCATGTTCATTGTAGCATTATTCACAGTAGCCAAGATGTAGAAGCAGCCAAATGCCACTGATAGATGAATAAAGAAAATGTGTATAGCCACAATGGACTACTATTCAACCTTTAAAAAGAAGGAAATCCTACTTGCACTACAGTATGGAAGAACCTTGAGGACATTATGTTGAATGAAACAAGCTAGTCACAAAGGACAAATATTGCATGATTCTACTTTTATGAGATGCTGGGACTGGGGGAGGGTGAAATGGGGAGTTGTTCAATAGATACAGTGTTTTAGTTTTGCAAGATGAAAAATGTCTAGAGATCTGTTACACAACTATGTCGATACAGTTAACAGTTCTGTACAAGTTAAAAAGGCTAAAGGGTAAATTTTATATCATATGTTTCTTCTACGACAGTTAATTTTTTTAAACAACCTCATGTTTAACTGACTGAGCTAGCTGGGCACTTATTTAAGACTTGGTGGGCAAAAATGGTCAACTCTTGGCACATATCCAGGTAATTCTTGGCGTTTTCAATTAGACTCCCTAGTTTTATTTACAAATGGTTATTATTATTCTGAATTGTATTCACTAATTTAATGTAAGAAAAATGTTTTAAAATACAATTAGAAATAAATTTAAGCTTATTGTAAATGGATAAGTAAAAGCACCAGGGTATTTCTGCCATTTGCTAAGAAACCGTTTCGGAATTGTGAAGGACTTAACTCAGCATGTTTTTAACCCATCAAGCCTTTAGTTGCTTTTCTTTGCCATTTCAACTTTTGTTTCAAATAACTCATAAGTGTTTCTCACGTAGCAAAAATAACATTCTGAGTTAAATTCCATAAAAAAGATAATCATTCTGGATGCTGCATGCTTTTGCTTTTCAAAAGTATTACAGCTTTTAATGGATGAAAAGAAGTGGAGCCAGTGAAGGAGACCAAGAAGGACGAGAAAGGTTAAGCGGTGAATCCAGAGAAAGTAGAACTAGGGAAGCCGAAGGTTTCAAAGAGGGGAACGAGCAATTATAGAAAAAGAGCTACCAAGGAAGGAACTGTGGCCCTTCCCGCTTCATGACTTGGCCTCTCCTCCTCTCCCAGCTTCTTTCCCCTGGGCCTGAAAATTGTCACTTCTCACCAGGCTACTGGCATGCTCTTTCCTTTCAAAGAATAGCTATGCAAATGGAAAGGAAATAGAGCATACCTGAAAAAGCTTTGTAAAACACTTAAAAGTCTGCAGGTCTAAATGACTCATACTTGTCTTCTAGGTGGAAAAGAGTTATTACAACACAGGTCAGAGGTGACGGATAGAATCCACCACCTCAGCAAGGGAGCCATTATGTGGGAGATATTTCACCAACAAATTCTTCAGAATTTGCTGTTCCTGCTGCCAGTGTTTCATCAACAATAATTCACTCCTTATTCTCTGATCCTTAATTACTCCCTGTACCTTAATGTCCCTGAACTACTAACCTTGTGCAGGGAGTCATTTCAAACACTAAGACTAAAAAGGCAGGCACAAAAAATAGTAGCAGAGGTACAAAATCAAGAACAAATTTAGAGTTGTGGCCAGACCTCTACAAATATTGCCAGAATGCTGAAGCTTTAAATGAGTTTAGCATTGAGAAAAAAAAAAAATTAAAGATGAGAGACAACAAAGACAAAAAAGATTCCTTATCATTAGTGATGATGTTATAATGTTTCACAGGTGAAAAGTATAACATGACTTCCGTCTAGCTCTCCTTTCCTAGCAAGAGAAACATCTTTAATGAAAAGTTTCAACACTTGAAAAGATAAAACAAGCACATTTAAGAGGAAACTTAAGTCCATTTGATAGGTGAGGAATAAGACCATTTAGCTATTTTCAGTGCTCAAGTAAAATACTTTCCAGAGCACTGAAAGTTGTTAATGTCAGCAAAGGTCTGCTGTCACTAATCTTTGAAAATTTGCAGAGAATGGGAGAGATGCAAGAGGAATGGATATAGGCATACCTTAATTTAAGAAGAGAGAAAAAATCTCCCTCCTAGAAACATGCCTGACCAGGTTGTTAGGATTCCGAGTACAACTGTATCAATTGGTTACCATACAAGGGGGCGGGCAGCTTCCTGCCAAAGCTGACTCACTGACTCTTTCCAAATCCCAAAGAAATACCAAAAGAGTGAAATTAAATAAAAATCTGTCTAAGTTTTAGAAAAATCAGAAGGGTGTTACTAGGAGTCAACCAGAACAGTGAGAAATTTCTAGAATATATTGATGATGCAACATCACAGAGCTAATTTGCAACCCACAAGTTCAGACCTATGGAAGAAAACTTCAAAATACAAGTTTACCCCACAGAATTCTGCAAAACCCTTCTAATCAAAATAAGCAGAAGCTGGTGGAAGAAGTGAGCCACCATGAGTAAAGGTGGAGCCAGTAGTGTGTCTCCTAATGCTGATGCTGTTTTCTCCAGGCTTTGTATAATCAGTTTTTTACATAAAAGATTCTCCAAATGGACGTCAGATCTAGAGAATCAGGACCTAGTCACAGACAAAGGAAAACTGCACATCCTTAAAATAAACCATATTCCCATTCTCAAAGAAAGCCCACTCTCCTTCTGCCACACACAAAATCACTTAAGTCAGAGCTGATTTAATCTAAACTTGAGCTTCTTGACAAGCAAACAAGAATTCTTACTCTCTCCAGCCACCAATACTGTTCAAAGTAAAATCTTGCCTACAAATATGACCAAACAACTAAGAATCATCAAACAACCAAGAAGATGGAAAGAAAAAGTGCTGAACTCAATAGCAGAAATGACCTACAAGAAGACACAATAAAGGGCACAGAGTAAAATGCTAAAATAAATATTAAAATATTTAATATCTTCAGAGAGTTTCAGAGTTCTGCATCTATAAGAAATGAAGTACAGATGGCTACAAAACATTTAGGAAGGTGTTTAACAGTATTCAAATATTTAACATAAGAAAGAGAGAAGAAGAATGGAAGCAGTGATCACTTCAAGTCAGCATGAACTTGTTGAAGCCCCAGTTATGCCTCAATCACTCATTTCCTTTTTGAGAGGTCATCAGCTGGTAGATGGGGGAATGCTAGCGGCACAGTACATCTATCTGCGGTCTAGCAAACCATTAGATAAAATGTTTTGTGGTACGATATCATGAATACAAATTATACCCTACCAGTGATTGACAGAACAAGCAAACAGAAGTTTGTATCACATATTAAAGAAGTCTCTAATTACCTTTTCCTCTAGACTGTGAACTTCTTGAGCTAAAGAACCATTTTTCTGTATTGCATTCAGTCCATTGTCCAGGGGATATTTCACAAATGACATATTCTCAATAAATATTTATTGGGTAATAATTAGATTTAATAATAATTAACACAAAGCCTGTGTTTAAAAGTATTTATGAGATGAAAGGGGAATGGCTAGCTTCTTAGTTCATTTGGAAACACTGTAGGAGTTAAGCTGATTTCCCAGCTTAATGTTGTCAACATTGTAACATGGCTAATGAGAGTTATGGATAAATGGCTGTAGTGATGGACGGATAGTGAGAAACACAGAAGAGCTGTGGCACATTGTATTTTCCAAAGATGACCATGCTATCTCTCATCCCATAGGCTCTCTGTTTCGCTTTTCCTGTAGTGGTAAAAAGTTATTCCCTCCATATCCATGGAGCAACCCTCTCACCTTACTCCAAAAATTGCAAACAAAGAAGACCCAATCCAACATTTGGGGTAGGTGTTGGACATAAAGGTGAGTCTATTAGAAGAGAGCTTGTGTGTATGTGTGTGTGCGTGTGTGTGTGTGTGTGTGTGTGTGTGTGTGTGTGTGTGTGTGTTGCAGGGGGGTGTCTTGTACAAACTGAAATACTTTTAGTTATTATAATTTCTGTTTTCAGTAATCTTTTCAAATTAGTTTCACTGAAAGTTTCCTCAACAAAATTTCTGACTCAAGAAATATCTATTGTTGTATAAAAGTAAGTGGAATGGAAAATAATGGAATTTCAAATAATTGTAAAATATGTACAAGTATCGGTTCTTAGATGCATCTGTCACTAGAGGGAGCTCAGCACTTAATTTGTATTCAAAAGGAGTCCTGAACTCTGGCAGTGAAAACACCACAAAGGTGGTCTGCATACCATTAACACTGTGTGAAGGGGCTTCCAAATAAACCAACACCATTATTTTTCCTAGAAAATGAAAGTGATCAAAAGCATTAGCTTTCTTGCTTTTCACAGTATTTGGGACAACTACAAATGCCTCTCTCTCGTGCGGCCACTGTCAAAATAATACACTTCTTTGAATGCCTCTCTAAAATGGCTCATACCCTTTGCAGTGGTCCAAAATAGAATGGATGAATAAACACCGAACACCATTTGTGAAATGTGCTTCAGCCCAGTGTCTCTGAAGGAGAGTTTATGCAGGGAAATCAGGCCAATAACACAGGAACAAAATCTGGACCTTGTGAAATGTTCTGCCTTTCAGTCTGTATTATCAATATGTGTGAACTGCTTATAAGAACCCCTCTTGTTATGGGTGCATTTTTTAAAAACAGGGGAGAACTTATTTTTTCATCACCATTTATGGTGAAAAGCCACTGAACTTTGGACAAGCTGTTTTTAGAAAACAAAAAATTAAATAAGACTTTAGAAGACAGTAAGCAATTACGAAGTCTTGGATCTGAGGGTTTTTGAACAAAAAAATATAGTTCTAAGCCTCATCAGAATAATTGAATCATTCTTATAAGTATGAATGAAAAGGATATTAACATCACACATTTTTTCACAAGCCTAATTTCTAGTGTAGAAATAAAACATAATAAAAATAAGAGACTGAGGCATTCCTTTCTACTTCCCCAGGCAAAAGCCAGTAAATAGAGCCTTAGGTCACTCAGAACATGGTTTTGAAGCAGGGTAGGGACATGGGGCAAGCATCATGATTAACTTTTCCTGCCTATGATGAAAAATGTTGAGATATAAACAGTATAGTAAGAACAGGAGGGACCCCATTTAAAGCTAAGATTCCATTTTAAAAAGCAGAGAGTTGAGAAGTAAGATTCATAACATACTCTTTAGTAATCAGCCAACAGCCTACCTTAAGGCAGGGCAGGCCATCTTAACTGATAAGTCCCTACTGTTGGAGGGTAACTATCTTGGAGACGAACAGAATAAATAAATCCCTTGTGTTGGGTTTATTTAGCAGAATTAGCTGGAGGACTGATAATAGAGGAGAGGAGAAATGGTGTCTCTCACCAAAGATAAGCATCTTGAGACCACAAGTCAAGCCTAGCCCAACACCCATCCCCTGCCCTTGCCCCATTCTTGGAAGCCTTAAAAGACAGAATCCCCAACCTTACAGTGCACCTCCTCTTTGAGGATGCCGACACTTTCCTTTCTTTTTTTTTTTTTTTACAATTTATTTTATTTTAGTATCATTAAC
>JAQQAC010013450.1:19709059-19719924 GCA_029783875.1 Phataginus tricuspis
AGTGAAATCATTTGATACTTGTCTTTTTCAGCTTGGCTTATTTCACTTAGCATAATACCCTCTAACTCCATCCATGTTGGTGCAAATGGTAGGATTGGTTTTCTTCTTATGGCTGAATAATATTCCATTGTGTGTATGTACCACATCTTCTTTATCCATTCATCTACTGATGGTCACTTAGGTTGCTTCCATTTCTGGGCTATTGTAAATAGTGCTGTGATAAACATAGGGGTGCATATGTCTTTTTCAAACTGGGCTGCTGCATTCTTAGGGTAAATTCCTAGGAGTGGGATTCCTGGGTCAAATGGTATTTCTATTTTGAGTTTTTTGAGGAACCTCCATACTGCTTTCCACAATGGTTGAACTAATTTGCATTCCCACCAGCAGTGTAGGAGGGTTCCCTTTTCTCCACATCCTCGCCAACATTTGTTGTTGTTTGTGTTTTGGATGTTGGCCATCCTCACTGGTGTGAGGTGATATCTCATTGTGGTTTTAATCTGCATTTCTCTGATGATTAGCGATGTGGAGCATCTTTTCATGTGCCTGTTGGCCATCTGGATTTCTTCTTTAGAGAAGTGTCTATTCATGTCCTCTGCACATTTCTTAATTGGATTATTTGCTTTTTGTTTGTTAAGGTGCGAGAGTTCTTTATATATTTCGGATGTCAACCCCTTATCAGAGACGTCATTTATGAATATATTCTCCCATACTGTAGAATATTTTTTTGTTCTACTAATGATGTCCTTTGCTGTACAGAAGCTTTTCAGCTTGATATAGTCCCATTTGTTCATTTTTGCTTTTGTTTCCCTTGCCTGGGGAGATATGTTCATGAAGAAGTCGCTCATGTTTATGTCCAAGAGAATTTTGCCTATGTTTTTTTCTAAGAGTTTTATGGTTTCATGACCTACATTCAGGTCTTGAGTTTACCTTTGTGTATGGGGCTAGACAGTAGTCCAGTTTCGTTCTCTTACATGTAGCTGTCCAGTTTTTCCAACACCAGCTGCTGAAGAGGCTGTCATCTCCCCATTGTATATCCAGGGCTCCTTTATCAAATATTAATTGACTGTATATGTTTGGGTTAATGTTTGGATTTTCTATTCTGTTCCACTGGTCTGTGGGTCTGTTTTTGTGCCAGTACCAAATTGTCTTGGTTACTGTGGCTTTGTAGTAGAGCTTGAAGTCAGGGAGCGTAATTCCCCCTGTTTTATTCCTTCTTCTCAGGATTGCTTTGGCTATTCGGGGTCTTTTGTGGTTCCATATGAATTTTAGAATTATTTGTTCGAGTTCATTGAAGAAAGCTGTTGGCAGTTTGACAGGAATTGCATTGAATCTGTAGATTGCTTTAGGTAGTATAGCCATTTTGACAATATTTATTCTTCCTAGCCAAGAGCATGGGATGCATTTCCATTTGTTGGTGTCCTCCTTAATTTCTCTTAGGAGTGTCTTGTAGTTTTCAGAAGCCCACATTGTCTTTTGCCCTGTGTGAAAAAAATGCTGATATAACCATTGGACAACATTAGAGGCAGGCTTTCCTTCTAGCCAATGCACCTGGGCCAATGTGTCTGCTTCATTATTCCCTGGGGATGCCAAAGGCAAATGGCCAGTCACATGATATACAGTAACAGTATTAGTTTGACCAGAGGCCCAAAGGTCTGGCCACAACTCTTACCCCAAAGAGGCCAGTGACCAACCAACTAGTTGGCAGGGTATGTCAGTAGCCACAGGGTCAAGCCCCAAGCTGTCAGTGCAGACAACTATAGGGGAGGGCTTCTGGGTGATCATGAGCCATACTGCCCGCAACTCAGCCCATTGGCTGCTCTTCTCTTCACCATCCTCCATATTGTCTCAGTCTTAGGATGGAAAGCTACAGCCCTCCACTTCGGGGACTGCCCACGACTGGAGCCATCTGTATACCAAGCATCTTCAGGTATAGGGGCTTTTTCCTTCTGATAAGGATTCTCAGCTACCAATGGATCAAAAGCAAGTGCTTCCTGTTTTCCACTGGTATGTCACTGGCCCCAATAAGCATTGGAGTTCTCCACTTAAGGGACTAGTAGAGAGGGCGCTATGCCGCTGTATGTGCCCCATTTGGCCAGCGTAGGCTTCTGTGCAATGCCATTCTGTGGCCTTTGGGTCCAGTCTCAGAGACAGTCCACGATGGGATAGGTGGTTATTCCCTTGGTCAGAGCTTTTCTGGTGATGGGGCTCTGTCGCCAGCAAGGTGTGGTACACAGCAGCCAGTTGCTTCTCTTTCAAGGTGTACTGGATCTCTGTTCCTTTCCATAGTTGTGACCAGAATCCAATAGGTGGTGCATCCGTTCAAGCAGCTGCCAAAGGCCTCATCCACAAGCATCTTCGGTTACATGAACATCTAGCTTACAGGGCCTTGATGAGTCCATTACACTCAAGGCCTGTATGGCCTTGACTTGTCGCTTAGCAGCAATAAAAGCAGCTGCACATGTTTCATCCCAGTACCACCTGATGCCCTTCATACTAACTAGTATAAGGCCTTCAGAATTTGTGCCAAGTGTGGGATAAACACTCTCCAATAGCCCAAAAGACCCAAAAACTCTTGTAATACTCCCCTACTGATAGGGGTAGGGCAAGCCTAGACTTTGTCTATGACTGCTTCCGGGATAAGTGTATTTTTACCCAACCAGACAACCCCCAGGAACTTTACTGACAAACCCGGCTCCTGAACCTTGGTGCTGTTCACAGCCCATCTTTTCTCCTGTAGATGTTGCAGCAGTCTAGGAACTGCCTGTTCTAAATCTGCAAGAGAATCAGATGTGAGCATAATATCATCAATGTAGTGATACAGCCACACCTTTTGCAGTTTCTTCCATGTGGCCAAGTCTAGGTCTACAAGTCCATGACAAATGGTGGGGCAGTGGAAGTATCCCTGTGGCAGAACAGTGAATGTCCACTGCCTGCCTCCCATGTGAAGGCAAACTGCTTCAGACTTTCCTGTACTATTTCAATAGAGAAGAAAGCATTAGCAAGATTCACAACATAATGATACATCCATAGTTCATGACTGAGGGTGTCCATAAGGGCTGCTATAGAGGTGACAGCAGCATGCAAAGGGGGTGAGACTATATTCACTTCCCTGTATCCATGGTCATATGCCAGGAGCTGTCTGGCTTTTTCACTGGCCATACCAGGGAATTAAAAAGACTATGAATAGACCTTATGATGCCACCTTCTCCAACTCCTGTAGAGTTTCTCCAATTTCCTTATGACCCCCAGGCAACTCAAACTGCTTAGTATTTGTGACCCGTCAAGGTACAGGAAGAGCTACAGGCAGTGCTGAGCATGTCCCTCAGAACTGCATTTACCACACATACCCTTAGTCTGAACTCACCTGCAATGGTCTGTAACCCCAGGCCCTGCAGGATATCCATCCCCAAAATATATTCAGGGATGGGAGAAATGTACCCAGTATACTTCTTTGGGGGTAAATGCCCTATCTCCAACAGGATTTGGGCTTTCTTCACTCTAATTGCCTTACCCCCACAGCCATCTATCACAGCAGGGGTCCTGGAAAAATGCTCAGGGTTGCCATAAATCAGAGAACATTCAGCTCCTATGTCCACCAGTGCCAGGACATATTATATATTCATTGGAGACCAATTAATTGCTAATTCTACATGTGGCCTCTGGTCCCCACCATGTCCCCCAAGGTGTGGGGCTTGACCTCCCCAGTCAAATCACAATACCAAATCATCCTTCTATGTGGGTGAGGGCCCAGGTGAAGCCTGAGTACTTTCCCCCTAGGAATTCTTGCAGGGACACAGGCCAGACATGAGGCTTTGCCTCTGGCTTCCATGTCCTGGACCTCAGTGGGTGGAACTGTTGCTCTGCCTTTAATGGGTGCCACAGTTCTAACAAGATCCATCAAGTTTTTCTTTCACTACCCTGGCCTTTATCAGATCAACCCACATCTGGGTCCTCAAGACCTTCACAGGGCTCTTTGCACCTCTCCTTTCAGTCATAGCATGTACTTTCCTCTTCCATGCTCTTATTGTTTCAACCTTCCCCAGATCTGCTAAAGTACAAGTAACCTCAGGGAAGCCAGTCTACCCGTTTCAGAACCCAACATAACAGTGTTTCCACTCACATATCCCAGAGACACAGAAGCCGTATAGGCAGAGGTTCCAATGGCTTCTGCTGAAACCAGATGCTCATGTCCACCAGCTCATCCTAGGTATAAGGCGGGAGCATGGAGTGCTCCACAAACTGGGGAGGGGGTGGCTCCTCCCCCTGAGGAGGCTGTGGTTGTTGCTTTTTTACTTTCTTAATTACAACCACTCAGGCCTTTAACACAGGAGGAGCTGGTACCTCGGGTGGTGGCCTCAGCAAGAGTTCTGCCCTTGGCTCCACCCACTCTACCATCTCTGGGGCTGAAGGCACCACTCTTTCCTCCCCCTCCCCTACAACCTCCTGCAACACGGATTCTCCTGCAGCTTCCTCCCTCCCTGCTAATGTATCTTCCAGGTCCACAACCTGTCTTCTCAATAACTGTCTTTCTTTCTTAAGGGCATCCCATAGGTCATTGCCCACCTCTTCCAGGCAATGCCAAAGTGTGTCTCTCTCCTGCTGAAGTGTGCCTCTTTCCTCACTAACCCTTTTCACTGTCTTGAGAAAGAAACATCTCACAATCCCGGATGCTACACAGCCACTCAGGACTTCCAAGCAGTCTTCTATCTCATGGAGAGCTAATTCCACAGCTTCTGATGTCTCCACCCTTTCCCAGTTCTGGGGAAGGGCCCACCTATCTAGGAGGTACTTAACTCTAGACCAATTTCCCACTAGGGGCTCCAAGTGGAAGCCCCATGGATAGGTGGTGCCCGGGTGAAACTGCACCTTCTACTGCTGCAGCCACTGGGGCCTCCCCACTATCCATGGGGGAGGGGGGATTCTGTGTATCTCCCTGTCATCTCTAGGGGCAGCCCGCCCAAGGGTCGCACCCATTGAAGATAGATTTCAGGTTCAGAGGTACCGCCAACTACTTCCAGGTGTATCTCTAGGGATAAAATATGTTCCCAGCCTGGGGCAAATTACTTTTGAGGCCAGAATCAGTCAAAGGGAGAAATAAAGTGGGAGAAACCCATTTATTGCCTACAAGCGATTATTCACTTGTGCTCGCCAGTGTCTACCCAACCGGCTGTAAAATGGGACCCCACCTAACCTCTCTGGTCCAGATATACCCGCACTCTCCCTACCCTTGTAATCACCTATTGATGTGGAGACGGAGTACTTCTCTCCACCCCTTGGAAACACCAACTGATATGGAGATGCACTAAGGCCAGGTGAGAGATTCTGGAAATATTGCAATTTTACCCACAGTATGTGTTCATCCACTAAACTGTGAATTCTTTAAGGACAGCAAGTCATTCATTTTTGACTCTCCAGTACTTAACAGAGTTTGTTTAATTGTTTAATTAAAGAACCACGTTTTGAATTTGTGGAACAGAAATATCTAATATTTCAAACAAAGCATACATTGAAATATTTTTAGTTTTTCTCATTCCACAAAGGTCTTGCAAAAAAAAAAACCAAACAAACAAAAAAACTCCAGCTACAGTTTTCAGAAAATACAAACCTTTCTTTGTTTCTTAAAAGCTGAGCTAAAAGTAATTTTCTCACAGTTGGGGAAGGAGCATGAGGTCACCCAATTCCACCCAGGAATGGAATGCCCACTTGTTGCTTGTTCAGGGAACTGATGATGCCAGCAATCCTTTGTCTTTGGTATAATCAGACTCTGAAGTTTAGCCAGGCCTTCGGTTCGGGCTGCCAATGCTGGCAGCATCACTTGCAGATAATTGACCTCAGCGCTGCTGACTCGGAAAGTCAACTCCCTGAATCAGACAGGGTGCCTATTCAGATGAGACCAGTTTCTTAAACCTTTTTTTTTTTTATGTGCATAAGGGTGAGTCATGAAATGCTTTGAAATAAAAGGGGATTCAGGTGAAACCTGAAGCCAGTGTCATTGAACACCGAAACTAAAAATTTTAAACTATTTTGAAAAACCAAAAATTTTATTTTTCCTCTTATAAAATATTTTCTACAGGGAATGATTTGAGTTGATAAGGTATGACTTTAAGTGGCTTATGTAATAAACTGAGAGAGAACAGAGTGATTCTTGACCCCAATTATAATCCAAAACATAGTTTATTCAGCTGCAGCTTGTTCAAGGCTATTCTTTGCATTCTACAGTCAGCAGTAGAGCATTTGGGAAAAGCTTCTATTCCCATCAAAGGTAAACAAACACAGGTTAAAATGGAGAGAAATTTGGTCTGGAAGTTTGTATAATGACAATACCTATTGCAAAGAAAACTGCTCAATATAATTTTTGTTTCCACTGATGGAACTTGACAGTGTATCACAAATTTCATACCTAAAGCTCAATGTGTAGCATGTTAATTATCAAGGAGTTATAATCTCTTCTCACACATTTAAAGGCAATAACACATGTTGAATTATGGAATATAAAGAGCCTCTCTCCACCTGCTCCTAGAGTCTAGATAATGTCCTGACCCAATTTACACATGTTTTTGACTTTACAATATCTGCAAACTACAAATAGCACACATGGAATGTCCCCCATCACTTTCTCGGCAAGACCAGTTTGGAAACTAACTGGTAAGGCACCCCGGGAAGATTCAAAAGGCCAGGAAATGATTGTACTCTGTATGGAATTTCCAGAGCAAAGGTGGAATAACAAAGGAATACCAACTGATAAGACTATAAAGATAAGATATTTTTTCCAGCTGTTGAGTCAAACTGTAGTGATCCACCCAAAGGCCTGTTATTTCCTCTGGTAAATACTATCATTTTATCCACTTTACAACCTGGCAAACCAAGTTTTGGATAATTTAAATAACCTCCCCAAGATCTTCTAATCAGGGTAAGAAAACAAGCTCAGTCATAGGACTCCGTGTCCTAATACCAAACTAAGTTGAATATATTTTTCATATCTAAACGTATGTGAAAGCTATTGTTTAGCTAAGTCAGATACTGAGAGAAGCAACATTAGTGTGAATAAAACAAAAATGTTCTTAGACTTAGGAATGTGTTTGTTTACCAAAGTTTGGATATGGGTGTTGCTAATGTTCTGAAAATTCATGAAACTGTTTTGTTCCCTAAAGCCAGGATGTAGTAATCTGCTATCTTGATTTTGAAACAAACCTCATACCTCTTCTCCTTTTAAGGACTTTGGCTTGGAATTTCCAAATCACAAAATGAGGAAAATGTACTTCTGGGGATAAAAGAAGAGATTTGAAATCAGGATTGTCTGAAATACCTGGCTGCTGTTTTTGTAATATTATCACTTCTGGGTATGAACAGGAAAGCTGATAATATTAACAGAGTAGCTATTGGAACTGAGGTGATGAAAATGTCATGAGAAAGTTATAGGCAAGATTTATTTGGTACAAGTTTCTATCGTTCATGCATTCACAGGACTAGGCAGGTGATATTTCAGTGACAATATGCCTTACTATTTCTAGATCACCAAGGAGATCGAAAAATGCTTGGAACTAAAAAGGCAGTTGAACTAATTAATTTGCAATGGTGCTTTCAGAATGAAATGTTATATTCTAACAGTTATGAAAGAATTACACTTTGTGGTCAATTAAAGATCTTGGGAAAGAATGTGAGCCTCAGGTAGATACTTAGTGTGCAACTGCTGGTGGTCATTCTGGCAAACATTTGCCTATTTACGAGGTTTTAAAATGCCTGCGGCATGTGATAACCAGGAAAATCTAAATAGTTTAAATGTTTTGTACAATATAGGGTTGTGATTTTTATTCAAAAATAATAAATATGAAATAATATTAATAATAAAAGTAGTATGTACTTTTAGAAAATTAAAAAAAATTCTTTAGAAATGTAAAAATTCAACATACCTGAAAGTAAACAGCAAAATCAAGTCCAAAACCATCCACACAAATAATGATAACATTTTTTTTTTATTTTAGTGATAACATTTTGATGTATTTTCTTCCTGTCTTTTTTCCAAACATAAACTTGGGGCATTTTATTTATATATTTGAAATCCTACTGTACATTTTGCATTCTGTGTATATTTCTGATATCTTATTTAACAATTTCTCTATAGCCAGAGAGAGAGAATATTTTAATTTTTATGACTATAAATAACATTGTGTGAACATTCTTGTATACAGATTTTACTGCATTTATTGTTATTCAAGGTAGATTACTAGCAACAGAATTGTTGCCAGTAAGAAAAACAAAAGATATAGTCGGTTAATTTTATATAATATATATGTTATATATTATATATATATTTATTTACCATTGCACACAATATTTCACTGGTTCTGTGATACATACTTTTTTACATTTTAATATCTCTTAAATCAGAAGGTGACCTACAATCCACATATTAAACCTCACTCTCTGCCAGGCATCAGTCACTGACCTGGCCGTCACTGCCTGTGTGTGTGTGAACGTGATGGTTATGTCTGGTAGCAACAACTGGAGAACTGTGATCCTCCTCAGTTCAGTCAACAAGACTGTTAGGGACCATTTGAAGAAGAAATAGAGTTTGGATATTCTCCAAAAACCTTCCATTGACACCTTCTGATAATATGAAGAAATCGTATGTCTCAAATTTTACAAAATGGGTGGTAGCCCCTTGGAGCTCACTTTGAAGGACATAACATTTTACCCTTGATGGTGCCGAGGGTAAATTATGTGGGAAAACGTGGACATATGTTTACAAATAAAAAAGTGATACAGAAGAGTTCTGAATACAAAGATGTTTGCTTATATATTTCCTTTTTAAATATGCACTAGAATTATAAATAATAAAATTTAATATCTAAAGAAGTCTCAGATAACTCAGTGTGTGTAAAATAAATGTTATAAATGAAAAAATTGTGTAAAAATATGTCAGGTTTTATTTCTTTGTGATAAAACTGTATCTTAAGATCAACAACATCTTCAACAAAGCACATGTACTGCCAAATTACTTTTCAAATGTGTTATATCAGTTTACAAGTCCACAATGTATGATGATGGTGGCCAAATAGTTTTAAATTTTCTAATTATATTAAAACTCTCTTAAATATAGAATATATTAGAATACAAAGTAATATAGAATATAAAAATTCGACTAATGCACTTATCTGAAACACTGCTTAAAAGATAAATGTCCGACTTTCGGGAATATGGCGTCGTGAACGGACCAGCAGAAAAATTCCTCCCAACATTATATTTATTCACGAAAATACAGCAAATACAACTATCCCTAAAAGAGAGACCAGAATACACAGGAAAGTGCACAGCGTACAGCTACACCTAGCTCTGGCGGCCAGACACTCCGGACAGAGGACTCGGCACCCGGCGAGGCGGGACGGAAACACGATCCAGTGAGACCAGAGCGCACCTGCACCCCAGCACTCCGGTGGGAGTTCCGGCAAGGCGGGTAAGGTACGGAGCCGCGAGCGGACCGAGCGCTCCTCTCCCCCAGCGCTCCGGCGGGAGGAGAGGATTCAGAGCCGAGAGGGAGTGGAAGTCTGCGCCGGGAGCGCCGACACACGGCCTGCGGTGTAGCGGAGATAGGAGAGACAGAGGGCATAGGGTCCCAGCCCGGAACGTGCAAGTTGCCCGCGGCAGGCTCCGGGAAGGAAAAAGAAAGGAGAAAAATGGGAAGAAAAGCGCGCGCTCTACCTCAGCGGTCTTAAAGAGACAGGAGCTCAGTAGAGGGGCTGGATAGCCCCGCAAACTGAGCCCAGCACGCTGGGAGTCCTGGGGAGCTTTGGACCCCGTGGCTGGCGACTGGGAAAGACTGCCCGCCATTGAGACCCCCACGGAGATCAACAGCTTACCATTCGTTCCCAACCCAGCCAGAACTATACAGTGGTGCTGGAATAGTGGAGCAACAGCGCCACCTACAGCACTCGCGCGGAACCCACTCCCAGTGGCTTTTGTTTATATTTTTTTTATTGTTTTCTCCCCTTTCTTTTCCTTTTTTTCTTTCTCTCTCTTTCAACAGCCCCCCATTGATTATCACCCAGCCACAGCTTTAAAGGGCCGTGTGGAGCGACGTGGCCGCGGCTCTGGAATAGTGGAGCAATAGCGCCACCTACAGCATTCACACAGAAACCACCCCCGGTGGGCGTTTTGGTGTTTTTTTTTCTTTTTTTCTTTTTTTCTTTTTTTTTTTTTTTGTTGTTGTTGTTGCTGCTGTTTTCTTTTAGGTGTTCCTGCCTTTTCTTTTTCTTTCTTTTCTTTTCCTTTCTCTCTCTCTCCTTTTACTTTTTTATTATCAGTAGAAATCTCTTTTTTTTCTTTTCTCTCCTTTCTTATCTCTCCTTGCTACCAACAACCAATTCTATAGTCATGAGAAGACAGAAGAATATGATACAGACAAAGCTTCAGACAAACACCACCCCAGAGAAAGAATCTGAAGAAATGGACATGCACAGTCTTCCAGAAAAAGAATTCAGAATAAAAGTCATAGCCATGCTGACGGATCTACAGAAAAATGTGCAAGAGCTGAGGGAGGAAGTGAGGGAAGTGAGGAAAGACAATGCAGAAATGAAACAAGCCATCGAAGGGCTGAATAGCAGATTGAATCAGGTTCAAGACACGATCAAGGAATTACAAGACAGGGACCAGGAATACAAAGAAGCTGAGGCAGAGAGAGATAAAAGGATCTCTAAGAATGAAAGAATATTAAGAGAACTCTGTGACCAATCGAAGCGTAGCAATATTCGCATTATAGGAGTACCAGAGGAAGAAGAGAGAGAAAAAGGGATAGAAAGTGTCTTTGAAGAAATAATTGCCGAGAACTTCCCCACGCTGGGGAAGGAAATAGTCTCACAGTCCACGGA
>JAQQAC010013450.1:19734924-19800612 GCA_029783875.1 Phataginus tricuspis
GTCTATTCTGGAAAATGTTCCATGTGCACTTGAGAAGAATGTGTATCCTGCTGCTTTTGGGTGCAGAGTTCTGTAGATATCTGTTAGGTCCATCTGTTCTAGTGTGTTGTTCAGTGCCTCTGTGTCTTTGCTTATTCTCTGTCTGGTTGATCTGTCCTTTGGAGTGAGTGGTGTGTTGAAGTCTCCTCCAGTGAATGCATTGCTGTCTATTTCCTCCTTCAATTCTGTTAGTATTTGTTTCACATAGGCTGGCGCTCCTGTGTTGGGTGCCTATATATTTATAATGGTTATATCTTCTTGTTGGACAGACCCCTTTATCATTATGTAATGTCCGTCTTTATCTCTTGCTACTTTCTTTGTTTTGAAGTCTATTTTGTCTGATACAAGTACTGCAACACCTGCTTTTTTCTCTTTGTTGTTTGCATGAAATATCTTTTTCCATCCTGTCTGTGTACATCTTTGGGTTTGAGGTGAGTCTCTTGTAAGCAGCATATAGATGGGTCTTGCTTTTTTATCCATTCTGTTACTCTGTGTCTTTTGATTGGTGCATTCAGTCCATTTACATTTAGGGTGATTATTGATAGATATGTACTTATTGCCATTGCTGGCTTTAGATTCATGGTTACCAAAGGTTCAAGGGTTGCTTCTTTACTATCTAACAATCTAACTTAACTTTCTTGTTAAGTTATTGTGAACACCGTCTGATGTTTCTTTATCTCTCTCTTCATATTCTTCCTCCTCTTTTCTTTATATATTAGGTGTTTTATTCTTTGCCTTTAGTTAGTATTTGGATGGTCTGCTTTCTTTGCTATGATTTTATTTTCTCTGGTGACATCTTTTTAGCCTTAGGGGTGTTTCCCTCTAGAGCAGTCCGTTTAAGATATCCTGTAGTGGTGGTTTATGAGAGGCAAACTCTCTCGACTTTCGTTTGTCTGGAAATTGTTTAATCCCTCCGTCATATTTAAATGATAATCATGCTGAATACAATATTCTTGGTTCGAGGCCCTTCTGTTTCATTACGTTAAATATATCATGCCATTCTCTTCTGGCCTGTAAGTTTTCTGTTGAGATGTCTAATGATAGCTTGATGGGTTTTCCTTTGTAGGTGATCTTTTTTCTCTCTCTGGATGCCTTTAATACTCTGTCTTTATCTTTGATCTTTGCCATTTTAATTATTATGTGTCTTGGTGTTGTCTTTCTTGGGTCCCTTGTGTTGGGAGATCGGTGGGCTTCCAATGACTGTGAGACTATTTCCTTCCCCAGTGTGGGAAAGTTTTCAGCAATTATTTCTTCAAAGACACTTTCTACCCCCTTTCTCTCTCTTCTTCCTCTGGTACTCCTATAATGTGAATATTGTTCTGTTTGGATTGGTCACACAATTCTCTTAACGTTCTTTCATTCCTAGAGATCCTTTTATCTCTCTCTGCCTCAGCTTCTCTGTATTGCTGTTCTCTGATTTCTATTCCATTAACAGTCTCTTGCATCTCATCCAGTCTGCTGTTAAGCCTGTCAATGGCTTGTCTGATTTCTGCATTGTCTTTCCTCACTTCCCTCACTTCCTCCCTCAGCTCTTGCACACATTTCTCTGTAGATCCATCAGCATGGCTATGACTTTTATTCTGAATTCTTTTTCAGGAAGACTGTGCATGTCCATCCCTTCATGTTCCCTCTCTGGGGTTGTGTGGGCCTGGAACTTTGTCTGTACCATATTCCTCTGTCTTTTCTTGGCTATAGAAGTGGCTGCTGGTAGTTGCCACATGTGTCAGCTGGGCTCTTTATGACTTTAAAAAGGAAGAAAAAAAAATGAAAAAAGAAAGAGAAGAAAAAACAAAAAACAAACAAAAAAATGCCCACCAGGAGTGGATTCTGTGGGGATTGTGTAGGTGGCGCTGTTGCTCTACTATTCCAGAGCCATGGCCGTGCCACTCCGCAAGGCCCTTTATAACTCTGGCCGTGGTGGGAAAGAATGGGAAGCTGTTGATCTCTGTGGGAAGTCTAATTGCAGCCACCCTTTCCCAGTTGCCAGCAGGGGGTCCGAAACTCCCTCCCCAGGACTCCCAGCCTGCTGGGCTGAGTGTGCCGGGGTGTTCCGGTCCTCCGCTGGGCTCCTGTCTCTTTAAGACCGCTGAAAAAACCGCGCGCTTTTCTTTTCTTTTTTTGTTTTTCCTTCCCGGAGCCGGCTGCAAGCACCCTGGCGCGTTCCCGCTCAGACCCTGCACCCTCTGTCTCTCCAATCTTCACTACACCATGCGATGTATGTCAGAGCTCCCTGTGCAGATCACCGGGGGTGGTTATTTTGTGGGCCTGTACTTCCACTCCTTCCTGGCTCTGAATCCTCTCCTCCCACCAGTGCGCTGCGGTGGGGGAGTGCTTGCGTCCCGCCGGGTCACGGCTCTGTATCTTACCCACCTTGCAGGGTGCCGAGGCCTCTCAGGTGTAGCTGCACACTGTGCGCTTTCCTGTGTATTCTGGTCTCTCTTTTAGGAATAGTTGTATTTACTGTATTTTCATAGATAAATATAGTGTTGGGAGGAGATTTCTGCCACCCTGCTCACGTCATCATCTTCCCAGAAGTCTGGTACTGCTTAGATTTTATACTTGGTTTGCTTCTTAATTTCAAGTTGGCCTTTTACCCAGTTTCTAATCAACCATTCAAGCTTGAGTTCGCATTCGGGGATGAGGAATATTATAAACATCTATTTCCTTCTCCTAACCAATTCATATTACTTTTGTAGGTTTTTAAACAAAAAATGTGATTTTAAGTCAAAAAAAGTGACCTAGGAAGATTTGACTATTTTAAAGGAATCATTTGGCAGATCTCAATCTTCACCTGAGCTCTTCCCCAAGAGATCTTTATAATGGCTTATTTCCCTCTTTTCAGAAGAAAAGCATATCTCAGTCATCACAAATTTTACTATAATGTTCCAGGTATAAACATCTCCAGCGTAGAAAACAAAAGGAAAATTTGAAGTATTGAAATTGGTGTTGAGAAAGTGAATTAGTCTAATGACTGGGTAACAATCACTTTTGTAACTGAGGTGTTTTCCAGTTGTTTGTTTTCATTAAATTTAAAGGAAGACCTAATCCAATATCTCAGCTGATATAAATTGAAGTAACTTTTAATAATTGATCTATTTTAACAGTAGATTATTGTGGGATTTTTGTGTGCATTACTTGGAAGAACTCCAAAATGACATTGCTACAATTTGTATCAACTCTATGTAAACACAGTTTCTCAGCACTAAAAATGGAGATATTTTAAATATAGGAATATTTTTAAATATTTAAATCTAAAATATCTAAAAATAAGAATAGAATTGATGAGGCAAGAACCCTGTCTCATTCTAGCAGCTAGAAATATTCATCAATGCAAGGAAATGCTGATTTGAAAAAAAATCCATCTCCTTAAGATGTGCAAATCCAATAAGATTTTTGGAAATTTTGGAAAATTCCTTTCATTTTTATAACTGCATACATTTTAAGTAATATATTTATTTTATGTACTAATTATGATGCTATCGAAAACTCAACTGAGAAAACAATTGCAAAAGTCATAGCTTTAGGATTACAGAAAATAACATTTTAAAATTCACTTTATATGACTATTAGGGTTGCAGAGAAGTATGATAAGGTGATCAAGACTTTTAATCTTTAACATTACATTAAGAAAAAAGTATATAGGAGTGGAATTGCAATCCAGATTTAAAGAGAAAAAGGAATTATATAATATTTAAGACTGTTAAAGGGGAACTTGTTCATCTGTATTAAAAAAAGTGTTCCATTAATATGGAAATTTGCAAACATGCCCCCAAATAGAATGATAATGAGCCCCCATCACCAACTTCAACAATTACTAATATTTTGAAAATCTTACTTTATTTGTCCCCCCGACCCCGCACACACACACTTCTTTTTTTTGCTAGGGTTTTTAAAGCAAATCTCAGATACCATATCATTTCATAGTAAATCATATATTTGTAAAGTAGGTGATGACAGTTATCAAATAGAATTAGAGACATTGTAAAAGAACAGTATAACAGCTCAATTTTTAAGTGTCAATATTTATAATATACCAAAAATTGTATTTTTTAAAGACATTTCAATGTCTCTGAAATTGGGATAAAAAAGATAAGTTTGACGTTTATTTCCTTACCCTTTTAAATGATTTTGCTTTAAAAATCAATATTTCAAATTTTATTTTATTTTGGTTATAGTATGGATTATAACTAGAGAAAAATATATTTTTCAACTTAAGATGTCTTGTGGGTGGGATCATTATAAGTCTATCATCTCTTCAAATCCAAAATGCAAAAATTCTGAAGAATAAGTGCTTTTTTCATAATTTTGGTGTAAATTCATTAGGCAGAAAAATTTGCCTCAAGTAATGTGGGATTATTTATGTTCCTTATTTATTTCACTTATATATTTTGTTGCAAAAATATTAATATATTTGATTATAGGGTGCTTCCTCAAACCCTGTTGAGATTATTATGTGCAGAATAGAAAAGCATGTATTTTAAAAACGTCTGAAACACATATGAAGCCAAGAGCCTCACAAAAGGTGTTGCAGACCTGTATTAATAGATTTTATTTGATTTAGCTACAGAAAATTACATTCTGTGCTTTGAATAAATTTATTGCTTTATTTACTTTGCAGTTAGTGGTCTTCAATCTGTTGAACTAATAAAATGGAATACAGTACAAAATAAATAAGCACAACATATTCATATGGCTGAGGACCACAGAAGCAGAGAGAACTATGCTTATAATTAAAAATACCAGGATCTTTTAAAAGAACTCAGCTAACACATGACAAGCTTTTTTCTTCAGAATTAAACTTGTTTTCTCCAAAATAGAATCAAATGCTAAAAGCTTGCATATATTGTTAGAGCCATTTTATGTCTGGAAAAAACAACTGATTGATGGAATAACTGAAAAAACTCCACAATGGATATTTTAATCATTGGGGTTGCTTCCCAAATTCTGCCTGATTTCATATTACTTACACACCCACCCTCCAGAGCCCCTCCCCCAAATAGAGTAAGTGGAAGTTTATAGCTAAAGTAAACAATGAAACTTATTTTTTCTTTTAGCAAAAAAATGGACCAGATCTACAGGGATTTTACAAAATAGAAACTGTATGTATTCCTCACATTTTCACTGTTGCAAATGTTCTATTTATACAATCTGAAAAAAAGGCTCAACTGTTCAGTGTAATCTCTTAACAGCTCACAAGAACCAAAACCATAGTAAATGTCAAAAGTACAGCAGTATCTTACTACACTGATGGACAGTGACTGCAATGGAGTATGGAGGGGACTTGATAATATGGGTGAATGTAGTAACCGCAATGTTTTTCATGAGAAACCTTCGTAAGAGTGTATATCAATGGTACTTTAATAAAAGTAAATAAATAAAAGTACAGCAGTAAGCAAGTGAATAATAGAATCATTTAAAATGTAACAATTAGTAGAGAGCTAAAAATAACAAAAATGAAAGTGTAATTTTTTAAACCAGAATTTCAGGTTATGCTTCTTCTCCCACATTTGAAAATCAACCCTAGGCTTTAATAATTACATAAATGATGGAGTTGTATTCACTAAGGTACCTAAAAATTGGATAACCTCATCATCAGAATGTTAATTGAAAGTTTTGAATTCTAAGACGGATGAAAATGCAAATCCAGAAGGTTTTATATTTTCCTTTGGCTGACAGGAGGTCAGACTGTCATTACAACTAGTTTACTCTCTTGGAACTTTCACAACTGAAAAGGCATAGGGCTAGGAAGAAGGGAAGATCTTTTCCCCCTCTTTTTTCTCTAGCCTAAAATTCTTCTTACACATATATTCTTTCATTTTTATTTATTCTGAGTGTCATGCTAATTGCTAAACAATTTTGAAGTGATTTTTCTGAGTCACATGCTCACTGCTGTGATTCTGCTTTTTACTGGGGAGTTAACCAGTCAGGGAGCAGGGGAGGTGAAATTCACACTGCCTCTTGCTCTAGTTCACCGCGTACTGGGCGCCTCCCTTATCCTTGGAACTGAACCATCTCTCCTCATCATTTGGCCCTGACCTGTGGCAGAGCAAAGGCAGGGTGCGCAGCGGTCAGGCGTGCCAGGGCAGATGCTGTAGCAGCACTTCTTTAAAAAGAACCGACAGAGGGAGAGCAATAGAACAAGACTAAACCAACCAGCAAAGGTGGCTGAGCCTCAGAAGGTTGGAATTGTGGCCTCACCATTTCTGAGCTGTGTGATCTTGGGGAGGTGACTTAACCTCCCTGTGCTGCCCTTGGGAATTTTCACAGGGCTGTGGTGGGGATTGAATGTGTTAATCTATGTAAAACACTCTGGAACAAGTCAGGCTCTATGTTTGCTTTATTCACGTCCCTTATGATAAAATTTTCTAATCTTCTAATTTGTTTTCAAGTGAAAGGGAAAGTCAACATTTTTGCTTCTAGTTAATACCTGCTTATCTAACCATTAAGCCAAAAGCCAATAATACCCTAAAGTAGGGGAATAACCTGGGAGGAGCAGCTGTCCTAGGAAGGCACTAAATGTTATCACTCACCAGGGATAACCTGTCAGAGGTCCAAAAGCTACCTGCCCTCAGAATGCAAATAAGCAGCCTGGTTACTTCAGGCTGCCCTTCCATTCCCCTAAGCAGTCATCCACCTGCCCTTTTAAAACTCTTTTTTACATTCTTCCCTACTACCTGGATTTAACGCAAGAATTAGAACCTCTTCTGCCTCATGTATGCCCAATGACTGATATGCATAAATTATGTATTATAATGTAATTACAAATAAAATACATTTTACAATGAAAACAATGTCTTTGGTCTTGTTATGTGGTTTACATGGGTTAATGTGTCTAGCACTCTTAGAAGTACTTTGTGAGTATTCTATGTTAATTATTATGTGACCCTTCCCTTATTCTCATCCACTGACCCCTTAGAATCATGCCAGTCCCACACTCTGCTTCTTTGCTTACAACCACTTTAATCGAATTAATGCTGGATCAAGGGGCAGCAGCATCCAAAGATGCGGTTCCACTGGTCTCACTGACAAAGTGTCCCAAGTTTCATTAAAAGTTCACCCAAGGAGAAATCTTGGGGAGAATCTTAGCTCTTCAGTCGCAGGGCCTGCGTGTGGGACATCTGAGTTCTTTGCAAGTGGCTACAGTTTTGGTGTAAACCCTGTCTTTGTCCTAATGTCTGCCATTAGAGATTGCCTCCTCCAATATCTATGAGGAAGGAGGAGGATGTGCTAAGGGCTTTGGGAAAGGAGGGTTTTGAGCCTCTTCCTCGGTCCCCCTTCCCATCCCAGCCAGCCTGTGTGCTTTCATTACTAACCACACTTCTCAGTTTTCATTTGGATTATTTTATTTCTGACCTAGCTGAGCTAGCCATTAAGCTCTGTTTCATGTATGCAGTTATGAGGTTAGTTTTCCCAAAAACATAAGGGAAATATGGTTCTTAAGGTTTTTCCTTTTCAACTTTTTCCAGCTGGTGTTTCTGTGTCTACATTTTCAGATCAAATTAGTTTTTCTTAAAACATCCTCTGCAGAAAGTACCACACTGCATCCTCAAGTTCTTTTATTCATTTCAAGATCGTTTGTTTCCAGATAAAGAACTTGTTTTTCTGGTAAGAGATTACTTAACTTAAATGAACTTCCCTTTTAAAGCAGTGACCAGACTGATTTCTATTATAATCTGTGAATGTGTGACATTTATTAGAACACAGTGTGGTTTGCTTTCCCCTCTTTCTTTGGAAGAATTCCTCATCAGACCATGGCTATATTTGGAGAGGAAGAAAACTGTGATAGAGATAGGGCCATGATGACCCAGCTTTCGGCAGACAACTGGACTTTCATATAAAAAGACCTCAACTCTGAGCCAACCCAAACTTACACTGCATTTGGAGAACAAGAACACACACACACAAGAGAGTTCAGAATGGGATTTAATAGCCTTGCATGCTTAAATAAGTCCTATGTTCTATTCCTAAATGTTCAACAGAAAGGAATACAGTGAAATATGTTAAGACATTAAATATAGGGAATACTCTTAGGAAACTATAAAGTAGTATTTCAAAAACTATTTAATGAAAGCAGGATTTTAAAAAGTATGTATTTTGTGTATGTATATTATTATGTACTTATATGGGTACATGCATGTATATTATATTGTAGAAGGAACTCAATCTAGTCTGAAAAATATTACCAGTGGTTATGTTTAGTGGTATGATTCATTTTCTTTTCAAAAAAATGTATAGTTTTTATTAACTCTCTATAATGACTAGGTATTACTTCTAAAGTAGAAATACAAAATTTTTTGTAAAGGCAGAGGAGTATTAGCTTAAACATGTTTCCAATTTATTAAATTTAAGGGTTTTAAAACATTTTAGATATTTGATAATCCCCAAAACCTTTATTCCTAATAATATTAATTGTTTTAAATTATAAAACTGTATGCATGAAATATCCCATTTCCCCCCTGAATATTTGTCCATGTCTTTGGGTATAATAAAAATATGCACATTTAGAAATTTATTCATTTCATAAATAATATTCATTTAGCTTATGTTTTTATTTGCTCCTTGATTCCTGATTTACTCAGCTGTAGCAGTTGATCAGCATAAGAACTTAATGAAAAATATCAGTGGCCCTGGAAGTCTTTGTTTCCAAGCATTCCAGAATGTGAGCTCGGTGTCTACAACTTAAATCATGCTTTCAGAAAGATCAACTTCAGTTCAGTGTTCCTAAAAATGACTAATGCTGAATCCTACGTGCTATTCACTGATACTGTTTTGAAGAAGGTGGTAGAAATTAGATGAACAGCTTTCACAATTAGAATACTTAAAATATCTCACTACCTTTTATTTTACATGTTGTCCCTGCTTCCTGTGGTAATGACAATAGAACACTGCTGAGACCAGAAAAAGCATACAGTGAGTTGACGATCCTGAAGTTACAGAGGCTTAGATTTGGAAAGAACATTAGAGAAACAGATAGTTGAAGTTCTGTCCAGTAGATTCCTTTCCACAACCAGCTCCGGGCTGGAGTCAGGCAGCATGTTGAATGCTGATCAGTGCTAATTCCTACAGCTATTTTCATTTCTATTACTGCTGCTTCTGCTACAGCTGTTAGTATTGTTAATTTTATTACATTTGCATAGACTTTTCACATATATTATCCCATTTAACCTTTGCAAAAATCCTTTGATGTAGAGAGATCAAAAATCATTTTAGGTAAGTTGTCTAGGATCACATAGTGAGCAAAATGCCAGCCCACAACTGAACTATCATCTTCAGCCTCTTATTTCTACATCTTTCTGCTCTTTGTTAGAAAGTTTTCTTCTGCTAAATCAAAATCTGCTTCCTTGCGATTCTCCCCTACATTAATGCAAATCACTCTCCCCACCACCAAGAACTCCATTACTGTTTCAGTTCCAAATCCTTTGACTTTGATATAGACTTTTAAAGGAAAGTAATTAACCAAATTCTTTATGAGGTTAAAAAGAAAGCAGCAAGATACTATAATGTATCTTCTTGGACTGGGTTCAGCTACTAGGAGAGAAATCCAAAATAATCCTGGCTTACTTATTCTTTTACATGAAATATGGGTATAATAATCAAGGGTTGGTAGCATGGCTTCATAAACTAATGCTCTATATTGTACCAGGAATACTAAGAGAATTTGTTGAATAGATCTTTACATAAAGAATATCAGATAAAGAATTCGTACTTAGAATCTAAGTAAGCACATTAAAAGATGCTTAAAAGTATTAATCATTCATTGGAAGCAAATTAGAACCAAAATGAGATGCTACTTCATGCCACAAGAACATCTAAAATAAAAATACTGAGAACACCACGTTGTCATAAGTACTGAGCAACTGAGTCTGTGTGCTTTCATTACTAACCACACTTCTCAGTTTTCATTTGGATTATTTTATTTCTGACCTAGCTGAGCTAGCCTGTTTCATGTATGCAGTTATGAGGTTAGTTTTCCCAAAAACATAAGGGAAATATGGTTCTTAAGTTTTTTCCTTTTCAACTTTTTCCAGCTGGTGTTTCTGTGTCTACATTTTCAGATCAAATTAGTTTACAGATCAAATTACTGTACAGGTAGGCTAGGAAGTCAAAGAGAGGGAAGAGGACAGGGGCATCCATTAGAATTTTCTAGAGCGTGTGATTTAAACATGTAGGTTAGGTGAGACACATGAGCATGCTTCTGTGTGTTTATGTTAGGTGTACAGTTTCACTTTCAACGTTCAGGTTAACATATTATTAAAGTCAGAGAAGTAGTGACTATATTGACACTACCAGAAATATGATACTTTTTTAGGTAATCAAAAGACTGTACAGGGAAAAAGGACATAATATTTTCTTTCATCAATAGAGTAAATGAAGTTTTAACTCTATTTTACTCCAGGCCTGCGCTCTAAAATACACTTTTATAAGATGAAGCCAAGAAGTTTAACACATCAATGAATTACACAGGGTTTACAGACCACTCCTCAGTGTAGGAAAGTAAAAAGCCTTCTTGAACAAAAGCCCATCAGGATGGGTTGGTGATAGGAGGAACTCAGATGGAAATACAAAGGAGGATGAAAAGCTAGAGTATGGTCACTAGGGAAAAGTCGGAACCAAAGAGCAGAATAGGTAGGGGAGGCAGTTACCAGAATATAATAAAATCAAGTTCCATTACTGGAAGCTTACTGCCAAATGCTGCCTTTGAACCAAGTTTCTCCTCAGCAGTCCTGAGCACTCTGTCTGGGCCTGTAGAGTCTTTAAAAGTAACCAGATGATCTCGTTGGAAAGAAGGAATGTATGTCTAAAGGAATGAACAACAAATAGAAGACTGAAGAGTAGGTGTAACACAATGAACCAGCTCTGATGGCTTATAACCTCTTCTCTAACGGATCATGACCCACTGACACGTTTAATTTGTGGCTGTGGCATGTATGTCTAAATTCAGCATATGTGTGCCCTCTGTCTGACGTGTTTGGTTCATCCACCTTTTGCTCGAATTCCATAACCAAGCTTCCATCATAAGCCCGAAACCCTAGCGCCCATTTTGACTTAATTCAGATTAAAAAACAGGCAGGCCTGCTTCACTTTGTGTGTCAATTTCATTTTCTGTTACTTTACTTGGTACTTTAGTCTATTCAGAACTTTCTTGCCTTTTGCTAGTTCTACTCACATAGAATAGAATCCTGACTCTAGGTAATGAGTAATTAGATGTAAATCCGACTGCCAAAGTAGTTTTACCAGCTAAAATTAGATGCCAAATAATAATAACATACTATTAAATATTGTGCATATCAGTAGTGAATTCACATTCAAAGTACTGGTTTGATCCTTTTGAAAGAAATAAAATAATTACTTTTTACTTTACCCTAGGAATGATAAACATTCAGAAACCACATAGTATTAGACAAAATTCAGTCAACTATTTCAAGGAAGGAAAAGGAAAATTTTTTTACTTTTCACCTTTTAGTCTATGATTCAAATAAATGTAGTTATAGTGATAAGAAAATAACTAATAAATCCAATTGGAACTCACAAGGAGCAGTGAAACAATGGAAGATTAGGAAGACTTACATATATTAAAGAAAGGAGTACACTTTAGGTTGACATATCAAAACCAGTTTCCTCCCAACATGCAAATGATCAAAATACAGCAATGGAAGTTTTGGATGTCCTGTCAACCTACAGATTGACAGTAAAACCTCCAGACTGTAGAAAAGGAATGGAAAATGTAGGGTAGTGATTAGTGAGCAGGAGCAGAAGCCAAAGCAGCTTATACCTCAGGATGACTGTAGGGTTACCACATTCATACCACAAACATGGTTGGCTAAGGATAGGCTCACTGTCCTAAGTAATAACACCCCCTTGCAATTTTCCAAGTGTCCTGATTTCAAGGATAAATTGTAAGCTCTTGCTAGCTAACGGACATGTTGAAACCGGGTATTATGCTCGAGTGTGGGGGGCTTGCATTCTGATAACCACAAAGGAAGAATGTCCTGGCCAAGAAACCTGACTCTAACTGTCCTGCATACGACCAGGGATCATAAGGAGCAGACCTTTACACAAAGTAGAAAAAACAGCCACTGACCCTGCCTAGTGAACCACAAGGAAGCATGGGTGAAAAGAAATCACCTAGCCTGTGGGTAGCTGTGGAGTCCAAATTTGTTCCATCTGTTTGCCTCAAATGCTCCTAAACTGAGGTAGTCATTAAAACGGGTCTAGATATGATGAAACCCATCCAGTCTAGGAACAGGCAAATGTGGAACTGAGCTGTGGTTAAGATTTTACATCCTGAGTACACAGCATAAACTCCCAAATCAGCCCCTGGTGGAGATGGATTTGCAGCTAGAGATTATAATCTATTTGAGGAAATGAATCACTGTGGAAAGTATTAGCAGACACAACAAATAGAAGAATTTGCACACCAAGGACTAGAAGAAAAGGATACAATCTAGTCTGAAAAATACTTTGACATAAATGTTTATAAGGAAGAAATATAAATCACATTGAAAGAAAAAGACAGAAATTTAAGTAACAGCAAGACAGATTTGTAAAAGAGCCAAACAGAATCTTTCTGCAAATAAAATATATATTCATAAGAAAAAAAATACTGAGTGGATGCATTTCAAATCTCTTATTTAATTAGTTTGTCTGAAGCATTGATATTTTTTGTTAGTTAACTCTGGAAATTAACTCTTGCATATGTATTATTTTTAAATAGGAAAGAAAGTTAGTATTTTCTCCTTGGAATTGCATATGGAAGCTAGATATGTTTTACATGCTTTTGTGGAAGCTGATTGCAAATTCTAGTTCTGAGGTCTGGAAGCCACACTAAATTTCTAATGACTTAGCACAAGTTTTCACTGATTTCTGTTATGGTTCATAAATTAACATAAAAGTGTACACAAATAAGCAGTTCCTTGGCAATCCCCACAAAAGAACAACCCTACCAAACATTCTAGTTACAACAATGTACCAGAATTAGAAAGTCAATCAAATGATTACTTTAACTATGTCATGACTGGTATATACTTTAAAATAAAATCGAACAAATAATTATATATTCACATTTATGATTAAAGCTATTGTTTGTGGGATTTATAATAGTCTGTTTGAATGCTGAGAACAAGGACAAACATAGTTATTTTAGTAATACTATATATCTGATAATACTACTGTTACATATAATGCAAGTTATCTGTTTTATTTTAAAATGATTTTATAATTTTACATGCCTTAAAAGGCCAAGCTAACTCTTTTTTTTACCATTAAAAAATACCAGGAATAAGTTAAAAGATAGTGGAAATTCAAATTTTCATTTCAAGTAATCTGATCTGTGATGTATTTGACATTATAATTTTTTCTTCCAAACCTATAGGAAGCAAATTCAATAAGCAGTGATTGCTCAAAAGGAGGGAGAATCTTCAAATACGGCTATTAATTGTTAAGTACTCTCCAGACTCTGACATCCATGTCGAGAAGCAATTTAACAATGAGTATACACAATGAACTGCTCTACCATGAAACCCTTTTATTAACTGGGGAGGCCAAATAGTCTTTTAAAGGTATAAGAATAAAGTTAGGGAACTAGAGCAAATAGTTCTAAAATTCATATGGAACAATAAAGGACCCCAAATAGCCAAAGCTATCCTGAGAAGGAAGAATAAAGCAGGGGGAATTACACTCCCTGACTTCAAGCTCTACTACAAAGCCACAGTAATCAAGACAATTTGGTACTGGCACAAGAACAGACCCACAGACCAGTGGAACAGAATAGAGAGCCCAGATATAAACCCAAGCACATATGGTCAATTAATATACAATAAAGGAGCCATGGATATACAATGGGGAGATGACACCCTCTTCAACACCTGGTGTTGGCAAAACTGGAGAGCTACATGTAAGAGAATGAAACTGGATTACTGTCTAACCCCATACAGAAAAGTAAACTCAAAATGGATCAAAGACCTGAATGTAAGTCATGAAACTCTTAGAAAAAAAACAGGCAAAAATCTCTTGGACATAAACATGAGCAACTTCTTTATGAACATATCTCTCCAGGCAAGGAAAACAAAAGCAAAAATGAACAAGTGGGACTATATCAAACTACAAAGCTTCTGTACAGCAAAGGACACCATCAGTAGAACAAAAAGACATCCTACAGTATAGGAGAATATATTCATAAATGACATATCTGATAAGGGGTTGACATCCAAATTATATAAAGAGCTCACACACCTCAACAAACAAAAAGCAAATAAGCCAATTAAAAAATGGGCAGAGGAGCTGAACAGACACTTCTCCAAAGAAGAAATTCAGATGGCCAACAGGCACATGAAAACATGCTCCACATTGCTAATCATCACAGAAATGCAAATTAAAACTACAATGAGATATCACCTCATACCAGTTAGGATGGCTAACATCCAAAAGACAAACAACAAATGTTGGTGAGGATGTGGAGAAAGGGGAACCCTCCTACACTGCTGGTGGAAATGTAAACTTGTTCAACCATTGTGGAAAGCAGTATGTAGGTTCCTCAAAAAACTCAAAATAGAAATACCATTTGACCCAGGAATTCCACTCCTAGGAATTTACTCTAAGAATGCAGCAGCCCAGTTTGAAAAAGACATATGCACCCCTATGTTTATCGCAGCACTATTTACAACAGCCACGAAATGGAAGCAACCTAAGTGTCCATCAGTAGATGAATTGATAAAGAAGATGTGGTACATATACACAATGGAATATTATTCAGCCATAAGAAGAAAACAAATCCTACCATTTGCAACAACATGTATGGAGCTAGAGGGTATTATGCTCAGTGAAATAAGCCAAGCCGAAAAAGACAAGTATCAAGTGATTTCACTCATATGTGGAGTATAAGAACAAAGGAAAAACTGAAGGAACAAACCAGCAGCAGACTCACAGAACCCAAGAATGGACTAACAGTTACCAAAGGGAAAGGGACTGGGGAGGATGGGTGGGAAGGGAGGGATAAGGTGGGGAAAAGGACATTACGATTAGCACACATAATGCAGCGGCGGGGAACATGGGACAGGCAGCATTCATAGAGAAGACAAGTAATGATTCTATAGCATCTTACTACACTGATGGACAGTGACTGTAGTGGGGTATGTGGGGGGGACTTGATAATTGGAGGTCTAGTAACCATAATGTTGTTCAAGTGATTGTACATTAACGATATCAAAATAAAAAATATATACATATATAGTGGGAAGAAAACTACTAAAAAAAAAAAAAGAATAAAGTTAGGAACAAAATCACAAAACTACATTTTAAAGTGAAAAAATAATCTCTATGTCCTTATGAGACCATCTCATTTAATGGCATAAATTGAAATTCTGAAGCTTCTGGAGGGAAATGTAGGAAATGGGTTCCTTTCCAAAAATAACTTTGCCAGGCAGGTATCTTAGAATTTTCTCTCATTTAATGGGCAAACATTGAAGAACCTGATTAGATAGAAAGGACTTCTATAATTACATTCGTCCCAAGCCTTTCTTTGGATAAAATGGATTAAAGGAAGGTAAATACACTTAGCAGGATGCTGATAGATAGGTTTATGCCAACAAAGTATCAATATTTAAGTCAAACTTAACTCTAAAAAAACCTAAAACCATCAATTTTTTTCCAGCCAATATTCTTGACAACTTTGCTAATAAGGCTTAGCTACTATCATCATCCAAATGAAATCTCACCCTGGCACTAAATTGACGATTGGAACAAACTACTCTATCAATGTAAGTAAAGAAATTCAGTTAATTAAATTATCCCCACATTTAATACTATTCTGAGATATTAAAAAGCCTAATTCTATGAAAGAAATTAAATTTTTACTGTTTCCTTAAGAACTTGAGAGACTGAATATGCAGACAGACCATGGTCAGACCATACACAACAGAAGCTTGACCCACAACCTGTAGCACCCTGCCCAGAAAACCAACCCTTTACCTACAATAAACAGCCAAGGAAGCCAGCTTGCTGTGTCAGACCTGCAGACAACCATATTGCTATCTCCAGTGACAATCCAGGAAGCCAAACAACTTCTATAAAAATCAGCCCCAAATGTCCAGGGTTTGATAACTAATTGACAGGTCCCTACTTCTTAGTACTTAAGTAGCAGAGGAAGATGAATATGTATCCCTAACCACCCCCATGGGGTGCCTTAATTCTAGCTAGCCCACCTGTACCTTCCCCTTCCCACAGCCTCCCATCAGGGCATACCTGAAGACTTTACTTTTTTTCCACTAAAAGGTTTCCCATTTTGAGTTTCTGCCAAAATGCAAGTGACAGTGGCCAGCCCCATTTCTGCAGCAAGTTCACAATATATAGTTTTTACTTTCTCATCCAGTCAGTCTTCATTTATTTTCACAAATCCATGCACAGAAAGTATTGCTAAGATTAATATTTCATGCAGTTAATAGCCAACTATTATTGAGCCTTTACCATGAACCATACACTGTATTAAATGTTTTTACATGGATTATCTAGTTAAATTTCATGGTAAATATAATGACTTATGAAATTGGTACTATTACTATATTCATTTTAAAAAAGAGGGAAGTGAGGCTGAGAAATGTTGGATAACTTGTTCAACACACAGATATGAGGAATTAAACAAGGATTAAAATAATGACTGTGATTCCAAAGAGCATAACTCTTAACCACTATACCAAATTCAATTTGAAATACGGAGATAGAGGCATGTTTTAACTGCTTTCATAAGAAAATAGAAAACAAAATGAACATCATGTTTCAATCTCACAACTGGTAATAAAAGATTGTATGATAGTAGAGGAAGAGAACTTAAAATTCATTTTACAACCATCTCTTTCTTCTATAGGTTACATAAGTGAGGCTCAGAGAGGGGAGGTAACTTACCCAATATTACATATCTACTTAACAGACAAGGCAAGAATAAAGCCCAGATCTATCTTCCGACTCCCAGCCCAGATATCCAGTGTAAGGGCCATGGGCAGGCTGCCCTAAAATGTGCCACTCTGGCATATTGATGACTTTAAATTAAAGCAACTGGAGAAACAGCTGGAACTAGGATACTCTGACCCTCCTCTGTCCCCACTGAAACCAGGAAATAAATCTCCCATCCCTGCCTACAACTGGAGGGTACAGAGACACCCTTATCATCAGAGACAGGGACTTCAGAGCCAAGGAAGCTACATAAACAAATATTGTTACTTCTTTACTAATTTACTACCCCAGCTCAAATGCTGTTTAGAATTCCTTACTAATTGGAGCTCCCAAACCTAAATTTTCTTTGTCCTGTCAATTCCTCAGAGATTTATTGTCTCTGTCTAAAATACATAAAAGAATTTATAGAAAAGAATTTTTTTATAAAAAATATAAAAGAACTTAGAAATGCCTGCCTTGGTCATTTCTTTAGGTCTTAATTTCATCATTGGGCCTCTGTGTGTGTGCAATAAACCTTTGGGTTTTTTCTCCTTTCAATCTGACTCATGTCAATTTAATTCCTAGACCAGCTAGAAGTACCCTGAAAGATGGAAGAAAATTCTTTCCCCATACCAGCATGCTTCACAGGGAGACAGACAATTTGCCTGAGGAGATTTGTAATTCCACAAAGACTTTATATAATCTTGCAGTGCTAGCACATTCCAAATGTATATTATACAACATGACTAAACACGTATCTTTTGTGGAGATAATGAGCTAAATGTTATTTAAGAGGCCACTGAAGTTCAACAAACATATATTGAGTGCTAACTATGTAATAGCCACTGTTCTAGACACTTAAGTTTCATTAGTGAATAAAAGGGAAAATTCCCTATCTTAATGGTTTACATTCTAGTGGGAAGAAACAAATACTACACAGTAGATACATTAAGTAGGCAAATCATATAATATGTTAGAAGATAACATGTGCTATGATAAAAATAAAAGTAGAGCAAGGTGAAATTGGAAATACCAATTAAGGACACGCAGGGCAGATTACAAATTTTAAGCAAGATTCTGGTCAGCTCACTGAGAAGGTGATATTTGAGTAGACTCTGAGGAGGTGAAGGAGTTAGCCATGTAAATATGGTGGGGAAAGTGTTCCTGGTGGAGGGAAAAGCCAACACAAAATCCTGAGGAAAGACTGCCTGTTACATTTCATTTGGAGGGAACAGCATAGGGACCACCAAGAAAAAGGGTAAGATTAGAACTATAAACTGGTGTTATATGTAGGGGAGCTTTTGATCATTGAACTAACTTTATCAATAAAATATAAGCTGCATGTTTTCTATTTATGCTGTAAATACATATTTTAAGTTCAAAGAAGTGAGAGTAGTTCTTTCTCAGATTTTATATTATGAATATCAGGATCAAAAGTTGTTTGAAGTTCTAATTTGTTCTGTCAATTCTATCAATTGTGCAAAAATTGCACATGAATTCTATGTTAATGATTTGAACTATGTGACTAGGCCCCTTCACCAGAGTTGCTAACGTAATCAGCAAGGGTGGGAGGGGAGGGGACTGCACCTGGGCATTGATTTTTGTAAATGCTCTTGCATGATTCTCATATTCAGCCTTAGTTGAGAAGCACTACTGTGGTAATTCTTGAAAAAGAGAAGCCTTTTCTCATTCCTGCTCCCAAGTCTTCTGCTCAGTATGCTCATCATCCTTGCTGCTCCAGCTCACTACCTAGAAGTCCAAAACCACAAATCCCCTTCACAGAAATCATGGGACTCCTCCCTGCCACCCCATTGGAAGGGAAAGGTAAGACAGGCCACATTTCTCCTTTGCTGCCCCATTCATGAGTTTCCTGCAAAACCAACAAGAATGGGTGTGGGTGACAGAGAAAGTGGTGTTAGGGAGTGTAAGAGGAAAGGAAGAGAAGACGGGAGGAACTTTGTTGGCACTAATTGCCTAAGAAAAAATTTTAAGAACAATGCTATCATTCAATTTCAAATTTTGGCATTGTTGTAGTAGAAAATATTGTGTCTCCCAAATATTCTGTTTCTGAGGCAGGTGTTAGTCAGACACAGGCACATAGAACTCAAGGTCCCAGTAAGGCCCAGGCAGAAGGGAACTAGGGTCAAGGATTTTCAGTAAACAAGAAGCCTCATCCTGGATATCTGGGAAAATTCAGCCCAAGAAAAAAAGGGAGTTTTCTTTTCCTTTGATCCTAGCTCAGCCATAGCAACAGGCCCTAGGAACAACTCCCAGCCACTTGCATGGTTTCTTCCGTTTTTGTGCTTATAAACCCTAGACACTGCAGCTCTAATGATGTTCTCCCTTGGACCCCCTCCCAATAAACGGGAACTCTTCTTTCTTCTTTCACTCTTTTATTAAACTTTGCTGGTTGCTCCATACACTTGTCTATTGGCTTTATTCTTTGTCACCTCCAAGACACAATCCTGGGAAAAACAGCATCTCAGCCAGTAACGTATTTGGGGGTCATCTGGGATTGCCTTTGAAGGGTGAGTACCGGCTGCAATCAGCATCTTTCTCTTACTTTCCTTATAGTGATGTGCCAACTGCTGCACATGACATCGGAGACCCGACAGCCATTTAAAAAAGCAATTATCACATGGTGTGGGGGGATAATGAAAAAGACAGTGTAGCACAGAGAAGACAAATAGTGACTCTGTGGCATCTTACTACACTGATGGACAGTGACTGCAATGGGGTGTCGGGGGTAAACTCAATAACATAAGTTAATGTAGTAACTGCATTGTTTTTCATGTAAAACCTTCAATAAATGATGTCCCCATCGCCTGGGTGACCCGGAGGGAACTGCAGCTGCAGGAGCCCGCCTGAGAATCTCCCTTCTTTGGGAAGTTCTCAGACTATAATCTCACTTCATCCCATGCTCCGCAGCTCCCCAAATCCCAGGGTTTCAGGGGCTAGCCCCCACACTGTGCAGATCCAAGTGGACATGCGATGCCAGGTGACCCTGGCTTTAGGAGCTGGTGAGGGAGACTTCCCCATGCCAAGTTCAGTGAGTTCCCTCTCCCACCCTCTGCACCCCTGCATTTTCCTGCTTTCAGCTTCCTGCAGGGCCGCTGCCACTCATTTCTACCCTCACATTAATGAATTCCTTCCTTACCTATACTCTTTCCACCTGCTCGAGAATTCTTTCTCGTTCAGAGTCAAGAACCCTTCTCTGTCCAAGCTGAGGTTTTACCTGGTGCACAGGGAGAGCCCTCCCAGATGCAGCTGCCCAGCAACATTTCCTTTATGTGTTCCTCGGACATTTTCAGCACACAACAATTATGTGTTATATGAATGAATTCAAGTGGGCCAAACACATAAAGCAACAAGCTTACCACCGGTAACTCCAGAGGGAAAACATGTTCCCAGCCCGGGACAAATAAACCAGGGAAACCTGTGAAGCTGAAATCAGGTGAAGAGAAAAATTTAGTGGGAGAAACCCATTATATATTGTTTACAAGAAGTCATCTACTCGCACTTGCCCATATTTCTCCCAGTCCTGGCTCAGAAGGGCCAGAAAAGAGCCTCTCAGTCTTAGTGCCATTCTCACCTCTTCCCTGCCCCTTTTAATCACCCACTGATATGGAGTTGGGCTACTTCTCTCTATCCTTTGTAAACACCTACTGATATGGAGATGGATTAAGGCAAGGCAAGAGGTTCTGGAAATACTGCAATTTTACCCATACTGCTCATCCTTTCCCAAAGTCCAGTCTTGTTCCGTAGAGGCGATTGCATTTACCTCATTGATTTTCTAAAAATGAGGTACTTTACAATATTAATATTAATAATAATGAAAACTGTTATTTCTTCAGTGATTAACATAAGCCAGGCACTGTGGTAAGTGCCTTACATGTATTTTCTTATTTAATCCTTACAACTAGTGGAAAAAGTTCTATTATCCTCATTTTCTACATGAGGACTCAAAGCCTAGAGATGCCAAGTAATTTGCCCAAGATTACACAGCTAGCAGAGCAAAGATTCCAACACGAAGAGATCTTCTAGCCACTATATTACAATTTAATGTATGAAATACTGGTATATTATATACCAGTAAGAGAGTTGTTTAGTAAGGATTCTACAACCAGGAAACATTGTGACAAGTCAAAAACTCTAAAGACTGAGATCTCTGAAATGAATTATTGAGCCTTTACAGATGTTAGCCAGAGAAGAACTGAGTCCCAAGACAGGGAGTTTCTGCTTCCCCAGCAGAAAGGCCAGTTAACAGAAGTAACTTGTCCGCCAGACTCTAGTAGAACCAAGGCACATTTATGAGGGGTGTTAAGGAAAGAAAGTTCTCTAAATTCATATTGCCTACAGGCAAGGAAGGCAGCTCAACGAGAAGCAGGGAAAGTCTGGGGATAGGTGGTTAGTCCATAGAGCAGGGCTATGGGTTGGCTGTTAATGATGGTGTCTTGCCAATGGGTTTCAGCCCCAGGCAAGTTCACTATGGATTCTGGGAGACCGAGGAATGACAATGGAGCATTGGGTGAAAGGATTTATTACCCGGCTTTCTTCTCCTGCTAATAGGTTGAGCACTAGAATTACATCTGCATCCAACAGTCTGAGGTCTGTAATCCTCCTTCGTCTCTGCTTCCGCGCAGAGCCCTGGGCTGAACTCTTTATATAGTGACTCGGTCAACGATAGCTTTTTGCCTACCGGTATGGAAGCAGTAGCCTAGCAGCAGGCCAGTTACATCATCAAGGAGTTTAAGTTCAGGTGAGGGTCCTGGCCATAGGAACTTCAATTTCCGCACAATGCACCCCTCCAGGATTCTCACCTCACAATCTATACGCTCTCAATCTTCCACAATGGTCCCTGTGCAAGAAAGCTGTAGCACTGTAACCAGATTCCACAATAGCAACAGAAGATAACAACATAGAGATAATAACAAAAATTATGATAAAAAATTTTGATACAGGTAAAAATTAAATAATCCTTAAGCCTGAGGAGGTTATTCCAGCTATATTCAACACCAGTTCTACTCATTTGAGCTCATGACTCACAGTTAGTAGTGGTACTGATAGGGAACTCCATGAATCCCAGCAAGGAGCATTTTTTTTGCTAGGGTGTGTGCCCAATCCACAAAGACCTTAAGGGTGATAAGACACGTTTTAATGACACCAACATAGGCAAATCTTGTCTATCAGGTAGGACACATGCAAGAGAGTGGTCCTGTGATAGGACTGTAGCAGGAAGGGGGTCCCATCCAGGTCTCGTATACCATAACTTTACCCCTCCCCCCACAGGGGTTACTGAGGAGTCTACATATAATGCTACTGGAGGTACATGCACTGGCCATAATGATAAAACAAAACTCTCCAGTAAGATGCTCCTACCTTATGGCCGTTAGGATAGACTACTGTGATCTTTGAGAGCCACTCTGCTGTTACTCCAGGAACACACAGGAGGGCAGCTTCCAGGGCCTTGCTCCCAAGGTGCCAGGAGGGCCATCCATCATTGGCCCATGCATAGAAACAACCAAGGTCATGTTCACTCAATGGAGTCTCCAGGGTTTAGTGTAGTTGGTGCTGGTAGCAAGATATTATTCTGGTGGCCAAACCTCAGCTTCAACAATTCTTCCTTGGTTTGTACTTGCAAGTGTATAGGGGAGGCAACAATATGCATTAGCATGTCTACGGGGCTCAATGCTCCCTTTCGGGGTTTCTCGTTCAAACTGTCGCAGCACTGTCTGTAAGTGGACTGACCACTCTTCAGATTATTGGTATCTGACTTTAGGCTAGATTTTAACAAACCATTGTACCTCTCTATCATGCTGCTGAGGTAGGGTTGTATGGCACATGTATGTCCTTCTCCTCCATGGCCTTTGCCTCCTTCAGAGCACCTTGTAGCACTGCTGTCTTATTCTGTAGAGAATCTTTTACCTTCTCCACTGGACCTTGCAGCTCACATTCTTGCACTGCCTCTTCTTCTGCTTTTTGCAGGGGTGTGTCCTTCTCCCTCATGGCCTTTACCTCTTCCACTGTACCTCACAGCAACACCGTTTCATTTTTTTTCATATTTAAATTTTTTATTTTTCGTATGCTATTACAAACACAACCTAAAGGTTCTTTTTCCCCCCTCCTTTTACTTCCTCCTCCATTCTTTGTATGTTATGAATCATATTCTGTACTCTTTGTCTTCCCTTAGGTGACATCTATTTAGCCTTAGGAATACTTCCATCTATAGGAGTCCCTCCAAAATGCACTGTAGAGGTGGTTTGTGGGAGGTAAATTCTTTCAGCTTTGGCTTATATGAAAATTGTTTAATCCCTCCTTCAAATTTAAATGATAACCTTGCCAGGTAGAGGATTCTTGGTTCAAGGCCCTTCTGCTTCATTGCATTAAATATATCATGCCACTCCCTTCTGGCCTGTAAGGTTTCTTTTGAAAAGTCTGATGATAGCCTGATGGGTTTTCCTTTGTATGTGATCTTTTTTCTCTCTCTCACTGCTTTTAAAAGGCTGTCTTTATCCTTGATCTTTGACATTTTAATTTTTATATGTCTTGATGTCCTCCTTGGGTCCCTTGTGTTGGAAGATCTGTGCACCTCCATGGCTTGAGAGACTATCTCCTTCCCCAGATTGGGGAGTTTTCGGCAATTACCTCCTCAATGATATTTTCTATTCCTTTTTCTCTCTCTTCTTCTTCTGGTACCCCTATAATGCGAATATTGTTCCGTTTGGATTGGTCACACAGTTCTCTCCATATTCTTTCATTCTTAGAGATTCGTTTTTCTCCCTATGCCTCAGCTTCTTTGTATTCCTATTCTCTAATTTCTATTCCATTTGCCATCTCTTCTACTACATCTAATCTACTCTTAAATCCCTCCACTGTATGTTTCATTTCAGATACGGTATTTCTTAATGATTGAATTCGGTCTTAAATTCATTCCTGAGTTCTTGAATATTTTTCTGTACCTCCATAAGCATGTTTATAATTTTTATTTTGAACTCTCTTTCAGGAAGATTGGTGAGTTCAGTTTCATTTGGCCTTCTTTCTGGGGTTTGTGAGATGTTGGTCTGAACCATGTTCTTTTGACGTTTCATATTTGTGTGTGGTGCCCACTAGTGTGCAGAAGCTCCAGTCTCTGGAGCTGCTCAGCCCCTAGAGTGAGGTTGGGGGTCATAGGGGAGCGGAGCTGGTGCCTGGGGGGAGGAAAGATCTGTTTCCTGATACCCGTCTGCAGTGCCTGTCTCCAGTGTCAGAGCCAGTGGACCAATCACACAGGTGTAAGCCTCTGTGCTCTGCGTCTCTAGCTGTTGTAGGCATGGCCTCCCTCTGGCTGGTCTGACGCCAGCACAGTGACTGCCAGTTTGCAAACCAGTGCTGGCAGGCCAGGGAGAAGGTGCAGCAGGCTGTGTGTCACAGTGGGGGGGGGAGGGCTTGCAGCTGAGTAGGCAGCCAGAGGGATGGAGCACCTGAAGCTCCTCAAAGTTCTCAACCAGCTGGGCAGAGCATGCCAAGACAATCTTAACCTTGTCCAGCTGTCCCTTCTCCCATACAGCAAGCTCTGCCCAAACCCCACCCCTTCAGCAGCCTTCTCACGGCTAGGAAGCCTCTCAGACTGCCTGCCTTTCCTCTGACACAGAGCTGCCGGATGTGGGTCCCCTCCTCCACAAACGGCCGGAATGCGAGTTTCTCAAGCACTCTGCCTGTCTTAAGCTCCCCAACGTCCAGAGCACCACACGCTATAGGACTCTGCTCACAAAGCAGATCTCCAGGGCTAGGTGTTCAGCAGTCCCAGGCTTCCACCCCCTCCCCTGCTCCGTTTCTCTTCCTCCTGCCTGTGAGCTGGGGTGGGGGAAGGGCTTGGGTCCCGCCGGATTGAGGCTTTTGTACGTTACCCTGTTTCATAAGGTCTGCTCTGTTTGTGAGGTGTGTATGCAGTCTGGTTCACCCTTCTTTCCTGTTGCTGTCTTAAGGTTAGTTGTAGTAATTAACCATATTTTTGTACTGTTTGTGGTTTTGGGAGGAGCTCTCCATCTCACCTCTCATGCCACCATCTTGAATCTTTCTGTTTCATTTTTTAACAAATCTTTTACTTCCTCCACAGCACCTCACAGCCGCATTCTTGTGCTGTCTCTTCTCTTGTGCTGTCATTTCTTGTGTCTCTTTCAGGAGCACATTCTTCTCATCTGTAGACTTTTTTTATACTGTGAGAAACAGCCAACTCACAGTTCCTGCTGCCTCATGGGCACTCTGTTTCTCAAAGGACCATCTTATTATAACAAGGGACATCTCTACTGTCTCAGGGGTCACCTCCACCTGCCTCCAGCCCTGGGGTGGGGCCTAGCCCTCTAGGAGGCAAGGCACCTCAGACCGCAAAACCATTGGGGGGACACTCAACTGTCTCCCCATTCATTGGGGCAGCCCGCTGAAGCACCCCTCCCATAAGGGCAGCCTGTTCTCTTCCTCCGTCAACAATGAACCCTGCCGACATTGCCAATTGTCTTGCCAATGGGAAAGTTCACTATGGATTCACTGAGACTGAGGAATGACAATGATATGTACCTGGGGTCAAAGGGTTTATTATCCGCCTTTCTTCTCCTGGCAATAGGTCAAGCACTAGAATTACATCTGCATCCAACAGTCTGCAGGTCTGTAATCCTCCTTTTTCTCTGCCTCTGCCCAGAGCACTGGGTGGTGCTCTTTATGTAGTGACTCAGTCAATAATAGCTTGTTACCTAGGGATGTGGAAGCAGTAGCCTAGCAGTAGGCCAGTTACATCATGAAGTAGTTTAGGTTCAGGTGAGGGTCCTGGCCATAGGAACTCCAATTTTCTCCACAGATGGTCAGGCACTGGTTATGTGCATGGCAAATGTGGTGGTCCTAGGGACCTTCTAGATGCTTGTTCAAATGACTTCACCGAGGAATGTGGAGTTTCTGGTTAGCTATGGCCTGTGGCTTTTGACTAGCAACCTTCCCTTGTCTCTGCCCCTCATTCACCTGTCCTTATGTCACTTAATTTAGGATATTTCATAATTTTTTGCCTTGTCAACTGGAAGCCCAGGAAGTACCATGACTAGTACATTTATAAGTGAGATAAGCTTCACCCTAAATATGGTGTAGGCACTGAAAGGAGGGCTGAGGTTCTATTATAACAGTGGGGGAAGTTCCAGATTATACACTAATTACACTCTCACCAGCAATATCTTAAATCTGTTGCCTTACAATCTCACCAAATCTGGATTATTTATTTAAATAAGACCTTACCTACAATTTCAAAATAAAAATACAGAAATTCTTAATAAGCCCCATTTGCTCTAAGAAAACTCCTATATGCAATCAGTGACCTCATATAATCATAAGCCATTATCAAATGTAAGCCATAATAGCAAGTTCACAAGGTTTAAATACAAACTAGATTAAGCTTAAATTTTGATATGCCTTACTATTTGATCTGAAAATACTATAAGAAAACTCAAAGTAATAATAAAGCCATGAAGGAAAAGTTTACAAAGTACTATAAACATTCTTGTAGTTATAAACATTATTTCATTTCTCTGGATTGGCATAGCTTTCAGGAATTTAGGTCCTTTCTTTCTTTTAATTGAGGTACGTACAATAAAATGCACAAACCTTAGTGTGCAGCTTGATGAATTTTGATATATGTATACACTCATGTAACCATCACTCAGATATCAAACATTCTCACTAGTGTTTTTTTTCCCCCCTCCTTCACCTATTTCACCTGTCCTTTGGCAACCACCAGTCTGTTAGGAATTTAGGTTCTTCAAAATGTTATAAAAAACAACAGAAAAGTAACTTCATGCTTCACTTTCTGAAACAACTTTTAAGTAAAATGAGCTCCTCAAACTGTCAATAATTCATAAAAAAACAAATTTTAAAAGTGGGATATATATATATATATTCATATATCTTTTTTTATTTTTCTCTTAGATTCTGTAATCCTGGAGGCAGGCTGAGTCCTACAACTAAGTTTCACAGAATCTAAAACACCTGCTAAGCGCAAGTTCAGTGACAACATTCAGCAAAACCTGAGAGCTTCTTAAAAATAACTAAAAACAAACTCATGTATCGTATATTTTAACTGAAAAAATAATTTGAGGCTTTTTTGGGGAAGGGGTAAAGAAAGACATCTATGTATAATAGTACATGCAATCAATTACTTCTCTTAGGTTTTTCTCTTAGTTTTTGACAACATCGAATAGGGACACTCATCACTCGGGAATTTTCTAACTTTACTTGCATCACAGTCACCTGGAGGATTTAAAAAATACACTTTGAGGCGCTTTCCTCCTCCCGGAAACGCTCTCGGCAAGTCAAGGGCGGGGCTGAGCAGCGGAATTTTTAATAAGTAAAGTAGGTGATTCTTACACTTGTGGATGTTTTTGAGCCGCTTAAAGGTAACTCCCTTCAGGAAGCTGGACTTCCAAGACCAGAACGGCGGTTGGGGGGCACCCAGGCACCCGTGGTTTGGTGAGTCCCCCCGGCGACTGTGACAGAGTCGAGAGCAAGAAGCGCGCGGAAGCTCCGGGCGCCTGCGCCGGGTCAGCGCGAGGAAAAGCACTGAGGTGGATTTCCTGGGACGGAAATCTCGGGCTTTCTAGGGCGTCCTCGGCGAGAGGCCCACGGGGACCGACTCCGGCGACTCCACGCTGTGCCGGTCGCCGAGGCCGCGCAGGGCGCAGGGGTTCCTGCCGCTCAGTCTCGCCACCCGGCTTAGCAGCTTGTTCTCCGCCCTCGTCACTGGCCCTCTAGACGCGCGTCCGCCCAGCCTCGTCAACCCCACGCCGCGAGGGGGGCGCAGGCCGAGGCCCGAGCCCAGGTCGCCGCGGCCGCAGCCGTCCGGTTGGCGGGCGGGCCGCGGCCCCGAGCCCGCGCAGCCGCCGCTCCGTCAGGTCCGGCCCCTCGCCCCGGCCGCGGCTCCACCAATCGCGGGCCTCGCCCGCCGCGGCCGCCGCACCTGCGAGGAGGAGCCCGCGCGCCTCCGCCGCAGCCGTCGCAGCGTCCCCGCCCCGCTCCGCCCCTATCGCGGCGCCCCGAGATCACCCGCCGCCGGCGTCTGGCTCCCCGCGGGCGAGGAGCGGAAGCCGCTGCCCTGAGGCGGACCTCGGGGTGCAGAGCCTGCCCGGCTGCTGAGCCGCAGCTTCCGGGCAGCGGCGGCAACGGCAGGCGCGGGGCGTGGGCCCTCCGCGGACCCCGCGACCCCGAGCGAGCGGGCGGGCGCCCTGAACGCTGCCCGCCGCGGGAGGCAGTGGCGGCGGCCGTGGCGTCGCGCTCTGGCGCCCCGTGCGCCGCACTCCATGCCTGTGTGGTGCTGTCGCTGCTCGCTGGCCGGTCATTTCAGGTGACTTTTCCGCGGGGGAGGGAGAGAAGCTGGCGGAGGCGGAGCACTGCCCAGCCGTGCGGCCGGGCCGGGCTGACGTGCGCCGAGGCCGGGCGGGGCCGGAGCCGGACGGGCTCGGGTGGAGGGCGAGCGCCTGGACTGCAGCGGCCTCCCGCCCGCCCGGGCCGCCGCTGCCTGCTGGCTCCCGCCTGGGCTCGGGGCTCCCGCGTCGACCGCCCAGCTAGCGGTTCCCGCGCTCCGTGGGACTCGGCTCTCTTGTGCCCCTTTCCTCGCCCTGGGTTGTGCCTCTCACAGGACTTGGGAACCGGCTAGGCCTGGAGCGAGTCGGTTACTGCAAGCCGAGACTAATAAGTGCAAAGTTTTAGTCAAGGGTTGCACAGGTTATCCCCATCCCTCTTACATTTTCTTATTTTCTTTAAAAACTTAATAACCTCAGTTACGGGGTTGAACGGAGGTGGGGAACTGTTTTAAGTGTGATGCTCTAGTTAGAAATAGGTGCTAAGATACTAGTAATTGTAAGCCATATAGTAGAGATTTGAAAAACGTGATTCTAGACTCACATTACGGAAAAGTTTTTAAAGGTTTTAAGGATAATCCCTTTTAAAATAAAAGTGAATAAATGTTCTAGATCAGCATAGTTGGCCAACTCTTGAGTCTCTTAGGGAAAGACCAAAGACGCTTGAAACTGATTTTAATGCTGTGGTGAAGAAATGTTAAACTTATCCGGGACTTTAGTAAAGTACCTTGCTTTACATATATGAATATGCTAAAATAATGGTATATAAAACTTTTTTTGGTAAAATATGAAACTGATGAAGAGTTCTCAAATTGGAAGTTATAGATAAAATTTAAGTATAAATCCATGAACTTGGATGTAAAGAAAGGTACAAGAAGTTTTTAATCGAAATCTGTTCAACTACGAATGTAAGCAACAAATCACAGTAGTACTTGTGATTTTGTCACTAGAAGTCATAAATATATCATCTTACAGTTGCACATATCTAGAAATACTGCTTATGGTTTTTTCCCCCCAAATTACAGTAATTATTACATATCACTGAACTTGATAAGATAGAGGGCATATAAAATCACGAATTTACTCTTTATAACTATTTTAATATAATTGATTTTCATGTAAAGTCTGTGTATCTCTTATTTAACAATCAAAGAGGTCCAGAGGCTTCACCAAACTGCAAAAGGATAAGGCACAGAAGGTTCAGAACTCTTGTAATAGCAACAATCCAGGCTTGCCCAGCTTCCCAGTGAGTTTTCTAGGAGTCTCTAAATTCTGTATTTTTAAAAAATTGTTTTATGTAATAAACTGCTGGATTTTAAGTTGTGGACAAATTTGTTGACTACTTGACGGACAGTAGTTTGAGAGTATCAGATCCACTTTGGAGAGTTTTAGAACACAGGTTGTCCTGTGAAAATATGTTAAACTGAAGTCCCTGGGAAAATAACATGCCTTTCAGAAAACACCGTCAGAAAGCCTTTTGACATCTTTTGGTGCAGTTGAACTCAAAGGACACAGCTTGGGACTCATATCCATTCAGCTAACCCTAGGTAGTAACTATCCTTTGTACAGAAATTTGGAGGAGGGGATGAAAACAAAGAAGTATTTGCTGTATTTGGATATTGAGGGATAAAAGAAAACAAACCTGCTAGCCAAAAGATAAAAATTGTGATTAATATTTACATTGTAGAAACAGCTCTATTGCATTAAAATTTTAAGAATAAAATATTTAGTATTTAAGATGGTTCCTTTAGGAGGATGTTTATATTCTACTAATGCTGGGGTTTTGTTTTGTTTTTTTGCAATTTTATTAGGAACATACATTAAAACAGGTTGTGACGTCTATGTTTTGGATCTTGTCTAATATCTGAAAGTATAGGTATTGTGAGAGAATTGTCCTCTTAACATTGCAGCTGTCCACTAACTGCCCCATACTTCTTGCTCTGGAAAATGGAGAGTGTGACAGACTTCATTTGTGATTTGGATCCTTCTTTTCATATGGTAGTATCAGTTTAGTAACAGTTTAGAATCATGCTTCCAAAGACTAAAAATTCGGATAGTAAAGCATGTCATTTTAGTTTGAGTGATCATTTAAAGAAGTATTGTTGGTTGTGAGAAAAGTCATCTTGTTATCCCAATATTATGGTTATGTTGTCCTCTGAAATTTGTTTTGAGACTTTGGACTATGATGTTTTGAAAACAAAAGATAGAAGGCCTCTAAAATCATCTTAAAATAATCTCTAGATGCCTACCAATAGGGTAACTATTTTCACACATGTAAAATGCTGTTATTTCCTAAAATATAATTTTTTTTCTAATTAATGTCCTAAGTAAAGGAAAATAGATCATTTTAATTACTCAAAATAAACACTTGTTTTAGAAAGCCAACATTCATCAAATTGGATACCTGAAGTGAAAATTTACACCTTTCATAGACCTATGATAATAGTATGCATTGTAAAACACATAAAGCAATACTAAATTTTAATTTAGGCTCTGAATTTTTTTAGAAAGAATACTCAGTAGCAGGCCTTTGTTTCACTGTTGCTTTATGTAAAACCAGTGAACCATGTTTTCATTTTTTGTTTGATTGTTTTTTGTTAAATTTGTATAAATTCATCAAATATTATGCAAGTTTATTACAGATTATTTATGCCAACGTTTTAGATTATATGCAGGTTATTTATATGCACATTATACTGGTGTCTTAAAATCAGAACAAATTACTATACTATGCAGATAATTTAGATAAGCTAAAACTTGGGCGCTATTTACTCTGCTTAAGTCTTGAGACAGACTAGATCAAATTGCTTGAGGCCTACACACACAAAAAACCTACTAGACCTAATAAATTAATTCAGCAGTGTTGCAGAATATATAAGGTGAACATAGCAAAAATCAATTGTATTTTGATAAACTAATAATGGATAATCTGACAGTGAAATTAAAACAATTCTTCCAGGGGCAGGCTTGCGGTGTCAGGAGGGGCTTTCCCTAGTAACCATATCTGAAGGTTATCTGTTATGGCCAGAAGGGTCCATGTGCCATTAGGAGAGTCCACATGTTTGGGGTAGAGGTTACACCTTCTTCAAGAAAGCTGTTAGTGTATCCTGGGGATATTGGGACCTTGGAAGGTTATAGGGAAGCAGAAGTTTCAGTCTCTTGATTGTTACCATTTATCATCCTCCTCTAGGATCAGTGAGTCCTGTGAAATAACTTATGCATCCCATGTTTATCATTTTGAGAATAGTAATAAGTATATTGACCTACTGGTCAGTACATAGTTTAATATTTCCAGGCATTTTTCCTTTTGCTGACTATATGAAGATAAAAGAGAATCCAGGGATTCTATTTTGAAGTAATCTCTATAATGTAGAACATAAATTGTTCGGAGGGTACTCCATTTATTGCATGAGCATCTCAGAATGCAAAACAAGTTTTTAGGGAGCCAGTTGGGAAAGAGGTAGATTGGAATCAACATTAAGGTCTTCCCATATATCAGTATCTCTTTGAGAATTAATAAGATGTATAAACATGTTTTACCAAAATGCACGATTTATAATACATAAATACAGTAACGTTTCCTTAAAATATTTGGCGATTTTGTTCCAAATATACTGCCTCTAATGCACTTAGCTATTAATAAGAAAAAATAAAGGAGAAACTAGTCATTCCTGGGAGATTGCAGAGAATTAAAAAAAACCCAACACAATGCTTTGTCTTTCAACATTAAGGATAACTTCTTATTTAGGACTTCTGTAGCACTTGACTACAAGGTACTTATGAGACATTAATAGTTATTTAGGATTTCTGACATAAAGTGGGATAGGTTGATATGTAGCTAAGCTACTAATTTGAAAGCATTAACCAGAAGGATTTCTTTTTCTCCTTTTATGGAACTTTTAAATATTTTATGGCCTAAATAAAATCTGAGTGAAGACAGGTTTTTATAAAGGCTTTGTTGACTATATTATCTTTTTTTGTTTGTTCCATGTTTTTTTAAAAAGAAACTACAGTGACACTGAAACTGAAGGAGAGATTTTTAATTCTTTAGTGCAATATTTTGGTGGTAATTTGGGGCGAAAAGTTAAAGCTATGCCATTAGTTGAAGAAACTCCTTTACTTGAAGATTCATCAGTGACCTTGCCTGTGGTAGTAATAGGTAAGTCATTGCATTTTATCTCTTTGAAGTTACAGTTATGATTCTTACTGTGTTTATAAATGTATAGTTGCTTAGCACAGATCCTTAGAATTATATTGAATAGTATTTTTAGATTGTTTGATATGTTAAAATAACTAATAACAAAATCTTTGGAGAGAGTAATTGGTTTATCTGATACTAGATTCTATGTTAGAACACATCTTTTCACGGAAGTACTGATATTACTCTATCAAGATACTACCAGTTGTGTTAATTATATTACAGTGTCATGGTAATGATAACCAGTGTTATTAGAGCCCCATACAGAGTATACTGTGTACATCATTGGATTACTCTGTAGAATTAGGGTATACTCTAACCCACCAGAAGCCTCTAATGTTACAGGGTAGATACAGATGGGAAAACTCATAAGTTGAGTAACTTGTGCAAATTAGTAACCAGTTCTCAGTATTGAGCATGATAGTACTGTGCAGTGATGGTTATATTGCCTTAACTGTAAAACTATTAGATACCTTTTGTATCACCTCATCAGATAGACATGTAAGATAATAAAAAGCTGCTATTAAAACCTAATTTATAAGTTGTAAAAATTTTATTTTTATTTCATATATTTATTTACCTGTTGTATATTTTCCATGTAATATTCAAACTCAGGAAGTCAGACAAATACTATAGTATGAAGCCATACCAAAAGAAAGAATTAATGGGACATAACATACCATGATGGTGTTATTCCTTAGTTAACAGGAAGGAGAGAAAAGCCTTGTCCTCTCACTTGCATATGGGAGATGCAGTGAAGGAAGGAAAGGAGGAAAGCAAGATAGTTCTACATTAGATTTTCCTGTGGGGAAATGTCAACAGTTTTCTCAGTAGTTTCTGCCCAGGATTTCTCTGGGACCATACCTCAAGTTCCATTTTCCCACTTAGGTCCAACCCTAGTTATCTGTCCTGGATATCTTGGAATGGGTAAGGGAACCTTGGCTTCTTGTTTTAGCTGGGCTGTAGGAGGGTCAGAAAAGGAAAAATGGCTTTATGTATACCTGCACACCTCATTCCCCTTTCAAAACAGTCTATTCCTGTTTTGCCTTAGCTAGCCAATGAGAAACTTAATGTAATGTTTGTGAGGCCATTATTGCTGGCATGGCATCACCAGTCTAAGCATGGAGAAAGCTAATTTCTTTAACATGTATTGGTTTTCTGTTGTTGTCACAACAAATTTCCACATACCTAGTGGCTTTAAACAACATAAATTTATTATATAACTGTGCTGTAGGTCAGAAGACCAATTCTGGTCTCACTGGGCTAAATTAAAGGTATCAGCAGAACTGCATTCCTTTCTAGAGGCTGTAGGGTAGAATTACTTCTTGTATTTTCCAGGTTCTAGAGGCTACTCTAATTCTATAGCTCCTAGACCACTTGCCTCTTCAAAAGCAGCGATGTTTCTCTGTTAACCTTTCATAGTTCTCCCCTCACCACAGCTGGGAAAGTTTCTCTATTTTTAAGGACTTGTGTGATTAGATTGGATCTACCTGAATACTCCAGGGTACTCACCCCATCTCAGTGTCTTTAATTTAATCACATACACAGAGTCCTTTTGCTATTAAGGTAGCACTCTCAGGTTCTTTGTGTTAGGGTGGGGGTATCTTTGGGAGTGAGGGAGCATTCTGTCTATGTATGTCTCTCTGTGAACTGCCTGTTTGTATTCTTTGCCTGTTATCTGTTGAGTGTTGTTTGTTTTTGATTCACAGAACTTAGCTCTTTACCTTAGAGCTTAACTTGCACTGTTTTTCATCTATTCAGTATTTATCTTAATAGACTTTATTTTTTAGGGAAGTTTAGGTATACAGGAAAATTGAGTAGATAGCACAAAGAGTTCGCATATACTCCTTTTTTTCTTCTCCTGGTCCCCCAAAGCCATTTTTCCTATTTCAACATCCTGCATTGGTATGGTAAATTTGTTATAATTGATGAACCAATGTTTTTATATTACTATTATATTATTTTATATTTTATATTTTATATTAGGGCTCCCTATTTGTGTTGTATGGTTCTGTGGATTTTGCTGAATGTCTAATGTCATGTATCCACCACTATAGTGTTACACAAAATAGTTGCACTGCCCTAAAAATCTCCTGCATTGTACCTATTCATCCTTTCCTTCAACTCCCAATCCCAGGCAACCACTGATCTTTTACTGTCTCTCTAGTTTTGCCCAGAATGCCATATACATGGAATCATACAGTTGGTAGCCTTTTCAGACTGGTGTCTTTTACTTGGCAATTTGTATTTAAGATTTTTCCATCCTTTTGCAGCTTGATAGCTCATTTCTTTTTATCACTGAGTACTATTCCATTGTATTGATATCTCACAATTTGTTCATTCACTTACTGAAGGACATTTTCATTGCTTCAAATCTCTGACAATTATGAGTAAAGCTGCTGTAAACTTGGCTCGTATGGTAAGACTGTTTTTAGCTTTTTAAGAAACTGTCATCCAAAGTGACTGTATCATTTTGCATTCTCAGCAGCTCTGAATGAGAGTTTCTGTTGCTCCATATCCTCGTTAGCCTTTGATATTATCTGTTTGATATTTTAGCCATTCTGATAGGTGTGTGGTACTACCTCATTGTTTTAGTTTACAGTTCTGTAATGATATATGATGTTGAGTATCTTTTTTTATGTTTGTTTGCCATCTACATATCACTGAGATGTCTGTTCAGGTCTTTTCCCTACTTCTAATCCATTGGGTTATTTGTTTTATGGTCAAGAGGTTTTTTTGTATATGTCAGAAACAAGTATGTTATCAAATACATGTTTTGCAAATATTTTCTCCCAGTCTGTGACTTGGGATTTCATTCTCTTAACAAAAAGCAGAAATTTTAAAATTTAATGAAGTACTGCTTATCAATTTTTTCTTTCATGGTTCCTGCTTTTGGTGTTATAGCTAAAAACTTACTGCCGAGCCCAAGGTGTTTCCTAGGTTTTTCTCCTTTGTTATTCTCTAGTTTTATAATACAGTGTTTTTTAGTTAGGTCTATGATCTGTTTTGAGTTGATTTTTGTAAAAAGGTTAGTATCTAGATTCCTATTTTTGCATATGGATGTCCAGTTGTTCCAGTACCATTTGTTGAAAACTCTGTCCTTTCTCCAGTGGATTACTTTAGCTCCTTGTCAAAAATAAGTTGACTATATCTGTGAGGATCTTTTGCTGGGCTCTCTATTCTGTTCCATTGATTTGTCTACTTTTTTGTCACTTTTGTACTGTATTTTTTATTGTAGTAAGAAAGACTTGAAGTTGGGCAGTGTCTGTTCTTTGATACTGCGATGGCTGTTCTGCTGCTTCTCATCTTTCATTTAAACTTTAGAGTCAGTTTGCCAGTATCCATAAAATAACTTGCTGGGATTGTGATTTGGATTGCGTTGAATCTGTAGATCAAGTTGGGAAGAACTGACATCTTAACAATATTGAGTCTTTCTACCCATGAACATGTAAAATCCATTTAGATTTTTTTTTATTATTTTGGCATCATTAATACACAATTACATGAGCAACATTATGGTTACTAGACTCCCCCTATTACCAAGTCCCCACCACATACCCCATTACAGTCACTGTCCATCAACATAGTAAGATGCTATAGAATCACCACTTGTCTTCTCTGTGTTGTAATGCCTTCCCCATGCCCCCCACACATTATGTGTGCTAATCGTAATGCCCCTTATTCCCCTATCCCTCCCTTCCCACTCATCCTCCCCAGTCCCTTTCCCTTTGGTAACTGTTAGTCCATTCTTGGGTTCTGTGAGTCTGCTGCTGTTTTCTTCCTTCAGTTTTTTCTTTGTTCTTGTACTCCACAGATGAGTGAAATCATTTGATACTTGTCTTTCTCTGCCCAGCTTATTTCATTGAGCATAATACCCTCTAGCTCCATCCATGTTGTTGCAAATGGTAGGATTTGTTTTCTTCTTATGGCAGAATAATATTCCATTGTGTATATGTACCACATCTTCTTTATCCACATTTAGATATTTTTAAGTCATCAGAGTTTTGTGGTTTTCCATATATAGCTCTTATACGTGTTTTGTTTCATTTATGTCCAACTATTTCTTTTTTCTGTGCAAATATAAGTAGTGTTGTGTATGTAATTTCAAATTCCACTTGTTTCTTGCTGGTATACCTTATATTCTGCAGCCTTGCGATAATTGCAAGTTCTGGTTCTTTTGGTCACTTCTTTGGGATTTTCTGTATAGATAATCATGGCATTTATGAACAAATACAGTTTTATTTCTTCCTTTCCAATTTGTATATCTTTTATTTCCTTCTTGTCGTACTGCATTAGCTATGACTTCCATCGTGGTATATATTGAATTAGAATGGTGAGAAGAGATCCTTGTCTGGCTCTTTAGGGAAAGCACCTCATTTCTCATCATTACAGTGCTGTAGGTTTTTTTATAGATACTCTTTATCAAATTGAAATTCTCTATTTGAGTTTGCTGACAGTTTTTATCATGAATAGGTGTTGGATTTTGTCAGATGCTTTTTTCATATCTGTTGATATCATCATATGATTTTTCTTCTTTAGTTTTTCTTTCTTTTTGATTCAAGGAAATTAGTTCTTTGCCTCAGATCTTAACTCCCACTATTTGTCATTTGTTCTGAAGTCAGTGGTTTATTTTTCTTTGTCTTTTGATTTTTGTGTCTTGCATAAAGTCTTCCCACTGCAGTATTTATAAGTAGAAATATTGCCCCCTTTTCTAATAGTCTTAGGATTTTACTTTTCATATTTACATCCTTGAGCCTGCTTTATCTAGGGCAGAATGTTAGGGAAGAAACAGTATTTTTTCCCTGATGACTAGCAGTTGTCTCAGTTGGATTAAATTTTTGATAGATGGAGATAATAGAGAAGTGGCAACCCCGACTAAAGGAACTACAGAAATGGAAGTAGTTCAACAGAATTCAACAAAAAGTGTAGTTTGGTTTTAGTTGCAGCATATAAAAATGTAGGAAAGGCCGTTTTTGGAGATGGGACTGGAAAGATGGTTGAGACCAGAAATGGAGAATGCTGGGTAACCAGAGAAACAAGTAATTAGGGCCCATAGAATAAAGGGGGTAACGTGATAAGGACAGTGTGTTACCAAAACTCATCTGAATGTAGAATAGAAAGATTTTGAAGTACGTGAATCTTGAGGAGAAACAGGAGACTTTTGTCTTTTAAGTGAGAGTATAGGAGTGAGAATTATGCAGACAACTGAGTGGTGAAAGATGACCATAGGTTTAGAACTGGAACCTGATTTTGGTAATACCATTCTTTGAGAAGGGATGGGGTTAAAGGAGAGGACCTGGACTGAAGGGCTCATGAATTTGCTTTTGAACACATTGTGATTGAGTCGTTAGAGGGTCAGTCAGGTGGAGTGAAGAAACAGCACATGGAATTGTGGGATATGTTTTTGGGGAAGAGGTCAGCCTAGGGATCTAAGTTTGGGAGTCAGTAGCATAGAGAAGTAAAGCTTTGAGGAGATGAGACTCCCCAAAAGAAAACAGGATTCAAGAAGACAGGGTCAGAATCTTGTGAATATTTGGATTTAAAAGTTTAGAGAAGGAAGAATTGGTGAGGGAGAAGAGCCTTTTTTTTTTTTAACCAGCCTTTATGTATTTATTCACACATTTGATAAAAACGTCACAGTTAGGAGTAAAATCATTACAATGACACAAGTAACTGCACAGACTGACCCCAAGTGCAGAGTCAAACTGCCCAAATTCAGAATATGAGCAACACACAGCTCAGCTCCTTAACACCTCTGCACTCACACACACTGGCCAATACCTGCCCACACCAATAATCACAAGCGCTAGGTGCAGACATAACCCAGGGGCTCTTCCCTGGCTTCAGTCAGGCCCTGAGGATGAGAGAGAGAAATGAGCCATCTGTGAGAAAAGCCGAGGAACAAGACTAGTAAGATGCATGATGCACTCCTCTCCACTTTTGTTTTTTGGTTTTTTTTTTAATAGGAAATGGACCCTCAGGAATCTGCCTTTCTTATATGTTATCCGGCTACAGACCATATTTATCATCAGAAGCAATACACCCCAATACAATTTTACATAGTAAATTAGAAGAAGCAAGACATCTTTCCATTGTTGATCAGGTATTGTTTCTTATGTGTAAAGCCTTTTACTTTTCTATACTGAAACAAGGTTGGTTTTCTCCTTACATAAGCATTGTGTAAATTGAAAAACCTTTCTTCTAAGTGATACTTATTATTTTTAGTTTATATTTATAAATATATTCTGCTGAGTTACTTCAGTTTATTTTCCTGAATTGATTATAGCAGAATTTCCCAAATTACACCTGTGGAGTTGTAATAGGTACTCTGCGCTCAGATAAGTTTGGGAAGTGCTGCTATTTTTCACGGAAGACATATTAAGGCAAATTAGCATAATAAGGAATCTTGAAGTTTTTCAGTAAAAGGATCTGATTAGCTTTCTTGAAATCCAACTTTTCCCCATATTTATCTAATAAAAGAATCTATGAAGATCTCGAGGAACGTCAGTGTTCTGTAGCACACGGTCTGGGAAATGCTGGGTTAGAGTAAGGGCCACTGTTATGATGATAGCTGTTGATACATGGTTGTTTTGCCTTTTTCAAACTCTGCCTTTTGTCTCTTAAAAAAAAATTCATTCAGGACTTAGAATACTTGTCTGAGGGCCTTGAGGGTCGGTCATCCAATCCAGTTGCAGTACTTTTCGACACACTTCTTCATCCAGATGCTGACTTTGGTTATGATTATCCATCTGTTTTGCATTGGAAATTAGAACAGCATCATTATATCCCTCACTTAGTTCTTGGTAAAGGTCCACCTGGTGGAGCTTGGCATGTGAGTATATTTTTCTTAGCACTTTAATATATGTGTGTTAGTATATGTCATCTTGATAAGACCATTTTGACTTTTAAACATTATGATATATATATGGTGTTTACTATGTTTTTAACTGAGAATTTTAATGCTGTTCAATTCAATATGGGTTAATTACTAGTAGGATTTAAGCCAAATTTGATTACTGATGCAGTCTTAGAATAAGCAGTTCTTACATTATTTTGTAAGAATTACATAGAATTTTTTGCATATTAAAATTTTTTTAATGCAGTTCTGCGTTTTTAGACTTTTACAAAGTCTGACACAGTACTTTATAGCAGTGTCCTTTGTTTCCCTATATTTTCATGATCTTAAATGAAAAATGTAGAAGAACTTGTGTTAGTCTGCCTGGGTTGCTAGAATGGAATATCACTGACTGAGTGGTTTAAACAGCAGATACTTATTTCTCAGTTTGGGGGCTGGGAAGTTCCAAATTAAGGTACCACCCTATTCAGTTCATGGTGAGGGCTCTTTTCCTTTTCCTTTGCAGGTGGCCACTTTCTTGCACTGTCTTTCTCTTTTCCTCTTCTTTTAAAGCCATTAATCCTATCGTGAGGGTACCACCCTCATGACCTCATCTAGCCCTGATTATCTCCCAAAGGCCCCATCTCCAAATACCATCACTCTGGGGGTTAGGGTTTCAATAGATGAATTTTGGGGGTGACACACTCAATTCATAGCAGATTAAACAAGAGAACTGATAACAAAGATTCAGTGGGTAGCAGCTAATTCATCACTCCTCTGTTCTTAGCAGTCAGTACCGGGTCTAGTGTGTAGTGAGTGCTCCTTTGTTATAGAAATAAATGTCAAACAGTTTTTGCTGTGTTATGAATCATGGGAATTTTAACATCAAATACCAAATCTTTAGTACAGACTTAAGTAGGCTATTCCTGTATTAGCACAATGTTGTATGTCTAAAAGTTGTTTACATTTAACTTGTCAAGTGGCTGTTCAGGGTATTTGGGGACTGTATAGATTAAATATAACACTGACTCCTTTTATAATCTTAACTTGGTGGTTGCTATCCCTACCTTAAAGAGAATTATCTTAAGTGTTTTATATTTGCTATATTAATGAGTAGCATTCTTAATAAACATATTCTTGAAAAAGTCATAATGCATTTTTTAAGTTTTTAGATTACCTTCTCTAAATTCCTGAGGTATTATTCTATTTACATTTTTCTGCTTAGAACAATGTACAGGAAATAATTGATGTTACTTCATTTCTTTCTTCATTTAAAATGGAAAGTTAAAGTATAGATAAACCTTGATTACCAAAGACACAAGGAAATCAGTGGGAAAGCTGAAATCTACCTAAAACTTGCTGAAACTTTTTCATGCATCATAAATACATGATAAAAGAGTGTTCCTACACTCTTAACCATTTCGGTGATGGGCTGCTTCTATTCCATTCCTTGAAAGCTTGCCTTTTCCTGAAGGTATCACGCTTCCCTGCAGCCCTCTGGAGTGTAGTCTATTCCTTCTCCCATAGTCCATGTCCTATCATATTGCTAGTGAGGTTGGTATTCTCCTTATTCCTCACTGCTCTTGTGTAGAGGTCCCTGTTTATTTGAACAGGGCTTGTCATTTTCTAGCTTTTCTACTGTTCTAGAATTTTTCCCTCAATTACTGAATCTTCGGCACCTAACTCATGGTTTTGCATTATATTCCAAGGTTTATTATTACGTGGAATAACATTACCTGTACATATATGACACAGAACCAACACCTTAACCTCTTCATTCTCAGTGATCTTCTCCCATTTTTCATTAGGTACTAACTCCAGTAGCTCCACTGTAGCTCTTATTCATAACTACTCAACTTGTGAAAATCTAAATTCTCAAAATCTTACTTTATGATCACAACTTTCCATTCTTCCAACTGCATCACACAGTTATGCATACTGTACCTAATCTCCAAACACGAGTGTGTTTCAGTCCCTATCTTAAACTCCTTACCTTTGCAGTTCTATTGCCCAATGACTTAACCATTCTCCTTAGTTCCCTTGACCCATTGTCCTTCTATCACATAGGCTTGGCAAAAATAATTCTTAAAACTATCTACTTTATCTTTCCCTATACTTGAGCTGTTAAATGATAGCAGAAAAAAAATCTTACAGCTACAAGAAGTATTCCTCAACCTTAGCTGGGTCTCAAGAACACTACTTGGTACCATCTTTTGATATTTCCTTATTAAGTTCTTCAAGCTTATATCCCTTTTTTCACCTTCCAGCTTTGAAATAACTTGATTCTTGTTTTACAGAGGAAGTGGAATCTGTCAGTATTGAAACTACATAATTTTTCACTGAAGCCTACAAACTTACTTGTCTTCATGCTTATTCTTTGTTTCTTTTCCCCTGTTATTGTGGAAGAGGTACCACTTCTATCCAAAGCTAACCTTCCAGCTTATATTCTGGATCCCTGTCTTCTCAAGAACATTGCTTATTTGATTTTGCCATTACTTTCTTGTAATGAATCTTCAGTTTCTCTGCCAGGTTCTATTCATCAGTATGTAAACATGCTAGAATTATTTTCTGTTGTTAAATGTTGTGTGCAAGCTTGCCTATTTGTATCCTTTGCTTGATAGCCAACTTGAAATGTTACCTCTACGTATTTCCATGCCTTTTGGCCTCCTACTCATTTAGTTCATCACATTCTAGCTTCTGTCACCGCTTTTCCACTGGAACATCTCTTTTTGAAGGTCAATTCTTTCCTTTTTTGCTGAGTTTGATAGTCTCAAATTTACCTTTCCTGATATCTGCAACATTTGATAGTGACCCTTTTGGAGTCTGCGAACCTTTCATCTCAGTTTTCTTCCTGTTTTGTTACTCCTTTTCATTTATCTTTGTGGACTCTTGTTCTTTAAAACTGTGCTTCTGTATACTGACCCAAGCCAAGGTCTTCTCTTTCCCTGGGTTGGTCATATACTTCAGTGACTTGCATATGGATGCTGATTGGTTCACAAATCAAGATCCCTGGCCCAGATCACTCTTACATACCCAATGAGATATGTTCCCTTGATTATGCCACAGGTGTTCTCAAACTCAGCATGCCTAAAATTAATCACCTTTATCATCAAATTCCTCCCATTTTCTTATTATAGAATAGCACTATAACATCATAACTTCAGCCAGAAACCTTTCTTGATTTCTCCCCAACTCCCACTTCAAACCAATTATCATATCTTCTCCATTCTTTCTCATAAACCTATTTTGAGTCCATGTACGTTATTTTCTTCATTGTAATTGTAATTTTGCTGTATGGGTCACCATTCTCTCTTCCCCAAGTTATTGGAAAGTCTTCCTAAATGGTTTTCCCACTCCAGTCTTGTCTTCTTCAGTACATTCTCCATACCAGAGTCATCTTTCTAACATATATTTCTGGCTGCTTGTTTATCTAATGAATTGTATGCAAACTCTTTAATGCATTTTACCTTGCTTTGGGTTATCTAGCCCCTATCTAGCCTTCTTGCCTTACTCCTCTCTGTCCCTTATATTCCATGCTCCAGAATGCTTTTATTGAGAGTCCAGGTTCCCCTCAGGATCTGTGATTCACAGACTCATTAAAGATGTACTCATGGTTACACAGTGTTACAGGAAAGGATACAGATTGGATTCATTAAAGGAAAAAGGTTCATAGGGTGAAGTACGGGAGAAGACAAGCTCTATTTCTAAACATCCGTTCTACGTGGAGTTGCATGATCATGCAGTTAATTCTCCCGGCAGTGATGTGTGACGTGCAAGGAATGGGCGATGAGGCATGCTCACCCACACCTGGGTGTCTAGGGATTTTTCTGGGGGGTCACTCATGTAGGCAAGCAGCACCTGTGTGACTGACTTTCGTTACTGATTCCTCTGCTTCCCTGAGCAATGAGTATTTTGAGTTCCAATTCATTATGGTATTCACTATAAATGACATTGTTAGGATAAACTTACACAGTCACACAAGTATAGCCCAAGTGTAGCCTGACGTCTCTGACATTCAAAAACAAAAACTGCTCTCTTCAGGCAGAATATTCCAAGGTCTCAGATGATCTCTCCTAGGAAGCAGCCACGGGCCAGTTCTGAAGACAGTACCTTTCTTAGTAACGTGCAGGTTTAAGCAACCCAAGCCTGCTAAGTTAATCTTTTCCTGCACAAGGCTGAACTTTTTAATTCCTTAAATGACAGTCATGTTCTTTCCTTTTTAAACTGTCACGTAACCTGTTTGTAGTTAGGAATATTGTCCCTTCCTAATAGTATACTCCTCAAAACCTACTTGTGTCCTTTAAGAAATATTCTTTTTCTATATGTCTCTACAGTACTTCTGTCAGGTTTTCATCCCTTAATATACTACAGTCTCCATGACAGAAGACATGGCACATAGATTGCATAGGGAAAAAAAAGAAAGGAAGATAGGGGAAAAAAATAGAAAGACCAAGGCACTAGGCTTTCAACCAAATGGAAGAACTTGTACAGTTGGGAATAAAGTTAATAGGTTGTTGACAGTAAATGGAATAATATTAGTGCTTTAAGGTCTCTGAGTTTCAGATGAGATGATTATGGCTTCTGATACATGATAAATTTTTAACAGCTCCCCTTCTGATGTTTTCCATCTTCTTGGTTCTCCTAGTACCAGGCCATGTGCCTTAAAGCAGTGGCAGCTTGCTGCTTTCTCTCCCTATGGTGATCTGTGTATGTCACAAATAATTGGCTTCATAGGGCCTTTCATATGCTAAATGTTTTGTAAATGTTAGTGAATAGTAAGTCCTATTCCAAGTACTGGAAACAGGACAAGAATTAAGAGAAAAGCCGTAGCCTAAAATTGTTGGTTTAAGGAGATCATTGAGGCCATTGGGACAGGAGATTTTGGCTAACGGGCTTCTCTTGCTTTGTATTGAGCAAGCGAAATAGGTAAGGGAGCTTTAAGGGTTCACTTCCTTAAGGGCAGCATTAGCCTCAGCAGTGAGTCTATCCTTAATTAAGCAACCACTGTTTATTTCCCTAGTTTTACAAAGAGATGTTATTTCCAAATCCGCTTAGATTTCATACTTAAAATTGATCAATTGATGGAGGACCTAAAAGTGCTTTGCTACCCATTAAAAAAAAATCTCTTAATAATGTCAAAGTAGAAAGACATCTGAAGTGTTACAAATGAACTTTTCTTCTTTTGTTTAAAGAGTGGAAATATTGATTTGTTCCCTAACATGATATTCTGCAACTGAATTATGTTGATACAGGCCAAAGTTAACATTACATAGGCATAGGGTAATGTTGTAAATTAATTTTATAAATGTATTTCTATATGAAAGAAGGAATATAGATAGTACCAAATTTATGGATGTTTTTGAAAGTTTATTAGAATAACTTTCAGAGGTAATTCACACAACCATTTAGGACTTCTCTGAGCTCTCCTTATCCAGACTCTTAATTATAGTAAATGAGATGGAGTTGTTTAAAAAAAATCCATGTTACTGCTTTAAGTTTGTTTTTTAATTGTACATTTTTTATTCATATAGAATATGGAAGGCTCCATGTTGACAATCAGCTTTGGAAACTGGATGGAGCTACCTGGACTTAAATTCAAAGACTGGGTATCCAGCAAACGAAGGTAAAGGTGAACTATTAAAATTCTTTTGTGTACAATGGGAAAGAGTGTGCAGATTTCAAAATATTTGTGATCCTGTCTTAGATGAATAATATAAATGTATGTGTCTTTCAAATAAAATGTCTTTGCAGCAGCGATTACGAGCTACTTTCCATTTAGAGGTGTTATAAAACTACAGAGTTAAGGGCTTGTCTACAGTTGCATTCCTTTGACTTTGTTAATCATGGGTTTTTTCCCACTTTGTGTTTAGTTACTTTCTTATTCACCCATATAAATCTCTTCCATACTTACTTATTTTTATGAGTGGATATACACATTTATCCACTATATGCATGTATTTCATGTATGCGTATCTCATGGATACATAACTAAAGTGTCTGACTTTTAGAGTGGAAGAGTGTATATGATTAATAATGTAGAATGATGGAATAAACCAGAATGTGTAATTTATGGGCTCCTTGGGTATAGAAAGTACTCATAAAAGTAGGAGTACCTGAGAAAATCTCAACTTGGAAGAAGACAAGTTTGTTTATTTCGGGGAAAAAGAACCCAGAATTTAGAGAACTTTAAAAGCCTTATCATTTTCAAGGATAGTAAATATTGAATTATATAGGAATTACTAATACAAAAGTTCTCTAATTTGCTCACAATCAAAGCAGGAAGTTACTTAACCTTTGTTAGAACAGGGCTGTAACATTTGAATGCTTGATTCCTGCTACATAGAAACCATGCTACTCCACAGAAATTATCCTTAATTTGAGAATATTTAAAGGAGGATAAATTTAGGCCAACATGGGTAATTGAGATTAAATCTTTTGGGTACTCCTTTTGGGTTTTTTAAAAAGGAATTTTGTGTGTTTGAAATGTAAAGTTGCAAAATCAGGGGAGTTATACAAGTTCTTAATTTTTATAAATAAGCAAGTGAAACTGCTCAACATTCTTCCTTTTGTGATATGGCTAAGAAAGGAGAAGCTTTATGATTTATGTACTATTAAGTGTTCATCCTTCTAAATTGGTACATTGTATATTGAAATAATATGTGAAAATGAGTCTTGTGATGAAATATTAGCTTTGGTTCCTGCTTGGCTGATGTTAAGACTCTTAGATCTTGGGAGATCGGCAGGTTCACATCCTGACTCATAACTTCTAATGTGACCTGGTCAAATAAATTGACCTGGCTATCAATTTCCTAGTTTATTAAATGGAGATGATAATACATACTACATAAGGTTTCTGTAGAACTTGAGAATACTTTCTAAATCTTAATTATAATCATTGAACTTTAAGACAAAAAGGTTTTATGAATTTCTTCAAACTAAAATTATAATGAATTATGTGAAATGATTTGGTACGTTTTTGCTGCTACTTATCTCTAGTTAAGGCCCAGTAATTTAGGGGAAATTCCCATTATTTGAAAGTTCAAGTGGAAAATCAAAGATGTATTAATGTACTTTTTTCATAAAGAGCAGGTTGTATTTATAGGTCTCTTTGAGTAGGAAAAAGAGAGAAATGTTAATTATCTTATTAGGTGTAAGTTGATTTTGTTTAGAAGACTGATCTGAACACTAGGCTACTAGGAAAATACCAACTTACTAAAAATTGTGTCAAGATAGTATATATTTAAGAAGTGTATTACAGTTAGACCTGCAATATCTTGACGATTGTAATCTAAATAATTCAGTCCATAGTTACAGTAAAAAATATAAATTGAATAGTATACAGACTGAAAGTTACTTAGTTGGCAATTGTGAGGCAAGCCTATAAAAGTCTAATTTTTGGATATATACGTTTTAATCCCTTCATTTATTTAATAAAAGTTTATTGATAAAGGCAGCTAATCTGAACAGGTATTACTATGCAAGGTACTGGGGAAACAGACGCATTAAATACAGTCTCTACTCTCATGGGACTTCTGTTTATAAACTAATTCATTAACATTTTTAACTAAAAAGAAAAAGCTTTTTTGTAAAGTGTTAGGATAACTTATAGCTAAGACAGTCCAGAGTAATTAAAAATATAAATAATAGCTTACTAGATGAAGCAATAATCATAGAAACTCAAAGTACTATTTGCTTATATTTTGCATTTTCTTTATAGGAACCTGAAAGGGGATAGAGTTATGCCAGAGGAAATAGCTCGCTACTACAAACATTACATAAAAGTCATGGGTCTTCAGAAGAATTTCAGAGAAAATATTTATATTACCTCTGTTTCGAGACTCTATAGAGATGAAGATACTGATGGTCAAGACAGAGACATTTCAACACAGCATTTACAGATGGAGAAGTCAAAATTTATAAGGAGAAACTGGGAAGTCAGGGGTTATCAGCAAATAGCAGATGGTTCCCATGTTCCCTTCTCTCTCTTCGCTGAGAATATAGCTCTGGCGACTGGAACCCTGGATTCTCCTGCCCACCTGGAAATTGAAGGGGAAAATTTTCCTTTCGTGTTTCATTCAATGCCTGAATTTGGAGCTGCTATAAGCAAAGGGAAGTTGCGCGGCCAAGTGGAGCCAGTTTTAGTTGTAGGTTCTGGGCTTACTGCAGCTGATGCAGTACTTTGTGCTTACAACAATAACATCCGTGTGATTCATGTATTTCGCCGAAGAGTAACTGATCCAAGCTTAATTTTCAAACAGCTTCCCAAAAAGCTTTATCCAGAATACCATAAAGTCTATCATATGATGTGTACTCAGTCATACTCTGCAGACTCAAATCTTTTATCTGACTATACCAGTTTTCCTGAGCACCATGTGCTTTCCTTTAAGTCAGACATGAAATGCATTCTTCAAAGTGTCTCTGGATTGAAGAAGATACTGAAGCTCTCTGCAGCAGTAGTACTGATTGGCTCTCATCCCAATCTGTCTTTTCTGAAGGAGCAAGGGTGTTACCTGGGCCATAACTCAAGCCAGCCAATCACATGTAAAGGTAATCCTGTGGAAATAGATGCATACACCTACGAGTGTGTTAAAGAAGCCAACCTTTTTGCGTTGGGTCCTTTGGTTGGAGACAATTTTGTTCGATTTTTAAAGGGAGGGGCACTGGGTGTTACACGCTGTTTGGCTACAAGACAGAAGAAAAAGCGTTTATTTGTTGAGAGAGGAGGAGATGGGATAGCTTAAGGTTTACAAGTAATTCATATGGACAGTTTACCATTAAAGATTTTTTAATAGTGGTTTTGCAGTGTCCTGGCTTGAATTTTCTGGACTTGAATTAACTGGAAGAGAGCCTGAAGCTACAGTAACAATTTTTAAAATTACAAGAACTTGGTGTCCTAATTTTTATTGTATCAAAGGTGTAGAAACACTGCCAACTTAGTATACTACTTTAAGCGTCACTTAACTAAAATGTTCCTTTCTTCCAAGACTTTTTGTGATCATTTTTGTTGTTATGTTTGATTCCAGAATATTACAGCCTTGAATAATCTGTAAAATCATGCAGTCATTAGGCCAGAAATTGTCCTCACTATATCTTGGGTCACCTTGCTGCTCAGAGAGATCCAAAGACCAGCATCAATTTTTTTTGTAGCTTGTTAAAAATGGAGACTGTCAGGCCCCACAGCAGACTTACTGAATTAGAAACTGCATCTTAATGAGATCCTCGAGGCATATGTATGCTCATTAAAGTTTGAGGTACACTGGTCTAAAAGAAAATGGGATTCGGGATGCAAGTTACATACGTAGACAGAGGAGGTGTTTACAACTCAGGATTAATTTATTTTGAAATGATCAATTGTATAAATCTAATTTATTACCAACTATGATGGTCTTTAAAAAAAGATATTTTTATTGTTGAAACCTTCACAGGTACTTCATATTCTTAGTTTATAACTTAAATGGTCCAGTTAACATTAGCATACACTTAGACATTTGGGAACCTACCAAGATTTTTGGGGGTGTTTATTCTTAACTAGCATAACACATAATCTGTTTGCATCTCAATAAATTATGAATGGAACTACTTACCCCTGTGTGACTATTGAGTTAATTTCTGTCACTGAAATTAAAATACTTGGGCATAAGTATTAATACTATAAAATTTGGGAGTATGGCCATAATGAAAGGTTAACATAGAAATTGTTTAAAATCTGTCTTTCCCATTCCCAAGATATGAAATGTGTTCATTGGAAATGACATAGCAGTTTATCCTATGTTTATTATATGCTTTAACTTGATTTATATTAATTTAGGTGTACCTAATGTCTATATTTTCACACAAGACTGGAATTTTTGGTGTAAGACAAAAAAAAGTCTTAAGTTCTTCCTGGTAAATTGAATTCTCAGTCATTCTCTTTTTGGGGGGGAAAGAATTAATTTCATCTGGAATGTGTTTATTGACTATTTTTTCTTAATATTAAAAAGACCAAAATGTATTTCTGTCCATCTTACTGCAACATGTGCTTATAGGTTTAATTCACCTTAAATTTTAATTGCTTAAGATATACTGGCTTCTGCAACTTAGCTGTTTCATGAAATTGATGAATTCTTATACTGTTCATAAACTTAACTTGATTTTAGAAATGCTATAATCCAGTAACTTTTTTTCAGAATAACTTCGTACCAGTTGAAATGGTGTAACATTCTCTGACTGCACTTGATTGAACACTCTCTTGCTTGCCTGTTCTTTTGAGGTCTGAATTGTATGTTTTTCTTAATGTCATCACTTCTAATTGAAAATGATTTATTATAAAGTTTCTAGGGAAGGGTAAGAACTGACATCCCCTGGTGTCTAAAAAGTTTGCTAATACCTAACCAATAGTATTTTTGTGATGAGAATAGTCACAAAACAAAAAAAATTAAGGGAAAGTAAGGCTTCCATAGGGCCGTTAAATAAACCTGGTGAATAATTTCATCCTTAGTAACTTCCTGTTTCTCAATTTTCCCTTAAACATGTCCATTTTGCATTTAACATTTTTCTCTGATGTACTAGCTCTTGTACTCTTCAGCTGATCAGTTTGCCCCTTATTCTGTCTTTCCTTATTCTTCAGTATCAATAAGATACTCAGAGGGAAGGAAAGCACTAAATAATTGACTTGTCAGTCATACCATGATGTGTGGGTATCTCTTCTTCATCCCTCAAAAGTCTAGCTCTTGACAGAATGTTTAAAAAGCAGAATCTTATTAGGTTTTAAATAATACATTTAGTCACAGCTCTCAGTATTTTAGGCAGTCTGAGTATGCAAACTTAGTAAAGTTTTATCATGTAATGTGTTTCCCTTGAGTCAAATTTTAATTAACAGACTTTCAAAAATCAAAGGTATTTAAAAATATTATGAGGAGAATGGGAAGTGGTTAAAATTCTTTTTAAATCCTAAATGAAGGCAAGTACTCTTAAGCAACCTCTGGAACACTGCAGGGACCCAGAATGAAACAAAATAAGACTGTATTGCCATTCAGATATCTAACTTGGTTACATGGCTTCTAATTGTATTAAGTCAATTTGATCAGATCATGGTCTTTTAAACTACATTGCATACATTGCCAGGGAGCGGGTGGGGGGACAGGGCCAGGATCCCTAGGCCTAACCTAGACAGAGTTTGTGGAAAAGGATTAAACAGATACTGTGCCAACTTGGTCTTCTCTACTGCCACTGCCAGGCTGTTAAAAGTGCCTGTTGGGGAAGGAGCAGTGTAAACAAATAACTAATAAGCCATTCAAAAACCTAATTTAAAATTAAGAATAAAATGACAGCTTTATATTTTTAACCATGATGGAATAATGGGAATTGGATGTATACTTCTCTATAATCAACTATTATACCAAAACAAACCATATAAAACAATGTTTTCACATAATGTACAACAGCCCAGGACTTATTTCTAAGAGAAGAAACATGATAGGTGAGCTCTACAATCACCTCAATTTTCTCTGAGGGCACTATTCAAACTAACACTGGAGAGGTGTCTGAGTAGAAGAAAATATCACAGTTCAGGGTTCAGCTGGAATTTGATGAGAAGGTTATCAGAAAGGAAGGAGCTGCATAGAGAAGCAGCTCCAGAAATTTACATTCATGGTCCTCTTAAATCTCTCTCAACAGTTAACCTAGTACCGTGACAAACCAAAAGGCCTGGCATAGATTAGTACTGTGAGCTGGGACTGAATGGGGATTCTGGGGGCATATATACAGTTTTATAAGACACTTGAGTTGTGTACAGACAGGAGAGCAAGTCCTTGCTCATCATCCAGACATTCAATTGCAACTCCAAAAATGCCAGTTCTTGTGAATATGGTTAAGAAAATGTGATGTGAGAAAAAACAAGTAATCAAAATAGATTCAGAGTTGACACACCATGTCAGAAACAGCATCAAACACTTTAAAAGTCACTATCTATATATATGTCCATAATTTTAAGGAAAAGGTTAATGAGTTACTTGGTGGTGAAGCTCAGAGGAAAAACAAACATGTAGCTGAAAAATACAGTGTGAAATGAAAATGTCACTAGATGAGCATAAAAACATACACGACACTGACACTGCAGGAGAAAAGGTTAATAGAAACAGTCCAAGCTCAAGCAGACAGAGGTAAAAGGATTAAAAAAAAACAGACTTCATGATATATATGGGATAAATAAGAAGTGGCCTAACACGTATAGCAGGAATTCAGGAGAGGGAAACTCAGGCAGAAAAATACATGTGTTGAGATGAAAGCTGAAATTTTCCTAATTTGATTAAAAAAAAAATAGCCATCCATAGATCCAAGGAACTCAAACTACAAACAGGACAAAAATGAATCACATCTATGCATATCACAAACCACTGAAAATCAAAGATGAGAAATTCTAAAAGCAATCAGAGAAAAAAAGGCAAAACAAATCATAATGAAGAATTGACCAGAAAAATAACAGGACAGTGGAGCAGTGTCTTTAAAATGCTGAAAAATACTGTCAAATTAACTAAAACTTAATATTCAGTAAAAAAAATTCTTTAATGAAATCTGAGAAAATTTGATACCAGGAGACCTAACACTACACAAAAAAATGTTGAAGGAAGTTCACATTGAAGGTACATGGTACCTGATGAAACATGAAGAGTTTGCCAGAGATGATAGATTATTTTTCTAATTCCTTAAATTTAAAATTTAATTGTTCAAAGGAAGATAAGTGTTTAACTACATGCAATTTAAAGCAGAAATAAAAAAACTTAAGATATAGGACATGTAGAAAAAATATAAATAATGAATTAGTAGAAGTACACATTTATAATTACACATTATAGAGGAAGTGGTATGTTAGGTGGTATGTAGATTGCATTCAGTAAGGAATGTACATCCTTACAGCAATTACTAAGAAGATGTTAAAGATGTAGATAGAGAGCCAATAAGGCAATAAAGTGGCATTAAAAATATTTGATTAAAGGAAAGCAGAAAAGGAGGAAAAAAGGGAACAGATGGAACAAAGAGAAAAGCATGACAGACTCAACCAAACCACATCAATAATTACATGAGTGGATTAAGGATAAAGATCCTCAACATAAATACAAATATATTGGATAAAGAACAAGCTGCAACAATATGGTGTTTACAAGAGACTTTGGAAAACGACATTCATAGGTTTTACGTAAAAGGATAGAAAAAAACAGCATGCAATGCAAAAGGAAGGAGATGACGAAGTATCACTATAGATAGGTATTTCACAATAAAATATGTGGTAAATCCAGAAGACATTCCAATCTTAAACGTATATGCATCTGATTATTGAGTTTCAAGATTTTGAAGCAAAATTCTGGGCCAAAATAGTGTCCTGGAGGCTCCTTAATTCAACTCCAATGGATACACCAAATTGGCAGTTACACATGAAATGATTCCCTCAGAAAGAAATCTGGCAACTAGCTGAGCAATTCATTTATTGGGGAAACAAGACTCACATCAAAAGGGAGAGGAGAGGCTGAGACATAAACTCCACTTCTGGCACAAAAATAATCAGGAAGGAACTCCCAACTCACTGAAGACTGAAAAGTTTGGACTTAACTTCAAATGCCGTAACTTTTAAGACTTCCACCTGAGGAATGGGCCCCCAGAACACCTAGCTCTCAAAGCCAATGCAGCTTGTGTCAAGACCCACAATACCACAGCAAACAAAGAAATAGATCGGAACTGGCTTGGACTTGCTGTGGATATCCCATTAGGGCTCGGCACAGAGGCAGCAGACAAGCACCCAGTCTCCCTGTCTTTCCCTATAAGAGGCTTATTTGCATATCTTAAAAGCTGCAGTCTGAGGATCAAGTTCCTAATTTAGCACATATCTAGTAACAGATGGTTATTCTTTCTGGAGACCAGCAGGTACCATCTTTACGTTCTCCCTATGCCCCCTTCCAGGTCACTGATGTCACCCCAGAAGGAGCTGTTGTGCATGCCTGCTGCTCTAGCTTTGATAACTACCACCCAGAGGACATATTCCTTGATAGCCTGGCTTTAGTGGCCTTCAGAGTTTGTGTTTGTGGACTCACAGGACTGTAGCAAACAAACAGCTTTTAACTGGCTATCTACTCAAGGTTCAATGCAGAGGCAGCAGACAGAAATGCTCTTCTTCCAGTCTTTCCCTGAAAAATGCCTATTTGCTTATCTTAAAAGCTGTAGCCAAAGAATCAGGCTTCTAACTTAGCTTGCATCTAGGGACAGATTATCATCCTCTCCAGACACCAGGGAAGCCAACAGACATCATGTCTGCATTTTTCCTGTAATCCAATTCAAATCACCAATATCTCAGAAGTTTGTGCTCATGGGTCACACAGAACTACAGCATAAAAGAGAAAATTCTTACCTGGCTATTCCACCAGGGTTCATTGCAGAAGGAGACAGAAACACCCAACTCACAGATTCATGAAAGAGGTCTACTTGAATATTTTAAAAGCTGCTGACCAAGTGTCTAGCTTCCAATGAACCTGCATCTAGGTGCTGACTGAGAGTCTCTCCTTTAGGGCACTTAGAGAACTTGGTATATCCTCAACTACTGGGAGCCACTAATAACAAATACGGCAGCTTGAACAATCACCAAAGTTGGAAAGAGCTAATAAGGCCTGGCTGAACAATAAGGTTCATCTACATGAGACCACACTGTCAAGACTGAAGAGGAAGCTATGTGCCTAATATACAGAAACACACAGAGAGTCAAGAAAAATGAAGAAACATAGGAGTATGTTCCAAGCAGAAGAACAAGATAAAGATCCAGAAGCAGATCTTAATGAAATGGAGGCAAGTGTTTTTCCTGATAAAGAGTTCAGAATAATGGTCATAAAAATGCTCACTGAGGTCAGAAAAATATACAAACAAAGTAAATATCTCAACAAAGAGATAGGAAATATAAGAAAGTACCAAACATATCACAAGGCCAAAGAAAACAAAACTGAACTGAAAAATTCAATAGAGGGGTTCAACAACAGACTAGGTGAAACGGATCAGCAAACTCAGAAAGACAGAGAAGTGGAATGCAACTAATCAGAGAATCAAAAAGAATGAAAAAGTGAAGACAGCTTACAAGACCAATGGGGCACAATCAGATGAACCAATATTCACATCACAGGTCTCAGAAGACAGAAAGGGGCGGAAAGCTCATTCCAAGAAAGAAACGGCTGAAAACATCCCTAATCTGGGTAAAGAGATAGACATCCAGATCCAGGAAGACCCGAGAGTTCCAATCAAGAAGAACCTCAAAACACCCACAACATATTAAACTGCCAAAAGTTAAATAAAAAGAGAGACTCTTAAAAGCAGAATGAGAAAAGCAAGTTGTTATTTAGGATTATGAGAATATTAGCCAGCAGATACATGGCAGGCCGAAAGAAATAAGAATGACATACTCAAATTGCTGAAAGAATAAAAACAGCCAACCACAAATATTCTACCCAGCAAAGCTGTCTTTCAGAATTAAAGGACAGAGTTTTCCAGACAGCAAAAGCTGGAGTTCATCACCACTCAACCATCCTTACAAGAAATGTTAATGGGACTCCTTCAAGCTGAAAAGAAAGGACACTAATTAGTAACAGGAAAACATATGAAAATACAAATCTCACTGGTCAAGGCAAAAACAATTGAGAATACTCTTTGTGATGGTGATGTGGTAAATCACTTATAAATCTAGTATGAAGGTTAAAGACAACAGTATGAAAAATAACTATAATAATTTGTTTAATGGTTACACAAAACAATGAAAGAGGAATTTAACATACCACTAGAGAAAATCATTACATCACAAAGGAGAGCAAGGAAGGAACAAAGGAACAAAGAAATTATTAAACTACTTCAATAAATTAGAAAATAGCAAAATGGAAATAGTAAGTTCACATATATCAATAATTATCTTAAACATAAATGGAGTAAATTTTCCAGTTAAGAGACACAGCTCAAAAGATTAAAAAATACTAAGACCTAACTATACTGCCTACAAGACACTCACTTCAGCTTCAGGGAGACACACAGACTAAAAATGAAAGGATGAAAAAAGATATTCCATGCACATGGAAACAAAAAACAAGCAGGGGCAGCTATACTTCTATCAGACAAAACAGACTTCTATCCAAAGAGTATAATATAAAGGTCATTATATAACATTACAAGTCAATCCAAAAAGAGGATATAACATGTAAATAAAAGACCAGATTGAAGCTACCAGAATTCTTTCACTGATATAGATAGGGGAATCTTCCTTAGAAACAGACTATGCACATAACAGACGAATATTAATCTTTACATTATATTCCTCCCCTGAAAAAGACCATATGTATTCCATCAGCTTCATGGGCTGATTATGAAGCAAGACCATTAAAAGACTCAAATGACTCCATTTCACCAATCACCAGAGCCTGTCAGTTATCCCTCTAAGGCATCCATGTTTTCTCCAGTGTCACTACTACTATAATTTAAACATTCATAACCCCTTATACTCAGTAATCTCATTTTTTTAATACTGTCTCAGTCTTGATGTCTATACTAGAAATTGTATTCTATACTAGAAATTGTGTACTAGGAATGGATTGCTCACCCCATTCCACTTCCTAGGGAAGGTGAGAATCTTAAAAAGCTGTATTTTTCTGACTCCCTCATGGCTAGAGTGCCACCTGCAGGTAGGTGGTAACTTGCAAGTAGGTTAAGTAGGTTCTGCAAGTAGTTGCACTTTGATTTTAAAATTAGACTGAGGAAGAGGCTAACTTCCTGTTTTGCTGTTTCTGCTTATAAGGGAAATCACACAAAGATGTTTTCCCTGCAGTGCTGTTACATTTCTCATTCTCTAGACAACTGAAAAGCTACAGTTATTCTTGACTTCAGCCTTCTGTTCCCTGAAGCATAGGTACATGGGTAAATTCCTGAACACATAGCTCAGTAAGGTCTCAGAGTTATGAGTGACCTGAGTAGTCTGCTCTAAATTATTCTGAGTTTTTCTGAAGGCCCACAGAAGAACCTGCTTCTTGTCAAGCCATTTAAAGGACGTTAATTTCCCTAATCCTTTCTGGCTTAAAATACAGTGGTTTCTGTTTACTTCAACTAGAGCTCCGTCTGTAAGTATCTCTAACTTTCATTTCTCAATGTAGCTTACATAATATACTGATTTAGAAACTGCCATTCAGAAATTATCTGCAGCTCTCCACTGCCTACTGAATAAAATTCAGACCTTTTGGACCAACTGTTAAGCACTTGCAATTAACTAACAAAATAGACACTCCATTTTTTAAAAAGTACTGTTTCACTGGTTTGGGAGGCTAACCTGTAGAGTGACAGATAAGAGTGACATCCAGTTCCATGGTTTAGAGCAGCAAAATACCTTCCAGTAAGTTTGTTCTTCCCACATCCTCCTCTTATAAAGGGAAACAGAGTGATTCAATACTATTATGCTTATAAATTCACAGTTGGGAGCCTGACAGAGGGTAAAAATGTTCAAAAGCAAATGATATAGGCAACTTTGTTAACCTTGAGGAAAGAGAAGACTTTACCTAAGTCTCAACTTGCTTCAATCTCTTGGGAAGGAATTTGAATCTTAATTATCATTCACATAAGCAGATGTAGACTCCCACCAGTGTGACCAACCCCAAGGCTTCTACTGTGGAATTAGGAAAGTCTGGAAGACACTCCTGGATAGAAAAAGAATTATGCCTGTAGAAAGGGAAGGGGGTGTGACATTCCATAACTGCTAGTGGGGAATAGACAATTGTGAGATTGTGGCCAAGGCCACATCCCCTCTGCCCTGCCTTCAGGAAGCTAGGCTGATCCACAGCTTTTAAAGCCCCAGGCTAGAAATGGGCACACAGTTCCCATTCATCTGTAAAGAAAGAGAGGTGGCAACTTCAACCTCCCCTTCTTTCTCCTAAAACACATAAAGCCTCCGAAAATAGTCTCCATCAAGACCAGGGGAAGAAGTATGCTCTACCCAAGGAGGGCTGTGACTGAACTTGAAAATTGTGTAGTACTGAAGGATCTTTGCAAAGCAATGGAAAACATCTTCCATCTATTAATACTTTCTATGCTGGAACTTAATGGGAATTTAAAAAACTCAGACCATCAGTTCCTAGAGAGACCAACATTCATTAATCTTTGGATTCTTCCAGTGGTGTAGAAAGCAATGTTTTATATATAATATATATTTAATAATGTTTCCAAAACAAAGAATTTGAAGAAAAAAATTTCCAAAATAAACAAGAAAAAGCTATACTATTTATAAACTATGTCCTGAAAGGAAATATGTTCTGAAAGCTCATCAAGGGTGCAAAGTGTCTTAGCCAGATACTTAAATGTGGTAACTTGCCTTGGTTGAGCATGGAGGAACCTGAATCTTCCATGAAGATCTGGCAGGAGTACAAATTAATTTATAATTTTCCATGCTAAATAATCTCTTAATAACCTTAAGAAGATAAGCTCTTGAGGGTGGCAGAACCTATTTGAGACCAGGAAACTGTCAATATAAAAAAGTTTGTTCTACTTCCTAGTTTCTACTTTAAGGTAGAAAAAAGACAATCTTACTATTTCTACTTTATAGATTCAAAAACTAGGATCTAAGGAAGCTCAGAACAGGTATTCCCAGCTCAGTATGATCACCAAATAGGTTTCCCCATTCTAACAGGATCCATCCTAAAGCTTGATGAAGTCTTCCATATTGCCTTTCCAGTATTGCAATAATATGTGGGTGACACTTTCACCACTGAAACCCACTTCATTTGGGTCACTTCAGCTCAGGGAAGACTATGCATAATGGAAAAGAAAAAAATTATGTCCTGATATGCCTATGATCTTCCAATCAATTCAGTGAAAAAGAGCAAAATGCAAAAAGCACTGTATGTGTTATGCTATCATTTCTGTAGGAAATTTTTGGAAACTATTATGCATAGAAATTTGAATAGGCATTCAAAATCTCTGGAACACCTTGTAAGAACTTAGTATCATGGATTTTTTCTGAGGAGGGGAACCAAATATCTAGGACAATGGTGGGAGAGTTGATTTCATCTTTTACCCTTTTATACTTCTGGAACTTTGAACTGTGACTATATTAACTATTCAATAAATATAAACCACATTTAAAAATGAAAAGCTATCAGATGACAAAGACTCAGAACAAATAATACTAAGAACAAAAAAATGGAGTTTTGTGTGTTTTATTTTACAATTTAGGCCATAAAATATTTGTAACTTAAAACTCTCTATATATGATATGCATGTATCACAGAAGAAACCTGAAGTAAATGCTTGATAGGAATGTCTTTCCATGGCTTCTTTATAAAATCCTTAGTTATCTTCTCCTTTTTACATTAGGATTATATCTGTAAAGAAAGAAATGAAGTTAAATGGTATTTAGATAACTGATGGCATTTCTTTCAAAGTTAAAGGGTTTAAAAAATATAGTTACACTTCGACAAACTGAACAAGAATGCCAATTTTATGCTTAATATCTAGATATTGTTTTTAAATATATAAAATTAAAAGTTACAACTTTATGTAATTATCCAGATATTAAGCACAAAATTGGCATTCTCATTCCATAATTTTTTTTCCTTATAAACCTAGGAATACTTTTAATCTGTTTAAAAATTTTTTTATTTAAAGTATCATTAATATACAATCATATTTTGGTTTCAAATGTACATCACAATGGTTCAACAGTTCCTGTGATCAACCTATATTGTGATGGTGAATTATTGTGCCTTTTTATCCCCTTCTTCCTCCCTGACCAACCTGCTACAACCCCTCCCCCTTGGTAACCACTAGTCACTTCTCAGTGTCTATGAGTCTAATGCTGTTTTGTTCCTTCTGTTTTGCTTTGTTGTTATACTCCAAAAATAAGTAGTATCATATGGTATTTGTCTTTCTCCACCTGGCTTATTTCACTGAGCATAATACCTTCTAGATCCATCCATGTTGTTGCACATAGCAGGATTTTTTCTTTTCATGGCTGAATAATATTTCATTGTGTATATGTACCACCTTTTCTTTATCCATTCATCTACTGATGGACATTTAGGCTGCTTCCAAATCTTGGCTATTGCAAACAGTGCAGCAATAAATATAAGGTGTATGTATCTTTTCAAATCAGGGATTTTGTTTTCTTTGGGTAAATTCCTAGGAGTGGAATTAGGTCAAATAGTATTTCTATTTTTAGTTTTTTGAGGAACCTCCATACTGCTTTCCACAGCGGTTGTACCAATTTGCATTCCCACCAACAGTGTAGAAGAGTTCCTATTTCTCCACATCATTGCCAGCATTTGTTGTTTATTGTTTTTGGATGTTGGCCATCCTAATTGGTGTGAGGTGATATCTCACTGTGGTTGTAATTTGCATTTCCCTGATAATTAGTGAGGTGGAGTGTCTTTTCATGTGTCTATTGAACATTTATATTTCTTCTTTGGAGAAGTATCTGTTCAGGTCCTCCACCCATTTTCTAACTGGGTTTTTTTTGGGTGTTATATAGTGTATGAGTTTATACAGTTTGGATGTTAAACCCTTATCAGATGAGCCCTTTACAAATATATTCTCCCATACTGTAGGATGCCGTTTTGTTCTGATGGTGTCCTTTGCTGTACAGAAGCTTTTTAGTTTGACGTGGTCCCACTTGTTTATTTTTTATTTTGTTTCCCTTGCCCAAGGAGATGTGGCCAGGAAAAAGTTACTCATGCTTAAGAGATTTTTGCCTCTTTTCTTCTAAGAGTTTTATGGTTTCATGACTTATATTCAGGTATTTGATACATTTTGAGTTTACTTTTGTGTCTGGAGTTAGACAATAATCCAGTTTCATTCTCTTACAGGTAGCTATCCAGTTTTGCCAAAACCAGTTGTTGAAGAGGCCGTCTTTCCCCCATTGTATATCCATGGCTCCTTTATCGTGTATTACTGGACATATATATGTGGGTTTATATCTGAGGGCTCTATTCTGTTCCACTGATCTATGGGTCTCTTTTTGTGCCAGTATCAAACTGTTTTGATTACTGTGGCTTTGTAGTAGAGCTTGAAGTTGGGGAGCATAATCCCTCCAGTTCTGTTCTTCCTTCTAGGGATTGCTTAGGCTTTCAGGGTCTTTTATGGTTCCATATGAATTTCAGAACTATTTGTTCTAGTTCAGTGAAGAATGCTGTTGGTATTTTGATAGGGATTGCACTGCACCTGTAAATTGCTTTGGGCAAGATGGCCGTTTTGACAATATTAATTCTTCCATCCATGAGCACGGGATAAACTTCCATTTATTTATTGGTGTCTTCTTTAATTTCTCTCATGAGTGTCTTGCAGTTTTCAGAGTATAGGTCTTTCACCTCCTTGGTTAGGCTTATTCCTAGGTATTTTATTCTTTTTGATGCAATTATAAATAGAGTTGTTTTTCTGATTTCTCTTTCTGCTAGTTTATTGTTAGTATATAGGAATGGGACAGATTTCTGTGTATTAATTTTGTATCCTATAACTTTGCTGAATCCAGTTATTAGTTCTAGTAGTTTTTTGGTGGAGTGTTTAAGGTTTGCTATGTATAATATCATGACATCTCCAAATAGTGAGAGTTTAACTTCTTCCTTACCAATTGAATGCCTATTACCTCTTTGTTGTCTCATTGCTCTGGCTAGGCTCATTCTGTAATTTTATTCAGATATTAAACACTGACATTTTTACTTCTGTTTTTCCTTTTGATGTTGATTTGATAAATATTTGGTAAAAATAAAACACTAACCAAAAAAATCTTGCAAAATCATTAAAATAGAGGGTGGTGGCACCATGGCCAGCCAGGTTGAACAATCTGAAACCAGATTCAGGACCCCAATGCAGACACTGAGTGGAATGACATCTTGCTCTCAAAGGAGAGTCTGAAAGAATTGGAATGAGGCAGAAGAGGAGGAGCAGCGAATCCTCGAGCAGTCAGTTGTGAAAATGTATGAAGATATGACTTTGGAAGAACTGGAGGATAATGAAGACAAATTTCATGAGGAAGACTAACGTGCTACTGAAAGGTACAGAGAGCAGAGACTGGCTGAGTGGAAAGCAACTAAACTTACAAATAAATTTGGAGAAGTTTTGGAGATCTCAGGAAAGGATTACATTCAAGAAATTACCAAAGCTGGTGAGGGCTTGTGGGTCATCTTGTACCTTGTGGGTCATCTTGTACCTTTATGAACAAGGGATTCCCCTCTGTGCCCTGTGGACTTGCCAGGAAGTTTCCTGATGTCAAATTTATCAAAGCTACTTCAACACTTGCATACCCAATTATCCTGATAGTAATCTGTCCACAACATTTGTTTACCTTGAAGATGATATCAAGGCTCAGTTTACTGGACCTCTAGTGTTTGGTGGCATGAACCTGACAATAGATGAATTGGAGTGGAAACTGTCTGAGTCTGGAGCCATCAAGACAGACCTGGAGGAAAACCCTAAGAAACCAATTGAGGACACACTGTTATCCTCAGTGTGGTGCTCCATCCCTGTGAGGAGAGACAGCGATTCTGAGGATGACTGAGGCTGTGGCCTCAGTAATGTGCTTAACTTTCTTGATGTGACAGACTGTCTGGATTTTTTTGAAAAGGAAAAAGGAATGTATCCTTTGGCGTTAGCCTTTTATAATTATTCTTCAAATTTCAAATTTCTGTCAGAAATTATCACTTCTGGGAATACTATTAAATTTCTTGGAACTCTTTTTAAATTAATAATATTGCCTTAAAAAAAAACCCAGCTACTGGTACGGCGAATGTCTGTTTCCTCAGTTATATTTTAAGTAAGCTACAAAACTATTCATAATTAGTTCACATATAATTATATAAAAAGAAATATGGAGTTTTTTAAATAATGTGAACTAATTAAACTAAGCTTTGTAATTATATTTTGTTTACTTTTAATGATCTTATGAAGCAGTAACAGGATTATCAAATAAAATAATGACTGATAGAAAAAAATCTCATTATTTATCCTATTTAGAAGGAATAGGCAATAATTATTAAGACACAAACATTGTCATATTAAAGCAATAACTGGAAGGTTCCAATTTACTGCCACTTTAGGTTAAATGTTTTTTCCTACTTAAAATAATTTTTGTCTCAGGCTGTTGAGATGTCAGCTAATCTCTATTACTGTCAGAGGCACCTTAAAATCTCTTATAGAAATAGTTTGACAGAAGAAAAAGGATTAAAATAACTAATGAAAACTAGAGCTTAAAAATACACATTTATAATTCTTTCAGTATGCTTTCAAACAAACCACTCCTCCCATTAAAGTATACTATGTATATCATAAAAGAGCATTATGAACGTAAAATATACTTACTTTACAAAATTTTCACCCACAGCAATTAAACAAACAAGCTGGCATCCAGATTTTCCTATTTGACTACTTATGAAAAATCAGCACTATCTGTCAACATTTTCACCAATGATTCATATTGTCAATAATGAAATTAAAGAATCAAATTTGCTGCAACAGACTCAAAGTGTAGTTCAGGTATACCTCCTTTTACCATGCTTTGCTTTACTGTGTTTTGAAGATACTGCGTTTTTTTTACAATCTGAAGGTTTATGGCAACCCTGCATCAAGCAGGTCTACTGGTGCTATTTTACCAACAGCATCTGCTCACATCATGTCTCTGTACATTCTTACAGTATTTCAAACTTTTTCATTATTATTATATGCTATGGTGACCTGTGAACAGTGATTATGACTTGCTGAGATCTCAGATGATGGATAGTATTTTTTAGACATAATGCTGTTGTTCAACTTAATAGACAACAGTATAGTAGAAACATAACTTTCATATGCACTGGGAAACCAAAAAATTTACTTGACTCAACTGCAGTATCTCCAAGGTGTGCCTGTACTTCTTGATTCTGCCTTTAAGTAAGTCTGAGAAAATGTTATTCTCCCCTAAACAATATCTACCTATAATATAGCATAATATGGCATTTTATGAGTATTTGATAGCTAAATATTGTAAGGTCTGTTGGGCCTCAGAACTGTTAAAAATATGTTTAATTGGAATTAAACTATAATCACCCATTAGAATTCCTCTAAACCTCCCACAAAAACCTGCTTTGAAACTGTAATCCAGTTTCTTGTTTTTATGCATGTACTAACTAAAACTAAACAAATTGGTATTTTACTTAATTTGAAATTCATTCATTCATGATTTTACTCAAGGCTTAAAATCTCACGAATTTATCAGCCAAATTCACCCAGCACAGGAATGCCTGCATATAAATTTTCTTGATATAGTACTTCTGAATCAACCCCAAATCTCAAAGTTATATACAATAAACCCAAATTAGAAGTGCTCAAGTAGTAAAAAGAAATACATACATTAAAAATAAAACACTCTTTATGTGAAGGGACTAAGGGTCTATTTCTAAGGACAGAAGAAATATTTAATCTCTATGAATAGAAATGAAATTTATATACATCTCAAAGATTAGTAAGCTGAAGTTAAACTTTACCTAAAGAGATCATCAGCAAGAGATTCTTCTTTTGCACGCTGATTTTGCACCTGTCAAAATGAACAATTTCAAACATATGTTCAATGATTAATATATAGTTAATGAAATGCTATTGTTATTATAGGTGATCATAGTCATCACTGAGATAACTACATCCAGGGAGTCATCAGGTCTATAAATTTTTGCCACCAAAACATCTTTTCCACTCAATAGATCCTCTCCATTTTCACTTCATGCCAAGATTATTACAGAAGTCCTCTAATTAATTTTCTCCAATCTCCTCTGAAAGGCAATCAACATACATACTGCTAGCTTATTGATTTTTAAACATTTTTCCAGTTAAACCCTTTCTCTAAATGAAATTCCAGTGTACTGAAGTCATATGACTGATGAAGGGGCTGAGAAGGCACTATTTACCCCACCTTCAACCAGGTCATTTCTACAGGTAATGTGGCTCTTTTCCTCAAGGTCCCAACTGAGGGCTCAGAAGCTGCTGCTGAACTACCACGCCCACAAATGAATTTTAAACACAAACTTGTCAAACTCCTAAAGCATCTTTGAGAATTAGAAATGGAAAAAGCTTGTGCTGGTGCATCTGCCTAAAATCCAGCTATGATCCTATGAAGTGCCATTCAAAACATTTCAGCGGCTTCTCCTTTCTACCAAAGAAAACAGAAGCTCTTGAGTCCGACCCTTAAAATGGAAACATCTCTTCATTATCTGGCTCCATTCAACTTTTTAATCACCCTCCTCTTCATGAACCCTGTACACTCCAGTGTAAAGTGAACTGTTAAAAAAGAAAAAAATAAAGACAGACAAAAAACCTAATAAATATCCTGTGACCCTATCTGCTTTTATTCATGTTTCTCAGAAAATTATCTCCTTTTTCTCCTCTTCTCATACCTGAACATCTTTCAAAATGCATTCATTCTATAATTATTTAGTGTCTACAATGTGCCAGGGAACATGTTCTTCACCTCTTTAACAAGGGCTTTCTGATCCTGTTCATTTAACAGTAAGATCTGCTATGAAGAACTCCCACAAAACTTCAGCTATACAACTCTCAGATGCTTATCAATTTCTACCTTCTGTTATAATTTGTGTCATATCCTAATTAAAAGTGTGTACGTTTCTTGAATGGAGATATGTTTATTTTTACTGTTAAGAATTTACATCTGTATATTTCCAGATACAACCTTACAACTCCAAAAAATCCAATTTAATCTTCATATAATTTCATTATTACTATTACACTATTATCCCAATTTTAAACAGTAAGGGAATAGAGACTGAGGTTAAGTAATTTACAGAAGTTCAAAAGCTGTCATATTGAATAACTGGGATTTGTCCAGGTCTACCTAAGTAAGAGCCACAGCTCTTCACCAGGCTGTTGCACTGCTTCTGTGTCTTTGGAAGGAGCCTAGAAGAACAACTTGCAGAGACTCAAACTTCTAAAATGATTTTCTATTCATACAGTGAAATGACAAAACAAAATTATATCTTTTCACATTTTCGAATAGATATAGCAGAACATAAGTGGGAAGATGCACTATTTTCATAAAGCAGTTGTCAAAAAAACTGCTTTTATCATCATCCTAAATATTCTTACAGGCTTCCTGGAAGGGGATATTAATTTAAAAGCAATAGTAAAGAAAATCAGTGAGAAACAAGCTATTTTATGTATCTTAGTAAAAACATTAAGTGAAATAGTATTAAGAAATATACATCAAGACATCCTACAATATGGGAAAATATATTCATAAATGATGTATCTGATAAGGGGTTGACATCCAAAATATACAAAGAACTCACGCACCTTAACAAACAAAAAGCAAATAA